>CM033641.1:318469139-318570636 GCA_019512145.1 Engystomops pustulosus | reverse complement strand
TGCGGGACCTGTCTATGGAAGGGAGGAGGCGAGGAGAGGCAGGATCCTGTATCTGGAGGGCAGGAGGCGAGTGCGAGTGCAGGATCCTTATATGGAGGCAGGAGGTGAGTGCAGGATCCTGTATATGGACGGCAGGAGGTGAGTGCAGGATCCTGATACGGAGGCAGGAGGTCAGTGCAGGATTGTATATGGAAGGGCAGGAGGTGAGTGCAGGATCTGGTATATGAGGGCAGGAGGAGTGCGGGATCCTGTATATGGAGGGCAGGAGGAGGTGAAGGGCGGATCTGTATATGGCGGGCAGGAGGTGAGTGCAGGATCCTGTATAGAGGGCAAGGAGGGTGAGTGCGAGGATCCTGTTATATGGAGGGGGAGGGAGTGCAGGATCCTGTATATATGGAGGGCAGGAGGTGAGTGCGAGGGATCCTGTATATGGAGGGCGAGGTGGTGAGTGCAGGATCTGTATATGGAGGCAGGAGGTGCAGTGCAGGATCTGTATATGGAGGGCAGGAGGGAGTGGCAGGATCCTGTATATGGAGGCAGGAGGTGTAGATGCAGGATCCTGATATGGAGGGCAGGAGGTGATGCAGGATCCTGTATATGGAGGGCAGGGGTGAGTGCAGGATCCTGTATATGGAGGCAGGAGGTGAGTGCGGATCCTGTATATGGAGGGCAGGAGGAGGTGCAGGATCCTGTATATGGAGGGCAGGAGGTGATGCGGACCTAGTATATGGAGGGAGGGAGGTGAGTGCGGGATCCTGTATATGGAGGGCAGGAGGTGAGTGCAGGATCCTGTATATGGAGGGCAGGAGGTGAGTGCAGGATCCTGTATATGGAGGGTCAGGAGGAGGAGTGATGCAGGATCCTGTCTATATGGGGGCAGAGGGAGGCGAGTGCAGGGATCCTGTATATGGCAGGGAGTGAGTGTTGAGGCGTGAGGATCCTGTATATGGAGGCAAGGAGGTGAGTGCGAGGATCCTGTTATGGAGGGCAGGAGGTGCAGTGCGGGGCGATCCCTGTATATGGAGGGCAGGAGGTGAGTGCGGATCCTGTATGGGGAGGAGGTGAGTGCAGATCCTGTATATGGAGGGCAGGAGGTGAGTGCAGGATCCTGTATATGGAGGGTCATAGGAGGCACGGAGGTGCGGGCAGGATGATCGGGTATATGGAGGGCAGGAGGTGAGTGCAGGATCTGTATAGTGACGAGGTTGATATATGGAGGGTGAGTGAAGGATCCTGTATATGGAGGGGCAGGAGGTGGATTAGTGCAGGATCCTGTAGTATGGAGGGCAGAGGTGAGTGCAGGGATCCTGTATGGAGGGTCAGGAGGTGAGCGTGCAGGATCCTGTATATGGAGGGCAGGAGGTGAGTGCGGATCTGTATCTGGGAGGGCAGGAGGTGAGTGCAGGATCTGTTATGGAGGGCAGGAGGTGAGTGCAGGATCCTGTATATGAGGGGCAGGAGGTGAGTGAGGATCCTGTATATGGGCGGCAGGGCGGCAGGAGTGAGTGCGCAGGATCCTGTATATGGAGGCAGGAGGTGAGTGCGGATCCGTATATGGAGGGCAGGAGGTGAGTGCAGGATCCTGTATATGGAGCGCAGGAGGTGAGTGCAGGATCCTGATATGTGAGGGCAGGAGTGGTGGTGAGTGCGGATCCTGTATATGGAGGCAGGAGGCGAGTGCAGGACGTATATGGAGGGCGGAGGTGAGTGCAGGGAATCCTGTATATGGTATGGCAGGAGGTGAGTGGGGGTCCTGAATGGAGGGCAGGAGGTGGTGCGGGATCCTGTATATGGAGAGGGAGGAGGTGAGTGCAGGGATCGTATAGGAGGGCAGGAGGGTGTGAAGTCGGGATCCTGTATATGGAGGGCAGGAGGTGAGTGCAGGATCCTGTATATGGAGGGCAGGAGGTGAGTGCGGGATCCTGTATATGGAGGCAGGAGGTGAGTGCGGGATCCTGTATATGGAGGGCAGGAGGTGAGTGCGGGATCCTGTATATGGAGGGCAGGAGGGAGTGCAGGATCCTGTATATGGAGAGGGCCAGGAGGGTGAGTGCAGGATCCTGTATATGGGAGGGCAGGAGGGAGTGCAGGATCACTGTAGATTGGAGGGCAGGAGGTGAGTGCAGGATCCTGTATAGGAGGGCAGAGGAGGGTGAGTGATGGATCCTGTATATGGAGGGCAGGAGGTGGGAGGTGAGTGCAGGATCCTGTATATGGAGGGCAGAGAGCGTGAGTGCAGGGGTGATCTAGGTATATGGGGGGCAGGAGGTGAGTGCAGGATCCTGGATATGGAGTGCAGAGGTGAGTGCGGATCCTGTATATGGAGGGCAGGAGGTGAGTGCAGGATCCGTATATGGGGGCAGGAGGTGAGGGCAGATCCGTATATGGCGGGAGGCGGTGAGTGCAGGATCTGTATATGGAGGGTATCAGGCTGGGTGAGGCAGGATCCTGTTATATCAAGGGGGTAGGAACCTATGTCGGGAGCCAGGATGTGGCTCTTTTGATTCTGCATCGGCTTCTAGAAAGATAATTGATTAATGCGTGATAGCCAGTGTGTACATCTTAAGACACACCACAGCAAAAGATCATTGAGCAGCAGAGATGGTCCATGCCCGTGTCATTTGCTGTGACCATGGGTGCCATCACCGCACCCATTGCTTTTGGGTCATAGGCTAGCGCAGCATCCACTCTTCTCTATTACCAGGCGCCATGCCTAGAGCAATGATGGCAGGCACTGGGTCAAGAAGAAGAGCAGGGAGTGATGAGAAGCTCTGAGGGAGAGAGATAGGTGAGATTCCGTTTTTTTCTGTTGACACCATTTACTCGGGGTATGGGCTGGAGTGGTACCTATCGACTGGGGACAGTAGGTGTGGCACTACCATATAATGGGAGGATGTGCTATGACACCTATCTACATAGAGCAGGTGCTGTGGCTAACCTATCTATTGGGGAGCCTGTGCGTGATGGCGACCTATACTGTGGAGCATGTGCTGTGCGTACCTATCTACTTTGTTTGTGGAGCCTGTGCGTGGACCTATCTACTGGGGAGCATGTGCTGTGGTACCTATCTACTGGGGGGCATTGCGCTGTGGATCCTATCTTATTGAGGGGCATGAGAGGGGCTACCTATAACTAACGGGGAAGGCGCGATGGCTACCAATTACTGGGAGCAGTTGCTGTGGCTACTATATAGTGGGAGAACTGTGCAGTGATTACCAATATACTGGGGGAAATTGTTCCCGTGCTACCTGTCTACTTCAGGCGGCATGTGCTGGGACAGCTGTCTATTGGGTGCATTGCTGTGGCTACTATGTACTGGGGGCATGGTGGGGCGACTATTATGGGGGGGCAGACTGCGGGCTACCTATCTACTGGGGGGCAGTGCTGGGCTACCCTATGTATTGGGGGTCATGTGATGTGGCTACCTATCTACGGGGCGTGTACTGGGGCACCACTACTGAGGGGTATGTGCAGGGGCTATCTAGTATGGGGGCCATGTCGATGTGGACACCGATCTACTGGGAGTACCTACTGGGGCTACCATCTATGGCGGCATTTCGTGGCTACCATCTATGGGGACATGTACTGGGGCTTACCGTCTACTGGGGGGGGGGAATGATGCTGTGGCTACCTATTACGGGGGGCCCATGTACTTGGAACTACCTATTTACTAACAGGGGAAGTGCTGTGTGCTACCTATCTACTGGAGGGCATGTGCCGTGGCCTACTTATCATACGTGAAGGAAATGGCATATTGTATGGCTCTCACAGAATTACATTTAAAATATGTGGTGGTTATGGCTCTCTCTCAGCCCAAAAAAGGTTCCTGGACCCATGCTGTTGTATATGGATGGCAGGAGGTGCGTGCAGGATCCTGTATATGGAGGGCAGGAGGTGAGTGCAGGTCCTCTATTGGAGGGGCAGGAGGTTCGTGTGAGTGCAGGATCCTGTATATGGAGGGGCAGGAGTGCGTGCAGGATCCTTATATGGAGGGCAGGAGGTGAGTGCAGGATCTTGTATTATGGAGGGCCAGGAGGTGATGCAGGATCTGTTATATGGAGGCAGGAGGCGAGGGGCAGGCTCACTGTATATGGAGGGCAGGAGGTTAGTGCAGGGATCCTGTATATGGAGGGCAGGAGGTGAGTGCAGGATCTGTATATGGAGGGACGGAGGCGAGGCAGGATCTGTATATGGACGGCAGGAGGGTGAGTGCGGGATCCTGTATAGGGAGGGCAGGGGTGAGTGCAGGACACTGTATAGGGAGGGCAGGAGGTGAGTGCAGGATCCTGTATAGGAGGGCCAGGAGGAGAGGCAGGATCCTGTATATGGAGGGGCAGGACGGGGTAGTGCAGGATCGGTATATGGAGGGAAGGATGGGGGGACGTGCGGGATCATGTATATGGAGGGAAGGAGGGAGTATCCTGCGGCTATTGAAAACAGAGTCTGCACTAGGGCCAGTAGGGGGCGGGTCCGAGATATGGAGGGCAGGAGGCGAGTGCAGGATCCTGTATATGGAGGGCAGGAGGTGAGTGCAGGATCCGTATATTATCTGTAGGGACGGCAGGAGGTGAGTGCAGGATCCTCTATATATATATAGTCTGATGAAAACAATAGTAGATCCATACAGAACACATGAGATCCGGGGCGCTAGGCCTTATAGGATCACTCAGATTCAATGAGGTCATCGCCGCTTACATTTTGTGATCCGCTCTTCTCGGCCAGCGCACACTCGATGCCTTTTTCATTACGAGGGATATTGTAAAAGGTGAGCCGCGCGATGTCGCTGCACGTACGATAATAGCAGACGCGGAATAATCGCTGCATGTAAGAACATTGTATACATCTAGTCAGGGTCATCCATTAATATACAGCCCCGTAAACCTAGCGCCGCGCTGCACCCGCCCGCTCCAGAAGACTGTAATACACGGATGTATAAATTTGTATGATTTCCACTGTACACTAGCGGGGAGCCTTGGCGAATGATTCGGCCTGAGAGACCATATTATTCGATTAGTGATGTTAGACGCTTTATGTGCTCTGACTGTATGCGGGGATAGTCATTGTGACTCCAGAGCCGCGTATCCTTTACCTATTCTCTGCACGGATAATATAGGATACACACAATGGTTGTCCTAAAGCTTCCCAGAAACGTTAACGGGAGGGGGGGGTGAGGTGAGCCTCCACAGTGCTACTACTAATTGGGGATTCCATCTATTCTCAGTGATCTCTTACCATTGGGGGATTGTGCCTCTTTCTTCTGACCTCTGTTTGCTGGTAACTTACGGAGTAAGTTACAGAAAACAGAATCCCCTATAAGGGAGGTGGTCAGAGGAATTTAAAGGGGGCGCGTAAAAATCGCAGAACACCCTCATGATAGGAAATATTCCCAATCCGAAATGCAGAGGTCTACGGCACGATGGTCAACGTTAATTCGTTTATTAAACAGTTACAAAAATGGTGACGAGTCCAACTCACAACAATGACAACACGGCGCGGACGTTGGCCTTGGATTCACCTTGAAGTCTATATGTAAATCTCACACAGTGGGAGGGGAAGTGCTCTGCACGGTAACAGCCATGTAAGCTACAACAGAGGGCTCTGGGTACACCAATAGTCCTTAGTCCCGATGTATAGGCCCCCTGACTAGTCCTTGAGCTGATGTTAACTATACTGCCATACTTGTCCGGGATATGGTACCACATATTAGTACCTAAGCTCATCGTAACCTAGTCCGGGATGAGGTACCCCAATGTGTACCCTAATGAGCCCCACGATGTAATTGGTCCCTGGCTGAGGGTCACACCATTGATGTTACCCTATGAGCTCCTCTGTACCTTAGTCCAGGCTGGGATGAGCAGCACCCCATTGATGTTACCCTAGAGCCCCGCTCTCTCCGTCCTAGGTACCCTTATGTCACGTGCCCTGACCTAGTCCTGGATGAGGTCACCTCATTGATGTCCCATATGAGCTACCTCCTCGTACCATTAGCCCTGGATGAGGTCCACCCCATGATGTGTACACTTAGAGTCCCCTCTGTTACCTTAGTCCCTGGATGAGGGTCGACCCTTGATGTTACTATGACACCTCTGTTCCTTAGCCCTGGGATGAGGTCACCATTGAGTCACCCTATGAGCTCCTCAGTACCTTAGTCCTGGATGAGGTCCACCATTGAGTTACCCTATGAGATCCTCGTAACCTTAGTCCCTGGATGAGGTCACCCCATTGATGTTACCCTATTGAGCTCCTCTGTACCTTAGTCCCTGGATGAGGTTCCACCCATGATGTTACCCATATGAGCTCCTCAGTACATCTTAGTCCCTGAGATGAGGTCACCCCATTGATGTCAACCCTATGATGCTCCCTCTGTACCTGAGTCCTGGATGAGGTACCCCAATGATGTTACCCTATGAGCTCCTCTGTACCTTAGTCCCTGGATGAGGTCACCCCATTGAGTCACCCTATGAGATACTCTGTACCTTAGTCCCTGGATGAGGTTCACCCATTGATGTACCCTATGAGCTCCTCTGTACCTTAGTCCCTGAGATGAGGTGACCCATTGATGTTACCCTATGAGCTCTCTGTACCTTAGTCCCTGGATGGGGTGACCCCATGATGTACCCTAGCTGAGCTCCTCGTACTTAGTCCCTGGATGGGTGCACCCAATTGTGTCACATAGAGTCCTCTGTACCTTAGTCCCTGAGATGAGGGTCACCCCATTGAGTCACCCTATGAGCTCCTCTGTACCTTAGTCCTGGATTGAGGTCACCCCATTGATGTACACCTATGAGCTCACCTTGTACCTTAGTCCCTGGATGAGGTCACCCCATTGTGTCACCCTTGAGCTCACCTCTGTACCTTAGCCCTGGATGAGGTCACCCCATTGATGTCAACCTATCAGTCCTTCAGTACCTTAGGCCCTGGATGAGGTCACCCATTGATGTCACCCTATGAGGCTCCTCTGGGACTTAGTCCCTGGATGCGGGGGACCATGATGTCACCCTATGAGCTCCCCTGATGTACCTTAGTCCTGAAGTGAGGTCACCCCCATTGATGTCACCTATGACAGTGATGGCAAACATTTTAGAGACCGATGTGCCCAAACTACAACAAAGACCCAGCTTTTATCGCAGTCGTGCCAACACAGAATTTAATTTGTGATTATACTCCTTCTTGCACAGTTTTCAATTTGATACCAGCAACTGCGGACACCAGAAAGCAGAAAAAAGCCCTGGTTAGAGCTGTCACTTTAAACATAGATCTGTGCACCAGAAATGTCCTGGGCGTGTCTGGGACTGCAGGAAGAGATTACCTGGAGTCTCTCTGGTGAATGGCCTGAGTGCCACAGATCAGGGCTTGAGTGCCACCCTTGGCACCCTGCCATAGGTAAGTGCTTAATCGACCTAGTCCCTGGATTGAGGTCACCCATAGCCTATGAGCTCCTCGGTACCTTAGTCCTGGAGAGGTCTCTCACCATTGATGTTTACCCCTGATGAGTATCCTCGTTAACGTTAGTCCTGGATGAGTCACCATTGAGTGTACCTATGAGCTCTCGTACCTTTTCGCCTGGATGAGGTCACACCATTTGTGTTACCCTTGAGCTCCTCGTACCTTAGTCCCTGGATGAGGTACCCATGATGTTCCATATGAGCTCACTCTGTACTTACGTCACTGGATGAGGTTCACCCCCTATGATGTTACCTTGAGTCACCCTCTGTAACCTTAGTCCCTGGATGTGGTCACCCCATTGGATGTTACCCTATGAGTCTACCATCGTACCTTGTCCATGGATGAAGGTCACAACATTGATGTTACCCTATGAGCTCCTATGTACCTTCGTCCGGATGAGGTCCCCATTGATGTTACCTATGAGCTCCTCGTACTCTTAGTCCCTGGAGAGGTCAACCCCTTGATGTTACCCTGTGAGCTCCTCTGTACCTTAGCTCCATGGATGAGGTCGAACCCATTGATGGTTACCTTATGAGCTCCTGTGTCACCTTAGTCCCTGGAGTCGAGGTACCACCCCATTGATGTATAGCCTATGAGATCCTCGACCTTTAGTCCACCTACGATGAGGGTCACCCATTGTGCGTTACCCATGAGCGCCTCTGTACCGTTAGTCCCATGGATGAGGTCCCCATGATGGCTACACCTAGAGTCCTAACGTACCTTGTTGCCCTGAGAATGAGGCTCACCCATAGTGGCCACCGCATAGACTCCCTGTACCTTAGTCCTGAGATGAGGTCACCCCATGAGTGTTACCACATGAGATCTCTGGCTACCCATAGTCCTGGGTGAGGTCACCATGTTGGATTACCCTATGAGCCTCCCTCTGTACATTAGTCCCTTGGGATGAGGTCACCATTGATGTACCCTATGAGACTCACCTCTGTTACTTAGCACTGGATTGAGGTCACCCAAATTGATTGTACCTAGAGCTCACCTGGTAAACGTAGTCCCTGGTATGGTACCCCATGATGTGAACCACTATGAGCTCCCTCTGTACCGAAGACATTTATCTTAATAAGTTTAATTCCCTCTCCTATGACTGCTGTGATGGACAAGGGGATATGGGGAGGCCAGGGGTGGGTAACAGCTGGGAACGGACTGTGGCCTCTCCCCTGATGGATAAAGTGGGGATCTGTGTCCAACCCACAGTGGCTTTTTTCTTCAGATCCTTATGGAAAGTTTATTTGATAATTAAATGTCCCTTGAAAGATCTGAAACCCTATGAACAACCTGATGAAGGTCCCTAATAGGATCCTATGTGCCCGTTCCTGGGCCTAAGGCCCCCATCACTAATAACCTTCCTCTTATCATCCAGTAATTTATCTACAGACAGTAAAATCTTTAATTAGGCCTTAAGATAAGTCTAACCTTCAGCTACTGCTTCCAATTAGGGCCCCTCACATGTACCCAGAGCCGGGAGATGAAGAGGATCTGAGTAATCGCATATTATATCCATCCACTGCCCCAAAATCATGTCTGCAGCTGAACATCTCATTAGGTAAAGGGGGGCAGATATTAATGGGGCTCACGCTGCGTCTAGGCAGGAGCAGAGGATTCTGGGTGTCTGCAGGCGGATGACAACGCGGACACATCCCGCTACTCCCTAACGAGCAGATGAATCGCTCACTGCAGAATATGACGCTGGGGAAAGAGCGATATCATCGGGGATGTCTCATCCTGGAGCGCGGAGAATCCAAGTAATTATCCGCAGGATCCCCGGCTACAAGCGAGGAGAGGGAGGCACAGGGAATTCTGCAAATCCTTAAAGATTATCCGGGTGTCCTCCATAGGTAGCACCCAACCATCTCTGGGAATTTGGACCTGCAGTGATCACCAACCTCTTGAATTTATTATATTTTAGTAAAGGGAATCTGTCAGCAGTTTGACCATACAAAGTGTTGGGTAGCAATCCAGAAGAGAGGTGCAATCATAACTCTGTGGGTGTTGTTAGAATTTGAGTAGTAAATTCCAGGATTGTAGCTGAATTCGGTAAACTGGTGTAGATCTCTTCACTGTACTGCTGCACAGTTCCTCCCCCTGAGTAACAGCTGCAGTAATCAAACCAAGGCCTGCTGCAGCAGTGACTCAGAGCAGAAGGGAAGGGCTGTGCTTTGTTCAGTGAAGAGATGTCACACACCAGTGCACCAGAGCGCTCTGCATCCAGATACAATCTTGGAATATAAATCTATATTTCATAGTCCTGCTGCTACTAACACAAAAAGGTTTGATTACACATCTCTCTGTAACAATGCCCAATACTGGCTGCAGCGAGCGCAGCAGTGTGAGGTCACATCCCCGTGCACTTGGTGCAACTACAATCCTTGAATATAAATCCATATTTCACTGTGCAGCAGCTACTAACACCAGGCATAAAAGTCTGATTACATATTGTTCCACTTAACCCCCTTCCTGTAGATAGGAGGTAGGTGACATTTGCAGGACAACCTCTATGTTTCATGCTCCCATTTGAGTCCCTTGTTATAGAGCTCGGCAGATACGAGACGATATATAGAGGATTATTTATATGCACTGTTCCCCCAGGTGATACCAGACATATATTATTATCTATAACCACTGCTCATTATAACAGATGTGTATGTAATTCTATATAATCACCAGACCTACCTCCACACTGTGACACATAACTGCTGCTCACCCACGTTACACCAGATGGATAGAGGATTATTTATATACCTCTCCATCCAGGTTGTATCATAGATGTGTATTTATATATACGGTTATAAATGATATATCACTACACCAGTGTGTGTACAGCTACCTATAGCGGCTGCACACCCAGGATATACATAGCATGCACTACATTATATACCTGATTATATTACGTTACACCACATGTATATAACAGTATATAACCGCTGCTCACTTTGGTTCCAATACATGTGAATACAAATTATATGTCCAGTTTGTACGATACCCCATGTCCAATACTAATAGCCCCCCTTATATACAAAACATATAGGCTCACCCCCTTATATACAATACATACGGGCTCACCCCCTTATATACAATACATACGGGCTCACCCCCTTATATACAAAACATACGGGCTCACCCCCTTATATACAATACATACGGGCTCACCCCATATACAATACATATAGGCTCACCCCATATACAATACATACGGGCTCACCCCATATACAATACATACGGGCTCACCCCATATACAATACATACGGGCTCGCCCCATATACAATACATACAGGCTTGCCCCATGTACAATACATACAGGCTCACCCTCTTATATACAATACATACAGGCTCACCCCATATACAATACATACGGGCTCACCCCATGTACAATACATACAGGCTCACCCCATACAATACATATAGGCTCACCCGATATACAATTACATATAGGCTCACCCCATATACAATACATATAGGCTCACCTCATATACAATACATATAGGCTCACCCCATATACAATACATATAGGCTCACCTAGGTTATACCAGACGTCCATCTCCCCGCTCAATGTTCGGACTTCGATGATGGTCTGCCCCAGGAAATCATCGGATTCTCTCTTCAGCCTCTGCTTAACACGAGACTTGATGTCATCATCTTCATCCCAGACGCGGACCTTGATCCGATCGGAAGAATTGTGGCACTCGCTGGGGAAGTAAAATAGGAGAAACCATGAAGTCAGCGAAGAAACGCAGCGCTCCAATAATTCCCAGGGCAGACTAAGAAGGGTCACACTGAGAAGAGACAATTTCTAATGAATCTTGGGGTGCAATAAACTGTAAAGCTGTGAGCCACAGACCTCCCATGGGAAAAACATCATCCTGAGGGAGCATCCACACGTGGCGCTCTAACACTCGCTTCAGAAGACATGCGATTTTATGTTACTATGCTCCAGCATCATGTGTGAACACACCCTGAAAGTTCACCTACAGCTATTCCTCCACACTCGCTTATATACATGCACACTCAGCTCCGTGTGCATTCGTTTCCAATCTGTGTTATGCTGCGTTCACACGTTCAGTTTTTCAGATGCAGTTTTTTTCTTAAGCCAAAAGCAGTTGTGAAGTTATCATTGAGAAGACTTACTCCTCCTCCTCCTCCTCATTTTTTTTGTTTATTGCCCACCCCTGGGCAATAAAAGCTGCATCTGAAAAACACTGGGGCAGATTTACTTACCCGGTCCATTCGTGATCCAGCGGCGCGTTCTCTGCGGTGGATTCGGGTCTTCCGGCGATTCACTAAGGCAGTTCCTCCGGCGTCCACCAGGTGTCGCTGCTGCGCTGAAGAGCATCGGAACGCTCTGGAGTTCACTGAGCCATTCTGGATGAAGGTATGTGCGTGTCCCGCGACATTTTTTTTCTCCGAATCCGTTGGGTTTTCATTCGGCCACGCCCCGATTTCCATGGCGTGCATGCCGGCGCCGATGCGCCACAATCCGATCGCGTGCTCAAAAAACCCGGGGAAAATCACGTTAGTCTTTCCAGTGAAACACACACAATTGCTAACCTGCACCCAGTGTCTTGTCAATACAAGATACTGGGTGCTGGATACTGATCGCATATGTTTCACTGGAAAGGTATTTGCGATCGGGCCGAGTTGCGCCCCCCGTCTGTTAGGTAACACAACGCTAGTGGATCTATTTGAATGGCTTTATTGCCCACTGTACCGTGTCAGAGTTTTGCCACTCGGATTCCTGTAGATAGGGGAGGGGTGAGGATATGAGATAGATAGACAGATAAAAGATAGCTAGATAGACAGACAGACAGATACATTAGTCACACAGCTCTCTGCAGCCTTCTATCCAGCCTACATGGGGGGTTATTGAGCCCACCCTGCAGATCTTCAGCTGTAATAATAATTAATATCCCGCATAGTGTTAATTGCAGACAAGCTCCTCTCGGCAGTCGCTGTACTTACAGTCCTGGCATGGGATCTATCCGCTAAGAAATAACCCCACACTCTGACAGAGCCAGGATGATCAGACGCATTTAGAAGGCCGGGGTCCCTGGGGGGCAGTAACTCGTCAAAATACATCTGAAGCCGACAACACACACAGAGACGCGAAAATAATATATGCAAATCACATTCCAGCTCCACAACGGCCGCAAATATGTTCATTTATTGCTGATCGCTAATTAAAGGGGAACCTCATACAGGCTTGTGCTCATATACGCATTTAGGACCCCCAACAACAGAATAGGTCGAGTTGCGCCACTTTTACACAAGTAATAGAAGCGAATGGAAAAAGTAAGATGTAATATATTTTTTCTATCACTATACACCCGCTGGGCGCTGTAGGCAACAATGAGGAAAATGGACAAAGAACACAACTTTACGCAGGCCACTCCAAAATATTCAGCCAGATGTGGCCCCGCAGGTCGCACACTGCCCAAGATCAACCTATACCGGGGACAGGGGGGCAAAACTACTTTACAAGATCGGTCCAAAAATTCAGCTTCAGTTAAACCCATGTTCCATATTATACTAATACATTTATCCGCACCACACAGAATGCCACAGATTATTACAGCAAAGGTCCCGATCCCTTCATAGGTCAGTCTGTAACACAGTCCGTGGATTAATGGAAAAGAAAAAGTGGCACAAACTGCTAGAATTGAGGAACTCCGCCGCACCTATGATAGAAGGGCACATGACAACTTCTGGAAAGGGTGGCCCCTGGTTTGAAATTTTTTGAGAAAAAATCCTGCAGAACGCATGTAATGGAGGCCGGTTGATGAACGATGCCCCATATCTTCCCTAAAATTCCCGTTCCTACAGATCAAAGACCACGCTTTGTCCCCCTTCCCCACATCGTGAGTAACTTCTATACGCCAATATGGCTTCCTGACTCAGGGTGCGACCACACGTTCAGTTTTTCAGATGCAGTTTTTGAAGCCAAAAGCAGGTGTGGATCATAATGGGAAAGAACATATCATAAAGAAGAGCTTCTTATCCTCCATTTTCACTCCACTCCGGGTTTGGGCATCAAAAACCGCATCTGGAAAACTGAACGTGTGGACACGCCCTTAGGGTTATCTTCAATGTCCGACTAGACCAAGACCAGCTGACTGGATGTATGGACACCACGTAACCCTCGACTATCCTGTGACCTAGTGTAAGTAACATCCCCTTTAAGGTTAATAATGAGGGAGCATGAGGTGAAATACAGGATGCATTGGAGGTATATTATACGTGTGTTATTATATTATTGTTGGAGCTTGTGATTTGTGGAACAAGTTGTACATTCAGCTTCCTATTTATTACATGAACTCCTCACTGCGTCTTGAATAGTTGACAGGTTTACTACAAAGCTGCAAAGACACTTATAAAGGTTTACAACAACAACAACCAATCAGAGCTCAGCACTTATCACACAAACTGCTCTGCACAAATGAAAGCTAGCCTGTAATTGGTTGCTAGGGGAAGTGAGGCCTGCTCAGATAAATAAGGCCTTTACTCTATTTTCTACCTTGCATACAGAATAAAAACTTTATCGAAAACCTTTGGATTTGTTCATGACAAACAACAGTTCACATTTACCAGCGGCGCCAAGGGGGCGGGGGGTAATTAATGCATGAAACGCATCGCGATGGTGTAACCCTGACTAAACAACGCACCATAAATAAGCAGATGTTTCTCCGCTATACCATGGCAGTACTATGAGGCAAAAATGGGCGCACATCCATGATTAACGCGGTTGCGTCCCAAGAGATGGAAGTGGATAACAAATATGATGCTTGGCCGCGCTTCAGATGTTTAAACGTAATTCAAGCGCATTGAGTGGGAGTCACATCTGGGCGCAGATGCGTTTAGACCTGGATATTTGCATCGTGGAACTAGTAACACGCGTTTATCCAGTAAACAAGGCAAAACATGAGCGGCTAATATAGAAACACAAATGATTCATGAGCCTGAACAGTGGCTCTGATACAAGGGATTTGTGTGAACGTCGCTTTGGGCTCGGATCCGATTGATTTTTAGAGGATTCTTCCATAATAGTCAAACAATGCAGCAATGTAACCCCCCTTTCATTGGATGAAAGCTGAGACCCCTCCGTAGAGATTGGACCATCAGCTGTTTCTGAAGAAATAACTGGTTTCAGACAAAACAATCTAATGTCACTGAAAAGAAAAGCTCAAAAGATCCAACAATTTGGGGGTTTACCCAATGAATGGAATCTGCAATTCGAGCATGAGCAAAAAAAACGGAATCCAAAATAATAGGACCCCTTGACCATCCTACCTTCTCCTACCATCCAAATGGGATGACACTAAAATGACTAAAAATAGCAAAATTTCTGCGCAGGTGAGCTCATGTCAAGCCTGTCCTGTGAATACCCACGCCTCCATTCAGTGGTCCTCACATCTACTATATATTTCTCTACTTTTCTGGGCAGGATCGCTTATTAAACGTTCCTTCCTGGCTATTTTTGGAGTGTTTGGACCTATGATAGTTTAAATAACAGCACAATGTCAAGGAGCTGCCTCTAAAGCCAGGAGGATCTTGTCATGTATCAGGAGACGTCTGGACTCTCGGGATAGGGATGTAATATTACACTGTACAAGGCATTGGTTACGCCTCACCTGGAATATTCAGTTCAATTAGATTTCAGAGAAATACATACAAAGAGACGGCCAAAGGGGATTATTTTATCTAAAAATGTAAATGGGCCATTCATAAAATATGGTGGAAAAGCCAAGTGGGCACTGTCACTGTCTGAAGAAAACAAGGTATAAATCACCAGAGAAACGGTGAGAACTGTGAAATTGTGGAATAGCTGAGCTCAAGGGGCAGCAGAGAGCCCGGGAGCAGAGAGCCCGGGAGCAGAGAGCCCGGGAGCAGAGAGCCCGGGAGCAGAGAGCCCTATTATTATTGTAATTATTGAGACTATTATTATTATTATAAATTTTATTATTTTTATTATTATGGAGATGATTATTAATAATAGTAAAAATAATAATAATAATAATAATAATAATTATAATAATAGTAATAATAATAATAATAATAATAGTCTCCATAATAATAATAGTCTCAATAATAATAATAAGTCTCAATAATTACAATAATTTCTGAGAAGATCCCTCCCTATATACCAAAGAATTAAATCTGTGTCACAGTGTAACAGTAGTCATAGTTCTTAGTTACCAAAATTCTAAACCTTGATAATCACAGAGGTTACAGCTCAGTTGGTTGAGGCGCTGTGAAATCATTGTACATGGACACTGCAGGTTCTAGGGTCAAATCCCATAGAGGATCATTTTTTTTTTTTTTTTATTGAGATGATTTTTATTATTATAATATGGCTAAAATTTGGGGCGTAGCCAGGGAGTGATTGGGGGTGTGGCTTTCCCTTTCACAAATGTTGGGAGGTATGCACACAGTGATGTCACAGTACAGGGATAATACACACAGCGATGTCACAGTACAGAGAATACACACAGTGATGTCACAGTACAGGGATAATACACACAGTGATGTCACAGTACAGAGATAATACACACAGTGATGTCACAGTACAGGGATAATACACACAGTGATGTCACAGTACAGGGATGAAAGTGATGTAATGGTCCCTACAAGTTCATACCTGACTCTCCCCTTCGTTGCATGACTCTGTCTCCTCACACCAGTCAGCTCCGAGACCAGGAGTAGGATAGATCGAGTGTATGACTCCCTGTTCTCCATGGGAATTATCAGTGTCCTGGCCACATGGATACTACGGATCATGCTCACTATACGGCACAGTATGACCAGGGCAGAGTTATCATTACGCAGCTTGATAAATGTGGCACATGAGGTGTTACAGTGTTACACTGCTCATATGTGGCAGTGGATATGAGACTGTTCCGTTAAAATGTTGCACAAATTTGCCACAACCAGTTCCAAAGTTTTTCCCACGCAAGAGGGGAGTTTTGCCTAAAAGTTGCACTTCATTAAAATCGGTCAACAAAGTCTGTATGAGGTGCAGCAGGAAAACCGTGGCGCAAAAAGGTGCAAATCATCAGATGTAACAATTGTGATACAGGATAAAAGACACAAAACTACCGTAAATGCAATGATAATTCCATCACCGCTGGTGTGTTCCACAGCCAGGACCCCCTGCCTGCGAGATCTGGAGGGTTAGCAGAATTGAGCAATTTAAGGGATTGTCCACTTCTTACAACCCCATTACACCACACTGATCCCTTAGGTGATGGGAGTTTGGCAATCAGTGTCGTCTTCATTGGACTTTCTCATCACTTCATCATCCTCCATCACCTTGTCTTGTTGTCAGGGCGGAGGAGGTCCAGCCTATGAGATGCCTCCTCCTGGTTTGCACATCATATAATCATCTCCTTTCTGAGGGTCCTCCATGTCCTCTCTGTAGAGATTATCTAATCAGGGAGACATTATCCACCGGGGAAGATCCTACAAATTATCTTATCAGATGTCCCATCAGGCCCCTGTCATCTGCTGGGATCGGGTCACACGTTCAGCAATCAGGGAAATGAATGGAGAGAAGAAGCAGATAAGAGGCAGGACCCGGACACCTCCTAGGGGTATCCCGAATATAAAGATGTGGCTATGACACGCGTTACTGCTAGTATGACCCATACACTGCCGATATCAGGCTGGTGGAGGTCCTGCCCCGCAGTAAATTACCTTGAGTGACGCCCATTTTTGATTCACAAGTTATGACCGTTCACCCATCCCGAGAATGGGGCTCCTGCACTCCGGAGGATACTATACAGCAAGTGATGGCAAACCTTTTAGAGATCGAGTGCCCAAAATGAGACCCCAAAAAAATAGCTTTTCCCAAAGTGCCAACACAGCAATTTAGGCAGTAACAAACTTATTGCTACCAGAATCTTTGAGCTCAAATCTGACCCGGTCCACACCTCCTCACTCTTCGGGACAGGACCAGGAAGCACAGGATGGGTCACATTAAAATATCAGGGCACTGCTTGGGCTGCCTGAGACTGCAGGAAGGTGCCATGTCTGGCAAACTCTGTGCCTGGGAGACAGACCGTGTGCCCACAGAGAGGCCTCCGAGTGCCATCTCTGGCACCAGTGCCATAAGTTCGCCACCACTGCTATACAGACTCACCTGGGGTCTGGTATTGGGTTGGGTTTGATCAAGAGACTGCAAAGAGGGAGGTTAGTTATTAGGTAGGATTTGATCTTGGGTCTACACTGAGGGGGGAGGGGGCTGGCCTGGGGTCTGTTATTGGGTAGGGTCTGGTCTGCATATAGGGAGTCTGACGTGGGTTTTGTTAATGGATTGGGTTTGGGGTCTGCCCTAGGTTCTGTAAATGGTTTGGGGCCTGTATAAGAGGCATCTGCCCAGGAACACTATTATTGGGTAGGGTTGGATCTAAAACCTGCCAGAGGTGGGGGTCGGTTATAGGTAGATTTGATCTGGGGTCTGTTATTGGGTAGGGTCTGGTCTGGGGTCTGCATACAGGGAGTCGACGTAGGTTCTGGTAATAGATTGGTTTTGGTTGGGGTCTCTGCAAGAAGAGGCCTGACCTAGGTTCTGTAAATGGTTTCGGGTTGGTCTTGGGTCTGCATAGGAGGGTTCTGTCTTGGGACCGGTTATTGGGTAGGTTTTGATGTAAAACTTGCAGAGGGCAGGGGGTCTGCTATTAGGTAGGATTAGATCTGGGGACTACACAGTGGGGGGTTGACCGGGTTGTTATTGGGTAGGGTTTGGTCTAGGTCACACAGAGGGGAGGGGGTTTGACCGGGGTTCGTTATTGGGTAGGGTTTGGGCTAGAAGTTGTCTGACAAAGTGTTCCATAGTTATCCATAGGCTCTTACTTAACTTTGTTATTCTGCTCTGCTGTAGGGCTCCGTGGATTTGTGACAGGTTCCCTGTAACCTCTTTTCAACCAATGGACGCCTTCATTAAAAATCGATATAATGGTGTTTGTGGGGGAGAAATGTTCTCGTCTGCCTGACAACGTGATCCATAAATACATCTTCGAAGAATGGAAAGGGATGAGCGGTTTCTAAACCAACCAGCAGAACCCGAGACTGTACGGAGGAGATTGTGTCCTGTACAAATGGAAATATCATAACTCAATGTTCTACAATCCCATCAGCCGAGTAACGCGGTGCAATCAATAGCGAGAGAGAGGTCCGTGCGTTGTGTAAGGTTAATGTAATAGTCGGACCCGCAGGACCTCATCACAGCGAACGCTGACAAGAGGCGCTGCAGGAGGAACCTCATTCTCCCGGGCAGGTAGGTGACAGGAGGCTGAATGTGCCGAGCGGAGGGAGCAGCCGGGACACTGTGACCTAAATGCCAACATACACCGGAACGTGAGCGTCGCAGCACAACACAAGCTGAGGCCGAGGAGGCATAGAGGCAGACGGCAAGCAAATGCCGGCGGGGCAGAAACAAGTCACATGCTCCGGGTCGCAGCACAAGAACAGCTCAGGCGCTACGGCAGCCACAAGCAATGCTCCGGCGCTGCGCAGCCACAAGCACATGCTCCGGCGCTCGGCAGCCACAAGCACATGCTCCGGCGCTCGGCAGCCACAAGCACATGCTCCGGCGCTCGGCAGCCACAAGCACATGCTCCGGCGCTCGGCAGCCACAAGCACATGCTCCGGCGCTCGGGCAGCAACAAGCCACAGCAAAGCTCCGGCGCTCGGCAGCCACCAGCACATGCTACGGCGCTCGGCAGCCACAGCACATGATCCGGGCGCTCGGCAGCCACAAGCCACATGCTCCGGCGTCGGCAGCCACAAGCACATGCTCCGGCGCTCTGGCAGCCACACGCACATGCTCCAGGCGCTCGGCAGCACAAGCACATGCTCCGGCGCTCGGCAGCCACAAGCACATGCTCCGGCGCTCGGCAGCCACAAGCACATGCTCCGGCGCTCGGCAGCCACAAGCACATGCTCCGGCGCTCGGCAGCCACAAGCACATGCTCCGGCGCTCGGCAGCCACAAGCACATGCTTCCGGGCGATCGGCCAGCCACAAGCACATGCTCCGGCGCTGCGGCCAGGCCACACCAAGCAACATGCTCCAGCGCTCGGCAGCCACAAGCAAATGATCCAGCGCGCTCGGCAGCCACAAAGCCCCCATGCACTCCAGCGCTCGGCAGCACACAAGCACATGCTCCAAGCGCTCCGGCAGCCACAGCACATGCTCCAGCGACCGGCAGCCACAAGCACATGCTCCGCGCTCGGCAGCCACAAGCACATGCTCCAGCGCTCGGCAGCCACAAGCACATGCTCCAGCGCTCGGCAGCCACAAGCACATGCTCCAGCGCTCGGCAGCCACAAGCACATGCTCCAGCGCTCGGCAGCCACAAGCACATGCTCCAGCGCTCGGCAGCCACAAGCACATGCTCCAGCGCTCGGCAGCCGTCACCAAGGCTTCTCCATGGGGACAAAACACTCACTGAGCCAATAAGTCATCACAATATCACTTATATAACAGATATACGAGAAAAATATACTGACATGGCGTCCTCCGTTACTCCTCCCGGAAATGTAAGGAGACAATGACACATTGGTTTTACCATTTCCCTTCTCAACAAGTGATTGGACAATGTGGAGGGATGTAAGACCTGGTGCACAGAGTAGCTATTCCTTCCCACTCCCCATACACACGCATGCTTGGTTCAGCTGGGTTTGGGGTTTCTCCTATTTCGGACAGATGTCAGGACTATCTAGTGTGTATGGAGGCTTCTCCCCCAGCAGGTGTCAGGGGATGGATGGATTGGATGCTGAACGTTATAATGCACCACAAAAGACACCTGCATGCTTGGCTCAACGGAGCATGCATGTGTAAGGCAGTGGCATGAGGAATGTCTTTCCAGCTTCTGAGGTCCTTCCCCTACAAGGCTGTAGTATAATGTGTGACCCAGGAGTGCGCGGTCCCCACCTAGTTATAGGACAACCACAAACCGCCGTCACCAGGCGTCATCTCTTCCCCCGCCGCAGGCCTGACGGAATGATCCCCGCTGTTCCCGCTCCGCACCGCACGTAATAATCGTATAATGCTCTACAGAAATATTCAGCTGTAATGATTCATTACTGGCTTAATGTTACGCCACAAATAGCAAAGTGTGAACAGGGCACAAAGGACAATCACAGCAAATCAGCGGCAGGAGAGGAGGAAAGAAGAAGAGAGGAGAGGAGGAAGGAAGGAAGAAAAGGAAAGGAGGAAAGAAGAAAAGGAAAGGAGGAGAGGAGGAAAGAAGAAGGAGAGGGAGGAGCGAAAGAGAGGAGGAGAGAGGAGAAGAAGAAGGAGAGAGGGTAAGAAAGGAAAGAAGAGAGAGAGGAAAGAAGAAGAGGAGAGGAGGAAAGAAGAAGAGGAGAGGAGAGGAGGAAAGAAGAAGAGAGGAGAGGAGAGGAAAGAAGAGGAGAGGAGAGGAGGAAAGAAGAAAAAGGAGAGGAGGAAAGAAGAAAAGGAGAGGAGAAAGAAGAAGAGAGGAGAAGAGGAAAGAAGAAAAGGAGAGGAGGAAGAGAAAAGAAGAAGAGAGGAGAAGAGGAAAGAAGAAAGGAGAGGAGGAAGAAGAAAGAAGGAGAAGAGGAAGTAAGAATGAAAAGTAGAAGGAGGCGGAAGGAGGAGGGAGGAAAGGAGAGGAGAAGGAGGAAGAAGAAAAGGAAAGGAGGAGAGAGAGGAGGGGAGGAAGGAGGAAAGGAGAGGAGGGGAGGAAAGAAGAAAAGGAAAGGAGGAGAGAAGAGGAGGCGGGAGGGAGGAAAGGAGAGAAGAGAAGGAAGGACAAGAAGGAGGGGAGAAAGAGAGGAGAGGAAGAAGGAACAAGAGCAGAGAGGACCAAGAGAAAGAAAGCGAGAGGAGGGGAGGAGAGAAGAAGAGAGGAAGACAGAGAGCAAGAGAGAAAGAGAGGAGAGAAGAAGAGAGGAGAGAAGAAGAGGAGGGGAGGAAAGAAGAAGAGGAGGGGAGGAAAGAAGAAAAGGAAAGGAGGAAAGAAGAAAAGGAGAGGAGGAAAGAAGAGAGGAGGAAAGAAGAAGAGAGGAGAAGAGGAAAGAAGAAAAGGAAAGGAGGAGAGAAGAGGAAAGAAGAAAAGGAAAGGAGGAGAGAAGAGGAAAGAAGAAAAGGAAAGGAGGAAAGAAGAAAAGGAAAGGAGGGGAGGAGAGAAGAAGAGGAGGAGAGGAGGAAAGAAGAAAAGGAAAGGAGGGGAGGAGAGAAGAAGAGAGGAGAGGAGGAGAGAAGAAGAGAGGAGAGGAGGAGAGAAGAAGAGAGGAGAGGAGGAGAGAAGAAGAGAAGAAGAGAGGAGAGGAGGAGAGGAAGAGATGAGAAGGAGAGAAGAGAGGAGGAGGAGGAGAGAAGAAGAGAGGAGAGGAGGAAGAAGAGAGGAGAGGAGGAAGAAAAGAGGGGGGGAGCGAAAGAAGAAGGAGGAAGGGAGGAAGGAAGAAGAAAAGGAAGGAGGAGAGGAAGAGAGAGGAGGAAAGAAGAAAAGGAAAGGAGGAGAGAAGAGGAGAGGAGGAAAGAAGAAAAGGAAAAGGAGGAGAGAAGAGGAGGGGAGGAAAGAAAAAGAGAGGAGGAGGAGGAAAGGAGAGGCAGAGGCGGCGCGGAAGGATTCGATACACAGACGGCGCGTCCGCAGTAGCCAAAAAGCCCATCATAACCCACAAGACTAGCTTATTGACCTCCTGAAATACTTGCTCGGCTGTGGACTGCCGCTCCTTCCTCTCACTATGTCCTTCTCCTTCTCAAGCCTTCTCCTCCTGAAAAACTCTGCACTGCTGGAGGCAGCTCCATTCTCTCACTATGTCCTTCCCTACTTCTCAGTCCCTTTCCTCATGAATACTCTGGCACTGCGGTGGATGCAGCTCCTTACTCTCACTATGTCCTTCTCACTCTTCTCAGCCCTTCTCCTCCGAAATACCCGCCTGTCTTTTCCAGCCCACAAATGTCTCATGAGGAACTGGGACAGAACAATTCCTTAATCCACAGTCGGGTGTCTGATTAATCAGCTCAGATCTATACAAGTGATAGGACTGACCTGCAATACCACACACAGCCTGGAACAGGGGTGGCGCTGCTTCTTTGCCACCCATGAGAGGAGGCAGCGGACCCCATAGTAATGTCGCTCCCCCATACAGCACTGGCCGCCTGCGGTTTCTCATCCTTCACCCATTCAGGAGTAAATAACGTAAGAACATGCGGCTTGTAACGCGAGTGTGCTGAGCCCCGAGGCCCTCCACTTACAGAAGCGTCGCAGTAATGAGGGAGTAAAAGAGCTCTGTGATCCAACGCTGCACAGACAAGACGCGGAGCCCGGGGCCCTGCTGACCATATAGGACAATCAGAGAGCACAGCGCCCTGGGAGCAGGGAGATCTCAACTATCCTGCAGAGGTGGAAATCTACTTTATGTTAGTCTGGGTGTTTAGAGTAGGAGCCTCAAACATTGTGATCCCTACCTGACCACTATACACAGAGGAGGGCGTGAGCTGTAGTACCCCAACCTGACCATTACACACAGGCAGGGAGCTGAGCTGTAGTACCCAACCTGACCACTACACAGAGGAGGGAGCTGAGCTGTAGTAAACCCAACCTGACACTACACAGAGAGGGAGCTGAGCTGTAGTACCCCAACCTGACCACTATACACAGAGGAGGGAGCTGAGCTGTAGTACCCCAACCTGACCACTACACAGAGGAGGGAGCTGGCTAGTAGTACCCCAACCTGACCCACTACACAGAGGGAGCTGAGCTGTAGTACCCCAACCTGACACTACAACGAGAAGGGAGGTGAGCTGTAGTACCCCAACTGACCACACAACAGAGGAGGGAGCTGAGCTGTAGTACCCCAAACTGACACTACAAGAGGAGGGAGCGAGCTGTCAGTACCCAACTGACCACTACACAGAGGAAGGGAGCTGAGAGCTGTAGTACCCCAACCTGACCACATACAAAAGAGGGAGCTGAGCTGTAGTACCCCAACCTGAACACTATACAGAGGAGGGAGCTGAGCTGTAGTACCCCAACCTGACCACTCCAACAAAGAGGGAGCCGAGCTTGTATGTACCCCAACGTGACCACTAACACAGAGGAGGGAGCTGAGCTGTAGTACCCCAACCTGACCACTACAAAGAGGAGGGAGCTGAGCTGTAGTACCCCAACCTGACCACACACAGAGGAGGGAGTATGAGCTTGTAGTACCCCAACTTGACCACTTACAATGAGGGAGGGAAGCCTGAGCTGTGTACCCAACCTGACCACTACACGGAGGAAGCGGCTGTAGTACCCCAACAGACCACTACATAGGAGGGCTGAGAAACTGCTATGAGCTGTAGTACCCCAACCTGACATACACAGAGGAGGGAGTGAGCTGTAGAAAGTACCCCAACCTGACCACTATACGAGGAGGGAGCTGAGCTGTAGTACCCCAACCTGACCATACACACAAGGAGGGAGCTGAGATGTAGTCCCCAACCTGACCACTATCAAAAAGAAGGGAGCTGAGCTGTAGTACCCCAACATGACCACTAACAGAGGAGGGAGCTGGTGTAGTACCCCAACCTGACCACATACACAGAGGAGGGAGCTGAGCTGTAGTACCCAACCTGGACCACTACACACAGGAGGGGAGCTGTAGTAGTACCCCAAACGTGACCCATATACAAAGAAGGGAGCTAGCTGTAGTACCCCAACCTGACCACTACAACAGGGAGGGAGCTGAGCTGTAGTACCCAAACCTGACCACTACACAAGGGGGAGCTGTAGTACCCCAACCTGACCAATACAAAGAAGGGAGCTAGCGTAGTACCCCAACCTGACCACTACACACAGGAGGAGTGAGCTGTAGTACCCAACCTGACCACTATACACAAGAAGGAGTAGCTGTAGTACCCCAACTCGACCACTACACACAGGAGTGGGAGCTGTAGTACCCCCACCTCGACCACTAACCAAGAGGGAGCTAGCTGTAGTACCCCAACCTGACCACTACAACAGGAGGGAGCTGAGCTGTAGACCTCAAACATGACCACTACACAGAGGAGGGAGCTGAGCTGTAGTACCCCAACCTGACCTACACACAGAGAGGAAGCTGGAGCTTAGTACCCAACCTGACCACTACACAGAGGAGGGAGTGAGCTGTAGTACCCCCAACCTGACCACTAACAAGAGGGAGCTGAGCTGTAGTACCCCAACCTGACCACTACACAGAGGAGGGAGTGAGCTGTAGTACCCAAACCTGACACACTACACAGAGAGGGAGCTGAGCTGTAGACCCCAACCGACCATACACACAGGAGGGAGCTGAGCTTGTAGTACCCCAACCTGACCACTACACAGAGGAGGGAGCTGAGCTGTAGTACCCCAACCGACCACTACACACAGGGGGAGGAGCTGTAGTACACCAAATGACCATATACAAACGAGGGAGCGAGCTGTAGTACCCCAACTGACCACTACACAAAGGAGGAGCTGAGCGTAGTACTCCAACCTGACCACTACCACAAGGGGGAGCTGTAGTACCCCAACCTGACCACTATACAAAGAAGGAGCTAGCTGTATACCCAAACGACCACTACACAGAGGAGGGAGCTGTAGTACCCCAACCTGGACCACTATACAAAGAAGGAGCTGAGTGAGTACCCCAACTGACCACTACACAGGAGGGAGCTGAGCTGTAGTACTCCAACCTGACCACTACACAGAGGAGGGGAGCTGAGCTGTAGTACCCCAACCTGACCATACAACAGAGGAGGGAGCTGAGCTGTAGTACCCAACCTGGACACCCACTTACACAGAGGAGGGAGCTGAGCTGTAGTCTACCCAACTGACCACTAGACAAGAAAGGGAGCTGAGCTGTAGTACCCCAACTGACCAACTACACAGAGGAGGGGAGCTGAGCTGTAGTACCCCAACCTGACACCACTACACAGAGGAGGGAGCTGAGCTGTAGTACCCAACCTGGACCACTACACGAGGAGGGAGTGAGCTGTAGGACACCAACCTGACCCTAACAGAGGAGGGAGCTGAGCTGTAGTACCCCAACCTGACCACTACACAGAGAAGGGAGCTGAGCTGTAGTACCCCAACCTGACCACTATACAAAGAAGGGAGCTGAGCTGTAGTACCCCAACCTGACCACTACACAGAGGAGGGAGCTGAGCTGTAGTACCCCAACCTGACCACTACACAAAGAAGGGAGCTGAGCTGTAGTACCCCAACCTGACCACTATACACAGAGGAGGGAGCTGAGCTGTAGTACCCCAACCTGACCACTACACAGAGGAGGGAGCTGAGCTGTAGTACCCCAACCTGACCACTACACAGAGGAGGGAGCTGAGCTGTAGTACTCCAAACTGACCACTACACAGGTTGGAGTGTTGCTCTGACACCAAGAATGCTCACAAACAATATGACATTGATGGCCTGTCCCATGGAGAGATCATCAATGGAAAAAAAGCTAGATAACCCCTTGAAGATTATGTCAAATGTTGCACCAAGTAAACTCACAATTTTGTGGTTCAATTAAAGACAAAAGTGTGAAGATACCTGAAATAAAATTGTCAAAATCTCTGCTTGCTGTCAATAGACTGTAATAATCTTGTTTATATGCTCCAGCTTTTCACAATGTATCAGTAGAGGAAAGACTGATACATTGTAACAAACACAAAGCTTCAGGAGTTCTATATAAAACTCACAAGTGGAATTTCTCCTCCCACACGGGGTTGAGGTTGCCGTAGATCGTCTTTGTCCTTTTCTTGGTCTT
Source organism: Engystomops pustulosus (assembly GCA_019512145.1). Taxonomy (NCBI): domain Eukaryota; kingdom Metazoa; phylum Chordata; class Amphibia; order Anura; family Leptodactylidae; genus Engystomops; species Engystomops pustulosus. The sequence continues at coordinate 318,544,442 of CM033641.1, read as the reverse complement.
GCCCACTTGTACGGTGACGTAGGGATCGCTTGAACCCGTCTTGTCCTTGGCTTGAAGGCCTTGAGCGCAGAGAACTAAACGGAAGAGGACGAGAGTGTGAGATACATAGTGACAGCACAACCTCCTCTCCGGCACTGTATAGGTGGTCCTGGCGTCCTCACGTCTCCCCATAGGTCCTCACCTGTGATGGTGATCTTGGCAGACCATTTGGAGGTGCCATCCAGGACACTCTGCTTCACCGTCTTCATCTGCTGGGCATGGGCCACTTTAGTGACACTGAAGACGTCTCTGATGACATCAAAGATCTCGGGCTTGTTCCTTTCCCTGATCTTCATTCGATCCTTCATGGCCATGATGATGTTCTGGGTGCGGTCCTCCGCTCCATGCTTGGAGCTCTTCTCTGCTGCTCCTGTGGAGACACATCAAGAATTTTGTGTGTTCTTATTATATCCTCTAGGAAAGCTGGGTGAGAACCCATGGCACTGCCATTACATGAGGAATAACCCAGCTTTCCTAGACAACTTAAAAAGGAAGCGGTCACCAGGTTTTACCCCACTAAACTAGTAGTGAACTACTACCCCTCCCTCAGGTGGGGTATAAAATGTCCTTTCGAAATTCCATCTTTTAAGTGACATTTCATCCGTTTACCTATAAAAAAAAAAAAATATCCCCCCCAAAGTGAGACAAATATGACTCTTCTCGCCTCATTTTCACATGAGATGCTTCAAGATCAGTGGTTGCAGGGGAAGTGTCACATCAGAAGCCCTTATCTTCTGTTCTGTAACACCTAGAAACATGCTGCTGGTGCCATATTAAAGATAAGGATCTCGACTTTCAGATCACATCGGTAACAGGATATATATCTGCAGCTTGCATTCCCAACTATAGATCTAGCTGCCTTTATCTCTGATTCTGTAGCTTACAGAACCTGAAGTCGAAAAAATGAGATTCTTATCTTTACTATGACACCAGCAGCATGTTTCTAGGTGCTATGACACTAAGATAGAGGCTTCTGAAGTGACATTACCCCTGGCCTCTAAACTTGACTTGTCTCAAGTGAAAATGAGGTGAGAAGTATCAAGCATATGTCTGAGTTTGGGGGAGATGTATTTATGGAAAATGTTTGAGATTTTACATAAAAGAGGGAATTGTAGAAAGGACACGTTATACCCGTCCTGATGGGGGAGGTAGTTTAACTACTAATGATATATTGATCGAGAAGTAGGTTTTATACTTGGAGGACTCGGGGCCATGTACTGGTAACTCATTGATTTTCGGTGGGTTTGGTGCTTTTACATAAAAACCTCTTGTACTCCAATCACCTCTAGAGCTGCGTTCAACTCTGTTACCTCTGTTAAAGGACCTCATATTTGAGTCAAAATCTTTCTCCAAGTTTGCACCTCCAAAATTTAGACATTCAGACATGGCTTAGCCAAGGGGGGAATAAACTCCTGCCAGACACCTCAGAACCTCAGTTTCCTTCCATTCCTCCGCATCACAGAAATACGGAGACACAGCCCTAGCTGCAGCTTTAGATGTGACTGGAGCACATCAATAAAAACATACCTCGTGACCATCATTGCTTGACCAGTGTTAATGTAGATGATGTCTAATTTTTGAATTGAAACCTTTGTAAAGATCTCTGCTTGCTCTCCCTGAATAGAAACATTCTGATTTACACTAAGAGACTGGGTCTGGTGCTCATCATTGTGACAGATTCTCCGGATGCGGCCTGCAGTGTAGAGCATGGTGGCTTCTAACAATTTCCACCATTATTTACACTGTCTGTGCCGGGAGAACGCAGCAGAGGATGGGCCTAAGAAATAACCTGTATAAACCTAAACTTCTGCCTCGCATCATAAGCCTGGCCTGTGTCCTGGATGTAGAGAAATCCTGTTTGTATGCAGAGGAGCACCTCGGTGCACTGGGGGCGTGGCTACGTGGAGCAAGGAGCACTTATTTGGGGTCCTGGATAAGGTTCTGTGCACTGAACCTTATGTCCACACCCACACTGCACCCAAATGCTCATTTGCATATGAACATAGTTCCAAAATTTTCTCCCCCTCCTCGCTATGACTCCTTAGGACATGAGAAATATCAGCCCATCTGTCACCGCGTCAGGGATCGCGTCTTTCTCACATAAATTCCATCTGTTTAACGTAGATTAATAGAGAAATAATAAAAATCCATTTCTTCAAGGTCCCCGCAGCCTCTTATTGTGTGGAGCCGCTGCTCCAAGTGCTTCCATTATGAAGGAAGATACAAGATCCGACTATGGATCAGTCACTCTGGTAACGAGCACAATGATCCTCTCCAGCCCTCTGCTATAGTATGACGGGCGGCCACATATAGGGGGGGGGGGGGGGGGACCACCCAGCTCAGGAAGATCCAGAGACAAAATGGAAAGTATGGGGATCTATGCCAATCATAGTCCATGGCTGCGGAGACGCGGTGGAGATGCGGTTCTGCAGCTTGCATTCCCAACTATAGATCTAGCTGCCTTTATCTCTGGTTCTGTAGCTTACAGAACCTGAAGTCGAAAAATGAGATTCTTATCTTTATGACACCAGCAGCATGTTTCTAGGTGCTATGAAATTAAGATAGAGGCTTCTGAAGTGACATTACCCCTGTGGCCTCTAAACTTGACTTGTCTCAAGTGAAAATAGGGTGAGAAGCTTCAAATCTGCCTGAGTTTGGGGGAGATGTATTTATGGAAAATGGTTGAGATATTACATAAAAGAGGGAATTGTAGAAAGGACACGTTATACCCGTCCTGATGGGGGTGGTAGTTTAACTACTAATGATATATTGATCGAGAAGTAGGTTTTGTACTTGGAGGACTCGGGGACATGTACTGGTAACTCATTGATTTTGGGTGGGTTTGGTGCTTATACAATAAGTACTCCAATCACCTCTAGAGCTGCGTTCAACTTTATTCTACGTGCAAGTTACCTCTGTTAAAAGGACCTCATATTGGAGACAAGTCACAATCTTTCTCCAGGTTTGCACCTCCAAAATCTAGACGTTTAGGCATGGCTTAGCCAAGGGTGCATGTCTTCTCCATAGGGAGAGGGGAATAAACTGCTGCCAGACACCTCAGAGGATCAGGTTTGCTTCTAACCCGTCCATCCCTCCGCATCACAGAAATACGGAGACAAAGCCCTAGCTGCAGCTTTAGATGTGACTGGAGCATGTGAATTGAAACCTTTGTAAGGATCTCTGCTTGCTGTCCCTGAATAGAAACAGTCTGGGGGGGGCACAGGCGGCGGGCGACTGCTGGGGGGGGCACAGGCGGCGGGCGACTGCTGGGGGGGCACAGGAAGCAGGTGACTGCAGGGGGGGCACAGGAAGCGGGTCATTAGGTGCAGGTGACCGCAGGGGGCACAGGTGTTGGGGGGGCACAGGTAGCAGGTCACTGCAGATAGCAGACACTTACGTTGCAGGCAGTCGGCGTTCAGTAAGTCTTGGCACTTCTCATGACACTTGACGCCACATTCGGAGCAGCGCATTCCTTGCCGGGCGATTCCCCACAGAAGACCCTCACACTCATAGCAGTAGGTGGGGGTGGTGGCCGTCCAGATCTCAAAGTTGTGAGGGGTAGTGCAGGAGATGGGGTAGATTAAGGCTTGTAGAGTCTTCTTATACACATGATATTTCTGAAACAGGAGAAGCAGGTAACATGAAGCATCAGAGCAGATAACAGGGAGAAGCCCGGACCCTGGAGGTAACATCATGATTATTCTGAGCTTTTCTATGAAGAAACACTAAACTATCAGCCAGATGCTACGGAGACGCAGAATCTTCTACAGAATCTCACATATGGTACAAGAATCCTCCACATAGGGACTTACATAACCCTGAATTACTCAGACTATCAGGGGGCACCGGGTCCTGAAGTATCTGAGGTTCTGGAGCATCCATATACAATGATGGGGAATAGTGAGGTTCTGCAGCAGCTGGAGGATTGTGTTATGTCCTTAGATATTGTTCTTTCAAATATCCTGCAGCAGCTTCATACTTACCAGGTCTTCATCCTTGAGTGAGGTTCTGGTGGCCATGGCGGAGGTGATCCCGGCTTTCCTGGACTGGACCAGGGACTGCGAGGAGAAGAAGAAGAAGAGGCGATGAGAAACGAGATCTGGATTACAAGTGACTTTCCTTGTTCGTCTGGCAAAGTAAGAGCCCAGATTTATATGGAGACCATGGAGGATCCAGAGCAGTGATCTGCAGGGGGTCACATCCCCAGCTGCACCATGTGAGGAGAGGTGAAGACTAGGGGGTCTCGTGGTCTGGGGTCTTATATTCTTCCCACCTGCAGATCTTTGCCCGGATCCTGCACCGTGTCTAAAGTTATTACAATAGCAAATCATAAATGAAGCATCAAAAGAAAGAAATTCTATGGGAAACGAACTAAAGGAAACTTTATAGGGAAGTAAAAACCATAGTGGGGACGACATACATGCCCAGGGCCGGCCATGATCCGGAGAAGACCCTGGCATGTATGGAAGGATGGCAGATGCTACCGAATGGGGTCAGGGGCTTCGTGTAAGAGGACCCCCGCCATTCAGCGTCCATCACTGAGTGTAATGGACCTGGAGTGTAGGACCAGGACCTGGAGCTCTATACTGGGCAGAGCTCATGCCCTTCCTGCTGACCGGTCACCATAATGTCAGGTAAGTATCCATTGGAGGACGTGGCCATAGGCACCCGTGGCACCCTAACAATATGCTCAGGGGAAGGTCAATCTCAAAGTTTCCTGAAAAAAAAAAAAAAATCTACTTCCCCCCCCCCAAAAATAAAGCAAAGGTAACAGATTGTCCCTCTCTATGAGTTGACCTGTGACCTCTGCTCGGGTTATGTGTCACCTCTTCCTGCACCGATTTAACACAAAAATGCAAAATCCCTCCAAGGCCCCGTTCACACCTGCGTCTGAACTTCCACTATTCACTTCTGTAAGTGGTGCAAATGGGCCAAAGTGGAAGTCATTAAAAGTTCAATGACATCAATGTTTTGCGTTATGGATCCAAGATTTAACCTTTAGGAAGTCTGTTGGGTGGCGGCCAAACAGCCAATCCATCAATTTGACGGCCCTGGTTATTAGCCATGGCTATGATTGGCCAGGGGGTGTTCTCTAGGGGGCGTTCATTTGCTGGATCGGCTGTTCGGACGGTAGAAACGGAACGCTGAACCCACAGCGGGACGTTCAATACTTTAAAGGAAATCTGCCATCAATATCCCTCCTGTTACACCATAGACATTACTCCTAGATCCAGGCACCGGGACTGTGGTATCTTCTTATAATTGTTATCCGTGGCCTCTTTCCTTCTAAAATCTACTATTATATTATGGTAATAAGCTAGAAAGGCTTACCAGAGCCCCTCCGCACTACAGCTTCACAGGCTATTACACTGTGCAAGAGCACTTCCCCCTCCCACTGTGTGGGGAGAGAAGTGCTGTGGGACTAGGAGGGAAGTGCTGTGGGACCAGGAGGTTTTGGTTAGACCTTGTAAAAGCATGTGAAGCCACATCGCACAGGGGCTCTGGTAAAGCCCCCAGAGTCCTTCAGGCTCATTAGCATAATTCTAAAAGTTGATTTTAGATAAAGATGAGAAGATACCACAGTCCCGGTGCCTGGATTTATGAGTAATGTCCCTGCTATGTCGTGATGGATTCTGATGAAAGATTTCCTTTAAGAGTCTTGCCAGCTGCATCCAGCGCGGCGCTGCCCGTGATAGAGAATAAACGATCCATTAGAGGAAATCTCGCGTCTATCAGAGTCCATTAAGTCAGTGATGTAAGGAAAGCTGCCAGCAAAACAAAGAATTTCTAATAAGTCACATTACGGGGAGGAGAGGGAGGCTTAAGGCTACTAATGCAGGGGGTCCGAGGCGGCCGCCTACTCTGGAGAGAAGCTACTTACCATGGCCTGGAGGATAGGAGGGACAGCAGCGTATAAAAGAATTGCAAAAGGTTAATTCATACACAAAGTCATGGGGAGAACTCGGGTGTCTATGTGTAGTACTGAGAACTGGGCCGATATACTGTGGGGTCACTGGGACTCCCAGCAGCAGGACATTGTTATAATCTACCGAACAGCAGAGGGCACTGCTAACCATAAGTGGACAATCCCTTTAAATACTACAGTAGGTGACCCGAGTTAATAAACCAAATCCACGCTCATTTACAAGAACAGGAATATCTGCTGCTGATATGGGTAAGTTTTCTACGTCTGATTGTCTGACACAATTGCCTGTTTTTGCCAGATCATAGAGAACGATTGTCCTACTTGTTGATGAGCTGCCAATAGGCTGGGCCCTCGATATCATAATGGAAGAGGTCACCCCACTCCAATCAATCAGCACAGAGATCAGCACCGTTCTCAGTTCAGTGGCTGAGCTGTGTCATTACAACTCGGCTCTCATCGACTGGAAGCAGGAAACCCCCTTGAAGTATATGTGTGTATACGTGTATAGGATGGGGACCCCATTGCTCTCCTGACACCTCTGGTTTGGTAAATATTTGCATTCCCTATAATTTTAAGATTTCATAAATCTCTTCTATTATTCTACCAGAAATGAATGAATACAAAGACAACTGGGCGTTACCAGAATAGATGGTGAGGGGCGTTCCTATCCAATCCATGCAGACTCTAAGGACTCGCCCCTCCGTATAGGGATACATGTAACATGTAACTATATGTAACGTCCAGTTGTTGATTTATTCACCCATCGGCAAGAGGAAACACAGAACACCACAATGCGGATCTATAGATCTATATTATATATAAATGTGACATTGAGATTCCATATTGGACTGTCTTTAGACTCTGTGCTGTGCTCGTCCTCTGTTATTCCTCTTGGAAATTGATCACTCAGTCTACATTTCATTTTCAAATGGTTATATCAGTAGGAATTCCTAAAACACGTGATACAAGAGCTGACGGTTCTGCTTGGATTTGCACTAAAGGAACCTCCCAGATCCGATTCCGAGGATTCTGTACTATACAGAGAGTTGGGCTTCACCTCCATAGACTATGACCGGTCTCTCTTCCCATGTATTTAGCGAGGCGCCTGTCGGACTTACCAGGTCGCTGACCAGAGGAATGGGCTTCTTCTTGCGGAGGTCCGGCATGCTGTCAATCCCGTACAAGCCCCCGGCAGGCCTGCAGGAAGACATGGAGCCAGAGCGATCAAATACAGAGAGAGAGAAGCCCGGGAATCACTGCCCGGATATCAGGTCACACACACAATACATCAGGTCACAGCAGACGGCTCCTTATCTACAGGTACTCAGCGCAAGCGTTTAGCTCAGACAATAGGTAATAGCTGCTGACATGGCTGCATGGAGGGGTCAGGGCGATCCTATAGACCCTATACAGTAATGCACTCTCCATTATAGACATATGCCGGGGATTTATACAATTATAAGGTAAGAAACTACGATGAGTAATAAGCTCATAACTATATAGAACGAGTTATAGATGCAGCTCATGCACCAGAGGAGGAGCAGCCGCAATGAGGGGCACAGATAGTGCTGCTTATCTGTCTATATGTAATGTGGGGCACAGATAGTGCTGCTTATCTGTCTATATGTAATGTGGGGCACAGATAGTGCTGCTTATCTGTCTATATGTAATGTGGGGCACAGATAGTGCTGCTTACCTGTCTATATGTAATCCGGGGGGCACAGATAGTGCTGCTTATCTGTCTATATGTAATGCGAGGGCACAGATAGTGCTGCTTATCTGTCTATATGTAATGTGGGGGCACAGATAGTGCTGCTTACCTGTCTATATGTAATGTGGGGGTACAGATGGTGCTGCTTACCGCTATATGTATGTTGGGGGCACGATAGGCGCATCCCCATGTTATATGTAATGTGGGGGGCACAGATAGTGGCTTACGTTTTCTATATGTTAATGTGGAGGGCACAGATAGATGCCGCTTATCTGTCTATATTAATGTGGGGCGCAAGAAGTGCTGCTACCCTCTATATGTAATGTGGGGCACAGGATCAGTGCTGCTTATCTGTGCTATATGTATGTGGGGTACAGATGGTGCTGCTACTCGATATGTGAATGTGGGGGCACAGATAGTGCTTGCATCCATGTCCTATATGTTAATTGGGGGACCCAGATAGTGCTGACTTACTTTATTTAATTATCGGTGGACCATAGTGTGATTCTGCTAGGGCACGGAGATCGAAGTGCGATGCTACTGTCTACTATGTAATCCGGAGGGCACAATAGTGGCTGCTACCTCGGTCTGATTATTGTAACATGCCGGGAGGGCACAGATAGTGTTGATGCTTACCTGTCTATATGTAATGGGCAGATAGTGCTGTACCTGCTTAGTATGGGCCACAGATAGTGTGCTTATCGTCAAATGTAAGGGGGTGGTACGAGATGGTGCTGCTTACCTATCTATATGTAATGTCGGGCACAGTAGTGCTGCTTACCTGCTATATGGTAATGTGGTGGGCACAGATAGTGCGCATCCTGTCATCTATGTAATGCGGAGGGCACAGATAGATGCTGCTTATCTGTCTATATGTAATGTGGGGGGTACAGACATGGTGCTGCTTACCTATCTATATGTAATGTGCGGGGCACAGAGATGCCTGCATCCCTGCTATATGTAATGTGGGGGGACAGATAGTGCTGCTACACTTCTATATGAAGGTGGGCTAGATAGTGCTGCTTACCGGTCTCTATGTAATGTGGGGGCACAGATAGTGCGCTTACCTGTTATATGTAATGTGGGGGCACAGATAGTGCTGCTTACCCGTCTATATGTAATGTGGGGGCACAGATAGTGCTGCTTATCTGTCTATAGTAATGAGGGGTACAGATGGTGCTGCTTACCTGTCTATATGTAATGTGGGGGCACAGATACTGCAGCTTACCTGTCTATATGTAGTGTGGGGGCACAGATAGCGCTACTTACCTGTCTATATGTAGCGTGGGGGCACAGATAGTGCTGCTTACCTGTCTATATGTAATGTGGGGGCACAGATAGTGCTGCTTACCTGTCTATATGTAATGTGGGGGCACAGATAGTGCTGCTTACCTGTCTATATGTAATGCGGGGGCACAGATAGTGCTGCTTATCTGTCTATATGTAATGTGGGGGTACAGATGGTGCTGCTTACCTGTCTATATGTAATGTGCGGGCACAGAGAGTGCGTCCCTGTCTATATGTAATGTGGGGGACAGATAGTGCTGCTTACCTCTCTATATGTAATGTGGGGCATAGATAGTGCTGCTTACCGGTCTATATGTAATGTGGGGGCACAGATCATGCTGCTTACTGCTATATGTATGTGGGGGTATAGATGGTGCTGCTTATCTGTCTACAGTAATGTGTGGGTTACAGATAACACTGCTTACATAAGGGGTTTTGTGTCCCATATAACCTAGAGGTGCTTGTATGATGTTAGTGTATGCGCGTCCTATGCCGTACAAAGGTGATATCAGTTGATTTGGTGGCGGCTTAGAATCTTTTTTGTTCCTGTGTTCTGACTTGAAGTAGAAAATCTCTTGAAAGAGGCGTAAAAATAACGGCAGCGGAGCCTTGCTCTGCTTTACTGATAATCTTATTACAATATAGATGTATATATAATATTCACATACACTCCAACAAGTCAATCACGCGGCCGCCCCTAATACAGGGTGGACTGCGGGCGCGCGATGCTCTGCCAGAGCGTATCTCTGTTTTCTATTGTGTAATAATCATTATCCCACTGATCAGAGGGGAAAATATGAAGCGGCCGCAGGACCACAAACCGAAAATAAACAGCAGGAGGAGAGGGAGACGGACTTACCCGCGGCCTTTAAACCACGGAGGCTTTGATGGGTCCCCGTCATCTTGTGTCTGATGGAGAGAACAGAAAGGAGTCAAAGATGTGACACAATATAGAGATATAATAGATCAGACACATGAGCGCCATCACCCGTCTCTGGTGCAAACAGGAAAATACAAGACTCAGTGCACAGTGTGTACTTAACCTCACTACTCACAGGCTCTCTCTGTATGTACAAAACAGCGTCTCCAGGGTACATGGAGCTATGGTACTTACCTACACCGCACTACCAATGCACTCTCTCCAGACACACACTATCCTGTGCCCAGGGTACATGGAGGCTATAGATACTTACCTTTCATGTGTGTACAGCACAAGATCGCCATACATATGCACTCTATATCTCAGAATACATATGCAGTACACACCATTTGTCCAGGCCCATAGGATTCCTATGTGCAGCCCCCAGTCTGAGGGTAAGGCTATGCACACACAGAAACCTCAGTCTGTAGGTATACCGAGACTGTGTAGAGGGGGGCAGACCAAGATGGACAGGCTTAAACACAACCCTGTCTGTAGGTTACGAGCTGTTAGAGGGGGGCAGCACCAAGATGGACAGGCTAGGCACACGTGCACCCCTCATGTCTGTAGAGTACATGGACCGGCTAGGCACACACGCACCCCTCATGTCTGTAGAGTACATGGACAGGCTATGCACACACGCACACCCATGTCGTAGAGTACATGGACGGCCTAGGCACACAGCACCCCTCATGTCTGTAGAGTACTGGACAGGCTATGCAAACACGAACCCATCATGTATGTAGAGTACATGGACGGCTAGGACACCACGCACCCTAGCTCTGTAGAGTACATGGACCGGTGCACAAACGCACCCCTCAGTTGTAGTACATGGAACGGCTAGCACAACGCACCCTAGTCTGTAGCTAGGGACACACCTCAGTCTGTAGGTACATGGACAGGCTAGCAACACGAACCCTACTGTCTGTAGAGTACATGGACAGGCTATGCACACACGCAACCCTCATGTCTGTAGAGTACATGGACCATACATTTTGTACATGCACCCCTCATGTCTGTAGGGTACATGGACCATACATTTGTACATGCACCCCTCATGTCGTGGAGTACATGGACCTACATATAACTTTAGTCTTTCAGTCGGACAATCCCTTTAATAATGGGGGCGCAAGGAAGTTTGTGCCCAAATCGACGCATTTAATGTAAGTCCATTGGTCCAGATCCTTATACCCATAACATCTCCTCTACATGAGGCAAGAACATGGGTCGGTTCATGAATGGGGCCAGAACCTAATATAACCCCCGGAAGAAAAAAAGATATTCCTCTCGCTCCGCATTGTCATCAAGTTAAGAGAAGCGAGAATTAAACATTGCAGCAAAATAGTCTAAACCAAACCCGGACACAGTGTCACACCTAAGAAATCCAGACCTCCAAAAGTTACCGGCAAACATCTGAACAAGTGACCATCTACCAAAGCCACCGGTCAGGAATTACTTACACTCCCCACCTGCCAGGGTAAAGTATGGAGGTTTTCGTTGCTGGTTTACATGTGTCAGGAAACCCCTCAGATATGACACTGTGACACACTGTGCAGACATATACCTCTCCGAAGCATCAGGCTCATTCATCAGAGGGGAAGGCAATGGTATCAACTCCTGGCAAACTGATCTATAGCCCAGATGACACAGAAAATAACTGCACTGCGAACGTAAACGATAATAGTCATAGTTCTGGGACCTCGGCAATGAAGACCCCATCCAGGACCCCCATAGGCCCCCCTCCATTCCTACAGCAGCTCTGTACTCCCTCTAGCTGCAGGACCCGGAGGAAGGTCCACAGGGACCACTGATGGATAATGTGTAGTGTAACACAAGGTGGTAACAGAGTGTGCATCTGCAGGAACAGACTGCGGGTGCGCCATAAAGCGTCTAACCCGGACATTAAAAAAGTATCAAAACTATTAACTGATATTCAGCTTTCATGTCCACTCTGTGCAAGAGAGAAAGAGCAGGAGATGGAGAAGGAAGAGTCGTAGAGACCACGAGCGGCCCACGGACAAACCGAGGAAGGAACACACCCCCCCCCCAAACACCAAGGAAGCGTGAGTAGGATAGGGTGGTAGGGCAAGCGCCGAGACGGGGAAGGAGTGAGGTCAAGCGCAGAGACGGGGAAAGAGTGAGTGGCAGAGCCGAGACGGCGAAGAGTGAGGTGCCGCGCGAGACGGCAAGAGTCGAGGTAGCGGCGAGACGGCGAAAGAAGTGAGGTCAGCGCCGAAGACGGGCCGAAAGGTGATGTCAGCGGCGAGAGCGGGCGAAGAGTGAGGTCAGAGCCGAGACGGGGAAGAGTGAGGTCCAGCGCCGAGAAGGGGGAAGGGGCGAGAAGAAAGTGAGGTGCAGCCGCTGGAAGAGAGGTCGCGGAAGGGAGAGGAGGTCAGCGCCGAGACGGGGTGAGGGAGGAGGGGAGAGTGAGGTCAGGCGGACGGTGGCGAGGAGGCCAGCGCCGAGGGGGGAGGGAAGGAAGTTGAGGTCAGCGCCGAGACGGGGGAAGAGTGAGGTCAGCGCCGAGACGGGGGAAGAGTGAGGTCAGCGCCGAGACGGGGGAAGAGTGAGGTCAGCGACGGCGAGAACGAGTGAGGTAAGCGGAGCGGGGGGAAGGAAGGGAGAGTGGGTCAGCGCCCGAGAGGGGGAAGAGTTGAGGTAGAGCAGAACGGGAAGAGTGAGGGCGCGGAGGGGGAAGAGTGAGGTCAGCGCCGAGACGGGGAACGAGTGAGGTCAGGCCGAGTACGGGAAGCGTTGAGGGGCAGCGCGAGACGGCGAGAGTGAGGGCCAGCGCCGAGACGGGGTAAAGAGGGGGCAGTGCCGAGATGGGGTAAAGATGGGGGGCAGCGCCGAGATGGGGTAAAGAGGGGGCGGCGCCAAAAAGGGTTAGAGTGGGGGCAGTGCCAAGACGGGGTAGAGAGGGGGCAGCGCAGAGACGGTGTAGAGTGGGGGCAGCGCAGAGACGGTGTAGAGTGGGGGAGGGCAGCACGGTAAGGCGGGGCTGAAGTAAATGCGCGCTGAGATTGTTGAAGATAGAAAAAAATGTAAGTGGACTAACTGGGGACGCGAAGGTGGAGGTGAGAGGGAGAGAGTGGGGTATAGGAAAGGCAGCGCACAGATGGGGATGAGGGATGTGATGACATACTGAAGGCTTATTGGATGATTTAAAGCATGATAACACCACGTGCAATGTTCTGGGTGATCACTGGTCGCATGATGAGCACCAGGGCACACACCAAGGGTGCAGGGCGAATGCACCGGCGGTGAGGCGGTCAAGAACTTGATGTGATATTATGCGCGGTCAGGATGTACTCCCTCATCTCTGTAGATTGGGCTCATTACCCTGCGCGGTCTATTAATATAGTGTGAACGTTCTTCCAATACACTGCATCACAGAGGGGCATGGGCGATATAAAGTGGTGAACATACCACTACACCAACCCGTTTATACTGCGCACTACACACAACCACACACATCAGACCAGTTATACTGTGGCATCTAAACACCAACAGATACTGTGCGACTACACAACCAAACCATTATACTTGTGACAATAACACCAACCCGTATAATGTGCACTACACACCAACCCGATATACTGTGCACTACACCCACCACAACATCACTGACTACGTATACTGTGCATACACATCACAACACATAACATAACGAAAACTGTTACGTATACTGGGCAAACACCACCACCACACAAACACATGACCGTTTTATAATGTGCAGACTACACCAAACCACACAATCACTGACCGGATACTGTGCACTACACACAACCACAACATCACTGACCCGTATACTGTGCACTTACACGACACAACCAACACACAACATCACTGACCGTATACTGTGCACTACACACCAACACAAATCACGACCCGTATATGTGACTACACACCAAACACCCACCACTGACCGTATACTGTGCACTACACACCAACCACACACATCACTGACCAGTATACTGTTGCACTACACACCCACACACACAAATCACTGACCGTATACTGTGCACTACACACCAACCACCACACACCACAGGACCGTATACTGTGCACTACACACAAACCACACACCCACCACTGACCGTATACTGTGCACTACACACACATCAATGACCCGTATACTGTGCACACACACAACATCACTGCCCGTTACTGTGCAATACACACCCAACCCGTATACTGTGACACTACCCACACCCACCACAACATCAGTGACCAGTATATGTGCACTACACACCAACCCGTACACTGTGCACTACACACCCACCACACACATCATGACCTGTATATGTGCACTACACACCAACCACACCCACCGCTGACCCGTTATACTGTGCACTACACACCCCAACACACCCACCCTGACCCGTTATACTGGCACTACACACACATCACTTGACCGTATACGTGGCACTACAACAACATCACTGACCCGTATACTGTGCACTTAAACCCAATCACTGACCCGTTATACTGTGCACTACACACCAACCACACACATCGCTGACACCTATACTGTGCACACCCACACATCACTGACCCGTTTATTGTGCACCACACACATCGCTGACCGTATACTGTGCACTCACCCACACACAACATCGCTGACCATCATCACTGGGACCCCAGCCCTCATTGATTGGGGATTATTACATTCGTGACTGATCCTTTTGGTTCGCGTTGTTGAGGTTCCGGTACATAGTCGACTACTTAGTCACATCCCAGAGTTGCACAGACCATAGCACTTGCATTGTAATAAGTAGCGTCAGGAAGCGGTGATTACATAGGAGATGGCGCTGGGGCAGTTTCTCTCTTCCTCGAGTAACGTCTCTTAGATTTTCGTATATTCGTGTTCTCACTAAATATACGCAATAATTAATGCCGCCACACAACAAACTTGTCGCTGACACCACGCGGTTTCGGTGCCGGATCCGTCAGGCAGCAGATAATTAATACTTTTCACCTCCAAGTCCTACAACACAGAACTCGTTCCGGGGGCTTATTAGGTGGTAGAGACAGAGTGAACTGAGTGGGCGACGCAAGGGACCCCCCATCCCCTCCAATTAGTCGTGCATTTCTCAGCCGGCAGAACATGACAGCGCGGAGACACCGAGGGACATGCAGATCCTCACGTGGAGGCTCTCTTCCCCGCTACTCTAATGAGACAAATAACAACAAACTAGGAAAGAGAACATAAAGGACCCATCCAAAATATGCAAAAAACCCAAGCACCAAGGACCCACAATGCAATACAAAGGACCACAAGTCCCAGCTATATCTGAGCTGCATTACTGGTGCCCAGGTTGTACCGCTCCCAGTGCCATTAGCCTTTAAACCCCTTAAGCACCAGGCCTATTTTTGTCATTGTGTGTCCGTTTTTGCTCCGCACCTTCCAAGGTCCAAAACTTTTTCAGATTTCCCGTTTACAGAACTGTCTGAGGACTTTTATTCAATGTAACAAATTGTAATTCCTAGTGTAAGTATTTCATATTCCAAGGCGAAGTACAGGCTGGTCCCCTACTTAAGAACACCTGACGTACATATGACCCTAGTGACAAACGGACCTATGGATGTGGGAATTTCCGTACTTAGTCCAGACTATAATAATCATCTATAACAGTTATCACAGGCGTTGTAATGAAGATTATGATAATCTGGTTCTTATGACAACCCAACATTTTTTAATCCAATTGTTACAGAGACCAAAAATGTTTGTTCGGGGGTACAATTCTAAAAATACAGTTCCGAATTACATCAAAACTCCACTTAAGAAAACACCACAGACCATATATTCTTGTTAGGATCTGCATTGACAGCTCTATATGACACCTCCTCCGACTTCAGTCGTGGGGAGGGGCGAATCACGGAGATATAAAAAAAGATACAAGTTTTTATGTTTAATACAGTTTTAAATATTAGGACGGCACAAAAAGATTCTCATAATTCTGCCATATGTGTCGCCCATAACGTTTCATACTCGGTGTGTGGAGCCGTGAGAGGCGTCTTTTTTGCGGGACGTGATGACGTTTTTACTGATTTACCGTTTTGAGGAAGGTACAAACTTATAAATACTTTTTATTCAATTTTTATGGAATTTTGCTACATTGTTGCATTTCAGACATTTGGCGCTATTTTCAGTTGCGGAACTCCCGGCCATTAATAACAATGTGTATATTTTGATAGATCTGGCCTTGTGGGAAGCAGCCATACCCAACATGTTTATGATATTTACGGATTATTTTAGAATAGTTGTAGGCGAAGGGCGTGATTTGAACTTTAAAGTTTTTATTTTTATTATAATTTTAAACTTTTTTTTTTTTTTTTTACACTTTTTCCGCCCCACAAGGACACTTTAACCCTGGGGAGTCTGATGCTGCTGCCATATACTACTGTATTGCGTTATAGGAAGTGTGCTATGGACCTGCACTACGGGGCGGGTTACGATAGGGCTGTAGAGGGTGTGGGGTGGGTTTTGCATATTATGGTCATTTATGTTGTGGGTGTGGCTGTCTTTGTTTATTGGTTTGGTTGAGGATGTGGACAATCGGTTGGGTGGGGGTTGTGGGTATTTGGTGTTATTCATTAGGTTGTATGTAAGTTATTGTTTTTGCTAGGTGTGAATGGGGCTGGACCAGCAGGTAAGATATTGTATATATTGTATATTATGTTTGGTTTGTGTTTTATATTAAGTTTTTTACTTAAAAAACAAGTGGTGGGTGTTTTCTGCAATATAGTCCATAAGGATTATGGGCGATACAGAGTCCCGATTAGTTATGACAGGTTCCTTTAAGGAATAAGCAAAGGATCCCATTACATACAGGACTTTTTTCCAGCTTGGCTTTCCTTGAGAAGGCGTCTAGAATCTCAACTCATTACGGATACATTGAGTCGCACTTATTCGCTACAAAGTAATATAGGAATGAGGAGAACACGGAGGCCACTTCTAGGAACTTTTCCCATCTAGACTCTCTAAGCAGACACTTAATGATCCCTCTGTGCTGTGAGATGCTGTATGCTGACAATGTGTCTAGATATCAGGGTACAGGGTTATCTACACTTTAATTTACCTTCTGACCATTCACTAGTATCTGACACAAGAAAGATGAGACAGATCAGAGACGATAATGAGATGGAATAACACACAATTACATTCCTCATCTCTGCTACATCTCAGCCACAAAATACACAGTTAGATCTGCTGTGCCCCCCCCCCCCCGGAATAAAGACCTTTCTGTCTGTAGTTGTAGCATTACTCTCCACAAGCTGCTGTCTGCAGGAATGTGTGTCTGTGTGAGATCATCCTGGAATCAGGGGTGGGGGCTGGAGGCAGAGGAGAGTAGTCAGTGCAGCATCAGACAGGAGAAACATATGTCTTCCCGACCTAAAAGTCAGAAGATTTATGGTCAGATCAAATTGTATTATACAGGGACTGATCAGAGACAGGCTGGAATTATATCTGTGAAATGCGGTTTGTGGATTTTGTTAATAACATGATTTGGAGAATTTGTTATTTTTATCCTTTTGTATATACATACAGGAGTCTTGTCTTCATTTAATCTCAGAAACATGAGGAAAAGTCTGTGAATAGGTCAGTAATACATGTAACGCGAGGCGAGGGGCCGGCGGCTGCATGGAGGAGGATGGATGGCTGAAGCTGCGTGGGTGGAACAGGTCCAGCCCCACTTTAATCTTAAGTAAATGATTAGTAATTAGCAATTACAAGACATCCGAACGATTCAGTGAAGTGACGAGGAAGGAAAAGCTTTAAAATACATCTATTACCGAGCAGCCGGCAAATAATAACCTGCTGATTAACAGATTACACTCCACACCGGCAAAATACAGCTCCCACCCCAGGAAGGTAATTGGTAACCTCAGCACTCAATTTGCCAACAAAACATCCGGGGCCGCCGAAGAGGATGTTCTACACAACCAGAACCTCCGATAATGGACGGCGCCGGTACAATGCACCTGCCAATAACACCGCGTCACCGGGAGCACTACAAAGATTATATATAACAAGGGCATGGGTAATATCACAGAGCAGCAGTATACAGAGATCCCAGCGTTAAGCGCTACATATAAAATACAGGAGATCCCCAGGTTGTTATACCCGGCTGTATAATATCACTATATACAGGAGATCCCCGGGTTTTTATACCGGCTGTACATATATCACTATATACAGGAGATCCCCGGGTTATACGGCTTGTACATATATCACTATATCAGGAGATCCCGGGTTATACCGGCTGTACATATATACTATATACAGGAGATCCCGGGTATACGGACCCTGAAATATATACAGAGACGATGTACAGATCCCCGGGTTATACCGGCTGAAATATATCACTTATACAGGAGAGATCCGGGCGTTATACCCGCTGTACATATATCATACTATATACAGGAGTCCCCGGGTTTATACCGGCTGTACATATATCACTATATACAGGAGATCCCCGGGTTTTATACCGGGTAACTATATCACTATATACAGGAGACCCCCGGGTTTTATACCGGCTGTACATATATCATTATATACAGGAGACCCACCAGGTTATAGCGGCTGTCAACATATATCATTATAAAGGAGACCCCGGATTAAGGGAGGAGGATGAGAGAGAAGGTAGGATGGGACGAGCGAGAGGAACACGGAAGGGATGGAGAAGTGCAAGAGGAGAGAGAGAGACAGAAGGAGGGTATGGAAGAGAGAGGGAAGGAGGGGAGGAGAGGAGAGAGGTTAGGAGAGGAGAAGGACGGGAGGAGCAGAGGAGAGGAGAGGAGAAGAGAGGAGAAGGAGGAGAGAAAGACGAGGAGAAGGAGGGAGAAGGAGAATGAGGCCTAGGAGCGGAGAAACCGAGGAAGGAGGTGGAAAGAGACTAGAGGAAGAGAGGGCAGTGGCGAGAAGAGAGGATGAAGGCAGGGGAGAATAGAGGTAAGGAGAAAAGGAGGGTTAAGGAGAGGAGAAGAGAGGAGCTAAGGAGGGAGACAGGAGGCAAAGGCAGGGAGAAGCGAGGCTAGGAGGAGAATGTGATGGCTCAAGAAGAGTGAAGGAAGAACGAGGTAAGGAGAGGAGCAAGGAGGGAGCTAAGGGGGAGAAGAGAGGCTAGTAAGGAGGTCGAGAGAGAGCAGGGACCGAGAGAGGCTAGCAGAGGGCAAGCGAGGAGAGGCAGGAGGGGGAGAGAGGGCCAGAGGGTAAGGAGGGAGACGAGAGAAAGGGCAGAAGGAGGCTAAGAGAGGTAGAAGAGCAGGAGAAGACGAGGGAGAAAGGGAGAAGGAGGCTAAGGAGGGAGAAGGAGAGGTAAGGAGGCGAGAAAAGAGCCAGGAGGAGGGAGAGAGAGTGGAAGAGAAGAGAGGTGCAAGGAGGGAGAGAGGCTAAGGAGGGAGAAGAGAGGCTAAGGAGGGAGAAGAGAGGCTAAGGAGGGAGAAGAGAGGATAAGGAGGGAGAAGAGAGGCTAAGGAGGGAGAAGAGAGGGTAAGGAGGGAGAAGAGAGGGTAAGGAGGGAGAGCAAAGAGAGGTGTTTAAGAGGGAGACGGAAGAGGCTGGGGTAAGGAGGGAAAGGGAGAAGAGAGGCTAAGGAGGGAGAAGAGAGGCTAAGGAGGGAGGAGAGAGGCTAAGGATTCCCCAGTTACTTGTTGGGGGTTGCTGGCAGGGAGCCAGGTAAAATTCGATATACATTATAACTTACAGAAAGGTTGAAGTTGGGCTACAAAAACATTTTTGTAATCTATATTACAAAGTCTATTGGAACCTGTCATCAGGTTAAAATGTCATATCCTGGCGGCAGGTTCCCTTTAAAAGCGCAGACTTTTTCTGAATAGTGCGACACATTACATCATATATTATATGCGTGTCCTACAGACGTGGCAACGGGAAGGCAGGGGCCAAGGCAGAAGGACATTGGCTTCCTGACGCCCCATTCCAAGGGACTGTGATTGGAGAGAATGAATAGGAATCGGACCTCGTCTTCTCCTCTCAGGCCGCGATGTTCTGTAATGGCCGCCATTACATGAAAGACCAAGTTATGTCTAAACAGAAAAAAAAACATCCACTGAGCGGTTATTTCCAGGTAATTTGTCATTTAAAGAAATTACACTGCAAAAGAACCTCATCAGGGTGTAAGAGGAGGAGATTTCAGATACATGGGGGAGATCATCGGGAGGACACACAGAGGCCGATGGTGCGAGGCCGGATCATTGTGGGGGAGGGCGATTCTATAGGGAACCTACACGCAGTCACTGCTTCCACTCCGGTCACAGCAGAGGACTCGTGGGCCGATAAGTACATCTAATAGAACGCTGCTAACCTGTCATTTATGGAACAAAGTGATTATAATAACTTACAGGAAACATAACAACGCACTCAGAGCCCTACAATAGGAAGTAGGGAGCTGCGAAACTGCCAGGAGAGACCACATAACAATTATAATGAGGGGGATTTCTGGCTCAAAAGGTGAAAAATGGGTCTTTTTTATTACAAAAATTTAGTCCACAATAAGAAAAAGATTAAAAAATTCAGGATAAATGGAGAAGCCTAGAGAAAAAAAAATTCCTCTCCCGTGCTGTAGATCAGTGGTCATCATGTCTACTCCATCTTTTATAAGTGAGGGTCTTACTACGAGGGACATCCATACAGTCCCTCACAAGCTACTGATGTGTAATGCTTCATTTTCTCTGTAGGGGGCACTGCAGGAGAGTTGGTTGCCAAAGAGGTCAGTGATGAGGTTATCGAGGTCTTCTAAGAGAATGTTGCATCCTGGTATATGCGCAGGCAGGAGCTTTGCTTCCCAACAATGACCAACGTACCAGGGTAACTCGACATTGGTGGCTAAAAGAATACCCCAAGTCTCCTTACATCCCAACGGAGCCAATCAACGGCCTCAAGAGTGATAATCAAAGGCACATGCCAGCCGAGACCATTGGCCATTGTCACGCACCAATGTAATTGTTGCAAGAACTAAGGCCAGGAAAGGGGATCTGAAAAGCGTTAGGTCAACACTTCCAAAACTGAGAGAGGTCCCTTGGTCTTAGTTGATTTTTTTTAGATTTTCACCAACAT
Source organism: Engystomops pustulosus (assembly GCA_019512145.1). Lineage (NCBI taxonomy): Eukaryota > Metazoa > Chordata > Amphibia > Anura > Leptodactylidae > Engystomops > Engystomops pustulosus. The sequence goes on along the minus strand of CM033641.1, from coordinate 318,523,477 downwards.
GTATGAAAGAAAAATGAAATAAAAATTCTGTGGAGAGTCCTTTCATACTTGACCCAAACACCATCACAAGAATCAAACACACAAGTCAAACAACACTCAACCATTAGCAGAATCCACACAGTGCACAGTATATCATCACCCATGATGATGAAGACTCAACTGAGGTGGACGTCCCACCACCATAGATCCTACAGACTGTGTGACACGTCAACTTTGAAAAACCCTAAAAGTTCTTGACCTCTCACCAGAACATGAATTACTATATAAAATGATGGAGAACACTACAACACAAAAACAATATCTGTCCAAAAAATATGTCAAAAAACTCAAGAAAATGGAGTTCATCTCCAAAAATAAAAACAAAAAACACAACACATTCTGGTACCTGCATTCGTTTCTTCACCGGAAACCCAAAAAGTTTCTTGAACAATGTCTTTCAGGAGCTTCCGCTGCATCTTCTTCTTCTCCCGTAAGACGTTTTTGAAGTTGTTGATGCACTTGTTTAGGTAGATGGTCTCCACACATACTTGGTCGAGTCGTAGAGGTTTGCCTTCTTTCATTCCCTCCGATATTTCGCCATTTTCCAGTTCTTGCCCTGGAGAAACTATTGCTTGGGGGCCATTAAGGTCTACATCCGGAGACAGGATGAGTGAGGGAATGGACGGCTCATGGGGTAAGGAGGGAACTCTATTCAGCACAAAGTAGGCGTCTTCTTTAAGGTTGGAGCTGGAGCTGTAGCTGTTACTCATGCTCGAATGTGTGGGGATGCTATCGTTAAAGTGGCCACTTTCAAGACTGTTTAGTCTTTGGAGAGTCTCATAGTCCGGAACCGGATACCCAGGATCTTTCGTTTCCATGAAGGCATCTGGACTTTCGAGCTTATTAAAGACGACCTTCAAAGCCGACCTAAAATGGTTGAGTGCTTTTCCCAATTTGTTTGCATAAAACTTGATGTCAACAATATCGATGTTTTCATTCGGCTGATCGAGGAAATCTCGTAAGACATGACCGGACTTATCGGGACCATCCAAGTCTATGTGGACTACTTCCTTCAGAGTTTCGGCTACCGTACCGGTGGAACATTTATCCACAGTGTCATCAAAGCTTAAAGAGGTAAAACTGCCGGAAGGATCCTTAATAATGACATTAATTTTTTCTGTGCTTCGAAACTGTACCCGATCACACGAAACCAAGTCCCCTTCTCCTTTAAATATCCCGTCATGGTCATCTACGATTGAGCAGCATCGGTGTATTGCAATTTCTGCCTCATCGGCCTCTGAAGATGCATTCAAATGGTTGGATCGGGTGAGTAATCTGGAGCATCGACAGGAGGTTTTCTCCCCAGAGGAAGGCAGGTTGGTGAAATGCAGGTTTTTCTGAGATTCTTGGGAGTCCAGACGAATACATAGATGACTGACGCTCTTCTCAAGGCATTGCTCACAGGCCTCCTTCCCATCGCCCCTGGTCACTTCATCTGATATGCTGCATTTTTTTGCCAAAGTGCATTTCTGTGCAAAAAGGAATTCCTCTCCACCACACGGGGCCTCGGTGCTCTTGTTCTGATATCTTATTCTAAACGACTCCGTTTTCCGTTCACCTGCCGTTTCCTCCATCCTCACCACTTCCTTATCTAAACTCAAGGAGCTCCAGCGATTTTCTCTCAAGCCCTGCTGAAGCACGGACAAAGAATTTGCCCTGATTCTAGTTTGTAAATTGTGCTCGTCGAATGGAACAATTTTCACTCCGGCACTTTGGAAGTTGTCCAATTTTTGAAGTATAAGGTCCTTATGATCGGGATGTGAAAGTTTAACTACTGTAGGTCTTGGCCCCAACAAGGCACTGGATCCAGAGTCGAGTCTGTAGGCCTCTTTTATATATTCTCTACTTTGGATACCATTAAAGCAATGGTGTTCACATAGGAAACAGTGAATCCTCTCCAAAGTATTCTCATCTTCATGCTCAGCAATCCCATAAAAAGTTAACACCGTCTCCTCACCAAGAGGATCTCTACTAGTCTCTCCACTAGGTGAAAGCATTGGAGTTTTGGGGAAAGTCCCTAATTGCAAACCCTCAATCTCAGTTAGGACAGAATCCACACAGGTGGACACCTCTTCCACCGAACCCTTGATCAAACTCAAGTGTTGCCGAAGTTCCGCTATCTCGGCCTGCATTCGACTGATGCCTTGTAGTTCTCTTATGATATACTCCACCACATCCCCCGATCGATCACTACCTCCTCCGGAGCTGCATTCAGATGGATTGTTTTGGCACAGAAGTTGATTATTTTCTGTTATCTCCTTCCAACTCATGGTAATACGAATAGTGGAAAGGTCCTGCTCATCAGTCAAGTGTCCGTTAGTTTGAGTCGGTGATGTCAACTCGGAACTCTGTTCATCGGAAGAAATTTGCTCGGCCATGTTGTTTATGTTGTGTTCCTCCGAGCTGCGAGGTAATTGTACACTTGGGTTCCAACTGGAATCCGTCTCCTTGGTAAAATAATTACTTGAGTCACCAACCACCTCCTTGAGGTCACCAGTGGTTTGGACGTCCATGTTGGTTGACTTTCGTTTGATCCCACTCACAAACATGTCGGCATCCCTCTCCTCGGGGGAACCTTGCCCCTGGTGGTTTGTCGAGATCTTCTCTACGGGCCCTTGTAGGAGTCTCTTCATTTTCTCCCTCAGACACAGAGCTATTTTTTGCCTTTTTGATGGCTTTATGGACAAGATTTTAATAGGAAACTTTCTGAGCTGGAGAGTGGAACAATTTTCTCTCTTTTTCAACTTGCTTCTGGCAAACATCATCGAGTGTAGCACCTGGACCGTCTCATAGCGCTGTGCATCAATACAAAGATTATGGTGGACACAGTCTGCCGAGTACAATGTGCAGGAGAGGAGTCTTCATGGTGGAACTAAGTACATGGGAGGGAAAACATTCCATGGTGAAGACAATGTGGCCATCACAGGAACTTACCCTTTCCTCGAGTAATAATATCTTACAGAGTGGTAGAGTAATAGCAGAATGGTTCTACTCCGTAGACATTGAGCGAACACCGTTGCCGGTCAATTTGTGGTCTACAACAATCGCTCCCAACCACAAGTGGTTTATAATTGTATAAATTACTTCGTGATAAAAGGGCACTTGGCACGTAAAAGGGGAGCCAAACACTGCGTGGGGTAAAACAGGTTTTAGGAGAAATCCACTATAAATGTAGAAAGAGAATAAATTGTTCCATAAAGACCGGGAGCTGCTTTTCATTTTGGACGTTTATGATTATCGGGAACATGAAGCCGGAGCACATTAGTAGCGGGCATGTCATGTCACGGCACATTCCCTTCTATGCCGACTGGTGACAGAAGGCATTTTGTGCCCCAGCAGAATTAAATTATCCCGTGTTTAGGTGAAGACTTCAGATCCTATTGCTATGGAAACACAGAAATCTATACGGCTTAAAAACCAAGGAAAGCGTCTTAAGCCCCGGCCTATAAATCAGACCTGACCTGGTGCCTGATTTCCGCTGTCCGCAGGTTGTACTGTACAACTAATATAAAATTAGAGGGATTTTCCAGTACATTTTAATTACAGGTAGATCAACAGCCTATAGGGGCAATACTCAATCCTTAAAGCTAATCCATACTATCTCAGTGGGGCTTCTGACTTCAGGGATTGCCATAACGGTGGACCTCGAGTCCCCCCCTAAAGATGCCCATTACTGCATAGGACTTCCATGATGGGCGTGTTGGGTGAGCCACCCTGGGGGTCCGCTGCCGGAGACAATGATCCTAGAAGTCCCAGGCTGTAAGGTAAGGCTCCGGCCCAGGGACTTGTTTTACCAATCACTGGGATCCCAGAAGTCTCAACCTTTGTAATTAAAGGATTTTGTGGGATATAAATTTCTAAAGGTCCGACCTTATATGTAGCTTCTCCAAGAAACCCTTTCAATCATAAGTGATTTATAGGACTTTCTGTAGGACTCATGCTGCAGTGTTAAATGTGGAATAGAAATCTATTAGACGCAAATAAACATGGCAGCGAATCCAGATTCCCATTCCAGCCTGAAAGGAGCAGAGCTGCAGTGTAAAGCATGGGAAGGGGAGCAGCAGCTTTATGAGCCCCTGGTGGATGTAGATCAGGACAAGCTAAAGGGAAATACATAGCAGGTAAGTTTTAATGACCAATACAGAGGAGTTATAAGGAGTTTAAAGTACAGATCTGATTTAGGTGAAGTGAATTATTTCACATTTTCGTTTGTATATTTGCCAAAATGTGACCCTGGAAGATGGAGATGTGACAATCCGAAAAACAGGAAGTGCATTTATAAATCTGCACAAAAACGAAAACTTCTTTGTAAAAAGCAATGTAAATCCTAATAGGATTCCTAAAAGAGATTACTCCACCCACACACAGTGATTGACAGGGAGAGTCCTGATTACCCCACCCACACACAGTGATTGACAGGGAGAGTCCTGATTACCCCACCCACACACGTGATTGACAGGGAGCAGTCCTGATTACCCCACCCACCACACACACAGTGATTGACAGGGAGAGGTCCTGATTACCCCACCCACACACTGTGAGTTGACCAGGTAGAGTCCTGAATTACTCCACCCACACACAGTGATTAACAGGGCGAGTCCCGATTACCCCGCCCATATAAAGTGATTGACAGGGAGAGTCCTGATTACTCCACCCACACCAGTGATTGACAGGAGAGTCCTGATTACTCCACCCCCACACGTGATTGACAGGGAGAGTCCTGATTACTCCACCCACACATTGATTGACAGGGAGAGTCACTGATTTACTCCACCCCCACAGTGATTGACGGGAGAGTCCTGATTACTCCCCACCCACACCAGGATTGACAGGGAGAGTCTGATTACTCCACCCACACAATTGTGATTGGACAGCGAGTCCTCATTACCCTGCCCATATAAAGTGATTGACAGTGAAGTCCTGTTAGCCTATACTCCCAGGAGTCACTTCAGGATTTCCTCTGCTTATATATCTCGAGCTCGGCTTTCTCACCTGACAGTTCCCTTTCAGTAGTCACAGGATAATATTCCTGCCTAATCTCAGAGCCTGGATCCGCCTGGCTGCCGGCAATCGCTCACTTTCCTTCTACGCATTAAAATATTTACAGTCTCCGAGCGGGATTAGCGCTGGCGCGCGTGCCGCCGTGTTGGTGCCAGGCGACTTAAGGGTTTTTTTTTTTTAACATTAGTCAAAACAAAAAATCCTGCAGCACAACTGTACCCGAGGAATCTGCTTCATCTACAGACGTGCGGCCTGGTAACAGTGAGATCTACACTAACATCAGGACAAGACGCTGGAAAGGAACAACTTCTCCTGATTGAGCATTAATAGGGTTAACGTGTGCACCAAACTCATTAGTTTACTTTTATATCCAAATGTAAAATCTAAATGAATTAAGATTTAAATCTCATTTGTGTTACGCTCCAAGGCAGAACTATGCGTCTCTATGGTTAAAGGGAAGGTTTCCAAATCGTGTGCATTTACCATCTAATTCACACCTGACTGATCCTTACACTTCCTACCAGAACGATTTGGTGACTCTTCCAGCCAATCAAAATGACTAAACTATAAAGTACACAAAACATATAAGCAGAGACTCCACCTAATGAAATCTAGTATCAAGATCAAGTACGGATAAACCAGGGACATTAGTCCCTAGATCCAGGCAACCGGACTCTGGTATCTTCGTATACATGTTATCCATGGCTCCTGCCTTCTGAAATCAACTTTTACAATTATGCTAATACTGTAGCGGTTCCCAGAGCTCCTTCATGTGGCCAATTCACAGCTGTTACACTGTGCAGGAAAAAACTGGGCGAGTGAGGCAGCTATAAATCAGGCAGAAAGAGGAGGAAGCAGGGGATAGTGGGAGACAGTGTAACAGTCTGTGAAGCTACAGCATTGATTTTATTTGTAAGAGGTCCATGGATAACATAGTATAGAAGATTCCTCTGTCCGCGGTGCCTGGGTCAGGATGAATGTCTCCGTTTGTCAGGATGGATTTTGGTGGTGATTTCCTCCTGATACTGAGGCCTTGGTTTTGTGGTCGGTATCTCGGAGCTGCTGTGTTACTGTGCCCGGCGGCGCCTCTGTAACACTTCCCCTTCATTCGTCGTTTGTGTTTAGTGTGAAAAGAGACGCGGCTCGCCGCGCACCCAACGTTACAGGGATGTAATCTGATGAGTTTAATCATTTGAGCGCAACTTCACCCCCAGGAGAAGGGGCTGGAGGTGGGACGGTGGGCATTAGGTGCAGGAGGGGTGTATACACCGGGCCCCATCATATAGTCTATAATGTTCTATATAATATGCTGTGGCCATGGGCAAAGCTTCAGCACCAATTGTCCATTACTACAACCAATATGAACAGGAACACCCGGGACCCCCACAGATCACATGATCTCATCAGTTGACAGTTATCAGCATAGCGGCCGAGCAGAGTCACAACAGCCTGGCTCCTATACAAATAAATGGGAGCCGATCTGCAGTAACCTGGCCTGACCACTACAAAGAGAGGAGCTGTCCGATCCTATTCCAGAATCAATCAAGTAATCTGAGGACTTGTGGTGTTAGACCTCCCCTTCTCATATCATGACCTATCCTTAGGATGACATTGATATTTGTAGCCTTGAAGACGTCTTAATGTTCCTCATTGAACTGTATGGGATAAACCATATTAGGTCCAGGTCTGCTGTGCACAAGGATCCAAAGACCTTCACGCACTCCTCCCGGCCCCCCGAGCGCACAGATGCATCTCCTACACTTTACTCACAAGATCCACAATAGTGATATGAGATAGACTCATTCATTCTCTCCATCACATTGATTCTTACAGGAGGATCATCTCGTGTGATCCTGCAGGATGAGGACGCGGCGTCTTTCATTGAAATTAGCAAAATTTTTTTCTCTCTGCAAAGAAAGTTTGCAGAAATCAGCAGCGGCTGGGTGCAGCCCTTCTGCTCCCCTCACTCTGTACACCCTGTGATTGCTGGACTACAGACAGGACACAGGAGGGTGTAACATTGTTACTGATGTGTCTGTACATACGGCTACATCCTATTCTTCACATCCCATCATCCCTGACACCAGCAGCTCCCAATCTACTATCCCCACCTACCACTCCCATCATCCCAATCAAATCACAATCTAATATCCCTACTCACCACTCCCATCATCCCAACAGGATCACAATCTAATACCCCTACCACCACTCCCACACCCAACGGATCACAATCTGACCCGCACTATGAGCTATTACTCTCCCATCATCCTATACTCAAACGCGGACAATCTAAATCCCCCTCTCATACACACAGATCATCACTCCCACACCATCCCAATAAGATCACAGGCTGACCACACATACGGTCCTACTCTCATCATCCATATATTCAAACAGCTGACAATATAAATCCCCTCTCATACACACAATCATCACCCCACCATCCCAACAAGATCACAGGCTGACCACACATACGAGGTACTACTCTCATCATCCATATATTCAACAGCTGACAATATAAATCCCCTCTCATACACACAGATCATCACTCCCACCATCCCAACAAGATCACAGGCTGACCACACATACGAGGTACTACTCTCATCATCCATATACTCAACAGCTGACAATATAAATCCCCTCTCATACACACAGATCATCACTCCCACCATCCCAACAAGATCACAGGCTGACCACACATACGAGGTACTACTCTCATCATCCATATATTCAACAGCTGACATATAAATCCCCTCTCATACACACAGATCATCACTCCCACCATCCCAACAAGATCACAGGCTGACCACACATACGAGGTACTACTCTCATCATCCATATATTCAACAGCTGACAATATAAATCCCCTCTCATACACACAGATCATCACTCCCATCATCCTTGCCTGCAGGAGCTTACAATCTAGTCTCGGGTACACACTGACTATAGACAAACCGGAGAAGTATCCATAAGACAACGGGAACCACATGACCCCCAATACATGACTTTGGGGGGAAATAAATTTTCCCGGTCGATCTTGTAAAAAAAATAATAATAAGTAAAACCGAACGAAAGACGTCTGTTCTCCATCTTCGCCAAAGACCCATTTTCCAGCAATCACAAATCCAATGTCAGTGATGTAGCAGAGCCGATGTGTCATCTGGAGGTAACATTGTGATGGGTTATTCGTCAGTGTTTAGCTCTGTAGCTCTGCTACATCTATAATAAGAAGGACCATCCATGATCCTCCCCTCCACCCTGCCCACTCCTGCCTTACCTCATGGTGTGGCCCTCACACCTGGTGAAGTGAACGCACAAAATAAAAACTTTAGTTGTTCCAGAATTCGCATTGCGGCCGCCGTCCCCCCAGGCTACACATCCCACCTGCTGAGGAGGTGACGGACCCGAGATTTGACCCCCAGAACCCAAGGAGAGCAGAGTTATAGCCCAACATGACCACCCTGTGCTCGGAGCCTCTGGCAGCGCCCCCCGGTGCCCGTCACTGGGGCGGCATCGCACCCTCGCCCATCATCTGCGCCAGTAATCCAGTTAACCCTCGCCGTGCCGGTGGAGGAACTTGTAGCATCTTGATGGTGGAAAGGAAACGGCGAGCGAACCTCTGCTCCCTGCGCTGCCGCGCTCCTCCTCTCTCAGCTGCCTCCTGACTACAGTCTTACTTATAGATGGAGCCGCAGCCCCCTCCTCCCCATCACACATGTGCACATACACCAGCGCTGGAGCACACATCCCACCAATGCATCCCCCTGGGGGGAGAACACTGCACCCCAGAGACATTGCATTGCATTGTGCATCTCACAGCCTCCGCCGTGTCACCAGAGCTGTCAATCACCCCCTACTCACAGCCGCCAGGCAAAGAGCGCTCCAGGACGTGGAAATCACTGGCAGCCCCCCCTCCCCAATGTAACCGCTCCTCAGCACAACCATCCCCCATGTCAGATCCCTCACTACTACCACCGTCTCATGCAGTGCACCCCCATATCAGATACTTTACAGATAGAAGCCCCCGAATATTAGATCCTCTGCATCAGCACCACAACCCCCAGCATGTCCAATATCAACACCACTACTCCCAGCATGTCCAATATCAGCACCACTACTCCCAGCATGTCCAATATCAGCACCGCTAACCCCAGCATGTCCAATATCAGCAGTACTACTCCCAGCATGTCCAATATCAGCAGCACTACTCTCCCAGCATGTTATATCAGCAGCACTACTCCCTGCAGTTCAATATCAGCAGACTAACCCCCAGCATGTCCAATATCAACAGCACTACCCCCAGCATGTCCAATATCAGCAGCACTACTCCCAGCATGTCCAATATCAGCACCACTACTCCCAAGCATGTCCCATATCAGCCACCACTACTCCCCCATGTCCAATATCAGCACACTCGCTATCCCACCTGTCCAATATCACACCGCTACTCCCAGCATGTCCCATATCAGCAACACTACTCCCACATGTCCAATATCACACCACTACTCCACCATGCGCAATTCAGCACCGCTACTCCCAGCATGTCCATATCCACACCGCTACTCCCAGCATGTCCAATATCAGCCCCACTACTCCCAGCATGTCCAATATCAGCACACACACTCACCCAGCATGTCAATATCAGCAGCACTACCCCCGCATGTCCAATATCAAAAACCCCCTCCAGCATCCAATTCAGTAGCACTACTCCAGCATGTCCAAATCAAGCACCGCTACCCCAAGCATTTCCAATATCCGCACCACAACCCCCAGCCATGTCCAATATCACAGCAGCTACTCTCAGCATGTCCAAGGTATCAGCACCAGCACCACCCCAGCATGTCCAATATCAGCACCACTACTCCCAGCATGTCCAATATCAGCACATTACCCCCAGCATGTCCATATCAGCATCACTAACGCCCTGTTCACTTCCAGCGCGTACGCAATGTCCATATCAGCAGCACTACTCCCAGCATGTCCAATATCAGCACCACCAACCCCCAGCATGTCCAATATCACAGCACCACGACTCCCCAGCATGCCCATATCAGTACAGCACTACTCTACTACTCCGCATCATTCCACTATCACACACCACTACTCCCAGCATGTCCCATCAGGCACCCCTATCCCCATGTCCCTCTCCGCGCTACTCCCAGCATGTCCAATATCAGCACCACTACTCCCATCATGTCCACTATCAGCACAAACTACTCCCAGCATGTCCAATATCAGCACTGCTAACCCCAGCATGTCCATATCAGCAGTACTACTCCCAGCATGTCCATATCAACAACACCACTACTTCCCAGCATGCCAATATCAGCACCACTACTCCCAGCATTGCCAATATCAGCAGCACTACTCACAGCATGTCCAATTCAGCAGCACTACCCCCAGCATGTCCAATATCACGAGCCACACCCCCATCATGTCCAATATCAGTAGCACTACCCCAGCATGTCCAATATCGTAGCACTACCCCCAGCATGTCCAATATCATAGCACTACCCCCCAGCATGTCCAATATCAGCAACCGCTACTCCCAGCATGTCCATATCAGCACACCACAAACCCCCAGCATGTCCCAATATCAAAGTCATCACTACTCTCAGCATTCCAATATCGCACCATACCCCCCAGCATGTCCAATATCAGCAGCACTACTCCCAGCATGTCCAATTCAAGCATTAAACCCCCATCATGTCCAATATCAGCAGCCTACTCCCAGCATGTCCAATATCAGCACCTCTCACTCCCAGCATGTCCATATCAGCAGCACTATACTCCACGATGTCCAATTACAGCACCACAACCCCCAGCATTTCCATATCAGCACCACTACTCCCATCATGTCCCAATATCACACACTACGTCCCATCATGTCCACTATCAGCACCACTAACTCCCAGCATTTCCACCTATCAGCAAAGCAACCACATACTCCCAGCATGTCCACTATCATCAGCACTACTCCCAGCATTCCAATATCCAGCACCACACTTCCCAGCAGTCCCCACGCAGCACTATCCAGCACTCCAATATCAGCAACCCCCCATCATGTCAAAATCATAGCAACTACTCCAGCATGTCCAATATCAGCAGCACTCACTCCCAGCATTCATAATATCAGCAGCACTAACCCCCCCACCATGTTCCACTATCATCAGCACTACTCTCCGCAGCGCTGTCCCAATATCAGCAGCACCCACTACCCCAGCTGTCCATATCAGCAAGCACTACTCCCAGCAGTCCAATAGCAGCAGCACACTCCCAGCCATGTCCAATATCAGCACCACAAACCCCCAGCATGTCCAATATCAGCAGCACTACTACCCGCATGTCCAATATCAGCACCACAAACCCCAGCATGTCCAATATCAGCAGCAACTACCTAACCCCAGCAGCTGTCCATATCATCATACCACAACCCCCCAAGCATGTCTCCAATATCAAGCACTTACCCCCAGCAATGTTCCAATAGTCAGCAGCACTACTCCCCATCATGTCCAATATCATCAGCCACTAACCCCCAGCAGTGTCAATATCAGCAGCAACTACTCCCGCATGTCCCATTCAGCAGCACAACCCTCCCGCCATCCACATTCCATACTACTCCAACTCCAGCACTCCATACAGCACTACTACCCCCAAGCAGTCCCAATCATCACACTACTACTCCACATGTCCCAATAATCAGCATGCAGCACCAACCCCCCAGCAGTCCAATAATCAGCAAGCAACTACCCCGCTTCCAATCAGCACACCCTGTTCCATACAGCAGCCAACCCGCAGCGTCCAATTCAGCAGTACTAACTACCCGCAATGTCCCACTATCAGCAGCACTAACCCCCAGCTGTCCATATCAGCAGCACTACTCCCATTCCTAGCAACCCCGCTGTTCCACTATCAGAGCACACCCAGCATGACCAATTCCGCGCACACCCCACATGATCATCAATATCCCAGCATTCCAATTACACCTCTGCCGCTACGTCCAATATCAGCACCACAACCCCACAGCATGTCCATTCAGTAGCATGCAGTCCAATCCCCCAACGCGTGTCCAATTCCAGCAGCACACCCCGTGCTTCCAGACGTCCATACTCCAGCAATCCAAATCAGCAGAACTCCCAGCATGTCCAATATCAGAGCACTACTCCCACAATGTCCAATATCAGCAGCACTACTCCCGCACAGCATTCCAATATCAGCACCAACCCGCGTCAACGTAGCAACTACTCCCAGCATTCCATATCAGCAGCACAACCCACGAGGTGTCCAATATCACACACAACCCCAGCGTGTCCCCAATAGCAGCATACTCCGCAGTTATCCTCTCCCACATGTCCATTCAGCAGCACTACTCCCATGCAATGTTCCAATATCAAGCGCACACCCCCAAATTTCCAATATCACATCCTAACTTACTCCCACATGTCCAATATCCAGCACATCACTACCCCCCAGCATGTCCAATACTCCGAGCACAGCAAGTCCATTCACAGCACTTCCCCACAGTGTCCCAATATCAGCACCACTACCCCCAGCGTCCATGATCAGCAGTAACTCTCCCAAGCATGTCCAATATCAGCAGCACTACTCCAGCATGTCCAATATCAGCAGCAACTACTCCACATTCCATCAAGCACACCCCCAATTCCAATATCAGACACTACATCTCCACACTGCCATTCAGTCAGTCATACCCTTAGCATATCCGATTACAGCACTAACCCAACATCTCCAAGCGCACCCTCCCAGCATGTCCATTATACACCACTCACCCTATTACTCCGTAACATCTCCAATAATCCCAGCAACCTCTATACCCGCTTCCATTCCACTATCATCCCTTACTCCTCAGCTATGTCCACAGCACCACTACACTCACATTCCATCGATGGCTCCATATCCATTAGGTCCTTATGACTTTACTTAGTACAGATAAACGCTCGCCAGCTCCCATATAAACATCCCCTAATACTCGAAAACCCTCCAAACACTTAAGCCCTATCAATTCCTTGCCTTCATCCTCCGGTTTAATTGGATTGCGGCATCGTGAATATTTTGGGTGTTGTTGTGGATGGGTCGGCGCTGCCCTGATTGGGTTTTTATATACCAATGGAGAAGTCTTTCTTTCTTGATACTATAAGAATACACACGCTGCAAAGTTAATAGAGAATATTCCGTGCGCTCCTACAGTCTCCCAGTGCAACAACCCAAGCGCCTGCTGGTGGCACAGGAGGGAACTTGCAAACCGCTGGGATTATTGCCACACTCATGTAGAAGATGGACAATGAATAGCCTGGATGACATTACCAAACCTATATACCAAAGAACGGCCGGATCCGTACAGTCCCACTATATACCTACATACGAATAGGGCGATCGCATAGAGAAGGTCGCCCCTCCTGAATCTTGTGTGGATGCAGGGAAGGAACACATCGTAAAATCATAGAAAACTACATACACAGTCTTTACATTTGGAGACCACATGAGTGAATAGGATAGTCATGTTGCTCTTCTGTGTCATGGGGGAGGGGGGCTTCCCGGGCCCCTCTTACTGATGTGACTGCTATCTGTGCCAACCCTGTGCCACCCATGTTAGATATAGAAATATAGCAAAACAGGAATTAATAAAAAATAGACAACTTATTCATATCCGGAGGTGGAGGGGGATCCAGTGCATCATTCCCAGAGTAGTCAGATGTGACCTCTATACTGGAGGGTGGCGGATTAAATCTCAGTGTGAGGCCAGGATTACTATCAGGGGTGAGAAACCAGACTGCAGACCAGAGGTTAAAATGAGAAGGACTGAAAATTATACTGACTTATTAGGATAACATCAAGGGAGAGAGCGCTGATACATGATGGAGAGTCCCTGCATCAGGAGAGAGAACGCTGATACATGATGGAGGGAGCCCTGCATCAGGAGAGAGAACGCTGATACATGATGGAGGGAGTCCCTGCATCAGGAGAGAGAACGCGGATACATGATGGAGGGAGTCCCTGCATCAGGAGAGAGAACGCAGATACATGATGGAAGGAGAGTCTCTGCATCAGGAGAGAGAACGCTGATACATGATGGAGGGGAGTCCCTGCATCAGAGAGTAGACGCTGATAATCATGGCGGAAGGAGTCCCTGCATCAGGAGAGAGAAAACGCTGATCAGATGGAAGAGTCCTGCATCAGGAGAGGTACCTGAGTACATGATGGAAGGAGAGTCCTGCATCAGGAGAGAGAACTCGCGATACTGAGGGAAGGAGTCCCTGCATCAGAGAGAGACGCTGATACATGATGGAGGGAGTCCCTGCATCAGGAGAGAGAACGCTGATACATGATGGAGGGAGTCCCTGCATCAGGAGAGAGAACGCTGATACATGATGGAGGGAGTCCCTGCATCAGGAGAGAGAACGCTGTATGATGGAGGGATCCCTGCATCAGGAGAGAGAACACGATACATGTGGAAGGAGTCCCTGCATCAGAGGAGAAACGCGGATACATGATGAAGGAGTCCCTGCATCAGGAGAGAGAACGCTGATACATGATGAAGGAGTCCCTGCATCAGGAGAGAGAACGCTGATACATGGAGGGAGTCCCTGCATCAGGAGAGAGAACGCTGATACATGACGGAAGGAGACCTTGCAATCAGGAAGAAACGCTGATACATGAGAGAGAGTCCCTGCCATCAGGAGAGAGAACGCTGATACTGATGAAGGAGTCCCTGCATCAGGGAGAGAACGGGATACATGATGGAAGAGTCCCTGCATCAGGAGAGAGAACGCTGATACATGAGGGCAGTTCCCTGCATCAGGAGGAGAACGCTGATACATGACGGAAGGAGACCTGCATCAGCGCGAGAACGCTGATACATGCGGAAGGAACCTGCTCAGGAGAGAGAACTCTGATACCTATGGAGGGAGTCCCTGCATCAGAGAGAGAACGCCGATACATGATGGAGGGGTCCCTGCATCAGAGAGAAACGCGATAATGATGGAAGGAGAGGTCTCTGCATCAGGAAGAGAACGCTGATACTGATGGAGGGAGTCCCTGCATCAGAGAGAGAACGCTTGAACATGGGAAGGATCCCTGCATCAGGAGAGAGAACGCTGATACATGATGGAAGGATAGTCTCTGCACTCAGAGAGGAACGCGGATACATGATGGAAGAGTCCCCTGCATCAGGAGAAAACGCTGATACATGATGGAGGGATGTCCCTGCATCAGGAGAGGAACGCTGATACATGATGGAGGGATGTCCCTGCATCAGGAGAGAGCACGCTGATACGATGGAGGGAGTCCCTGCATCAGGAGAGAGAACGCATACATGATGGAACGGGAGTCCCTGCATCAGGAGAGAGAACGAGATACATGTGGAGGGAGTCCCTGCATCAGAGAGAGAACACGCGATACATGATGGAAGGAGTCCCTGCATCAGGAGAGAGAAGCGATACAATATGGAGGAGTCCCCGAGTGAACGCTGATCCATGGGGCCTGACAGGAGAGAGAACGCTGATACATGACGGAGAGACCCTGCATCAGGAGAGAGAACGCTGATACATGACTGGAAGGAGACCCTGCATCAGGAAGAGAACGCGATACATGAGGAAGTGAGTCCCTGGCTCAGAGAGAGAACGCGATCATGATGAAGGCGTCCCGCATCAGGAGAGAAACGCTGATACATGAGGGAGTCCCTGCCATCAGAGAGAGAACGCTGACATGACGGAAGGAGACCTCTGCATCAGGAGAGTGATACGCTGATACATGACGAGGAGACCCTGTCATCAGGAGAGAGAACGCTGATACATGATGGAGGGAGTCCCTGCATCAGGAGAGAGAACGCAGATACATGATGGAAGGAGAGTCTCTGCATCAGGAGAGAGAACGCTGATACATGACGGAAGGAGACCCTGCATCAGGAGAGAGAACGCGGATACATGATGGAAGGAGTCCCTGCATCAGGAGAGAGAACGCTGATACATGATGGAAGGGATCCCTGCATCATGAGAGAGAACGCGTGATAATGATGGAAGGGAGTCCCTGCTCAGGAGAGAGAACGCTGATACAATGATGGAGGAGTCCCTGCATCAGAGAAGAAAACGCTGATACATGATGAGGGAGTCCCTCATCACAGAGAGAGAACGCTGATACAGATGGAGGGAGTCCCTGCATCAGGAGAGAAACGAGATACATGATGAGGGGAGTCCGCCTGCATCAGGAGAGAGAACGCGATACATGATGGAGGGAGTCCCTGCATCAGGAGAAGACAACCGATACATGATGGAGGGAGTCCCTGCATCAGGAGAGAACGCTGATACATTGAAGGGAGTCCCTGCCATCAGGAGAGAGAACGCTGATAGCATGGGGAGTCCCTTCATCAGGAGAGAGAACGCTGATACATGACGGAAGGAGATCCCTGCATCAGGAGAGAAACGCTGATACATGTGAAGGAGTCCCTGCATCAGGAGATAGACGCTATACATGATGAGGATCCCTGCATCAGAGAGAGAACCTGATACATGATGGAGGAGTCCCTGCATCAGGATAGGAGAACGCTGATACCATGATGGAAGGAGATCTCTGCATCAGGAGATAGCACACGATGATACATTATGGAAGGAGTCCCTGCATCAGGAGAGAGAACGCTGATACAGATAGAGGGTCCCTGCATCAGAGAGAGAACGCTGATAACATGATAGAGGGAGTCCCTGCATCAGGAGAGAACGCTTGATACATATAGAGGGAGCCCTGCATCAGGAGAGAGAACGCTGATACATGTATGGAGGGAGTCCCTGCATCAGAGAGAGACGCAGGATACTATGGGAGGAGTTCTCTGCATCAGAGAGAGAACGCTGATACATGAGGAAGGAGACCCTGCATCAGGGAGAGAACGCTGATACATGATGGAAGAGTCCCTGCATCAGGAGAGAGAACGCGATACATGATGGAAGGATCCCTGCATCAGGAGAGAGAACGCTGATACTGGAGGGAGGTCCCTGCATCAGGAGAGAGAACGCTGATACATGACGGAGGAGACTTGCATCAGGAGAAGAAAACCTGATACTGCGGAATGAGACCCTTCATCAGGAGAGAGACGCGGATACATGATGGAAGGAGTCCCTGCATCAGGAGAGAGAACGCGATACATTTGGAGGAGTCCCTGCATCAGAGAGAGAACGCTGATCATGATGGAGGGAGTCCCTGCATCAGAGAGAGAACGCTGATACATGATGAGGGTCCCTGCATCAGAGAGAAGAACGCAGATACATGATGAAGGGAGTCCCTGCATCAGGAGGAGAACGCTGATACAGATGGAGGGAGTCCCTGCTCAGGGAGAGAACACCCATACATGGTGAGGGGTCCCCTGCATCAGGATAGAGAGACGCGGATACATATGGAAGGAGTCCCTGCATCAGGAGAGAGAACGCTGATACATGGAGGGAGTCCCTGCATCAGGAGAGAGAACGCTGATACATGACGGAAGGAGACCCTGCATCAGGAGAGAGAACGCTGATACATGATGGAAGGAGTCCCTGCATCAGGAGAGAGAACGCTGATACATGATGGAGGGAGTCCCTGCATCAGGAGAGAGAACGCTGATACATGATGGAGGGAGTCCCTGCATCAGGAGAGAGAACAGATCATGAAGGAGGGAGTCTCTGCATCAGGAGAGAGAACACGGATACATGATGGAAGAGTCCCTGCCATCGAGGAGAACGCTGATACCATGATAGAGTGGAGTCCCTGCATCAGGAGAGAGAACGCGATACATGATAAGGAGTCCCTGCATCGGAGAGAGAACGCTGATACATGAAAGGTCCGCTGAATCAGGGAGAGAACCGAACTTGGGAGGTCCCTGCATCAGGAGAGCAACGCAGATACATGATGGAAGGAGGTCTCTGCTCAGAGAAACGCGGATACTAGGAAGGAGTCCCTGCTCAGAGAAGCCCAGTCTGAGGTCCAGAGCACTCCGGAAGAGGTTTGCATTCAGGATATCCCTGTACATGGCCGCATTAATCTTTCCTTCCATTACACCCAGTGGTCCTGTCCCCCCCCTAACCTGATGCTGCCCCCCCCCCCCATGTGTCACTGCTGGGATTGTACTTGGCAGGTGATGAGCGGCGCCTGGTTTTCTCCACCGATTAAAATTAGCACCAAAGTTCAATCCTTCATGTGTTTTGCACACTGTATTTCACAGCTGGACTCCAATGAAGGAGTAGAACCATCTCAAGGAGGATCAGAAGGAAATGGACGGCATGTGAGTTACAAATGAGTCACTGCAAAGGGGCTGAATACTTATCACTTGATTTCAGTTTATAAAAAATAAATTTCTGTTTTCTTCTATCAAGATTGATTTTACCAATTGGCTGCAATGAAACAATAGAATGAACAATATAAAGGGGTGCGAATATTTTTGCCCCTCCCTGTATAACTATGATGCTTGGAATCCCTTCTGAAGGGCAGTGTTTAGGACCATCACAAGGTCCATGTCTCATGTTACTAAATACGTTCATCTGAAATAAATGTAAGGAATTCCAGATCTACATCTTCTACATGTAAAGTGATGTATCATGGGAAATCCATCGTCTATGATCCCCCCCAATCACTATGATACAGAGAGAAATAAATATATAGGAACCCACGGGGAACATGGAAGGGTTTAATGGCAGATCTGGGCCAAACTCATTTATCATCTCATCCCCTGGATACAGGAGTCAGAGGACAGGAGGGAACCGAGCACCAGGGAGGACCCCAGACTGGCAATCCGTATATGGGGGGCATTCATGTTCCCACCCCCCCTGCCACCATCTCCAGGGCGTCTCAGTTCCCCTGTCCTGCGTGTAAGACCCAATACAGACTGGACTACAATATTATTACAATGTACGGTATTATCGCTGGGATTGTCTGTTATCCCTCGTGTGGGAGACGTTCTTATCCCACATGAAACACGACGGAAATTGTCATTTTAGTTTTCTCCTTTTCTCCATTAAACCGTTCATTACCTTTAACAGAAGTTGCGGAAACGCATCTGTATATTAGGGGCAGCACTTTATATGGTCATTATGTGTAATTTACATCTTCTAGCAACTTTAGCTTTCATTACCCAGCAGCTTTGAGTGTTCAGACCTAGCTGCTGTGACTCGCCTACTCTCCAATTGGTCCCCTCCATACTCATCCTCTCTTCTTGTTCGCCTTGCGGCCTGCTTTGCGCACTCCATTTGCCCCTCCGCCTCTAACACAATGTGCTGCTCAGTGACCGCCGCGCTCTTAGTCGCTTCCTCCTCTCCCCCGATATCCCCTTCTCTCCTTCGCTGTGGGCTCTTTTCTCGTTCTTCTCTGCGCACTGTAGTTCTTCCTTGCCTTCCTATTTTTCTTCCCTTCCTTCGGTGCGTTGAGCTTGACCTCCTTCTCTTATATTTATGTCTCGGCGATCGCATATTGCCTTCCTCTCCTTCTGCTCTGTCTTCTTCTGCTTGCTGCGTTGGGTCTCTTCCTGTCATGTACTCGCCGGGGCGCTGCCGCCTCACCGTGCCGCTCCCCCTCTGCTTTGGCTGGCTGTGGACATCGCCTGTTGCCCCTTGGTCTCCCTCAACCCTCTGCTGCGTGACTCACCATGTGCCTCCATAACCCCTCTGCTGGCTTGCTGTGCAATCGGCTGGCGTGCCCTCTCCCATCTGCTGGCGGTGACTCGCTGCGTGCCCCTCCGCAGAACCATCTCAAGGAGGATCAGAAGGAAATGGACAGCATGTGAGTTACAAATGAGAGTCACTGCAAAGGGGCTGCTGCTTGGAATCCCTTCTGAAGGGCAGTGTTTAGGACCATCACAAGGTCCATGTCTCATGTTACTAAATACGTTCATCTGAAATAAATGTAAGGAATTCCAGATCTACATCTTCTACATGTAAAGTGATGCATCATGGGAAATCCATCGTCTATGATCCCCCCCAATCACTATGATACAGAGAGAAATAAATATATAGGAACCCACTGGGAACATGGAAGGGTTTAATGGCAGATCTGGGCCAAACTCATTTATCATCTCATCCCCTGGATACAGGAGTCAGAGGACAGGAGGGAAGCGAGCACCAGGGGTAGGGAGGACCCCAGACTGCCAATCAGTATGTGGGGGGCATTCATGTTCCCACCCCCTGCCACCATCTCCAGGGGTCTCTGTTCCCCTGCCCTGCGTGTAATACAGACTGGACTACAATATTATTACAATGTACGGTAGTATCGCTGGGATTGTCTTATCCCTCGTGTGGGAGACGTTCTTATCCCACATGAAACACGACGGAAATTGTCATTTTAGTTTTCTCCTTTTCTCCATTAAACCATTCATTACCTTTTAAATTTTCAGAAGCGCATCTGTATGTTAGGGGCAGCACTTTATCTGGTCATTATGTGTAATTTACATCTTCTAGCAGCTTTAGCTTTCATTACCCAGCAGCTTTGAGTGTTCAGACCTAGCTGCTGTGACTCGCCGCGTGCCCCTCCCCTCTGCTGCTGCTGTGACTCTCTGCGTGCCCCTCCCCTCTGCTGCTGCTGTGACTCGCTGCGTGCCCCTCCCCTCTGCTGCTGTGACTCGCTGCGTGCCCCTCCCCTCTGCTGCTGTGACTCGCCGCGTGCCCCTCCCCTCTGCTGCTGCTGTGACTCGCCGCGTGCCCCTCCCCTCTGCTGCTGCTGTGACTCGCCGCGTGCCCCTCCCCTCTGCTGCTGTGACTCGCCATGTGCCCCTCCCCTCTGCTGCTGTGGCTCGCCATGTGCCCCTCCCCTCATAGTGAATGTCCGAATGAACGGGGTAAAAATCCAGCGCATTTCGTGCGGCTACCTGACGCACCAACCATGAGTGTAAGGAGAGAATAGAGACAAACCGTTTACACTGGAAGTTCTGTCTGATTAAAGGGATTGTCCCTCCATTGCATTTGGCGTCTGCACCAAACATCCAAGGACACGGCTGGGACAGTCCCGGTGCAATAGGGAATTAGGGAATATTAGGGAATATTATTCCTGCTGCCGTGTGACCGGAGGACCTAATTATCTACCATTCATCCCATCCCGGACACAGAAGATTGTGAATGCAGCTCTAACTGCAACTAGAGTATAGATACCAGCACAATTCCAAATGCAGCTTTGTATCTAACTAGAGTATAGACATCAGCACAATTCCAAATGCAGCTTTGTATCTAACTAGAGTATAGACACCAGCACAATTCCAAATGCAGCTTTGTATCTAACTAGAGTATAGATACCCGCAAGATTCCAAGTGCAGCTTTGTATGTAACTGGAGTATAGATACCCGTACGATTCCACATGCAGCTTTGTATGTAACTAGAGTAGAACACCCAATGTAATTAGATACAGACTGGTAAAGGCTGAATGTAACCTGTGAGACAATAGAAGAGTGCAGCCGTTTATCTGGAACAATGTGACACAAAGCTGCGATTCCATGGGTTCATTTCCCTCCATTCAGAGGAGACGATTCTCATCTCACACAAAGACAATTGACATCACTGAAAGTTCTGCGCTAAATACAGACGCGAGCGTAATGAAGAGCCCTCCACAGCACCCGCCACCCATCCCCCGTGACACCGAGCCCGCGGATCATCCGTGCTCCATCTCCATGAGTGTGATACAGGAGAGCGCGAGCCATAGGGCAGGTCCAATAACTGGCCCAATGCTACAGACCACATACATCAGTACCTCAATGTTATCGTCATTGGTCCAAATTTGTGGTTCTCTACAATGTTCTTAATGTTGCTCCGCATGAAGTGTACGGGAGACATCATAGCATCCAGCCACCAGCTCAGGGTCAAAGGTTGTAAGTTATCCTTTTACAAAGGGATGGGTGGGGATCTGACTACCGAGACCCCTGGGGATTATGAGGACAGAAATCTGGACAGCGGCTGCCATTGCTCCCTAGCTGATCGAGGGGCAGGTTGAGCACAGCGCTCCACCGCTGGGATTTGCCACAATCACTGTAGAAGATGACAATGAATCAGCCTGTGACATACCTACACACTAACTATAGCCAAGAGAAACCGCCGGATCCGGAAGTCCCCACTATATCCGCATAGAGGCGATCGCATAGGATAAGGTCGCCCCCGTCCTGGCAATCTTGGTGGATGCAGGGAGAGGGAACCAATCGTAAAATCATATGAAAACTACAATACCAGTTCTTACATTTGGAGGGACCACATAGTGAATAAGGATGTTGCTGTGGCTCTTCTGTGTCCATGGGGTAGGGGGGCTTCCTCGGGCCCACTCTTTACTGATGTGACTGCTAATCTGTTGCCACCCCAGCTGTTAGTACTAGAATATAGCAAAACAGGAATTAATAAAAATAGACAGACAACTTATTCATATCCGGAGGTGGGAGGGGGATCCAGCAGATCATTCCCAGGCATAGCACGTGTGACCTCTCATACTGGAGGGTGGGCGGATTTAATCTCAGTGTGGAGGCCAGATTACTATCAGGGTGAGAACCCAGACTGCAAACAAGAGGTTTAAATTGAGAAGGACGTGAAAATTATACTGACTTATTAGATACATCAAGGGAGAGAGCGCTTGTACAGATGGAGGGTTCCCTTCACTCAGGAGAGAGCACGCTGATACATGATGTTGAGTCCTGCATCATGGATGAGAGAACCCGATACATGATGGAGGGAGTTCCTGCATCAGGCGAGAGGAACGTCGGATACATGAGGACAGTAGTCCCTGCACAGGAGAGCGAACGCAGATACATAGAGGAAAGAAGTCTCTGCATCAGGACGAGGAACGCTGATACTGATGGAGGGGTCCCTGCATCAGGCAGTAGACACCGCTGATACATGGCGGAAGAGTCCCTTGCTCAGGTAGAGAGAACGCTGAACATGATGGAAGAGTCCCTGTGCAATCAGGAGAGGGAACGCTGATCATGAGGAAGGAGTAGTCTCTGGCCTCAGGAAGAGAACGGAACGATATAGTTCCTGTCATAGGAACGATCATGATGGAGGAGGAGTCCCTTTCTCAGGAGAGAGAACCGCTGATACATGATGGATGGGAGTCCCTGCATCAGGGAGAGACGCTGATGACATGATGGACGGGAGTCCTGCATCAGGGAGAGAGAACGCGATACATATGAGGAGGCCCCTGCATCAGGAGAGAGAACCGATACTGATGGATGAGTCCCGCATCAGGAGAGAGAACACCGGATACATGATGAGGAGTCCCTGCATCAGGAGAGAGACGCGGATACATGTGAAGGAGTCCCTGCATCAGAGAGAGAACTCGGATACATTGGAGGAGTCCCTGATCGAGGAGAGAGAACGCTGATACATGGAGGGTCCGCCAGAAGGAGACCTGTTGACGAAGGAGTGCATCGGAGAGAGAACGCTGATACATGACGGAAGGAGACCCTGCATCAGGTGATAGCACCGCTGATACTGATGGAAGGATTCCCTGCATCAGGAGACGAGAACGCGGATACATGATGTAAGGAGTCCCTCAATCAGGAGCAGAACGCTGATCATGGAGGGAGTCCGCTGCTCAGTATAGAGAACGCGTGATACATACGGAATGAGACCGTTGCATCAGGAGAGAGAAACGCTGATACATGACGGAAAGGAACCCTCACAGAGAGCAGAAACCGCTGATACATGATGGGGAGTCCCTGCATCAGGAGAGAGAACGCCGATACATTGATGGAGGGAGTCCCTGCATCTAGGAGAGAGCAACGATAGATGAAGATGCCTGCCATCATGATATGTAATGTCGATGGAGGGGTCCTCTGCATCAGGAGAGAGAGCTGATACATGATGGAGAGGATCCCTGCATCAGCCTGAGAGAGAACGCTGAACATGGGTAGGAGAGGTCCCTCTCGCATCAGAGAGAGAACGCGATAACTATGAGGAAGGATGTCTCCGCTCAGGACGAGATACCGATACATGATGTAAGGGAGTCCTGCCTCAGGAGAAAAGAGAACGCTGATACATGATGAGGGAGTCCCCTGCATCAGGAGAGAGAACGCTGATACATGATGGAGTAGGTCCCGCTCAGGAGAGAACAGCATGATACATGATGGAGGGAGTCCCTGCCTGCACAGGAGAGAGAACCTGTACATGATGGAGGGAGTCCCTGCATCAGGAGAGAGAACGCTGAACATTATGGAGGGAGTCCCTCTCGGATAGAAAACACCTTGGGGAGCACAGGAGAGACGCGATAAAATGATGGAAGGAGTCCCTGCATCAGAGAGAGAACGCTGATACATGGAGGGAGGTCCTGCATCAGGAGAGAGAGAAACGCTGATACATGACGGAAGAGACCTTGCATTCAGGAGAGAAGACGCTGATACATGACGGAAGGAGACCCTGCCATCAGGAGGAGAACGCTGATACATGATGGAAGGAGTTCCCCTCATCAGAGAGAAACGCGATACCATGATGGAAGGATGTCCCGGCATCAGGAGAGAGAACGCCTGATCTTGAGAGTGAGTCCCTGCATCAGGGATAGACGCGAACTGCGAGACTCATAGGAGACACCTGTACAGACGGACGAACCTCGTTCATCATAGAGAGACACGCTGAATACATGATGAGAGGACCGTCTGCATCAGGAGAGAGAACGTGATACATGATGGAAGGATCCTCTGCATCAGGAGAATGAGAACGCTGATACATTATGGAGGAAGGAGTACTCGCTGCATCAGGAGAGATACGACCGATACATGTGCGAAGGAGCCCTGCATCAGAGAGGAAGGATATGTTAGACCGCATCGGATAGACGATATGATGGATAGGAGTCCCCCTGCTCGCGTGAGAGGAGACCTGATACCATATGGAGGGAGTCCCTGCATCGAGAGGAGAAACTCGGATACAAATGATGGAGGGAGTCCTGCCATCAAGGCGAGAGAAAACGCTGATACATGATGGAGGGGAGTCCCTGCATCAGGAGAGAGAACGCGATTAGAGTGCAACAAGGGACTGCATGTTGAGGTCCCCATCAGATGACCACTGATGGGCTGCATCAGGAAGAAACCTGGATACATGATGGAAGGAGTCCCTGCCATCATGGAAGAGACCGCAGTGTACCTGATGAGGATCCCTTGCATCAGGAGAGAGAACGCGATACATGCTGGCGGTACCCTGCATCAGGAGAGAGAACACCGATACATGATGAGATGTCCCTGCTCCAGGAGAGAGACACGCGTATACATGATGAGAGGGATCCACCTGCAATCAGGAGAGGAACGCTGATACATGGAGGAGGGCTCCCTGCATCAGGAGAGAGAACGCGATACCGATTCGGAGAGAGCCTCTGCTCAGGAAGAGAACGTGATACATCTGGAAGAGTTCCCTGCATCAGGATAGAGAACGCTGATACTGATAGAGGGATGTCCCTGCATCAGAGAGAGAACGCATACATGTGAGGGATTCCGCATGGGAACCGATCAGAGAGGAGAGTCCGGAGAGAACGCTGAAATGATGGGCCATAGAAGTAAGGATACATGTGGAGAAGTCTCTGCATCAGGAGAAAGGATAACGGAAGGAGAACCGCGGAGACCCGTGTCCATGATGGACAGGAGTCCCTGCATCGGAAGAGAGAACGCTGATACTATGGGATAGGAGTCCCTGCATCAGGATATGGAACGCTGATCTCTATTGAGGGAGTCCCTGCATCAAGAGAGAACGCTGATAATACGGATAGTAGATCCGCATCAGGAGGAGAACGCTGAATACATGTGCGGGAGACCCTGCATCAGGAGGAATCGCGATACATATGGGAGGAGTCTCTGCACAGGATGAGAGAACGCTGATTCATGACGAGGAGCCCTGCATCAGGAGAAGACACGCTGATACATGATGGAAGGAGTCCCTGCATCAGAGAGAGACCGGATTACATTATGGCAGAGCTCCTGCATCAGGAGATTGAACGCAGATACACATTGAGGGAGTCCCTGCATCAGGAGAGAACGCTGATACATGAGGAGAGAGTCCTCCCTGCATCAGGAGAAGAGAACGACCCCTACATGCTGGAGGGAGACCCTGCATCACGGAGAGAGAACGCGAGTTACTGATGGAAGGAGATCCCTTGCCATCAGGAAGAAACGCTGATACATGAGAGGGGTCCCTGCCAATCAGAGAGAGAACGCTGATACAATGCGAGGAGCCCTGCATCAGGGAGAGAACGCTGATACATGATGGAGGAGTCCCTGCATCAGAGAGAGAACGCAGTATACATATGATGGAGTCCCTGCATCAGGAGAAGTACGCTGATACTATATGGAGGAGTCCCCTGCATAGGAGAGAGAACATCCAGATACATGATGGAGGATCCCTCTGCATCAGGAGAAGATACACGGATACATGATGGCAAGGAGTCCTTCATCAGAGAGAGAACGGCTGATAACATGAGGGAGTCCCTGCATCAGGAGAGAGAACGCGGATACATGAAGGAAGAGACGCCCTGCATCAGAGAGAGAAGCTGATACATGACATGGAGAGGAGTCCCTGCATCAGGAGCAGAGAACGCTGATACATGATGAGAGGGAGTCCCTCGCATCAGGAGGAGAACGCGAACGTGGTAGCTAGGAGAACAATAACATGATGGAAGGAGAGTCTCTGCATCAGGAGAGAGAACGGGATCCATGATGGAAGGAGTCCCTGCAGCAGAGTAACCGCTGATATGGGGCCCTGCATGAGGACTGCTGATACATGAGCAGGGACTCTGCTCAGGAGAAGAAGTGTAGAGAGGTCCTTGCATCAGGATAGAGCCGATCTGTAGGCCTGCAAGATACGAGAACTATGTGAAGTCTCTGCAATAGAGCGTACATACGAAGAGTCCTTCGAGGCCATCGGCAGAGCCTCGGAGGGGTTCATTCATGTATCGATGCCATTATTTCCTCTACTCGTGGGTCCTGTCCCCCCCTACACCTGATGCTGCCGCCCCCCCCCATGTGTCACTGCTGGTATTGACTTGGCATGGTGATGAGCGGGCGCCTGGTTTTTCTCCCCGATAAAATTAGCACCAAAGTCAATCCTTCACTGTGTTTTAACACTCGTATTTCACAGCTGGACTCATGGAGGAGTAAACGCTCTCCAAGGAGGTCAAGGAAATGGCACGGCATGTGAGTTCAAATGAGTCACTGCCAAAGGGGCTGAATCACTTAGTCACTTGATTTCATTTAATAAAAAACTAAATTTTCTGTTTTCTTCTATCACAGATGATTTTACCAATGGCTGCAATGAAACATAGAATGAACAATATAAAGGGTGGCAATATTTTGTGCCCCATCCCTGTATAACATGATTCTTGGATCCCTTCTGAAGGCAAGTGTTTAGGACCATCAAAGGTCCATGTCTCATGTTACAAATACGTTCACTGAAATAAATTTAAAGGTATTCCAGACATCTACATCTTCTACATGTAAAGTGATGTATCATGGGAATCCATCGTCTTGATCCCCCCAATCACTATGATCGAGAGAAATAAATATACTAGAGGAACCCCTGGGGACATGTGAAGGGTTAATGGCAATATCGTGGGCCAAACTCATTTATTCATCTCATCCCCTGTGATATCGGAGTCATGAGGACCGAGTGAGGGACCGACACGCAGGAGGACCCATATCTGCAATCCGTATCTGGGGGCATCATGTTTCCACCCCCCCCCCTGCCACCATCTCCAGGGCGGTCTATTTTCACCCTGTCCCTGCGTGTAAGACCCAATCAGACGGGACTACAAATATATTAACAATGTCTAGGTATTAGTCGCTGATTGGTCTTTATGCCCTCGTGTGGGGAACGTTCTTATCCCACATGAAACACGACGGAAATTGTCATTTATTTCTTTTTCTCCTTTTCCTCCATTAAATCGTTCATTACCTTTAAGAAGTTCGGAAACGCATCTGTATATTAGGGCACGAACGTTTATATGGTCATTATGTGTAATTTACATCTTCTAGCAACTTTAGCTTCATTACCCAGCAGCTTTGAGTGTCGACCTAGCGCGTACCTCCATGTCCCCTCCCGCTCTGCTGCTGCGACTCGCATGTGCCCTCCCCTCTATTGCCTGCTGTGACTCGCCGCGTGCCCCCTCCCTCTGCTGCTGCTGTGACTCGCCATGTGCCCCTCCCCTCTGCTGCTGTGACTCGCCGCGTGCCCCTCCCCTCTGCTGCTGCGTGTGACTCGCCCATGTGCCCCTCCCCTCTGCTGCTTGTGACTCGCCATGTGCCCCTTCCCCTCTGCTGCTGTGAATCGCTGCGTGCCCCTCCCCTCTGCTGCTGTGACTCGCTGCGTGCCCCTCCCCTCTGCTGCTTGACTCGCCCGTGCCCCCCTCTGCTGCTGTGACTCCCGCGTGCCCTCCCCTCTGCTGGTGTGACTCGCCGCGTGCCCCTCCCTCCCTCTGCTGCTGCTGTGACTCGCCGCGTGCCCCTCCCCTCTGCTGCTGCTGTGACTCGCCGCTTGCCCCTCCCCTCTGCTGGCTGTGACCCCGCGTGCCCCTCCCCTCTGCTGCTGTGACTCGCCATGTGCCCCTCCCCTCTGCTGCTGTGACCCGCCGCCTGCCCCTCCCCTCTGCTGCTGTGACCCGCCGCCTGCCCCTCCCCTCTGCTGCTGTGACCCGCCCTGCCCTCCCTTCTGCTGCGTGCCCCTCCCCTCTGCTGCGTGCCCCTCCCCTCTGCTGCTGTGACTTCGCCTTGCCCCTCCCCTCTGCTGCTGTACGCCAGCCTGCCCCTCCCCTCTTGCTCTGTGACCCGCCGCTCCCCCTCCCCTCTGCTGCTGTGACCCCGTCCGCCCTCCCTCTGCTGCTTGACCGCCTGCCCCTCCTCTGCTGCTTTTGACCCGCCGCCCTGCCCCTCCCTTCTGCGCGTGCCCCTCCCTCTGTGCTGCGTGCCCCTCCCCCTGCTGTGCCCTCCCCTCTGCTGCGTGCCCCTCCCCTCTGCTGCGTGCCCCTCCCCTCTGCTGCGTGCCCCTCCCCTCTGCTGAGAATTCTATGTTATGTAACACATCCGTGCGGTCTTATCCATACGGGTTAAGAAGGAGGGAGGACGATAAGAGCCAAAGTAAGTGGAGAAGGAAACACTTTTCTCTGATCAGGAGCAGGATAAATGCAGCTCTTGCTAGGAGGAGGAGGACTGCAGCTTAGGTTGTGACTGGAGTAATAGAGAAAGAGTCCCTGAACTTCCAGTGTAAACAATTCGATTCCATTCTCTTCTTACAGCATAAAACTTCTAAACGCCAACATAGTGAATGTCCGAATGAACGGGGTAAAAATCTGACGCACCGGCCATGAGTGTAAGGAGAGAAATAGAGACAAACCGTTTTAACACTGGATTCCTGGTCCTCATTAAGGGATTGTCCTCCATTGCATTTGGCGTCTGCACCAAACATCCGGGACACGCTGGGACATTCCCGGGGCAAATAGATATTATTCCTGCTGCCGTGTGACCGGAGGACCGCAATTATCTCATTCATCCCTCGTCCGGACACAGAAGATTGTGAATGCAGCTCTGACTTGCAACTAGAGTATAGACACCAGCACAAATTCCAAGTGCAGCTTTTCGATCTAACTAGAGTATAGATCCCAGCACAATACACATGCAACTTTGCATCTAACGAGATAGATACCAGCAACATTCCAATGCGCGCTTTGTATGTAACACTAGTATATGATACCAGCACATAAACACATGCAGCTTTGTAATCTAACTAGAGTATCTGACAACACCACAGCACATTCACATGCCGACTTTGTATCTAACTAGAGGTAAACCCCAGCCCAATTCCACATGCAGCTTTGTATCTAACTAGAGTATAGATCCCATGGGGTCGCACACATTCCAAGTGCACAGCTTGGTATGTAACTAGAGTATGAATCCAGCACATTCCAATGCACTTTGTATGTAACTGATGATAGATACCCGCTACAATTCAAGTGGCGCTTTGTATGTAACTAGAGTATATATACCCCCCCCACGTTCCAATGCAGCTTTGTATTAACTAGAGTATAGATCCCAGCATCACATTTCCAAGTGCACTTTGTATGTCGAAACTAGAGTATAGATACCCAGCACAATTCATCCACATGCACTTTGTATTTACCTAGAGGTATAGATCCCGTCACAATAACGGCGCTTTTGTGCATCTAACTTGAGTATAGCATACCCGCACGAGTCCCTTGCGCTTTGTATGTAACTAAGTATAGATACCCGCTACATTCCAAGTGCAGCTTTTGTATGTCACTAGAGTATAGATACCTGCACGATTCCAAGGCCAGCTTCATGTATTAACTAGATGTCATAGCATACACTGCACTTCCATCCAAATGCAGCTTGTATACTAGGTGAACACCCATTAATTAGATACAGACTGGTAAAGGCTGACTGTCACCTGAGACAATAGAAGAGTGCAGGGCCGTTTATGGAAGCACTGTGACCACAATCGTGCGATTCCATGGGTTCATTTCCTCCATTCAGGGAGAACGATTCCTCATCTCACACAAAAGACAATAATGACACACGAAAGTTCTGCGCTAAATACAACGCCGAGCCGTAATGAAGCCCTCTCCGCATCACCCGCCACCCACCCGCCGTACACCGAGCCCGCGAATCATCCGTGCTCCATCCCATCATATGTGATACAGGAGAGCGCGAGCCACAAACGGGGGGGGGAGGCGCCATGCACAGACTACATACATACTACCTCAATGTTTATTGTCATTGGTCCAAATTTTGTGGTTTCCTACAATGTTCTTATGTTGCTGCTCCACATGACGTGTACGGGAACATCATAGCTCCAGCCACCCGCTCAGGTGTCAAAGGTTGTTCCAGTTTTGTAGTTATCCTTTTACAAACGGAATGGGTGGGGATCTGACTACGAGACCCCTGGCGATTATGAGGACCCGGATTCCCAAAATCCGGACAGCCATGTGCCATTGCTGCCATTGCTCCCTAGCTGATCGAGGGGCAGGTTGAGCACAGCGCTCTGTTATCATGCAAGTGCTGGAAAGGCCTGAGCGCTGTGCTCAGCAATTTCTGACACTCCCATAGTAAATTAGAGCAGCAGGATTCACCCATAAGTGAGAACGAGACCCCGTTCTCCAAATTCTTGGGATAAGTGCTGCTGTCTGGACGCCCTGAGCATTAAATCTCCAATATCAGGGCTCCTGCCCCGTGTCGCCCTCCTGTACCTGCAGTGCAGGTGTCCCCGGAGCACTGGGATTTGTCTGTAGATTTGTGATGAGGACAACATGGAGGATTACGAGCAGGATTAGTCAGGAAGGTCGGGGGTCATTTTTCTAGTTTGGGGGATTAGGACTGGATTAAGCACATTAGAACATTGTACACGGATGTGGCCGCACATTCTGGATATGTAATTAATTTTATAGACTATTTTTCTCTAGGGAAGAGAGGTCAGTGGTACAGAACGAGCTGAGCATATTGTACATAGTGTCCTATCTGCAGGCAGCATGTTATAGAGCAGGAGGAGCTGAGCAGATTGTACATAGTGTCCTATCTGCAGGCAGCATGTTATGAGCAGGAGGGTGAGCGTTGTCATAGTGTCTATCTGCAGGCAAGCATGTTTGAGGCAGAGGAGCTGGCAGATTGTACATAGTGTTCCTTCTGCAGGCAAGCCAAAATGTTTAGAGCATGAGGAGCTGAGCAAGATTGTACATAGTTCCTATCTGCAGGCAGTATGTTATAGGCATGAGAAGACGAGCAGATTGTACATAGGTGGTCCTATCTGCAGGCAGCTGTTATGACGCAGGAAGCTGAGCAGATTGTACATAGTGTCCTATCTGAGGCAACATTTTCTAGAGCAGGAGGGAGCTGACAGATTGTACACAGGTCCGACTGAAAGGCAGCATGTTATCGAGCAAGGAGGACTGAGCAGATTGGTACATATTGTCCTATCTGCAGGCACATGTTATAGAGCAGGAGGAGCTGAGCAGATTGTATAATAGTTCCTATCGGGCAGGCCGCTGTTATAGAGCCGGAGGAGCTTGACAGATTGATCTCGTGTCCTATCTGCAGGCAGCCATGTTAGAGCAGGAGAGCTGAGCAGATTGTACATAGTGGCCATCTGCAGGCAGCCTGTTATAGACAGGGGGTAGCTGAGCAGATTGTACATAGTGTCCTAATCTGCGGCAGCATGGTTATAGAGCAGGGTGGAGCTGAGCAAATTATACAATAGTGATCCTACGGCCGGCCACATGTTATAGGCAGGCGGAGCTGAGCAATGTATATAGTGCCTATCTGCAGCAGACATGTTATAGAGCAGGGGGAGCTGAGCACATTACATAGTGTCCTATCTGCAGGTACATGTTATAGAGCAGAGGATCTGAGCATTATACTAGTGTCCTAGCTGCAGGTACCTGTTTAGAGCAGAGGAGCCTGGGCAGATTATACATAGTGTCCTATCTGGCAGGAAGCATGTTATAGAATAGAGCAGATGAGCTGATCACATTGTAACATAGTGTCCCTATCTGCAGGCAGCAATGTTAAGAGCAGGAGGAGCCCTGAGCGATGTACCTGGTGTCCTATCTGCAGGCAGCATGTTATAAAGATCAAGGATTCTGAGAAGATTGTACATAGTGTCCTATCTGCCTGCACAGTTATACAAGAGCAAGGAGACTGAGGTAGATTTTATACATAGTGTCCTATCTAGACAAATGTTATAGGCAGAAGGCACTGAAAATGAAACCGCTACAATCAAGCTGTCATAATGAAAAGCAGTGAAGGATTGGACATAGGATTCCAATCATTGTCTTAGGACCTTGAAACTGAGTTTTCTTCACAAGATGGTCTGGTTCCGGTACTCTTGTCGTACAGAACACAAGGACTGTGGGTATATACGGGTGTCTGGCATCTCTGCCTGGCATTTGGAGAGCAGTTGCGGTTACCTTGGGCCCCCCCTGGTTTCACAATTCGCCCTGGAGCCGATGACTTCATCATAGAAAAACTTGAATAATAAGTCACGACAGGATAAATCCATTCTGGAAAGGCAAGGATGGCGCGGCGGGACGACTGTCGGCTGCATAAGACTGAATGTTCATGGCCGCCTGGCTTATCTCACTATTCCCCACAAAGCCGATACCTGAGGTCACAGCCAGAAGACACAAATGCCGTCTAATCGACTTGTGAGAGGGCTCACGGCGGACAAGGTTAAGCGGGAGAGCGGTGTGCGAGCGGTAACAAAGGACTGTGCTGCCCTGATAGCCAGGGCTAAGGCGTGAGCAGGCGGGCCGAGGACTGACGTTACCGATCCATCTGGACCCCCCTACAGATCTCATTACCGCAGCAGTGACCCGATGGCCTAGCAGTGGGGCCGGCCCTTGTTCCACATTGCCCATAATACCGTAATCGTCAGCCCGAGGGTCACCGGAAGTCCTAATTTAGAAGATTCGCTGACCCACACACAAAACCGGTCCCCCTCGTGTCCTGAAATACTCTGTACTGCGTTGGGGAGTCCGTCGTCTTCTCGATATGTAGGGCAAGAGATATTACTGAGCTCGTCAATCTGTTTCTGGAGATCCTAGACAACACTTCCTGCTCTCCTCCAGTTGATGGGCTGTAATAAGGATCGCTGTGGATTCAGATCACATGTCCCACATTGCAGATTTCGATGAATTAATTATATGGACTACAGTATTATGAGAAATCAGCGCAGGGGGTCATGGGTCGTACTAAGTACAGTTTTACCAATTTTTTACTGTAACAGATTTAACATTTTTAGGCAGATTACAAGCATTCAAATGTTACTTCATTGGTAGAATCTCCATTAAGTAAGACTAATGTTTCATCACACATTCCTGGCTCGGGTGCACTGAACTGCTAACTGCTCCTGGCATCTGTACCCCTGCTCTGATGACTGGCTGTATATTCCAGCAAGACCCGCTGCGAAAAGCTTCACTCAGATCAAAGGGCTGGACATTGAGAAGATACAAGCAGAGCGCTACGTGCACAACAGTGTGAGAACATCCCTCACTTGTGCCAAACCCACAATCCATCTACTACCTAGACTATAAATCTATATTTCACAGTCCTGCTGCTAAAATACCATGGAAAGCAGGACAAAAGCACAGCAAGTGTGAGAACACCAATGCAATTTTGGGAGGAGCTACAATCATAAATACAAAAATAGTTTTTTCTCTGCAGCTCTAACAATGCACAATGGTAGGATTACACATCTCCTCCAGGCCAATAGTTAGACCTGCTTCAAAGGCACAGAGCACAGCAGTGTGGGAGGTGCCCTGAAGAAAGTACAAGCTATATACAAATCCAAATATCAAGGATCTTTTTGCTCTACACCATACCCAAATGATAGAATACACATATCTCCATAGACCTATCCAACAATGGCTGCTGCATGGAGACACAGACCGCAGTGTGAGGACACTACCCTCGTGACTTGGAGAAGCGACACTCCTGGAAGAGGTTGGTTGGTATGAGGGATATATTACAGATTGGGGAGCACACCGTCTTTCCTCCTGCCTCCAGCGCCGGCAGATCTAATGCTCACACAGATTGTCTCCGCACTTCATTGCAACCCGGCTCGACAAGATCGTATTATGAGGAGGCCGTTCCCCCGCTCGCCTGCGGCCCAGGCAGACCGGAAAGATATACATACTGCTGTCCCAAGGGGGGGGGTTAGACTTGTTAACTACTGCACAGCCCCCAGACTGCACTGAACCGGACGAGGACGATCCATACGCCCGCACACAGACGGTCCCGTGCGCACCACATAACAGACGCGTCCCGTGCGCACCACACAACGTGTCCGGGCGCACCACCCAGACGTGTCCCGGCGTCACCACACAGAGTGTCCCGTGCCACCACCAGACGTCCCGTACGCACCACCAGACGGTCCGTACCCACCACACAGACGGGTCCCGTCGCACCACACAGACGGGTCCCATACAAATCACACAGACTGGTCCCATACATGACACACGCAGAGACGGGAGCGCAGGCCACATACATGACACACGCAGAGAGGGGAGCGCAGGACGCACGACATCCGGGGAGACTCATCCCGGAGAACATTCCTCTTATTATTCTCATTACTTCCTGCGGGATGACGAGCTCACAGTAATCGCAAATTATTATTTTACATTTCCAGAAAGCAAATCAGCTTTGGAGGATAAAGTGCTGAGGCATCTGCCTCCCCCCGGCCGCTGCTGCCCCGTACACAAGGGGGGGGGGGGGGGGGCAGGGTTAACCCTCTAGGGGCTGGACAGCCCGTCATCCAATTATCCGATGTCGCTCATATTGTAAGAGTAAAGGTTAAGACCCTCATGGATTCTGTACAGGGGGAGGTCGGACTGTCATACCACCTTCCACCTGTAGTGGGCGCTGTATAGCGGTCGCCTCTTAAATCTCTGCTTATTACGAGCTTCACTGATGGTTACAATTAGCCCTTTTTTTTGCACTAGAATGATTACAATTACCACGGAAGAAAAGCTTTTTCATGGTCTTGCCGAGGCTCCACGGATCAGGCAGCTCATGATACACCGCTATCAGCAGATGCTGGAAGAACCGGGGCTCTGTCGATATCGCCCATTTATAGGTGGGATCTGTGCACATATAATGGTCACCTTCGCAGTCCTATTTCATAATTTATGTCACATATTTTATTTTGCGCTGATCCAGATCAGACACTGAATAAGCAGGGGGTGTCTATCTGAGATCATGTAAAATAGAGCTCTTTACTAAAATCACCCGTCTTCTAGCCAAATCCCCATCCCAATAAATCAACTTTGTTACCACCCTACCTGGTATCCGTCTTAAAGGTCAAAGGGGCGGTTTCCTCCGCCCTCCTTTCCTCACCTCATTTCTACTAACACACTCACACCATTTGATTAGTGTAAACATATATTTTTATTGCTGTCGAAAAGCTACCCCTGTGTAATGTATGTTTAAGTCAAATGACCATTTTGAATGGAGTTTTTCCGTTAAGCAATCTCATTGAAACAGGGTGATGTTCATCTAAAAAGTCCTTTCCCATGACATTTGTAAAAAACTCTATCCCCATGTATGTATCTGATCACATGAAATCACAGCAGGCCATCCTGGCACATTTACTCTTCCCCATCCTCAATGAAGCGGCTGTGATTTCATGTGATCATATACACTACATGGGTAGATTTTACAACGTTAGTGGGTAAGGACCTTAGATGACATCCTCTGGTCACAACCTGAAGCGCTGATGTAAGCAAGATTATAAGTGAGTGCGAATGGATGACCAGCCCCTGTGACTTTCTCAGATCTGGCTGACGATAAGTTGATTTTTATGGGGATTTAGAATAAAAGAAGGTGTCAGTTATATAACATGTGGTGACAAGGAGCTTTTAAAGTTAATTAAAATTTATAGGAAGGATAACAATCTGATCTCTGTCTGGAGGACAGTTCATAATTCCTAGAGCAGCAGATCGAGGATGCGTAACATGCTCCATTCATCATTACGGGAGTATGTCAGAACACAAGCGCTCTGGTATCTGGGGTACTCATTCATTATCTATGGGTCGCAGAGGACTAACCCTAGATCTATGAGGAAGAACTAGAAATAGACCGTCTGTTACCGCTTATTTGCTTTGACCGACTCTGCACTAGATGTGACTTTTAATGCACAAAGATACTAAGCGCTGGAGATTTATTCTTCACTTCTTGTATCCACTCCTCTTCGTGAGCTAACATTCTGTACCCCACTTGGATTGGAGGTGTAAACCCTTTCGGGATTGTCTCTGCTTGGGCAAAAGATACCCGAGCGCTGTGTCTTCTTTACATACTCCATAATATTGAATGGAGTGACAGTTGCATCCTCCACACTGCCTGCTCAATTACGGAGACTGACCCCTGTCCCCCCGCCAATTGTTGGATCCCTCGGATATATTTTTATCAATCCCGTTTCCTTAACATGGGGATTAATTGATGGTTCAACACCTTGTAAATGGAAACGCATCTAACCTGCTGCTCAACTCTGAAACGGGACCCCCTGTTCTCGTGATCGGTTATTGGGTCCCAAGGGGAATCAGATTGTTATCCCCTCTCTGGTTTTAGTGAATTATTAAACCAGTACACCCTTTGTTTGGATAATATTATAGCCTAACAATAGTCCACACATCCCCCCCCCCTACAGGTTTTTTACAACCACACCCACATGCCTTTAAAGGATCGTTTGTGTCCCTGCAAGAGAGCCCCCCCCCCGTTATAAAAAAAAATTTTGGGAAAGAAGGTCCCATGAGTACACAGTATCGTACACCAGGCCTGATCTCAGGACACCAGGAAACAATACAGCATCTTTTCCTACCCTCTACCTCGTTTATTCTGTCTGCACCGCACTTTATTAATCGCTCGGAGCCACGCGCTTTGGCGGGGGAAAAGGAGGAGGACCACTCTCCGTGGTATCTGCAGGGAGAAGACCATAATAGAAGAACGTGGGTAAGGAAATGTGATCACTACAAGAGACTAGGCGGGCTCAGACTACTTATAGGTAGAAAGAGAAATCAGGCGAATCTCAAATACCTTTCCCCCCTCCCTCCTCAATCAATGAGGTTCTAGATGTTAGACCACCCCGAATATACATGTCCCACCTTCTAGAGGAATGCCGATCACCACGTTTGTACTAGACTTTGGTCATTTTCCCCCTTCTTTCCTCACTACTGTAGTGCTTCTAGATCATAATTGGTGGTCCAAAGCTGAGAGATGACCGGAGAGCTGATAAAGTGTCTAATGACTTAACTCCTTACAGATCGTTCATCTCCTCAATAAGTGAATCAAAATGAAATAATCTCCAGGTATGGGAAGAGTTAATCATTAGCCTCCTCCTCTTATGTTGCTCAGGCGCTTTGTTAGAATCCATTGCCACTACAGGAGAAAGAGCACCAAAGGGTACATCAAATCTTACTCTATTCATTACGGAGTAAAATAAATTAATTCCCAAGGTTTAGTGTTTGAGGAAAGCTACCATCACAATCCTATCATATCAACCAGAATAGTTACTCATGATCCTGCCACCACCGACTGTGGGATATTCTCCGTTATATTATTATCAATGGCCCCTTCACTCAAAATCAGCTAATGGGCCCGAAGTGCTTTTGGAGGCGTTCAAGGAGCCCCTCTGTGCTTTACTTACAGGCTGGTTACCTGTCAACATTCTCACTACCTCTTCTGCCTGACATACTCTCACATGGGAGGGAGCTCTGCCAGTGTACAGCCTGTGAAGGCTATAGCACAGATGGGTCCGGGTAATGCCCCCTAGGGCCTTTTTGCCTCATTAGCCTAATTTTTCAAGTTCGTAATAGAAGAAGAACGCATGGATAACAGATATAAGCAGATCCCACAGTCCTGGTGCCTGGATCTCTGAGTAAGGTCCTGTTATCAGGATACTCGATGGTAGTTTTTCCTTTAGAAGGTGGAATGAAATCCTTCCTATCACGAAACCAGGAGTCTCCCGGGGCGTGATTGTCTAAGCTAGATTTCCATCAAGCCAAATTTCCCGTCCGCCTAATGTGTGGGAAGTGCAGCTGTACATGACCCCCTGCATCCCTATGACATGAGGCCGCAGCATGGTGGGGAGGAAAACACAAGGTGATACCAGGCCAAATAAAAGAGAAATAAAGGAATAGAAATTCCAATCCCGAGGCGCTGAGGCCCCGGACATGATACCAGCACGAGGCGGCTGCCCCTGGAACTAATTGTTTTAATAACTTTGCATTGTGGTTTAGTGTGCTGCTGGGAGCCGGATGAGGGATCATGTGCGGCTGGGAGACCGGGTGAGGCATAATGTTGGCGGCTCGGAGCCGGGATAGATATGTGCGGCTGGAGCCGGGACTGGGGATATTTCGAGACTGGGAGCCGGGTGAGGGATACTGTCGTCTCGAGCCTTGATGAGGGCATAATGTGCGGCTGGGAGCCCGGGAGGAGCGTAATGTGCGCTCGTAGGCCGGATGAGGATATGTGCGGCTGGTGAGCCCGGGATGGTGATATGTGCGGCCTGCGGAGCCGGGATGAGGGATAATGGTTCGGCTGGGACCGGGATGAGGGATTGTGCGTGCTGGAGCCGGGATGAGGGATCTGTGCGGCTCGGAGCCGGATTGAGGGATAATGTGCGGCTGGGAGCCGGGATGAGGGATATGTGCGGCCGGAGCCGGGATGAGGATAATGTGCGGTGCGTTACCCATCGCCGCCTCCTTATTAGAATTATAAAAGCTCGATGCTGGGATACATTCTTGAGCAAAAGCTTGCATCTTACTTACTACTCCGCAACTGCATGGAGAGGAAGTGTTTACTACAGACGCTGCGATACGATTCCTCATGGACCCGCTCTGAACTCCTGCACCATAGGGAACCCATGCATGACGATTATTCCCCCAGATGGGCAACTGGCTTTTATTTTTGTCAGGAGTCCGTGGGATAACAACATTCCCTGGTGCCTGGATGCTAGAGTAATTGCCCTAGGTTCATTATGATGGATTCTTAAGGTGGTCGATTTCCTTAAGGACCTGCCTGATGGCCCAGTACCATGTGATCACAAATGTCGTTGTCATGGCCTTTTAGGAAAAATTACTTAACTGTATCGTGGATCATGCAAACTGTGTACAAGGGGGAACGCAAATGGTGAATAGAGAAATAGGGGCTGGAGGTGTACTCTGGACAAATGAGGGTTGAAGGAAGGGGGAAGCCATGTAGGGTGCAGGGGCCGGATAAAGAGAAGGGCATGAGGGTGCAGGCTGGAGAAGAGGAGTGGGCTTGAGGGTGCGGCTGGAAACAAAAGAAAGAGAGGGGCGTGAGGGTGCAGGCTGATAAGAGGTGGGTGGCGTGAGGGTGCAGGCTG
The DNA here is from genome assembly GCA_019512145.1 of Engystomops pustulosus. Classification (NCBI taxonomy): domain Eukaryota; kingdom Metazoa; phylum Chordata; class Amphibia; order Anura; family Leptodactylidae; genus Engystomops; species Engystomops pustulosus. Next base: position 318,483,623 of record CM033641.1, on the reverse strand, counting down.
GAGAAAGCGGATGTCATGAGAGTGGGCAGGCTGGGACAGAGGAGGGGCAATGAGAGTGCAGGCCTGGAGACAGAGAAGGGCATGAGGGTGCAGCTGGAGAAAAGGGCGGCATAGGGTGGCAGGCTGGAGAAAGAGTGGGGCAATAAGGGGTGCGCGGAGAAAGAGGAGGGGCATGAGAGTGCAGGCTGGAGAAAGAGGGAGGGGGAGGCATGAGGGTGCAGGCTGGATAAAGAGAGGGGCAGAAGGGATGCAGCTGGAGAAATAGGAGGGGCATAGGGTGCAGGCTGGAGAAGAAGAGGGGCATGAGGGTGCGGCTGAGAAAGAGGGTGCATAAGGTGCCAGCCTGGAGAAATGAGGGGGCATAATGGGGCATGGCTGGCGAAAGAGGGGGCATACAGGTGCCGCTGGAGAAAGAGGAGGGGCATGAGGGTGCAGTCTGGAGAAAGAGGAGGGGAGCATGAGGGTGCAGGCTGGAGAAAGAGGAGGGGCATGTAGGGTGCAGGCTGGAGTAAGAGGAGGGGGGGGCATGAGGTAGTCAGGCTGTAGAAAGCGGAGGTGATCAGGAGGGTGCGACTGGAAAGAGATGTGGCTTGAGGGGTGCATGCTGAGAAAGAGTATGGGAGCATGAGGTGCCGGCTGGAGAAACGAGGAGGGATTAGGTTTGCAGACTGGAGAAGAGGAGGGAGCATGAGGGTTCAGACTTGCGAAAGATGAGGGGAGCATGATGGTGCAACTGGAGAAGAGGTAGGGCGTGAGGGTGCAGCTGGAGAAATAGGAGGGGAGCATGAGGGTGCAGGCTGGTCAGAAAGAGTAGGGGCATAGGTGCAGTGCTTGGAGAAAGAGGAGGGATCATGAGGGTGAGCTGGAGAAAGAGGAGGGTATGCAGATGGTGCGGCTGGAGAAAGAGGGGGTCATAAGGGTGCGGCGAGAAAGAGGAGGGGGCGTGAGGGTGCAGGCTGAGAAGCGGGAGCATAACTGGAGAAAGAGGAAGGGGGGCATAAGGCCTGAGAAAGACGGGGGCATGAGGGTGCAGACAGGACGGTGGATTGTTCTCCAGCGCCTCGGGAGGGCGGGCTCTTCATCATCCTTGGCGCTCCACAAACTCCCCTTGGGTTCTGTGATAATAGGAATAACTTCTATTCTGGTCACTTATGTGTATATTCACTTTCCACAAACCTGCATCATGCAGCATCATCTGCACATCCTGCGGGTTCCTAAAGCTTCAAGCGAAGGGAGTTTCTATGCCTCTCTTACATGTTGTAATTCAGAAGCGATTTTCATAGAGAAAATACAGACAGGAAAGGACATGAGTGAGATGATGAGAGCTCAAGTAAGAAGAGAAGGAATGAGGGAGGATGAATGAGACTCAAGTAAGAGAGAAGGAATGGAAGGGAGGATATGATAGCTCAAGTAAGAGAGAAGGAATGGAGGGAGGGCTGATGAGAGCTCAGTAGAGTATAAGGATGAGGGAGGATGAATGAGACTCATAAGAGGAGAAGGAAATGAGGGAGGATGATGAGAGCTCAATAAGAGCAGAAGGAATTCGGCGGATGATGAGAGCTCAAGTAAGAGGAGAATGAAGCGGGGAGATGATGAGAGCTCAAGTAAGAGGAGAAGGAATGAGGGAGGATGATGAGAGCTCATAAGAGAGAAGGACATGAGGAGGAAATATGAGTACTCAAGTAAGACGAGAAGGACTAGAGGGAGATGATGAGAGCTCATTAAGAGGAGAAGAATGAGGGAGGAAATGAGAGGCTCAAGTAGAGGAGAATAATGATGAGGATGATGTAAGCTCACTTAAGATGAGTAATGAGGGGGAGGATGTATGGGCTAATTAGAGGAAAGGAATGGCGGAATGATGAGAGCAAAGTAGAGGAGGAAGAAGGAAACTTTACTCCTCCACTCTGGTATAGAACATCACTTGATATATTAGATTTACACAAAGTCGGTTACAAAGTTATTACCTGTAGTAGTGACTGCAGTGACACTACTGCCTCTCCCGCTCTCGGATCTGGACATCTTGGTTGTTCTAGCCCGTGTGTGATTTTGGTGGCCACTTCTTCCGCGTACGTCGCCTCCCTGAGGTTCCTCGCTTTGGCTGATGAACCATTGTCACTCTGTCACTAATCTCCTCTGGTTTGAGGACCCCCGAAACAGTAATTTGGGATCATGTCGCTCTTTCTTCCATGTCCAAGTAGAATGAAGGCTCTCGTGATAAGGTCAAATCCTCTAAGCTGCGAGCTTCTTGGCTGACATTACCAGACGAGCCGTAATCCCCGAAGACGACCCGACTCCCGGGGCCGACTGTTGGGAAGGAGGGAGCGGAAACAATTAATTCGGACCCAAACCTCTAACACCTCTACCTTTTACTAAACTGACAGACACCTGAGAAGGGCTTAGAATTTCTATGTATCTTTCAATTCCTACAAGTTTCGCCCACAATGCAATGCTGATTTCAAAGCATTATGGGTCTCAGACAATAATAAGGAAGTGGAGGTATTCCCTGTTATGTATTCTGTTTCTGACACCACGTAATAAACGAAGACCAGATAAACGGTGTTAATGGACGAGGCTTTCCCACACATTGAATATGGTCACGTCTGTTCTCATAACTGACCGTAGCGTCTTAATCTGTCACGGGTAATTATCCTAGTACCAAAGTCTCCATCAGATCACATATCCAGACATGTGGTGATTGTTTTATATACCTTGATACCATCAGTTCCCTATATTGACTAATATTCTGTAGACTTTGTGCGTGACACCCGCTATGTAGTGTAACACGGATCCAATTTATCCGCATACACCTTGCAACATTGTCTGAAATGACTCTACAGTGGGAGTTCTCTGGCTATCGATCGTCCTCACAATCCTCATAGCCACCTATGGTTATCGTATGACAAACACCGTCCATATATCAGCTGCATTCACCAGTTATCAATTGCCGAGGTTAATCCTGATGGTGTATTTAATAGGCCAACACATAATCAAAAACTTTAGCCTTAGCCCCTTCTAGGATCGGCCCCGTTCAATAGACACGATATTCAAAATGAAGAATTTAGAAGCCATTTGGAAACATTAGTATGAAGTTAGTGGATTTATGCTGCAAACTTTATTAAAGGGGACCTGTAGATATATGACCTACGTACTACTCAGTATAAAGTCCGACCGAGGATAAGCCAAGGCTTCCTATTTTTAACAAAAACTGGACTATTCACTTGAGTATAAGCCTGGGTGGGAAACACATTTGTCACAGCCCTCCCTGTATATAGCTATTAAGCCCACTGCTGCACCATATATAGCAAGCCCCCGTTGCCCTCCAGTATATAGCCACCAGCCTGCCTCCTGCCCTCCAGTATTCGCCGAAACAGCCCCCTACTTTCCAGTATACAGCTAATCCAGAGCCCCTGCCCAAGTATAACAACCCGCTAAGCCCCCTAGTATATATCTAGCCATCCCTACCCCATTATATAGCTAGCCAGTCCATTCCCCCAGTATACGTAGCTATCCAACCCCTTTCCCCACAGTATATAGCTTAGCAGCCCTCAGTATATAGCAAGCCCTCAGAAATAGCCAGCCACCCTCCAGTATAAAGCCAGCCGCCTGCCCAGCAATAAAAAAAGAACTCACCTTTTTCCCCCGCCACCCCCCGCAGGTCCTCTTCTAACGTCCGAGTATTGACTTTTTTTTTGTACTGAAAAGCTACTGCTATACTCAAGTATGTACGGTAATAAAACCACATACTGATATGTTGTCCCAAACATGTAAACGCCTTCAAGATCATGTTTCTTCATGGGTCCAGTGTGGTGCTCATCCAAGAAATCTCCTTTAAAATAATATGTAAAATAACATGAAGTCAAGCTCTCCTTGTCTGAGCATTCCCACGACACTGTATTGACAGTTCTGCATTCTAGGACACGACTAACCAGATTCTGGTGCATGATCTAACAAATGGGGACATATCTGAGCAGGAGAGCTTGACTTCCCCCTCTTTGTGACTTCAAACAACAATTTACATCCCACTTTTAAAAGTAAGATTTTCTGATAAGGCCACCAAGCTGGGCCATGAAAGAAACCTGACTTAAGGCGCTGAACGAATTCCGCTTTCTGGTAGTGGTTTATGAGGCAATTCTGCTGACAGTTCCCTATATGTGTAATTGGGGTCATGTTACACCATCTCCCATCAATCGATTAATCCACGCAAAGAAGCATCAGATGGTCCCAAAGTTGACTTTAGAGGCTATTTAGAATATATATTCTTTTTGATGATTTCTGTAGGAACATGATGCGCAGACTAGATTTCTCAATTTGTCAGCAAACCTCGTCACATAATAAGCTACCAGTTGAATGTTCTAGTATAACTCCACATGTGCACATTTCTGCCATTTTAACCATACACAGTTTACAAATTGGCGTGAAATTGGTTTGGTATTTCAGATTTCCTATAATTTTGCACAAAGCAGAATACAAAAAGGCAGCAAGATAGGTTATATTGGGGGGGGTGGGTTATAAGATTGATATAGTCTACTCCTTCACATTTCAGGCAACCGGGTTCTTCAAGATCAAAGCAGCCAGGTCCACCAACCAAATGTGGTTATAAAAGGTCTCCTCCCAAAATTAAAAAAGTCAACTCCCAGCATGTAAGCACTTGTGGTCTCCTCCGTGTTTGAACAACATCCTGGAGATCGACGTCAGACGAAATGCGTCTACATAATTTTTTATGTACTTATTGAAGGAACACTTTCCATGAAAATAGCATTTTGCATAAGCGCCTACAACAAAGACTGATGGATTGAGTCGTCCCTATAATTTGGCAACAATTTTCCACTTCGGTTGTTTACATAGTGGCACCCCTTTTCCGAATCCCCTCTTCGAGAAAATCCAGAATAGTAAGCAAGAGCACAGACATCAAAAGCACGACGACAGCACTTAAATACAAGGGAATGCTTCTAGGCAAGGGGATGCGTCCATATAGAATCAGAAGGACTAAAAGGATCAAAAACGAGAGTCGCCTACATTTACTCAGGAGGGTCCCTGGACTAGACCTCAACCACCCACGTTTTTCACCCACTTATCTTCTCTTGGTGAGAAAATGATCGGGGTCAAGTAGTTGCTCTTAAATGGGTAAAAGAATACTAACGAATGTGGCCGATTAGGTAAAATGGAGAAGAGCGAGGAATACATCTAACCTAACCTCATGACGCTTAAGAGTTAAAAGCGGGTGACATTCCTACTTTAGGGACAAGAACACAGCACTAACCTAAGATGGCTCTAAATGGCGCACGAGCCACCATTTATAGCTTCAGGTAACTGGCCCTTGGTTCCCTTCGTCTCAGTTTTGTTGTAGACCCCTTGGTAAAGCACCATGCCGGCTCTAGGGCTTCTATATCCACTTCATGCTTTGGCTCGTAGATCTGTCTCTAAAGAACCCTTGCAGACATTATTTCCAGACTTTCTCTCTATATCCAAACATGGAGAGGTACTAGGACCTTAGGTCAATCACTTGGTCTTTGGGGGTTGGAGGCTGCATACGAAAAGTCCAGTTTGACTGGAGTAGGTAGAACATACATCTACTGCCTTTGGCTTGTAATGGCTATCTTCAATTACATTCCGAGGTTAGATGCACGGTAATCGTTATCATCCTTTTTTAAAGACAGGTCTTCTGCGCTAGGTTTTTAGGAACGGTTTAATCGCGACTGTCAACTTTAGGGTTTCCTTCTGCATAAACCACTTCCAAGGGCATGGACCATTCACTTCTCCCAACACATCCGGGGACTGCTGTTGGCATGATATTCCCCATTTTGAACTTCAGAGGTCTCGGCTGAAGGGTTTTAGAGATTCATCCCATATCAGGGAAGACACCTTGGAAATGGAGGTCTGCTTATGAACCCACGAAGAACTCTACTATTCATGTCGGGGGATCTGCAACTGGATACAACTCCGCCGAGCAAGCCATACCTTATCCACTGGTTCATTGAAGGAGGTCTCATCGAAGAATCTCTTATGGTGTGTAGTTTCCTTCTCAATAAACGTCTAAAGTGATCCATCTTTACGCAACAATCTTTCGAAGATTTTGTCCTTGTAATGTATGGACATCACCCACGGCGAAAATCTTTGCGATAGTAAAGTCTCAGCTGTCAAGCACAGATTCGTCGAGTTTGGTGTCTTGATGCTTCATTTGCAGTAGATTGGATGGCATATGCAGGCCCTATTGTCAAAACCATTTTGTTTCGTGAAAACCGCTGTTTGCTTGGATAGGTGATTTGTCCTGAACCTATTAGGTGGAACCATTGCTTCGGGAGGTTTATTAGTTCCTTACTGTACTGTTTAAAAATAATACCAAAGAAGGTCATTGGAAAAAGTACTTTGTCTGAGGGCAGAGAAGCAAATAATGAGCTCTTCTTAGGGCGGTGCAGATTGATGGATTTGAGGGGTAAGGAAGAACTGGAATGAAGTTTTCTGGGGCTCACTGGGTGTTTGTTGAAAACACACTGATCTTTGACATGAGCTAGAGAACCTTTCCACTGAGGAAGTCAAACACCGATTTGTCCGCTCGGCTCTTTCGATGTATTCTTGGGTTGATTGACAATCTAGGTCGAAAAACAGGGGTCATGGTCTTTGCTGGCTGTGAGGCCCAAGTGCTCCCGAAAAATCCATATTCCTCTGTAGCTTTTTCCATCCTTCTGAAAATTTAAGTCACCAGAATAACTAGTCTCGATTCACGTGGCATCGCATTGGGATTTAACGGGATTTCCTTATCAAACCCCAAAGCTGCTTGGAGTTCAATAAAGAGGATCTTCTGTCTGGTCAACCAGGAGAAGCTAGAATATCTGAAATTTGGCAATCCGCAGCAAAACGTGATTGTCTGTGTCAAAAGTGGAAACTCTCCAAATGAGATTGTGTATGTGTCATAGTATGTCGTTTACAATTTCTCAATGTCCCTCAGATTGATTGTCTACTTGCCAACATTTTCATGACTAATCCACCAGTCGGTTGTTGATTCCTCAACAACTCACTTGCTCCACATCTTAACTGCGCATATTCGACAATCTTCTTCTTTCTGGACCTTCATGTTGAACCTCCCAGTTCAGAATCTTGTGTCGAAATCATTGTCTGGTTCTGCAGTGCGAGTCAGATCTATCATCGGTAGAATCTTATGGTTTCTTCATGTGGCAGGCCAATCACTGATCCGTATGACCGATCATGAATCTACCTGACTGATGGTTTTTATAGAATGAAGCCTCTTCATCTTGACTATGGTTTGTTCTAGTACAGCTGTAACCTCCCGGTAAAACCTCCTCCTGGAGGGAATGTGAAATCTGGAATGTTTTTCTGCTTTTGAGCCGGATTCATATACAATCTGTCGAACGCTTTTGGCGTACAGGATCAGGAGCCTTGGTTTCCTCAATACACATAAAGCCAAAAAGGCTCGAGAAGGTGTTGGTACATGGGTGGGGTTTCCGCTAACCACTGGCTTGCTTGAAGAGAAAAACGATGGAATCTTGAACCATACTCTGTGTTCTGACTCTCTTGTTGAGTTTTTTGGTAATTCCCTAAACTGGCGCAACCTCAGATTTTACAGGTCGACTGAAAAAATTGAATATACTATTAGGCCGTCTGTGTTAAACTGTTCTCCCTATTTGTGGTACTGGTTTGTGACTCTGGTTTAAGGTCCTGTGGCAGAACTTTTGTTATCCAGAAGCTTTTGAAGGCTGTTTCGGTACACCCAAAATCTGATTAATAATAGGGTGCTGAGAGGGAATCTGGCAATGCCGTTTGTTTGAGGAAACTTATGGTTCCAGTCTTCTTCTCTAGGTCTGGCTTGCTTATGGACACTCCATGACTTGGTCTTTGTGGAGTTTCTAAACCTACATTCTTGAATAGTCTCTTGTTTTCTTAGTAGTTTCTTCTGTGGTTTTAATCAGGGAAGGACCAGTTTTCAGGCATATCTTGTTTAGAGAGATGCGAGAATGACTCTCGCATTGATCTCATTGGACTTCACTGGCTGCTTAAAACACGAACTCCCGTTTTAAAAGATCACTAAATGAGATCCAAAATAGATGAAATGCCCATAGTTTCCTTCTGCCAGCAATGCTTCTGAGTTTTTGTACTTTCCTCTGGTGGCACTGAAGGATCTCAAGTTCTCCTGTGAACTGGATTGGCCAATGTTGCCAGAATCAATCTGGTCTTGAAAAGTTCAAGAATCCAGAGTCGTGTTTTTATCAGCAGTGGGTTTTGTCCGAGGTGCATCGTGATGTTAAAGATTTGTAAAGCGCTCTTAATAATTTTTCTCAGCTCAATTTGTGGGGGGGTGCATTATTAATACGATTCTGAAGAGGGTTGGGCTTGCGCAGGCCCCGCCATCAGTGATGTTAAAGAGTTGCAGTGCACTCTTAAATATATTTTTTTCAGGCTCAACGTTGTGGGGGTGCCTTAGTGCCCGTTCTTGGAACCGCTGGCCTCGACTTGTTGAACACTCTCCTTTGTCAGATGGTCTGCCCTGGAGAGGCGCGTCTGTATATCGAGGTGTTTTGGACACATTTTTTGAATAACCATCGTGCTTTTAGCGTTAATACCCTGCATGCTTCCGTTGATGGAGTGTTTTTTGGTTTTTGCAGGTAGTTTGAACTATCCGAAATCTCATCAAAACCTTGGTTTTACATATCCCTGATTGGCCAACAATGATCAGATGTAATAGGCTTCCTTATCGTGAACTCTGCTGACGGCCTCTGAATCTTTCAAATCACAATTTTGAGAGATCGACTTGGCTTTCATTTTTATCATAAACCACCAAGGGATGAGAAAAAGATACCCAGGATTGATAAACCTTTTTACCCATCATTTCTCTGGTGCTGAGATTCACTTTTTGACAATTGTTCCCCAATTGGGGATGGCAGACAAGGATAAGTTGTGTGCTTCCGTACTTTCCGCTCAGAAATTCTGGTTTCGGCAGAAGGCTTTGTGGTGTGCCCCACGTCAGAACGACGGCTACTTTCGATTGCCACGGTGACTTTGGTCAGGTCTAAAGAATAATTATCTGGAAATATATTTTCGCCATCTGGTCGCAGGTCTACTTTTTAGCTTTTTTGAGTTTGCAGTTGGAAATCTGTGGCTGGTCTCGTTGGGGTTACAACGATTCTTCGACCCATGTGAGAAAACGTTTCCAAATTCATCAGGGCTCCTTTTATTTATGCCAAGTCAAGGGGACTATTCAAGGGGTGGTTACTACTTGTCATCTACAAAACCAGGACCTCTCCATTGTTATGTACCATTGAAAGCACACAGAGACCGCATCATCTGACATTACTGGTCTCTAACTAATCTTCACAGTCAAGCAGGTTTCTGCAATCTGTGTACAAACATAACTACTCCCCAGTTGGGTCCGTTAGAGGGAGTCCATAAACCCCATCGCTGTACATAAATAATATCCATCCACAGTCTCCTCGTTCTGGACTGCCACCATAAAAACCACTTCGAGTAAAGCATCCATTCAAGTACTGCATCATTGTCAGTAGAAAACAAAACGAGTTTTCTGCTGAATAAAGAGCTATAATCCATAAGCTTCCAAGACGGGGTCAAAATTGAGAAGAAAAACTCAAATCCACCGGATCCTTCATATAAGTTTTAGACTCAGATTGTAATTGCTACAAGGTCACGTTCTGATTATACACCGCATTGTCCTAGGTGGAATCCTCATGTTCTATATTCCCCTTCAACCTGTGACAGGATACCCAATCCTCCGGCATTTCCATCCTTCTTTGCACAAGTTCATGACTGTCCCATTGAATTACTTACTGCTAGAACATCGCCAGATACGAGCTTCCCTTGGACATGACACACAGTAAGACTCTCTAACACCAACGTCGAGATATACCCCATTCCGTAACTTCATAGTCCCCAGTCGTAGCTAGAATGGCTTCTACGTATTCCAGCGTTTCGCATGTTACCGAGCGACCTAAATTATTCTCCTTGATAGAGCCAACCATCAAATCCATCCATTCCACGAGGCCGTAGTCCTTCCAAACTCTTGCGTCAAAACTGAACAGAGACATCCCTTGAGCGCTTTGGATTGACCTTGTCTTTCTTTAAAGGCGAACTTTGGTCAACTGAAACCTTAACAGGTGGTTTTGACTCCGCTTCTCGCTTCCAATCTGCAAAGGCAGTAGATTTTTGAGCTTGCTAAACATCCCTGAATTCCTCTCTGGATGCAGCACAAACAGGTCTCCATCACGTTCCTTCGTCTGTATAGTCTCTTTTAGCATGTCTGGAAAACATTAATGGAGCTTTCTTGATTACTCGTATATTTTCATTTGATTGCAACCTAAACAATCCTGAAAATAACGGTTCCTTTCGATCTTGACTCATTTTTGTCCTCCTTGAGAAGTTTTCTTGAGAGCGTTCCATGGATGAAAGGCCAAGGGTCTGGAGATGAATCCCTGAGGATTCTCCTCTGCTGTATCTATGTGATTAAGTCTTGGCTCAGAAGATTTTTGGCAGACAGTAAAGTCGGGCGTTTCTGTCTTCGAGAGACTCCACCTTTCGACTAAGTGGGTGCTCTACGCCTCACATTTTGTCTTCGAGTATCATTATGTATTCGTGAACTATCCTTCTAATATTTGTTGCTGAATTCATGTCGGTTCTGGCAGAGTTAACAGATGCATCTGGATTATTCCTTCCTTCTTAGAAATCTTCTTTAAATAAGCAGCTTTGATTCCCTTCGACTTTTTTTCGCTTCCGTATGGGTAAAGCTACATTAGTCCGCAGATGAAAACTTAGGTTAGAGAATAAACCGACTTTTCTTCCCTCGGTTTTCCTTTTTGCCAGGCAAACTAAAAGACGTTGAAAAAAGATTTTAATTTTGCTATTCCGAAGAAGAATCAACCACCCACCCCAATCGAATATCTGTTTGATTTAAGGCTCGAACTTTCTTACGTCGGTAAGTTTCCCATAGGTTTGGTGACTGGGAAAAAAAACTGGCTAAAAGATTTTTTTTTAAAGGGTGAAAATTCTTATTGGAGAAGTCCTCAGTTCGCCTGGTTTGGGTCAACGCCATGGCTAACGTTCATGTTAAATCTTTGGTGTTCTATATACTTTTGGGGAGCTACAGTCAGCATTTGCTGTTCTAAAGAAGCGTTGAGTGTATTTTTGGGAATAAATTTGTTTTTCTACAACCAATGCCTTGCCTCGCCCACGCCCGATTCAGCTCAGGCAAACTAAGATTTTTTGGTAATTCTCCTGATTGAAATATCATTGTTGCCTTTTGACGGTTAGGAACTGAAGTAGGTACTTCAACCTTCATTATTTTCTCTGGTTTTAACCCTCGAAGATTTGTTACTTTACTTGGATTAAGGGTTGTGTTGTGCAACGTAGATGGAACCATCCCGTCCCTTCAATAGTTGGTTGAGGTTCCTCTCATCTTGCAAGAGCGTGTTTGATGGGACCCACATCTGTGAAATACTGGATTCTGACAACTCTCTGACTCACTTTTGATCATTACCATTTGCATTCATAAAAAACTTACTCCAATTTAATTAACTATTAAATATTTCGATATCCCCCATTTATGGATGTTGTGGTTTTTCAGGAGCTGAGAAACTCTTTTCTCCACCGTGCAGTACCTTCAGTTTTGGCTCCTAACCGACCTTCTGCGTAATGACGCTAAACAAGAGTTGACCGTTTGTCTTTTATACCAGATGAAAATCCGGAGTTGGACCCGACTTCTCCTCTCCCAGGTTTACATGCACCTTCACGTGGTTTTGGCCAATTGTCCATTTCCCCTCAGTAAAGCGGGTTTGGCTCACTACGGTGGGACTAGCAATTACTAACTGTAAATATTGGAACTTATATTGATTTTCTGTCCTTTCTCTCCTTTCAGCCAATATCAGAACCGACTCTCTAAACACTGTAATTCCATCCATTGTATCAACATACTCTCACTGGTTCCTCACGGAAAAGCTGAAGTTGGGGTAGCTATATTTTACTTGGATTTTCCCCCTGGAAGAGTTTTTGTAATGCATAGTTTTCAGATTACCTAATGAATTAGAATAAATGACTCAAGCAACATTACCAGCATAAAAGAGACGCAGGAGACCAGCCAAGATTGAATCAAAACGCCAGCTCTTCCAACGTCATCGGAAACCGCAGAACAATGGTTGATCCTCCGAAGCGCTACGTCATACGCTTCCGAGTATCCAGGATAGCACTGTACCAAATACTCGATGGCTTTTGCTCACTAGACTAGTTCGACAGATGTGTATGTGTAGACATCCTTTATGGGTCATGGTCCTCTACGCCGCTCTTTAACCATCAAACCATTTTATAAGGTCGTAAAACTGGATAGAGCGCGGATAACTACGGTTTTGGTGTTCGGTGAGTTCCAATGGTGGCGTCATAACCATAAAACAGTCCTTATCCTTCTTGGTTGAACGTTCAGTTTCCAAACCTAAACCTTCTCCTCTTTTTCTAGAATTCTTCTTCAGTTTTCCGCCTATCGATTGTATTATGATTCCTCAGGGTATTAGCAAAATTCAGATTGTACATAGTGTCCTATCTGCAGGCAGCATGTTATAGAGCAGGAGGAGCTGAGTACATTGTACATAGTGTCCTATCTGCAGGCAGCATGTTTCAGAGCAGTAGGAGGTGAATAGATTGTACATAGTGTCCTATCTGCAGGCAGTATGTTATAGAGCAGGAGGAGCTGAGCAGATTGTACATAGTGTCCTATCTGCAGGCAGGATGTTATAGAGCAGGAGGAGCTGAGCAGATTGTACATAGTGTCCTATGTGCAGGCAGCATGTTGTACAGCAGGAGGAGCTGAGCAGATTGTACATAGTGTCCTATCTGCAGGCAGGATGTTATAGAGCAGGAGGAGCTGAGTTGTACATGTGTCTATCTGAAGGGCAGCAGGTTATAGACGCAGGAGGGAGCTTGAGAAGAGGTAGTCATATGTGTCATATTGTGCAGGAGGGGCTGAGATCGCACATAGGGGCATATTTTCTTACATTCCACCTGTAGTTTCCGAAAGTGCATTGTCCTTGTATAATGCACAACTGCCACGATTAACTAAGATCGTACGCCCGATATCCTGCATGTGTCGCTTCCCCGCTCAGGTCCACCTTCTATTTTATGGTGCATGTAAGTGCTTTGGGTTGTCACACAATTTGAAAGTTAAATCCTGCGCTCAGACCTCATCAGTCGGATCGTCAGATGGTACCCTAAATTGTGTTGCATGGAAGCCAGTGCACCTGCGCCAAAAAATATTGCGTGTGACACAATCACAGCGCAAAAACCTGTTAGATAACTGTCTAAGCCGTGTAATCCGCGAAAAAGGTGCAAAGTCCGACGAAAGTACGATCTGCGACCAGATAGTGTCTTATCTGCAGGCAGCATAGTCTAGAGCAGGAGGAGCTGAGCAGATTGTACATAGTGTCCTATCTGCAGGCAGGATGTTATAGAGCAGGAGGATCTGAGCAGATTGTACATAGTGTCCTATCTGTAGGCAGCATGTTATAGAGCAGGAGGAGCTGAGCAGATCCTATCTGCAGGCAGCATGTTATAGAGCAGGGGGAGCTGAGCACATTGTACATAGTGTCCTATCTGCAGGCAGCATGTTATAGAGCAGGTGGAGTAAAGTGGCTGCTGTCCTGGACCCCTGAAGCTTAAATCTCCAATATCCGGGCCCTGCCCCGTGCCCTCCTGCCCTGCAGCGCAGGGGTGGGTCCCCGGAGGCACTGGGATTTTACTTAGATATATTTGTGATGAGGACAAACACTGGAGGATATACAGAGGCAGTTAGTCAGGAGGTCGGGGGGTCATCTTTTTCTAGTTGGGGGGATTAGGACTGGAATAATCACATTAGAACATTGTACAACCACACTGATGTGGCCGCCACATATCTGGATATGTAATATTAATTTAATAGACTATTGTCTCTCAGGAAGAGAGATGTCCAGTGTACAGAACGAGCTGAGCATATTGTCATAGTGTCGCTATCTGCAGGCATCATTTCTCGAGCAGGAGGAGCTGAGGCAGATTGTACATAGTGTCCTATCGCAGGCGTATGTTATAGGCATGGGAGCTGACAATGTACATAGTGTCCTATCTGCAGGCAGCATGTTATGAGCAGGAGGGTGAGCGTTGTCATAGTGTCTATCTGCAGGCAAGCATGTTTGAGGCAGAGGAGCTGGCAGATTGTACATAGTGTTCCTTCTGCAGGCAAGCCAAAATGTTTAGAGCATGAGGAGCTGAGCAAGATTGTACATAGTTCCTATCTGCAGGCAGTATGTTATAGGCATGAGAAGACGAGCAGATTGTACATAGGTGGTCCTATCTGCAGGCAGCTGTTATGACGCAGGAAGCTGAGCAGATTGTACATAGTGTCCTATCTGAGGCAACATTTTCTAGAGCAGGAGGGAGCTGACAGATTGTACACAGGTCCGACTGAAAGGCAGCATGTTATCGAGCAAGGAGGACTGAGCAGATTGG
>CM033641.1:318441510-318468988 GCA_019512145.1 Engystomops pustulosus | reverse complement strand
TACATAGTGTCCTATCTGCAGGTAACATGTTATAGAGCAGGAGGAGCTGAGCAGATTATACATAGTGTCCTATCTGCAGGTAACATGTTATAGAGCAGGAGGAGCTGAGCAGATTATACATAGTGTCCTATCTGCAGGCAGCATGTTATAGAGCAGGAGGAGCTGAGCACATTGTACATAGTGTCCTATCTGCAGGCAGCATGTTATAGAGCAGGAGGAGCTGAGCAGATTGTACATGGTGTCCTATCTGCAGGCAGCATGTTATAGATCAGGAGGAGCTGAGAAGATTGTACATAGTGTCCTATCTGCATGCAGCATGTTATAGAGCAGGAGGAGCTGAGTAGATTATACATAGTGTCCTATCTAGACAGAATGTTATAGAGCAGAAGCAACTGAAAATGAAACCGCTACAATCAAGCTGTCAGTTAATGAAAAGCAGTGAAGGAATTGGACACTAGAGATTCCAGATCATTGTCTTAGACCTTGAAAAATGAGTTTTCTTGCACAGAGATGGTTCTGGTTCCGGTACTGGTCTGTACAGAACACAAGGACTGTGGGTATATAAGGGGTCGGGCATCTCCTGGCATTTAGGTAAGAGCAGTGCGGTTACCTTGGGCCCCCCCTGGTGTCACAATTCGCCCTGGAGCCGATGACTTCACATAGAAAAACATGAATAATAATCACGACAGTAAATCCATTCTGGAAATGGCAGGATGGCGCTGCGGGACGACTGGCGGCTGATAAGACTGGAATGTTAATGGCCGCCTGGCATTATCTCACTTTCCCCCACAAAGGCCGATACATGAGTCACCAGCCAGACAATGCAGTCTATGCGACTTGTGAGGGCTCACGGCGGACAAGGGGTTAAGCTGGAGAGCGGTGGGCGAGCGGTACAAAGGAGCTGGTGCTGCCCTGAATATGCCAGGGCTGATGAGCAGCGGGCAGAGGACTGAGTGACGGATCCATCTGGACCCCCCTGACAGATCTCATTACCGCACAGTGACCCGAGGGCTAGAATGTAGGAGGCCTGGCCCCTTGTGCCACATTGCCCAATAATACAGGAATCGTCATGCCCGAGGGACACAGGAACGTCCTAATGTAGAGAGATGCGCTGCACCCAGCACACAAAACCGCGTCCACTTGTGTCCTGAAATACTCTGTGCTGCTGGGGAGTCCGGCTTCTTCTCATATGTAGGGCAAGAGATATACTGAGCTCTCAATCTGTTCTGGAGATCCTATGACAACACTTCCTGCTCTCATCCAGTTGATGCTGTAATAAGGATCTGATGTGGATTCAGATCACTGTCCACATTGCAGATTCCGATGGATTATTATATGGATACATATTATGAGAAATCAGAGCAGGGGGGATCATGGGTCGTAACTAAGTAACAGGTTTACAATTTTTACTGTAACAGATATTAACATTTTTAGGCAGATTAAAGACATTCAATGTTCTTCAATTGGTAGATCTCCATTAAGTAAAGCTAATGTGTCCTCACACTGCCTGGCTCTGTGCACTGAACTGCTCTGCAATCTGTACCCTCTGCTCTGAATGACTGCTGTAGAGTTCCCAGCAAGACCCTGCTAAAAGCTTTCACTCAGAGCAGAAGGGCTGGACTATGGAGAAGATCAATGCAGAGAGCTAAGTGCACAACAGTGTGAGAACATCCCCACTTGTGCACCACAAGTCCAGCTACTAACCTAGACTATAAATCTATATTTCACAGTCCTGCTGCTAAAATGACAATAGGAAAGCAAGGAACAAAAAGCACAGCAGTGTGAGAACACCAATGCATTTTGAGGAGCTACAATCCAGAAATACAAAAATAGTTTTTCTCTGCCGCTACTAACATGCACAATGGTAGGATTACACATCTCTCCAGGGCCAATAGTTAACACTGGCTGCAAAGTGCACAGAGCACAGCAGTGTGAGGTGCACTTGAAGAAGATACAATTCTATTATACAAATCCAAATATCAAGGTCTTGTTGCTACTAACAACATACACAAGTGATATGAATACACAGATCTCCATAGACAATATCCAACAATGGCTGCATGGAGAGCACAGAGCACAGCAGTGTGAGGACACTCCCTCAGTGCACTTGGAGAAGCTACAATCCTGGAAGAGGTGGTTGGTATGAGGGATATATTACAGATTGGGGAGCACACACTGCTTTCCTCCTGGCCCTCCAGCGCCGGCAGATCTAATGCTCAGCACAGATTGTATCCGCACTTATTGAACCGGCTCGACAAAATCGTATTAATGAGGCCGTTCCCTCGCTCGCCTGCGGCCCAGGACACCGGAAAGTAATACATACTGCCTTGTCAGAGGGGGGGGGGGGAGACTTGTTACTGCACAGCCCCCAGACTGCACTAACCGGACAGAGGACGATCCATACGCACCACACAGACAGGTCCCGTGCGCACCACACAGACGGGTCCCGTGCGCACCACACAGACGGGTCCCGGGCGCACCACACAGAGTGTCCCGTGCCACCACCAGACGTCCCGTACGCACCACCAGACGGTCCGTACCCACCACACAGACGGGCCCTCGACCATCGATGGTGGTGGTCGCCATACAGACTCACACAGACTGTCCCATACAGGACACACGCAGCGGGAGCGCAGGCTCCACATACGATCACAAAGCAGAGTGAGGAGGAGCGCAATGACGCACGACATCCGGGGAGACTATCAGCATCTCGAGAACTTCCTCCTGTATTATTCTCATTACCTTCCTGCGTGGTTAAGGCAGCTCACAGTGTGATCGTCAAATTATTATTTTACATTCCAGGAAGAGCAAATCAGCTTTGGGGATTTAAGTGCTGAGGCATCTGCCTCCCCCGGCACGCTGACGCCCCGTACACAAGGGGGGGGGGGGGAGGGGCAGGGTTAACCCTCTAGGGCTGCACGACAGACCTCGTCATCCAATTATCCCGATGTCGCTCATATTGTAGAGAGATAAAGGTTAAGACCCTCATGATTGTACATGGGCGAGGTCGGACTGTCCATACCACCTTCCACCTGTAGTGGGCGCTTGTTGATAGCGTCGCTCTTATCTTGGCTTATTACGACGGCGTTCAGCTGATGTTACAATTACCTTTTTTTGTGCACTAGAAAAGATTACAATTCCAAGAAAAGCTTTTCATGTCTTGCCGAGCTCCACGTATCAGGCAGCTCATGAATACCGCTATCAGTAGAGGCTGGAAGAACAGGGGGCTCTGTAGATATCGCCCCATTTATAGGTGGGATCTGTGCACAATATAATGGTCACCATTCTGCAGTCCTGATTTTCAATACTTTATGTCACATATTTTATTTTGCGCTGATCCAGATCAGACACTGAATAAGCAGGGGGTGTCTATCTGAGATCATGTAAAATAGAGCTCTATTATCTAAATGCCACCCTTCTTCTAGCCAAATCCCCATCCCCATAAAATCAACTTTGTTACCCTACCTGGAATAGTCAGATCTTAAAAGAGTCAAAGGGGCGGTTTCCTCCTTTCCTCACTCATTTCTACTCCTTCACACCATTTGATTAGTGTAAAAATAGATTTTTTGCTGTCGAAAGCTACCCCTGTGTAAATGTATGTTTAAGTCAAAATGACCATTTTGAAATGGTAGGTTTCTGTTAAGCACGTCATTTGACCAGGGTGATGTCATCTAAAGTCCTTTACCCATGAACATTTGTAAAAATCTACCCCATGTATGTATCTGATCACATGAAATCACAGCAGCCTCCATGGACATTTACTCTTCCCCATCCTCAATGAAGGCTGCTGTGATTTCATGTGATCAGATACATACATGGGGTAGATTTTACAAACGTTAGTGGGTAAAGGACCTTAGATGACATCACTCTGGTCACAAAACATGAAGCTCTGAATGGTAAGAAAGATTAGAAGTGAGTGAGGATGGGAGGACACAGCCCCTGTGACTTGCTCAGGATCTGGCTGTAAGATAAAGTTGATTTTATGGGGATGTAAGTAAAAGAAGGGTGTCAGTTAATAGAAAATGTGGTGACAGGATCCTTTTAAAGTTATTAAAATTTATAGGAAAGGGGATAACAATCTGATCTGTCTGGAGGACAGTTCATAATTCCTAGAGCAGCAGATCGAGGATGCGTAACATTGCTCCATTCAATATTACGGGAGTATTTCAGAACACAGCGCTCTGGTATCTGGGGTACTCATTCATTATCTATGGGATACGCAGAGGACTACCCTAGATCTATGAGTAAGAACTAGAAATAGACACGTCTGTGACCGCTTATTTGCATTTGACCCGACTCTGCACTAGATTTGACTTTTAATGCACAAAGATACGAGCGCTGGAGGATTTATTCTTCTACTTCTTGTATCCACTCCTCTTCGGTGAGCCTAACATGTCATGTACCCCCACTTGGATTGGAGGTGTAACCCGTTTCGGGATTGATCTCCTGCTTGGGCACAAGATACCCGAGCGCTGTGGTCTGCAATTTACATACTCCATAATATTGAATGGAGTGACAGTATGCATCCTCCACCTGCTGCTCAATTACGGAGAACTGGACCCCCTGTCCCCGAAATTGTTGGATCCCTCGGATCAGATTTTTTTAATCCCGTTTCCTATAAATGGGGATTAATTTGATGGTTCAAACCTTTAAATGGAAACGCATGCTCAACCTGCTGCTCAACTACTGAGAACGGGACCCCCTGTTCTCGTGATCGGTTTGGGTCCCAAAGGGGGATCAGATTGTTATCCCCCATCTTCTGGTTAGGGAATAGTATTAGAACTCAGTACAACCCTTTGTATGGATAATATTATATGTAAACAATAGTCAGCACAATCCACCCCCCCCCCCTACAGGTTTTACACCACACCCCAAATGCATTTAAAGGGATCAGTTTGTGTCCATGCAGGAGACCCCCCCGTTATATTGAGAGGTCACATGAGTACACAGTATCGTACACAGGCCTGATCTCAGGACCACCAGGAAACAATAAGCATCTTGTTCCTACCTCGTTTATCTGCACCCGCACTTTATTAATAGCTCGGAGCCAGCGCGCTTTGGCGGGGGAGAAAGGAGGAGGACCGACATCTTCGTGGTAGCTGCAGGGGAGAAGAACATCAAATATAAGAACGTGGTAAGGAAATGTGATCACTACAAGAGACTAAGGCGAGGCTCAGACTACATTCAGTAGGGTAGAGGAATATCAGGCGAATGCTCAAATAACTTTCCCCCCTCCCATCAGCAATCAATGAGGTTCTAGATGTTAGACCACCACCGAATATACATTGTCACCTTCTAGATGATGCCGATCACTAACTTTTTACTAGACTTTGTCATTTTCCCCCTTTCTTTCTCATCTATGTAGTGCGTATAGATCAGAATTGTGTCCAGCTGAGAGATCAGGAGAAGCTGATAAAGTGTCTAATGACTTAACTCCTTACAGATAGTCTCATCTCCTCAATAAGTGAATCAAAATGAAATAATCTCCAGGTATGGGAAGAGTTAATCATTAGCCTCCTCCTCTATGTGCTCAGGCGCTTTTTAGATCCATTGCTCACTACAGGAGAAAGAGCAAAAACAAAAGGGTACATAAAAGATTCTTACTCTATTCATTACTGAGTAAAATAAATTATTCCTCAAAGGTTTAGTTTTGAGGAAAGCTACCATCACAATCTATCATGATAAACCAGGAAGAGTTACTCATGGATCCTGACACCCGGACTGTGGGAATCTCCTTATATTATTTATCAATGGCCTCCTTCACTCTAAAATCAAGCTAATGGGCCCGAAGGGCTTTGGGAGGCGTTAAAAGAGCCCCTCTGTGCTGTAGCTTAACAGGCTGTTACACTGTCTACATTCTCACTACCTTCTTCTGCCTGACATAATCTCACAGTGGGAGGGAGCTCCTGCACAGTGTAACAGCCTGTGAAGCTATAGCACAGATGGGTCCTGGTAATGCCCCCAGGGTCCTTTTGCCTCATTAGCCTAATTTTACAAGTTAGTATTAGAAGAAAGGAGACCATGGATAACAGATATAAGCAGATCCCACAGTCCTGGTGCCTGGATCTCTGAGTAATGTCCCTGGGTTATCAGGATGGACTCGGATGGTAGTTTTTCCTTTAGAAGCGTGGAATGAAATCCTTCCTAATCACTAAACCAGGGAGCTGCCCGGGCGTGGAATTGTCTAATGCATAGATTTCCATCAAGCCAAATGTCCCGTCCGCCCTAATGTGTGGGAAGTGCAGCTGTACATGGACCCCCTGCCTCCCTATGACATGAGGCCGCAGCAGGGTGGGGGAGAAAACACAATGTGATAACCAGCCAAATGAAAAGAGAATAAAAGGAATAGAAATTCCATCCCGAGGCGCGAGGCACCGGGACATGAGAACAGCACGAGGCGGCTGCAAACCTGGAACTAATTTGTTTTAATAACTTTGCATTGTGGGTTGTGTGCGGCTGGGAGCCGGGATGAGGGATAATGTGCGGCTGGGAGCCGTGAGGGATAATGTGCGGCTCGGAGCCGGGATGAGGGATAATGTGCGGTGCGGTACCTCGCCGCCTCCTTTATTAGATTATAAGCTCGATGCTGGGAACATTCTTGGAGCAAAAGCTTTCATCTTACTCCGCAAATGCATGGAGAGGAAGTGTGTTTACTACAGACGCTGCGGGAATACTGATGTCCTCATGGACCCGGCTCTGAAATATCTGACACACCAATGCATGGACAGATTATTCCCCCAGGATGGGGCAACTGGCTTTTATTTTTGTAAGGAGTCCGTGGATAACAACAGTCCTGGTGCCTGGATCTAGGAGTAATTGTCCCTGGTTCATTATGATGGATTCTTATGGTCGATTTCCTTTAAGGACCTGCCATGATGGCCAGACCATGTGATCACCAATGTCGTTGCAGGTCCTTTAGGAAAAAGTTACTTAACTTTACTTGGAGCAGCAAACTGTGTAAAAGGGGAACGGCAAATGGTTGAATAGAGAAATAAGGGGGCATGGAGGTGTAATCTGGACAAAGGAGGGTTGAAGAAAGGGGGAACCATTAGGGTGCAGGCTGGAGAAAGAGAAGGGCATGAGGGTGCAGGCTGGAGAAAGAGGAGGGGCGTGAGGGTGCAGGCTGGAGAAAGAGGGGAGCATAAGGCTGGAGAAAGAGGAAGGGGGCATAAGGCTGGAGAAAGAAGGGGGCATGAGGGTGCAGGACAGGACGTGGAATTGTTCTCCAGCGCAGCGGGAGGGCGGGGCCTTCATCATACGTTGGCGCTCCACAAACTCCCCCTATGGTGTCTGTGATAATGAGGAATAACTTCTATTCTGGTCATTATGTGTAATATTCACTTTCCACAAACCTGCATCAGTGCAGCATCAGTCTGCACATGTACTGGGGTCTAAAAGCTAAAAGCGAAAGGGAGTTTCTATGCATCTTCTTAGCAAGTTGGAATTCAGAAGAGATTTCATAGAGAAAATACAGACTAGGAAGGAATGAGGGAGGATGATGAGAGCTCAAGTAAGAGGAGAAGGAAGCGGGTGCAGGCTCCTGCTGCTGGGAAAAGAATGGAGAAAGGAAGAGAAAGAGGTGGGCTAAGGGCGCTGGAGAAAGAGGAGGGAGCAGAGCATGAGGCACGAGAATAGGAGGGGAGCATGAGCGCATTGAGGAGGGCTCAGGGCTGCAGGTGGAAGGGGGGATGAGGTAGCTGATGGAGATAAAGCGGAGAAAAGGAGGGAACTGTGGGTAGCAGACGAGAAGAGGTAGGCGCTGAGGGTGCGGCTGGAGAAAGAGGAGGGAGATGAGGGGAAGCTGAAAATGAGGGTCTGTGAGGGGCAGGACTTTGAGGAAAGAGGAGGGAGGGAGGCTGATGGGGGGAGCGATGAAGGCGTTATGGGGGCTGCAGGAATTGACAGACTGGGAAGAAAGAGGAGGGGCTGGGGGGCGGGGGGTGACAGGCTGGAGAAAGAGGAGGGGAGCGCATAGAGGGTGCAAGGCTGGGAGAAAAGAGGAGGGCAGTGAGGGTGCAGGCTGGAGAAAGAGGAGGGGAGCATGAGGGTGCAGGCTGGAGAAAGGGAGGGAGCACGGGGTGAGGTGGAGAAAGAAGGGGGGGGCATAAAGGTGCAGGCTGGAGAAAGAGGAGGGGCGTGAGTGGTGCTGGCTGGGAAGAAAGAGGGGAGAATAAGGCGGGCGAAAGAGGAAGGGGGCATAAGGCTGGAGAAAGAAAGGGGGCATGAGGGTGCAGGACAGGACGGGAATGTTCTCGCGCAGCGGGAGGGCGGGGCCTTCATCATACGTTGGCGCTCCACAAACTCCCCCTAGTGTGTCTGTGATAATGAGGAATAACTTCTTTCTGGTCATATGTGTAATATTCACTTTCCACAAACCTGCATCAGTGCAGCATCAGTCTGCACATGTACTGGGGTCTAAAGCTAAAAGCGAAAAGGGAGTTTCTATGCATCTTCTTAGCAAGTTGGAATTCAGAAGAGATTTCATAGAGAAAAACAGACTAGGAAGAATGAGGGAGATGATGAGAGCTCAAGTAAGAGGAGAAGGAATGAGGGGAGGATGATGAGAGCTCAAGTAAGAGGAGAAGGAATGAGGGAGGATGATGAGAGCTCAATTAAGAGGGAGAAGGAATGAGGGAGGATGATGAGAGCTCAAGTAAGAGGAGAAGGAATGAGGGAGGATGATGAGAGCTCAATTAAGAGGAGAAGGAATGAGGGAGGATGATGAGGCTCAATTAAGAGGAGAAGGAATGGGTGAGGAGATGAGAGCTCAATAAGAGGAGAAGGAATGAGGGAGGATGATGAGAGCTCAATTAAGAGGAGAAGGAATGAGGGAGGATGATGAGAGCCAAAGTAAGAGGAGAAGGAAGGACTTTACTCCAATCTGGTATAGAACATAACTTGGATTATTGATTTACACAAAGTCGGTTACAAAGTTATTGACCTGTAAGTAGTGACGTGCAGGTGACACTACTGACCTCTCCCGCTTCTCGGTCTGGACATCTTTGGTTGGTTCTAGCCCTTGAGGTGATTTGGTGGCCACTTCTTCCAGCTGTACGTCGCCTCCCTGAGGTTCTCGCTTTGGCTGATGACCATTGTACCACTCTTGGTCACTCTTCCTCTGGTTTGCAGGACCCCCGAAGCAGTAATTTGGATCATGTCGCTCTTCTTCCATGTCCAGAGAATGAAGGCTCTCGTGATAATGGTCAGAATCGCTAAGCTGCGAGCTTCCTTGGCTGACATTACCAGACGAGCCGTAGCGACTACTCCCGGCAGGACTGTGGGGAAGGAGGGAGCGGAGAACAATTATTCAGGAACCCAAACATCTAACAACCTTCTACCTGTGTACGAAAAACTGCAGAACACCTGAGAAGGGCTTAGAATTTCTATGTATATTTCAATTCCGACAAGTTTCCCACAATGCAATGCTGATTTCAAAGCATTATGGGTCGTCAACATAATAAAGGAAGGGAGGTAATTTCCTGTTATAGTATTTCTGACACAACGTAATTAAACGAAGACAAGATAAACGGTGTTAATGGACCGAGGCTTTCCCACACATCGGATAATGGATCACGTCTGTTCTCATACATGACCGTGCGTCTTATCTGTCACGGATGTAATTATCCTGACACACGTCTCCATCAGATCACATATCAGACATGTGGTGATGTTTATATACATTGAAGAACCATCACGTGTCACTATAATGTGATAATATTCTGTAGACTGTGTGCGTGACACCGCTATGTAGTGTAAAACACGGATCCAATGTATCCGCATACACATTGCAACATTGTACTGAAAGTGACTCTAAAGTGGGAAGTTCTCTGGCTGATCGATAGTCCACACAATCCTCATATCCACCTATGGTTATCGTATGACACCGATCATATATCAGGCTGCATTCACCAGTATCAGATGCCGATGGTTAACCTGATGTGTATTTATGGCCAAAACATAATCAAAAACTTTAGCCATTAGCCCCTTCCTAGGATCGGCCCCGTTCAATAGGACTAAGAAGATTCCAAATGAAGAATTTAGAATCATTGGAAACATTAGTATGGAATGTTAGTGGATTTATGCTGGAAACTTTATTAAAGGGGAACCTGTAGGATATATTGACCTACCGTATATACTCAAGTATAAGCCGACCTGAGGATAAGCCAAGGCTCCTATTTTTAACAAAAAACTGGGAAAACCTATTCACTTGAGTATAAGCCTTGGGTTGGAAACACATTTGTCACAGCCCTCCCCCTGTATATAGCTATTAAGCCCACTGCGCACCAGTATATAGCAAGCCCCTTGCCCTCCAGTATATAGCCAACCAGCCTCCTGCCCTCCAGTATATAGCCAAACAGCCCCCTAGCTTTCCAGTATACAGCTATCCAGCCCCCTGCCCAAGTATACAGCCAGCTAGCCCCTAGTATATAGCTAGCCAGCCCCTACCCCAGTATATAGCTAGCCAGTCCCATTCCCCCAGTATATAGCTATCCAACCCCTTCCCCCACAGTATATAGCTAGCCAGCCCTCAGTATATAGCAAGCCCTCAGAATATAGCCAGCCAGCCCCCAGTATAAAGCCAGCCAGCCTGCCCAGCACATAAAAAAAAGAAACTCACCTTTTCCGACACCCCCCGCAGGTCCTCTTCTTACGTCCGAGTATTGACTTTTTTTTTGTACTGAAAAGCTCTGCTTATACTCAAGTATGTACGGTAATAAACCACTACTGATATGTTGTCAAACATGTAAACGCCTTCAAGATCATGTTTCTTTCATGGTCCAGTGTGGTGTCATCATCCAGAGAAATCTACTTTAAAATAAGATGTAAAATAACACTGAAGTCAAGCTCTCCTTGTCTGAGCATTCCCACTACACTGTAATTGACAGTTCTGCATTCTAGGACACGACTAACCAGGATTCCTGGTGCATGATATAACAACATAGGGGACATTCTGAGGCAGGGAGAGCTTGACTTCCGCCTTTGTGACTTCAAACAACCAATTTACATCCCACTTTTAAAAAGTAGATTTTCTGGATAAGGCCACCAAGCTGGGCCATGAAAGAAACCTGATCTTAAAGGCGCTGAACTAATTCACAGCTTTCTGGTAGTGGTTTATGGAGGCAAATTCTGCTGACAGGTTCCCTAAAATATGTGTAATTGGGTCATGTTTACACCATCTCCCCATCCCATCTGATTAAGTCCAGCAAAGAACATCAGATGGGTCCCAAAAGTGACTTTAGCTTTTAGAATATATATTCTTTTTGATGACTTTCTGTAGGAAACATGATGCTCAAGAATAGATTTCTCAAATTTGTACAAACCTCGTCACATAATAATAAGCTACCAGTATGATGTATCTAGTATAACTCCACATGTATCCAGTGTTCTGCAGATTTTACCATACACAGTTTACAAATTGGCGTGAAATTGGTTTGGTATTTCAGATTTCTATAATTTGGCACAAAAGCAGAATACAAAAGAGGGCAGCAAGAAAATGAGGTTATATTGTGTTATAGATTGATCGAGATCTACTCCGATTCCACATTTCAGGGCAAACCGGGTTCTTCAAGGAGTCAAAGCAGCAGGTCCACCAACCAAAATGTGGTTATAAAAGGTCTCCAAAAATTACAAAAAGTCAACTCCCAGCATGTAAGACACTTGTGGTCTCTCCGTGTTTGACAACATCTGGAGATCGACAGGTCAGACGAAATTCGTCTACATAATTTTATGTACATTATTGAAGGAACACTTTCCATGAAAATAGCATTTTGCATAAGCGCCTACAACAAAGACGTGATGGATTGAGTAGTCCCTATAATTTGCAAGCAATTTTCCACTTCGGTGGTTTAAATAGTGGCAACCATTTTCCGAATACCCTCTTCGAGAAAAATCCAAGAATATTAAGCAAGAGCACAGACATCAAAAGCAACGACAGACAGCACTGAAATACAAGGGAAGGCTTCTAGGCAAGGGGACGTCCATAGTAGAATCAGAAAGGACCTAAAAGGATCAAAAAGAGAGTCGCCTACATTGGTAATCAGGAGGGTCCCTGGACTAGGACCTCAACCACCCACGATTTTCACCCACTTAGCTTCTCTTGGTGGAGAAAATGATCGGTGGTCAAGTAGTTTGCTCGTAAATGGGTAAAGAATACTAACGAAAATTGTGGCCGATTAGGTAAAATGGGAAGGACAGAGCTAGGAATACATACTAAATCTAACACTATGACGCTTGAAGAGTTAATAGCGGGTGACTTCACTACATTAGGGACAAGCAACACAGCACTAACGCTAAGATGCATCATAAATGGCCGCACGATGGACACCATTTATAATGCTCAGGTAACTGGCCTTGGTTCCCTTCGTCTCAGTTTTGTTGTAGACCCCTTGGTAAAGGGCACCATGCCGGCTCTAGGGCTCGATATCACTTCATTGGTCTTTGGCTCAGGTAGATCTTGATCGTCTAAAGAACTTGCAGACATTATTTCCAGACTTCCTAATCTAATATCCAAACATGGAGAGGGACTAGGACTTAGGTCAATCACTTGGTCTTTGGTTTGAGGCTCATCGGAAAAGTCCAGTTGACTGGAGTGGGTAGAACATACATCTAACGTGTCTTTGGCTTGTAATAGGCAATGATCTTCCATTACTTCCGAGGTTAGATGCACGGTATCGTTATCACCTTTTTTTAAAGACAGGTCTTCTGCGCTAGTTTTTAGGAGAACGGGTAATCGAGACTGGTCAACTTTAGGAGTTTCCTTCTCATAACCAAACTTCAAAGGCAATGACCATTCACTTCTCCCAAACACAGGGGACTGGCTGTTGTAATGACTATTCCCATTTTGAACTTCAGAGGTCTCGGCTGAAAGGGTTTTAGGAGGATTCAACCCCATATCAGGGGAAGAAGACCTTGGAATGGAGGTCTGCTTAATGAACGACACAGAAGAACTCTTACTATTCATGTCTGGGGAATCTGCAACTGGATACAACTCCGAAGAGCAAGCCAAGACCTTATCCATCTGGTCATTGAAGGAGGTCTCATCAGAAGAATCTCTTAGGTGTGTAGTTTCCTTCTCAATAGGAACATCGTCTAAATGATCCATCTTTACGTCAACATCTTTCGAAGATATGTTGTCCTTGTAATGTATGACATCACCACCGAGAAAATCTTTGGGAGTAGTAGAAGTCTCAGCTGTCAAGACAGATTCGGGTTTTGTCTTGATGCCTTCATTTGCAGGTAGATTGGATGCAGATGCAGGCCCTTTGTCAAAACCAGTTTGTTTCGTGAAACCGCTGTTTGCTTGGAGAGGTGATTTGGTCTGACTTCTATTAGGTGGAACCATTGCTTCGGGAGGTTTATTAGTTCCTTCACTGGAAGGTTTAAAAATACCAAAGAAGTCATTGGAAAAAGTACTTGTCTGAGGAGAAGAGAAGCCAAATAATGAGCTCTTCTTGGGCGGTGCAGATGATGGAGTTTGAGGGGTAAAGAAGAAGCTGGATGTATTTTTCTGGGGCTCACTGGGTGTTGTAGAAAACACACTGATCTTTGACATGAAGCTAGAGAACATTTCCACTGAGGAGTCAAACACAGATTTGTCCGGCTCGGGCTCTTTCGATGTATTTGTGGATGGACAATCTAAAGGTCTGAAAACAGGTGCATGTTCTTTTGCTGACTGTGAAGGACCCAAGTTGCTCCGTAAAAATCCATATTCCTCTGTAGCTTTTTCATCCTTCTGAAAATTTAAGTCACCAGAACTAGTCTTCGATTCACGTGCATCGCATTGGGATTTTAACGGGATTTCCTTATCAGACCCAAAGCTGCTTGGAGGTTCAATAAAAGAGGATTCTGGGTCACCAAGGAGAGAGCTAGAATCATCTGAAATTTGGGCAACAGCAGCAAAAACTTGATTGTCTGTGTCAAAAGTGGGAAACCTCTCCAAAGGAGATTGTGTATGTTCAATAGTAGGTCCGGTTACATCTTCTTCAAATGTTCCATCAGATTGATTGTCTACTTGGCCAACATTTTCAGTGGAATAATCCAACCAGTCGGTTGTTGAGTCATCAACAAACTCACTTGGCTCCACCATCTGAACTTCTTCATATTCGCAATCTTCTTCTTCTGGACCTTCATTTTGGAACTCCATTTCATAATCTTGTGTCGATAAATCATTGTCTGGTTCTGCAGGTTCGAAGTCAGATCTATCATCGGTAGAAATATATGGTTCTTCATGTGGCAGGCCATCACTGATCCCGTAGGACTCGATCAATGAATCTACATGAACTGATGGTTTATAGAATGAAGCATCTTCATTTGAATATGGTTGTTCTAGTACAGCTGTAACCTCCCGGTAAACCTCCTCCTGGAGGGAATGTTGAAAATCTGGAATGTTTTTCTGCTTTTGAGCCGGATTCATAATTACATCCTGTCGAACGCTTTTTGGCGTAACAGGATCAGGAGCCTTGGTTTCCTCAAACAAAGAGAAGCCAAAAAGGCTCGAGAATGTGTTGGTACTGGGTGGTGGTTTCTCGCTAACCACTGGCTTGCTTGAAGAGAAAAAAGATGGAATCTTGAACAGACTCTGTGGTTCTGACTCTCTTGGTTGAGTTTTTGGTAATTCTACTGGCGCAACATCAGATTTGACAGGTCGACTGAAAAAATTGAATATACTATTGGCCGTCTGTGTTAAACTGTCTCCTATTTGTGTACTGGTTTGTGACTCTGGTTTAAGGTCTGGCAGAACTTTGTATCCAGAAGCTTTTGAAGGCTGTTCTGTACACCCAAAATCTGATTTTATAGGGTGCTGAGAGGGAATACTGGGCAATGAACGTTTGTTTGA
The DNA here is from genome assembly GCA_019512145.1 of Engystomops pustulosus. Taxonomy (NCBI): domain Eukaryota; kingdom Metazoa; phylum Chordata; class Amphibia; order Anura; family Leptodactylidae; genus Engystomops; species Engystomops pustulosus. The sequence continues at coordinate 318,454,152 of CM033641.1, read as the reverse complement.
GGAAACATTATGGGTCAAGTCTTCTTCTCTAGGCTCTGGCGTGCTTATGGACACTCCATGACTTAGGTCGTTTGTGGAGGTTCTAAGACCTACATCTTGAATAGTCTCTTGTTTTCTTAGTAGTTTCTTCTGTGGTGTTTGATCAGGACCAGTTTTCAAGTCATATCTGTTAGATAGATGCTGAGGAGATGGACTCGCATTTGATCTCATTGGGACTTCACTGGGCTGCTTAGAAGACACAGACTCCGTTTTAAAAAGATCACTAAGAGATCCAAAAATAGATGAAATCCCCATAGTTTCCTTCTGCTCAGCAGATGCTTCTGATGTTTTTGTACTTTCCTCTGGTGGCACTGAAGGATTACTCAAGTTCTCCTGTGACTGGATTGGCCCAGATGTTACAGAATCAATCTGGGTCTTGAAAAAGTTCAAGAATCCAGAAGTTGTGTTTTTATCAGCAGTGGTTTTGTCTGAGGTGGCATCGGTGATGCTAAAGATTTGTAGAGCGCTCTTAAATATATTTTTCTCAGGTTCAGTTTGTGGGGGAGCATTATTAATTCGTTCTGGAAGAGGTTGGCTTGACGCAGAGCCGCCATCGGTGATGTTAAAGATTTGCAGTGCACTCTTAAATAGATTTTTTTCAGGCTCACTTTGTGGGGGTGCATTATTGCCCGGTTCTGGAAGCCGCTGGCTCGACTTGTTGACACTCTCCTTTGTCAGATGGGTCTGTCTTGGAGGAGGCGCGTCTGTATATTGAGGTGTTTGGATCACATTTTTAGAATAATCATAGGTGCTTGCCTTAAGACCCTGCAGACTTCCGTGAATTGAGTGTTTTTTGGTTTTGCAGGGTAATTTTGAACTATCCGAAAGCTCATCAAACTTTGGTTTTACGTATCTCCGAGTGGCAACATCATCAAGATGCAAATATGCTTCCTTATCAGTGAAATCTCTGACGGCCTCTGATCTTTCATCACAAGTTGCAGAGGATAGACTTGAGCTTTCATTTTTATTCAATAAACCACCAAGGGATGAGAATAAAGATGACACAGGATTGAATAAACCTTTTTTAACATCAATTTTCTCCTGGTGCTGAGATTCACTTTTTGACAATTGTTCCCCATTGGTGGATGGCAGAAAAGATAATTTGGTAGCTTCGCTAACTTTTCGGTCAGAAATCTGTTTCGGCAGATGCTTTGTATGTGCCAAGTCAACGACGGCTACTTTCGATTGCCACTGGGGACTTTTGGTCAGGTCTAAAGAATAATTATCTGGAAATATATTTTCGCCATCTGGTCGAAGGTCTACTTTTAGCTTTTTGAGTTTGCATGTTGAGAAATCTAGTGGCTGGTCTCGTTGGGAGTACACAGATTCTTCGAACATGTGAGAAAATGTTTCCAAGTTCATCAAGGGCTCACTTTTATTTAATGCCAAGTCAAGGGGACTATTCAAGGGGTGGTTATCTACTTGGTCATCTACAAAAAACCAAGGAACCTCTCCATTGTTTATCGGTACCTTGAATCCACACAAGATGACCGCATCATCTGACATGTAACTGGTCTCTAAATAATCTTCACAGTCAAAGCAGGTTTCTGCATCTGGTGTACAAACATAGACATACTCCCCAGTGGGGTCAGTTAAGAGGGAGAACACATAAACCCCATCGCTGTACATATAATATCCACAGTCTCCCTCTTCGGACTGCCACCATAAACCAAATTCGAGTAAAGCCATCCATTCCAAGTACTCATCATTGTCAGGAGAAAACAACGAGTTTTCTTGCTGAAGTAAAGAGCTATAATCCATCAAGCTCCAAAGACAGGGGTCAAATTGAGAAGAAAAACTCAAATCCAAGGGAATTCCTTCATATAAGTTATAGACATCAGATTGTATTGATACAAGGTCAACGTTCTGATTATACAACTCATTGCCTAGGTGGAAATCCTTCATGTTTATATATCCCTCTTCCAACTGTGACAAGGATACCCAATCCATGCCGGCATTTCCATCCTTCTTGCACAAGTTCATGACTGTCCCATTGAGATTACTTACGGCTAGAACATCGCCAGATACGAGGCTTCCCTTGACATGACACACAGGAGACTCTCTAACACCAACGTCGATACCCCATTCCGTAACTTCATAGTCCCAGTCGTAGCTAGAATGGCTTCTAACGTCTTCCAAGCGTTCGCATGTGACAGAGCGACCTAAATTATTCTCAACTTGATAGAAGCCACCATCAAAATCATCCATCCAACAGAGGCCGTAGTCTTCAAACTCTGCGTCAAACTGAACAGAGACATCCCTTGAGCAGCTTTGGATATGACCTTGTCTTTCTTTAAGGCGAATCTTTGGTTCAACTGAAACCTTATCAGGTGGTTTTGACTCCTCTTCGCTTCCAATCTGCAAAGGCAGTAGATTTTTGAGCTTGCTAAACATCCCCGAGTCCTCATTCTGGATGACAGCACAGGTCTCACTTTCCTTCGTCTTTTTAGTCTCTTTTAGCATGTCTGGTAAAACATTAATGGAGCTTTCTTTGTTACTTGATAAATTTTCATTTGATGCAAACCTAAACAATCCTGAAAATAAACCGGTTCCTTTCGTATCTTGACTATTTTTGTCCTCCTTGAGAAGGTTTTCTTGAGAACCAGTTCCATTGGATGAAAAGGCAAAGGGTCTGGAGATGAATCCCTTGGAGGATTCTCTCTCTGTATCTTGTGGATTAAGTCTTGGCTCAGAAGATTTTTGGCAGACAGTAGAAGTCGGGCGTTTCTGCTCTTCGAGAGACTCCACCTTTCGACTAAGTGGGTGCTCTACAGCCTCACATTTTGTCTTCGGAGTATCATTATGTATTCGTGAACGATCCATTTCTAATATTTGTTGCTGACTTTTCATTTCGGTTCTGTCAAGAGTTACAGATGCATCTGGAATTATTTCCTTCTTAGAATCTTCTTTAAATAGCAGCTTTGATTCCCTTCTGACTTTTTCGCTTTCCTTATGGGTAAAGGCTACATTGTCAGCAGATGAAAACTTAGGTAGAGAATAAACCTGACTTTTCTTCTCGGTTTCCTTTTTGCCGGTCAAACTAAAAGAGTTGAAAAAAGGGATTTTAATTTTGCCTATTCCGAAAGAAGAATCACCACCTCGAATATCTGTTTCGGATTTAAAGGCTCGAGAACTTTCCATGTTACTTGTACTAGTTTCCATAGTGTTGGGTGACTGGGAAAAAAACTGGCTAAAAGATTTTTTTAAAGGGTGTAAAAATTCTTTATTGGAGAAGTCCTCAGTTCTGCCTGGTTTTGGGTCAACGCCATGGGCTACGTTCATGGTTAAATCTTTGGTGTTATACGTAGACTTTGGGGAGCTACAGTCAGAATTTGCATGTTCTAAAGAAGCGTTGAGTGTATTTTTGGGAATAAATTTGTTTTCTACAACCAATGCTGCCTCGCCCACTTCCCGATTCAGCTCAGGCAAACTAAGATTTTTGGTAATTCTCCTGATTGAAATATCATTGTTGCCTTTTGACGGTGTAGGAACTGAAGTAGGTACTTCAACCATTATTTTCTCTGGTTGTAAGACCCTCGAAGAAGTGTTACTTGGATTAGGGTTGTTGTGCAACGTAGAGGAACCATCCCGTCCTTCAGATAGTTGGTTGAGGTTCCTCTGCATCTTGCCAAGATCGTGTTGATGGGGACCCACATCTGGTGAAATACTGGATTTCTGACAACTCTCTGAACTCATCTTTTGATCATTACCATTTGCATTCATAAAACTACCTCCAAGTTTAAACTTACTATTAAATATTTTCGAGATGCCCCCAGTTATGGGATGTTGTGGTTTTTCAGGAGCTGAAGAAACTATTTTCTCCACCGATGCAGTAACTAGTTTGGCTCCTGAACCGACCTTCTGCGTAAATGAGCTAAACAAAGAGTTGACCGTTGTCTTTATACCAGATGAATCGGGAGTTGGATCCGACTTCTCCTCTCCAGTTACATTTGCACCTTCTACGTGGTTGGCCAAATTGTCCATTTCCTCAGTAGAAGCGGGTTTGCTCACTACAGTTGGACTAGACAACTTACTAACTGGTAAAGATTGGAACTTATTGATTTCTTCTTCCTTTTCAGCCAGATATTCAGAAACCGACTCGACTAAACACTGTAATTCATCCATTGTATCAACATACTCTTCCACTGGTTCCTCAACCGGAGAAAGCTTGAAGTTGGGGTAGCTATATTTACTGGATGGTCCCCTGGAAGAGTTTTTGTAATGCAGAGGTTTCAGATTACCTAATGAATTAGAACTAAGAGGACTCAAAGCAACATTACCAGCATAAAAGAGACCAGGACCAGCCCAAGACTGTGAGATCAACGCCAGCTCTTCCAAATCGTCATCGGAAACCGGAGAACATGGTTGATCCTCCGAAGCGCTACTGTCATACTCTTCCAGAGTATCCAAGGAAGCACTGTGACCAATAATCGATGGCTTTTGCTCAACTAGTTCCTGACAGATTTGTATGTGTACGACATCCTTGTATGGGTCATGGTCTCTACGCCCGCTCTTTACCAGCAAACCATTTTTATAAGGTCGTAAAACTGGATAGAGCGAGATAACTGGTTTGGTGTTCGGTGAGTCCAATGGTGCGTCAGACCATAAAACATCCTTCTTGGATTGAACGTTCAGTTCCAAACCTAAACCATTCTCCCCTCTTTTTCTAGAATTCTTCTTCAGTTTTCGCCTATCGATTGTATTATATTCCTCAGGGTAATGAGCAAAATTAGATTTCGGAATCCGGTCTTGACCCGATGACAACACTGTTACTCCCCCAGTCCTTTCGGTGTTCATGTTTTTCTTTGAAAGTTTTTCTTCCTGCCAATTCTTCTGGCTTTCTCTTAGAAAATCTTCAATAAGCTGCTTGCCTAATACTTCACACTCGTCTTCCCAATCTGTTTCCATAGGACCTGTCTCAACGGGAATGATCCTAACTTTATCTTTAGCTACAGAGGGGTTTCTACTATGTGTATAAAGAACAAAAGAAAGGAGGAGGAGGAGAAGAAGGAGGAGGAGGAGGAGGAGGAGGAGGAGGAGGAGGAGGAGGAGAAGGAAAAGGAGAAGGAAAAGGAGAAGGAAAAGGAGAAGGAAAAGGAGAAGGAAAAGGAGAAGGAAAAGGAGAAGGAAAAGGAGAAGGAAAAGGAGAAGGAAAAGGAGAAGGAAAAGAAGAAGGAAAAGGAGAAGGAGGAGGGAAAAACCAACAGGAGGACAAGAAAAGGGAAAAAAGAAAAACGAGAACAAAAAACAAAATGAAAGACATAAAAACTTTGTCCAAAGAGTTATAGTAACTATACACATTATACAGCACTTATACAATATCCATAACATGAATGTAAAATATAAATACTCATAAAACATTCACATTTTAATAGTTACAATCGCACAACGCTTCATATAGGCTCCAAAGAAAGCAGAATATTTGTGTTCAGGACACGTACAAATTCATTTTTCATGAGATGTTTATTAATTTAATACATCTACTTCTTTTTTATAATCCCAGACAACCTCTTTAATATATTATTAAAGGGATCGTCCAGGAAAAATATAAATCCCTTTAACAAGGTATTGCTGCAGTATGTCTATACCTCCTGCATCAGAAAGCACGGTGAGAAGGTGGAGAATAATTTTACCACTATTGGACATTACCCAAAGGAAAGTAACTTCCGGCCTTCCCACCACAACGGAGTATTTTTCCCCAAATCTCTATTGCTGCTGGACTTTGATTTCCTTTATTGGACACTCTCTAACACTTTTATGGAACATTATTCCCTTTCAGATTTCCCATCATACACTGGGGCTCCACCTACTTAGGCAGGTAAATATGACTCTTCTCACCTCATTTTCACATGAGACGAGTCATTTAGTGGTTGCAGGGGGTGAGTTAATTCAGAAGCCCCTATATTCTGTTCTATAGCACCTAGGAATATGCTGCTGGTGTCATACTAAAGAGAAGAATCTCATCTTTCAGGCTTATGGCTTTGTGAGCTACAGAACCAGATGCACAGGCAGCTAAACACATAGTGGGAACGATAAGCTGCAGATTCAGATCCAGTTCCATAGCTCACAGAACCGCATTGGCTAGATTGGATCTGAAAGATGAGATTCATATCTTTTATATGACACCAGTAGCAGGTTTTTAGGTTCTGTACAACAGAAGACGCAACAGGGGCTTCAGAAGAAGTGACACTACCCACAAAACTTAACTCATCTCATGCGGGTAATATGTGCCCGACTTTGGGGGAGATTTTTTATAGGTAATTGGATGAGATTTCACATAAAAGATGGAATTCTAGAAAGGACATTTCATCCGGACCCTGAGGGGGCGGAGAATATAGTGGGGGTAAAACCTGCTGACAGGTTCCCTTTAAACAACTTTTGCAGTGAGAAAACTGAACAAATAGTAGAAGGGAAATTGATTAAACTTGAAGCTCAAAGCTAAATTTTACCATCGAAATTGAGCAACAGATGAAAAAAAAAAATTTAAATTAAAATGTAAAAAAAAAAAAAATGCACAGACACGGCCAACTACGCTCCACACTGAATACATGCAGCTACAATGCAACCGTATGGTAGTCACAGCACAAGCCACAGACACAGCGGGGGGGGGGGCACCTACCTATCAGACAGGTCTAGAGAGTGCCTGCTTTCTAGGGAGCAATGGCGGCTCGTCAGCTGACTAGATTCTGACGCAGACTCTAGATCGTGACGTCCATTCGCACTGGAGTCTACGCTATCGTATCGCCTTGAGAAAGGAGAGAAAAAAAAAAAAGAGGGAAAGTAGGAAAACTGCAGAGGAAGAGTCACAACAAGGTGAAGGTCGAAAACGAGCAAAGATACAGAACAAACCGCATCCCTAAAGCCAAGAGAGAAGGAAAATGGTCAAAACTTATTAATAAAAAGACAAAGGGTTCAGAGGAAAAAGGTAGAAGATACTCAGAATAAAAGTGTAAAACAGAACACTTACATGTTACACAACGTTTCCATTGTAACTTAAAGGGAACCTGTCACCAGGAGACCCATTATTAGCCCTCCCCCAGTCCCCACAGAGCATAGCACATACACTGCCAAAGTGTTTCTGTATAAAAAACAGCATCTGCTGTGTGACTAGGCACTTATCAAATGGGAGTGGCTGGAAAGGAGCAGTTCCCACCCCCACCCTTGGGAAACTGCTCCTCCATGTGCCTTTTTCAAATATATGAAAACACCCATCACTGGGCTTAGCGACGCCCCCTGCTCCTCTACAGCCAATCCCGAGTGTTGGGAGTTATTCATATATTTGAAAAGGTCACATGTTCCCCAAGGGTGGGGGGACTGCTCTTCTCCAGCCCCTCCCAAAAGGCAGCTGCCTAGTCACACAGCAGATGCTAATGAAAGGTACAATATAACAGATCTTTTTTCTGTAAAACCAATTTTTAATAGAAAAACACTTTGGCAGTGTATGTACTATGCTCTGTGGGGACCGGGGGAGGGCTAAAAATGGCTCTCCTGGTGACAGGTTCCCTTTAAGTATGGACTAGTGAACGTGTCAGTCCATAAAATTGTGTGTCTGTTGTCGTAGACGTGGAGGTGGGGGGATGCAGCTCATTTTTTTTACCTTTTCCCAATATACCTCAATGACAACACATCGGATTGTGTAGAGCGTGATTTACAGTATTATCCCCACTAGGAGAGGAACACGGAGTAAAACTATCCATAAACTAAAGGTCAAAAGAAACTGAAAACTCTCACTCAAATCCCCTCCGTCTCCCCTACTCCCTACTATTAGACTTCAGCTTACCAAACTATCGCCTTTCTAATCTACAGGCAGTCCCCGGGTTACATACAAGATCGGTTCTGTAGGTTTGTCCGTAAGTTGAATTTGTATGCAAGTCGGAACTGTATATTTTATAATTGCAAGTCCAAACAAATTTTTTTGGTCTCTGTGACAAATGGATTTTCAATATGTTGAATTGTCATGAGAACTAGTATTAACAATAAAGCTTAATTGCAGACGCTTTTAGTAAGTGTTACAGCTGTTTATTGTAATCTGGGGCTAAAGTACAGTAAATTACCAATTACCAGAGGTCCGTTTGTAACTAGGGGTTGTCTGTAAGTCGGGTGTTCTTAAGTAGGGGACCGCCTGTATTCTCTCGTTTCGATCCAGACTATAAACAGATATCTTTAGTGCTCATCTTCTTACGACTACAGTTTAAACTATTCACCCTCAGCCACACAGCTCTGCACAGTGCTGCACCTCCCAAATTCTCCTCCCTCATCCCGGTCTGTGCTCTTTGATCGGCCAGTGATATATGATTATTCTCTTATTTAATTTGAAACTCCAACTCAGGTCTCCAGGACTTCTCCTGAGCTGCACCAATTATCTGGAATGCCCTCCCCTAGCCCATCAGACCAAATACTAAAGCTCCAAACTCCCTCTAACCCTCCATGAGTTCAGGCAGGCCCATCACATTCGCTAACTGCATGCAACTTCAACTCTCTTTGCATTTGCAACTCTGTGCCCTCCTCAGGTCTGTCTAAAGCACTTTCAGTCCTGTGCACGTTGGATTCTGTATATAAGATGGCAGCTGATGACGGATTCATGGTGCAGAATTTTTTTTTATTATTTTGTCCCTTATTAAAGAACGTCTGGACAATTATACAAGTGCTTAACCCTCCTCTGCCCCCCATCTGCCTTATAGATTGTGAGCTCTTACGACCATTGCCTTCAGTCTTATTGTCCAATATGACCATTTTATTACTCATTGCTCTTACCTCATTGTCCTCCTCTCCCGAAAGTCCAGGTCATAGCTCTGCATAGAGTCAACAAAGGACTCCCGAGAGCCCCCTTGCTGCTGCAGTCGGGGCTGCACTGGGAACTGGTGTATGGAGGCGTTGGGCTGAGAGGTGGTGTGGTATGGCGGTGGCATGCTGTTGCTGGTCTCGCTACGGTAGTCACTATCCCGGTCATCGACGGCACTATCATGGTCTTCAAAAGCTGAAACAGAGAACGGGTTACAGGCCACACACACAACGTTATGTTCCTCTACTATTAGACATTGTTATAGATCAGGGACCAGAAGTCTTGGAAGGACCATAATAAGATCGTTGGATCCTATAATCAACGAAACAGGACAAGTACATTCCACTCTCAGATTTACCTTCTAAAGACTTTCATATAAGACAGTAAAAGAAGCAGCAGCTTTAAGGAAATCTCACCAGGATTCACGTGCACAGAGAAAGGAGGGTCACCCACCACATCATAGACAATCTACGCCACCACCAAGGCTGGACCTTCATGGACAATCAGATCTCTGCATGGTAACCGGATGAGGCTAGATAATGTAATAGGGGTCACTTCTATGAGGAGGTACTTCAATAAATAATAGGCATTTCACAGCACTCCTGGTATAGTAGACGGTGCCAAACTAGGGCCCAGCCCCATACATGTACAAAGGATGGAAGAAGGCACTCAATCAATGCTTTTATTTTTGTACAAAAATTGACGTTTCGGTCAGAAATGACCTTCTTCAGATGCGGATTGTACTTGTGCAAAAGTATTTTATGAGTGAGGAGAGGAGCGGTATCCGCCGCTCTGGACCCAAGCTGTGCGTCAGCCACAATGTCACGAGACCAGATCGTGGCTGCCGCACAGCTAAGGTCCAGAGCGGAGGATACCGCTCCTTTCCTCTCACTCATAAAATACTTTTGCACAAGTAGAACCCGCATCTGGAAGGTCATTTCTGACCGAAACGTCAATTTTTGTACAAAAATAAAAGCATTTATTGAGTGCCATCTTCCATCCTTTATACTTCTATGAGGAGGGGCATCTTCAGACGTCAGGATGACATAGTATTCGAGCAGAGTCCATCAGAAAATTGGTTTCTGCAATAACAAATTTGAATTGGAATCTCCATTGGATAGAGAAAGTGAAAATCGGGAAGACCTGGTAAAGGGTTAATAAAAGGCTCCCTGATCAATTTGAAAATTAATTGGAACCGATTCAGGACCCAATCATTTCCAAATAAGACAAGAGCCGCTCCTCATTAAGAGACCTGAAGGAATCGGAGAGCCAGATCCATATTCTACAAGAGACACGAGAGATGGGATTGTCCCGGGAATAGAAAAAGCTTCTTCACAAGGTCTGGTCCCAACGACTGATAACAATTTACGTTATGGAAGGAGATATGGAAATCGTCAGCTCCGATTACTGCATAAAAACTCAATTTCTGGAAGTTTCTCAGATACAATACATTCATGAAACCTTTTGAAGAAGCAATGAAATCGAAATTAAAAAAAATTTAAAAAGTAAAAAAAAGTTGTCAGTTTTTCTGGGAGGAGTCGACCTGCTGTTACCACATCGAGCACATCCCTACGTCATGATGGCAAGGAAGCAGCCGGGAAAAGAGATCAAATCGAAGCACAAAAAGAAAAAAACTCAGGCGAAGATCACAAAAACTAAATGAGTAAATTAAAAAAAAAAACTCAAAAATAATCAAAAACTCAGAACTGAAAAAACAAAAAAAGTGGTAATTCAGCGTGAATGGGAAAAGAAACTGCACCAAACTAAAAATGTACATAACAGAAAATTAGAACATGGGAAAGAAACACGGCAAAAGGATCCAGCACAGGGACTAGAGGACTGTATGGCGAGGTGGAAGCTGCTGCATGCTTGGCCCTGTGAACAGTAGGATATTCATGTATATGGGACATTGTCATCACAGGACGGTCAAAAACCCAAAGACGAGAGGCAAAGACTGATGGAGGTGGAAGAGAAGGGTCCAGCTTTAGGCCTCATGCGCTGACCGGATAACGGTGCGATAGCGGTGGGTGGCTTTTAGCTTACATCCCCCTGTCTGTCTATTGGCCGATGGCCCGGTCCCCATGAACCGACTGCTGGAGACCTATTCCTGCCCAGGATCTGTTCCTAGTGAGGAGACATCACGGACCGATGACACACGGGCCCATTGTCTGCAGCCCAAGAGCACATGACACGACATTGGTCAATGACCCCACACACATAGCAGAGGTGGACCATGTATGGTCATCTCTAGGACTAAATATTCTCCAACCAGCTAGCACCATGGATGTACCCTCAGCATCAACCCGTAACTATAAGAAGAACCAGCCATTCATGGTCCACCAAAATTCTTGGGCAAGGGCTGCTGCACCAGTAGAGTTGGAGGGCCTCTTCCCTATATAGAGACACCATGAGTGGCTTCTGGTCTGCACAGATGTGGCTATGAGGTGGGGTCACCAGAATGATCTGAGAGCTTTTGGTCTCCCTATAGCTTCAGGTCATAAGCCATCTTGCCAAAGGGGGAAGGGTCTTTGTGGACTTCAAATAAGTGCAGGTCAAGGGCCGTCTCACCAGAGGATTGAGGGAGCTTCTGGTATTGACTGTGGTCCACCTAATATACTTTGTCACCAGTAGGGTCAGAGGCTTCCTGGTCTCCACATAGCCTATGATCTACACCTTCCTATCGCAACAGAAGGGTCAGATAGTTTCTGGTCTCCACTGAGATCCAGGTGATGGTCGGTCTCACCAGAAGTTAGAGGGAGCTTCTGGTATTGACTGTGGTCCACCTAATATACTTTGTCACCAGTAGGGTGAGAGGCTTCCTGGTATCCACATAGGACAGTGTAGATCATAGGCGATCGCAACAGAAGGGTCAGAAAGTTTCTGGTCTCCACTGAGATCCAGGTGATGGTCTGTCTTACCAGAAGGATCAGAGTCCATAAAGTCAGAGGTGGGAACAACCCTACTAAGTACTCGATGACCTGCCTTACAAAGGTCCTATGGATACCAGAGATCATATTGCTTCTAGGTGACCAGAAGTCCCTCACCACCACGGACAAGATGCTGAGACCCCTAAATTATGGAAGAACAATACTACATCACACGACATACAGTGAAGCTGGACTTTTAGAGTTGACTCAGTCCCACAAGTCCCCAGGAAGAGGCCAGAAAGTTTCTTAAGCCTGAACCATAAAACCCATGATCCCAGGGATGAAAATAACAGGATGAGGTTTGATGGGTGGTGCCTCATACACATGAATATCCATACTGTAGATCACGTTATGAAGCATGCCGACACAGCTCCAGCAAGAAAGGGTTACATACTCTGGCTTTCTCCCCATCCGAAATATTTCCAGCTGCCTGGAAGTTGCGGCAAGGAAGGGGAAAAAGAGAATTTCAGCATAAATGAGGCAAGAAGAGTATAGTACAGTGATGTATGGTCAGTGGTGGGCAGGCGGACACCGATACCTGCGGAGTCATGGGAAGCCACAAGCAGAATGACAGCAATGAGGAAGAGAAATACAATGTATCAACATCAGTAACAGATAGATCCAGGGACATGCTCCGTGCCTCGCAGGGATGGCGCCTCCTGCAGGGACCATTGTGTCTACACACAAAGCAATCAATGTATAATAGCTGCAAAAATTACATTTATGGCAGATTTTCCCTTAAATCATAAAAAACATAATTCATTATGGACAACATCCAGTACAGTATAAAAGTAATTCCATAGGGAGAGCCGAACCCAAATATAGATACAACTGTGTAAATAACTTACATAGGGGGCAGTATTATAGTAGTTATATTCTTGTACATAGGGGGCA
>CM033641.1:318410085-318440778 GCA_019512145.1 Engystomops pustulosus | reverse complement strand
AGGGGGCAGTATTATAGTAGTTATATTCCTGTACATAGGGGGGCAGTATTATAGTAGTTATATTCCTGTACATAGGGGGTAGTATTATAGTAGTTATATTCTTGTACATAGGGGGCAGTATTATAGTAGTTATATTCTTATACATAGGGAGTAGTATTATAGTAGTTATATTCCTGTACATAGGGGGCAGTATTATAGTAGTTATATTCTTGTACATATGGGACAGTATTATAGTAGTTATATTCTTGTACATAGGGGGCAGTATTATAGTAGTTATATTCCTGTACATAGGGGGCAGTATCATAGTAGTTATATTCACAAGTTGTTGCCATAATGTTCATAATGTTATAAAGTATTAACTTAAAAAACTACTGATTGGTACCTAAGGAAATTTCTTCATGAATCACCATAGAAACTGGGACCCCCAGCACCTGGCAGTCGATGGCCACAGATATTAGCGCTTCTCTGTTGGTCATCAAACTGGTAGATTTATTACGTACGACAAGGCTATAACCAGGGACGGCTCTGTACCTGGCAGAGCGGCCGCCCCCTTCCTTATTTTTTATGGCTCTGGACTTTGAAGAGAAAATATTGAAAGTAGGAATTCTCATAAAACAAATGTTGAGACAATTAAGTCAGTTCCTATGGCAACTAATGGCAGTGCAGCAAATGAGCGCACATCCGAGGGAAAGTTATGAAGTTATACAGTAGGGAAATACTGGGGGTTTTAGTATCCACCTACTTAGAACAATCTTTCCTTATTTTAGATTCCACAAGGTAAAAAGTGGTTTTCATCTGGAAACAGCGCCACCCTCTCCTTGGGTTGTATGTGGTACTGCAGCTAAGTGTCACTGAAATAATGACAGATGAGTTGATATCTCACCAATCACCTGCAGGTGTCTTTCATGCAGTTTTTGAATCCTGGAAAATCCCTTTAAAAGGATTTGTTTAAAATGTGGAACTTTTGAATGGAGCTACATTACAGGTACCTGTCAGATCCAAAACACACACCGAAAAATCAAGTATAATCTGTACAATGGGCCTCAATGTGAGGCAATTCAGTGACAACCAGCGATTTATAGATCTGCAAATCAGAAAAGGGCGTGGACCCAATTTGCCGAAATCCGGTCAACAAAATGACAGAATTCTATGGAAGACACGGCTGCAGTTTCATTTGGAAAACCTTTGTAATTCCCCATTTGTAAAGTTTTTACAATTACAACGAAGCTCCATTCAATCTATACAGCGGAGCTGCAATACCTGCACACGCCAGGGTCAGGAGTGGAGCTGTTTCTTAAAGGAAGCTGCCGTGTTTTTCAACCTCTGGACAATCCCTTTAATTCTAACCCAATCAGCAGCCAAACTTAATTAGATGATACATATGTCACAATTTGTTGGCCCCTTTGTTGTTAATGGGAAGTCACATGATTCTAAATGTATCATTCCATGGCCAGGGGCGTGGCGAGGGGCGGGGCCAGGATGAATGTCGGGATGAGGTTCCATCACGTAAATCATAATGTTTAGCAGCTTATAGTATGTGTTGTAGCAATAATGAGAATGGTTTACCATTTTTATGTTTTGGTGCCGCTCTTCCTGTAGCACTGCATTATATTTGTACATCGCTTCTACGTATACATTTACCTTCACTTGTTGCATATTGAGGTCCGGATGATCGTCTCAAGTGATGACAACTTTGTGACCGCCAACTCCATATGCGCATGCGCTTGTATTGTCAATGTGTTGCTTTTTGTCCACCTGCGTAGCATAACGCGCATGCGCGCACACACATGCGCCGTCCTTTCTTTGATGTCCGGTAAGTCCCTTTTAACACAAATGTATGCTACGGCCGAGCCAGAGCCCAGACGTAGCATACGATAAGGGGACACGCGTTGTGCTGGCTGCCATTTGTATGTTCACGTACAAGGGGCCCAAGTCTTGCCTCGTCACCATATTGAACACATAAAAAGGGGAGCTCTTTTTTTTTTTTTAGGAGGCACCCCCATTTGTGGTATATGCCGCCTCCCTCCCATCACACCCCGCACTGGTCTCACAGGTTACCATTCTGCAATATTGTTTATTAGCCGTTCTTTTAGCATTTCTATACATCTTGTGTATTGTCTTCCTCAGTGCGATTTACACCCTTATCACATGATGAGAGTCGTCTGCGCATGTTGGGGGTCAGGATTTATTGCCATTTACTGGGTACCTGTGCTTGCCCTCAGATGATTTTTGATATTGTGTGTGTTGGAGTCTTGTGAGCGTTTTTCTAATATACTTCGCTAACAAATTCTATTTAGTTTGTAAAGAAACATACAAAGTGCCCCCTAGTTACAATGTTACTTCTCTGTTGCTATGGCAAATCTGTCTACAGGATTGAAGACGCATTTCTCTCTGCTCTCCTGCTTGTTACACAGCTGTAAGTGTTCACCCTTCTCGCTCTCTCCCTGGCTGTAGTATGCTATGAGCAGTATTTTCAAAGATCAAGCTGAAAGCGAAATTGTTAATCCTCCCTTCTCAGAGCTGTTTAACCAAACACAGGGATCAGATGTGACCTCATGTAGCCTGTATAGACACACTGGGGGTCATTTACTAAGGGCCCAAATCACGTTTTTCCGTTGGGTTACCCGAATATTACCGGTTTGCGCCGATTTTCCCTGATTTCCTCTGGGTTTTTGGCGTACGCGATCGGATTGTGGCATATCGGTGCCGGCATGCACGTGATGGAAATGGGGGGGGGGGATGGCGGACGCGGCAGTCAGAAAATCCACCGGATTCAGAAAAAACGTCATATTTTTTTTTAAAAAGTGTCGCTTACTTGCACCTGGCAATGGATCGTGAACTCCAGCGGACCTCGGCGCAACAGCGACACCTGGAGGACATCGGGCGCATGACCTTAGCAGTGCATAGTGCATCTCTATGGGAGGAAGGAGCTTGATTTGGGGGAAAATTATTTCAAATCACGGTTACACTTCAATTCTCTGCCACGTGGCATGTAAAGACTGTGCCTATAGGCGAATGCGTCAAAATCCCCAGTTAAATACGGAAAAATTTGGGAACCTCGGCAGAAATTTGTTCCACGGACCCTTAGTAAACATGCCCCAATAAGTGTATGTACAAGTTGTTTCTATGGTCTATGTATTTGGCCATGAGTGGGTCCAGAAACGCGTTGGCCAAGCACAATATATATTTTGTCCATTAACTAAACTGAAATAAGGAAGATTATCTTGAAGCCAGTGAGCTGGACTTCTGTGTGTGGTCACATTCAGATCAGGCCATCAGGTTCTAAAACAAGGTGACAAGGGACCGACCCGCTCCTACGATTCCCCGCGCAGCCCCTGCATATCCACAATGACTAGTGAGACCGCGCCGGATGATTCTGACACAATACGGAGACAATGTCAAGCAGAACGCAGACGCCTCCAATGTGATTGGCTGCCGGATTATGCAAATTCCATTATGAAAGCATATGCAGAAAAGATGTAAATAAATCTACTTTGCATCTGCTCCCTTGTCATACAAGAAAAATTATATGTGTCAAGCGATTATATTCTAATTAACCCCTTCCTTCCATCCACTTCCTGGGCAGGATCGCAACGTGTAATAAATAGCCGCGCACCGGTTCATTTTCTCCATGACAACAGGATGCCGGCCCTGGTAATAATACGGTGCCGTCACCCGGCGGAGCTGCCATCTGCCTCCTCAATTATAAGATCTCTCTCCTAATTACAAAGTGGCGGAGAAGATTGTTCTCTCGTGTTTGACACATAATTTAGCGTTTGGCCTTCTCCCCCCGCCCCCCCTCATCCCCGGGGTTCAACACATTTGTGCTTTCATCAGCCGCTTAAACAGCCGGAGCCGCTGTCACATCATAGAAATCAAAGACGTCTCATAGTCGGGACTTAAACGGAGACTTAGGGAGATGGAAAGCGTTTGCTGAGTCGGCAAAAATACACGAGATGATTGGGTTGCGTCTGCGTTCAACTGGAATATCGAGAGTCTGCCGCGTGATTCACCTCGAGACGTGGGAGTAACGGAGACGCGCAGCTCCCGCCCCCTCACCGCTTATATAAAGAAGCTTGTGGTCAAGCTAACAGGGGGAAAAAACTCAAAAATGTTGACCCCTACATTGTAGTCTCTATGGTGACTGCACCTGGAGACTTGGGGGCTGCAGGTTGTTCACTTTCTTGGTTACTGTTTCAGTTTTGAAATTTTAAGGGAACCCGTCAGCAAAAAAAACAACCCAGTATGTTGTGAAGCAGATTAACACCGTCCAGGTCTCGCTTCTTTCATGGCTTATGGTGGTGGCTTCACCTGGAAAATCTACTTTTAAAAGAGATGTAAATCTCTTGTATAAAGTCACGGAGGCGGAGAGTTTAGTACTGAAGTCAAGCTCTCTCCTTTTCAGTATGTTCTCTTTGCTGTAATTGAGGAACATCAGTAACTTTCTCTCCACAAGTCTGCTGCACGACGTCATTCACAGAGGAGAAGATGCCCTGAGGCAGGGGAGAGCTTGACTTCAGTGCTCAACTCTCCAACTCCCTGACTTTACAAAATTAAATTTACATCTAGCTTTCAAAGAAACCTACCACTTAGGTGAGCTGGTGCCGCAGCATATTTTCATTAGTAAAATCAACCCCCTATCGCCGATTTCTAAGTTATATTAAAATTTGTCTCGGTGCACCGCAATAAGGCACGGCGCACCATAAGCGTGTCCGCGCGTGTGGCGGATTCTGAAGTGCCGGAGAGCCGGTGACGTCATCGAGCGCTCCGGCACACTCGCGCCTGCGCAACTTAGCATGGCCTGTTTCCCCGTGCGAAGTTTCACAGGCACAAGTGTGCCGGAGCGCTCATTGACATCACCGGCTCTCCAGATGAGCGATGATTCTCCATCTTTTAAAAAGATCCACCTATAACATTGGTTTAAAGGAAATCTAACATCAGAATCCAAGAATAAACCAGGGACATTACTCATAGATCCAGACACTGGGACTGTGGGATCTTCTTATATTCGTTATTCAAGGCCTCTTTCCTTCCAAAATCAACTTTTATAATTATACTTATAATGGGGGGAGGGGGGTGTTACCAGAGCCCCTCTGTGCTGCAGCTTCACAGGCTGGTACACTGTCTCCGCCTTACCCCCTCTCTCTGCCTGATGTTATCTCAGAGTGTCGGCGGTAGGCGAGGGGGAGACAGTGTAACAGCCTGTGAAGAAACAGCAGGGAGGGGCTCTAGTAGAGGCATTCAGGCTCATTAGCATAACTTTAAAAGTTGATGACCACAGCCACGGTGCCTGGATCTATGAGTAAGATTGGTTTATGATATCCTGATGCATGAAGCGAGAAATGGGTGAGGGGCCTAGATTTATAGGCTATGCCAGGGGCATGGCCGCCATCTTCACCTAGGACAAGTTATTCCAATGGGAAGGAGGTCATGTAATATATCAAAGACCACCATCGTCTCAGAAATCAATTACCAAAATCAGATTCAGAACATCTCTCGTGGTTCATAAGGATTGGACCCAGCACCTTCAGTTCTGTGTTCAGCACCAGGGACAACACGTCACGTAGCTGTGCGTCACAGGGAACTTTCCCTGTTAATGTTGCAACTTTCCTTGTTCAGAATTTTCAACCACGAGAGAATGGAAATTGTGGAAATTAATTCCGGTCTTTGATATGTTACGCAAACTCCTTCCCATGGGAAAGCCTTGATCCAATATGGCGGCTTTCATGCAATGGTCATGTTCCGGACATATCCCCATTACTTGCAGCGACCCGTTTCTGAAATCTAAGGGGTTCCTGGGACATTAGTACCGTAAGGTGCACTGGATTATAAGGCGCACCATCAATAAATGCCTGCTAAAACGTCTAGATTCATATATAAGGCGCACCAGATTATCAGGGGCACCGGATGAATGGCCAGCAGGTGGCAGACCTGTGCACAGTTCAAGAACGCTGTTGTCTGTAAGTACAGTTCATATATAAGGCGCACTGGACTATAAGGCGCACCTATGACTTCCGATTTTTTTCTGTGCCTTATATTCCGAAAAATTCGGTAGCTGTCCCCCTGTAACTCGGCGGCCTCCTCTTTGCTTCAGCTGCCCCCATTTTTTCCCCAGTTTGGTTTCCTCTTTGTATCTAGTCTAAACCTGCTGACGCTTCAGTAACAATGAGAGGGTTAATCCTGCGTTTTTTCCCCCCTCCAGCCCGGTTCCCATCTTCAGACGTCTTTCCTGACACAGAAGAGATTTCTGCTCCTTTTTAAGGGCTTATTAAATTATGCGGAATGAAAGGAGTGAGCGGAGCCGAGGCGCCGACATCTTCCCCCGGAGCCGGATGCTTATTAATTGCCAAAATAAATGTAATTGAAAAAATGTCTTCAAAAAAGTAGAAATGTTATTCAGCCGCAGACAAAACCTACACTGCGGAGCGCGGCGGCGTCTCTGATCCGTCGCTTGTTTATGACCGCGGCGGCCGGGGGATTATCCGCAGGGGGGAGGGGGGGGTTACGTTTCTTCCGCTGAAAAAGTTTACGATTTATTTGGATTTGGCGAACGGAAAGCTCAGACCCCAGCGCTGCTCCTTGTATCAGGGGACAATTTATTGCAATAGAAATTAACCCCTTCTCTTCGTATTTGTTTTCCACCTTATCATCGGGAATCTACTTCCGGTCGTTCCTTATCCTTAAGACGTTCCGTATTCCCGCGCCCTGGAGCTTCCGCGTGCCGTTTCAGCCAACTCTATGACGCCTTTTCTAACATAAATTTCTTCTTTATGCAAATTATTTGTCGAGGGGCTCCTGGGGGCGTGGAGTAGCCCCAGAGAGCTACAAGGGTGAAGGTGACTCCCCGCCCCCAGCCGCGCCTACAAATCCACCTACTGCTCAGGCTCCTCCTCTTTGGGTGAGCAGAAGGTGGTGAGTTCTGGGCCTCCTGATCCTACAGCTGGGGAGTTCTGCACAGTCACAGAGTCGCATGCGCAGGACTCCCCAGCTGTAGGTGCATCACCGGCAGCAGATCAGGAGCTAGAACTTTTTTTCCTGTCACTATACATATATCAGGGGTTGTGTTTTTTTTATCGGGGCAAAACATAGTTTAATAGCACAATTTTTGGTTTCATAAATTCTACTGTTGAACATTTATTAACCCTTTGTGTTCAGTATATTTACAAGAAGACAAAAAAAGGCAAATCTATCATTCTATACTTTATTTTTTCTTCTGGGCCAATACGCACGTGGCTATGCCAAAAATTGAAGTTTTTACGTGTTTTATTTTAAATACCTTGTATAATGAAATCCTTTGAGTGTTTTTTTGTTGTGCGGGATAAATACTATTATAGTCTTTTAGTCTGGGTTGTACAGGTTCGATAGCTACTACAAATTGTGTGCGATTTTAAGTTTTTATTTATTAAAGGGCTCAGTGATTTTTGTGGTTTTTTTATATTTTCATTTTTAAAACCTTTTTTTATTTTTTTTTATTTTTATTACTTTGCCCCACAGGGGAGAGTGTAGAAACCTCAGAGAGCGTCCATGACATGAGCGTACACACTGCACCCCGGTATCATACAGACATAACAGAGGATTGCAGTCTATGGCCGAGCGCTCAGTATCAGGAGCGTCCCACGTATACTCGGAGAACAATGCACAGGCTACAGAATCCAGGAAACAATACAAACATGGCTGATGAAAAGTAAAAACTTACAGCACTGAGACACGGCCGTGGGCAGCGGTTTGTTCTGCACATCTTCAGCGTAAGAAAACTGGAAGGAAGAAGGAGAGAAGTGTAACATGTGACATTACAGATGGAGCATATAGAAACCTCGTGGCTCATCCTGCAATGCAGAGTCAGGAGACATGGGGTGCAGAGATCAGGGGCGCAGAGGTGCAGGAGGGCGTCTTACCCCCACAGACATAATTCACAGAGGATCCAAGGATTTTATTAAAAGGGAATCTGCCAATTGTTCTGCCCATCAAAGCCACAGGTCGTGGTAGGTAGCGTCCTGGGGAGAGTAGCTTCAAGTGCATTGGGGTGTGTGTCCTGACACTGCTGTGCTCTGTGCACTCTGCAGCCAGTGCTATGTATTGTCTGTTATCCCCACATTGCTGGACAACCCCTGCCAGAGCTCTAGGACCCACCAGGCGGATACAGGAACCTCCTCCCTATGAATCTGTGGGAGAGGGCCGGGATCTCGGGGAGCAGAGCTGCACATGTGGGCGGGGACGTCCCCTGTAATTGTATCGTATACAGGAGATACACAACGCGCGCCCAGCGAGAGGCCACTTACCATTATCTGCTGCTACATGTGGGAGGATAATTACCGGGGAGGCGGAAAGACAAATTCTGATTTACTTGGAAAATTTTAGGTTTTGATCTCTCGAAAGTCACAATAAAAAGGAAACCTAACGGCTAACAAAACCCGACACACACAGAAATATGTCAACGCGAGATGTAGGATAGCGGTGACTGGAGATATATCATACAGGAGGACCAGAACTCAGACCAGCACCAGCAGCAGAATAGTGAGTGCAGCTCTGGGGTATAATACAGGATGTAACTCAGTATCAGTACAGGATAAGTAATGTCATGTATGTACACAGTGACTGCACCAGCAGCAGAATAGTGAGTGCAGCTCTGGGGTATAATACAGGATGTAACTCAGGATCAGTACAGGATAAGTAATGTCATGTATATACACAGTGACTGCACCAGCAGCAGAATAGTGAGTGCAGCTCTGGAGTATAATACAGGATGTAACTCAGGTGGATCAGTACAGGATAAGTAATGTCATGTATGTACACATGACTGCACCGCAGCCAATAGTGGTGCAGCTCTGGGGTATACAGGATGTAACTCAGGATCAGTACAGGATAGTAATGTCATGTATGTCACAGTGACGGTGCACCAGCAGCAAATAGTGAGTGCAGCTCTGGGTATAATACAGGATGTAAACTCAGGATCAGTACAAGGATAAGTAATGTCATGTATGTACAAGTGACTGCACCACCAGCAGAATAGTGAGTGCAGCTCTGGGTATAATACAGGATGTAACTCAGGATCAGTACAGGGATAAGTAATGTCATGTATGTACACAGTGACTGCACCAGCAGAATAGTGAGTGCAGCTCAGCTCTGGGTTATAATACAGGATGTAACTCAGGATCAGTACAAGTAAGTATGTCATGTATGTACACAGTGACTGCACCAGCAGCAGATAGTGAGTGCAGCTCTGGGTATATACAGATGTAACCAGGATCAGTACAGGATAAGTAATGTCATGTATGTACAACAGTGACTGCACCAGCGCAGTAGTAAGTGCATCTCTGGTGTGCCTCGTTACCTCGTTAGCTGTCTGTTGCTTGAAGGCGTGGCTGCTGCTGCTCTGCTCTGCTAAGCTCCAGCCCCTGTCTCATGAACCACCGTGCCACTTGGCTCTGCTCTCTCTCTCCCAGGGAGGGAGTGGGTTTCCAGGCATGAGCCAGGGCAAGCAGTCCCAGGCTCCTGCTTCCGGTCTACGTCTCGCCGCGGGAGGCAGGGGTAGCCAGGAACGGCCAGCGCTGCGGAAGCTTGGGGGTAAGAAGATCTGCAAGGAACAGCAGCAATGCTGCTCCAAGTACCCCCAGGCCGCTAAGGCTTCAAAAAGCACCAAAACCCCAGGAAAGCGGATACATCGGGAAAGCTGGTACCAAGAAAGCTGGATATTGCGGGAAAGCTGAGTGCTCAGGGAGGTGAGGCTGACCTCAGTGAAGAGGCTGGGGAATGCTGAGGGATGGCCCAGAGCCCGGGAGGCATAGCTGGAAATAGACTCCCGGGTCTGGGCCACCTCTCTGAGTACGAAGAAGCCAGCAAGACGGTGAGGAGACTGCGGGAGGAGCTCAGGTGCGCCCATGCCAGGGCAAGCTCTGCCCCAAAGAGGAAGAAGGAGCAGATTCTGGCAGAGATATCCAGGCTCCAGACTGACATCCAGGCCTTGGAGGAGAGGAAGGCTTACCTGCTAGAGAGGAGCGGTCCGTTTAAAGAAAAAATCCTTAATGATGAGCGGTTCCGGGAGATGGAGGAGGAGAAGCAGAGGCGGCTGATGGGGCTTCAGCCTGAGAGTCAGACGGAGGAGGAAAGTCCGGTGCCGTGCAGTGGGCCCCCTGCAGGACAAGCGGCTATGTCATCTGCCTGCGGTTCTGCCGGCCCAGTGGCGGCCCCTATTAAGAGCTATGCCAGTGTCGCTGCTGGGGGACGTAGGGTTCCATCATCCTCGTCTCTGGGCTCTGGGGACGGCTTTTTGCAACGGCGCCTCCTGCAGGCCTTACAGAAGGGGTACAGGAATATAACTACTATAATACTGTCCCTATGTACAGGAATATAACTACTATAATACTGCCCTCTATGTACAGGAATATAACTACTATAATACTGCCCCCTATGTACAAGAATATAACTACTATAATACTGCCCCTATGTACAGGAATATAACTACGTATATGCAGTATATAATGACTCTGTAGCAGTGTGGACTACTCTTGGGATACTATTACTGGGATGCGGGATGTGATTAACACGGTGAGGTGACACATGACTTGTAGATGACATTGTGCACTGATTCTCGGTTACACTACTCTGAGCACTTGTTTTCGGCTCCTGCTCCTCGCTCTGTGCCCCCCGTATGACATCACATCGGGGCAGATTATACTACTGTTCTCTAAGGTTCTTAAAAGGAGCTTCCTATGATTTTGTATAAAGAGCGGAGCTGTCACCAGTCACAGTCCCCAGGATTAGCACAGAGACTGATCGTGAGTGTGAGACGCATATGTGGACTATGACCCCATGGGATGAGTAGAGGGGTATTCGGGGTGTAATTAGTGGGGGTCCAATCTCTGGATCTGCAGAAAGCTTTATGTGCTTTGTCCCGTTCACCAAGTTCCTCCAGTGCAGACCTGACCTCACATCTCTCCAGGGAACACATCAATGACTGGATGCAATTCCATGCATGACCAGGTGGGGCGCCAGTCATGATTCTCCTCATCTCCAAACCAGAGCCCCCTAAAGAGTTCATCTCCATCCGTAAAGATTGTAAATCTCAGTTTAACTGGACAATATTGTGTACTCCAGTCACCTCCAGAGCTGCATCCAGAGCCTCGTAGCTCACACATAACATTTCCCGTTACTTCCTAAATCTCCAACTACAATAATTTCTCTCCATATACTCCATACAGAGACCAAACCCTCAGCACAGGGATTAAAGGGAACCCGTCAGCACATTTTTCACAAATCCAGCTAGTGGCAGGTCCCCAAAGAGTCCTAAAATAAATGCCTCACTTCTTTTAGCAAAAAATGGTTTCCCTTACATCACCATAAAATAAACTTTGTTATCTTACCTGGTATACAGCCTGATCCTCAGCAAGATAGAGGGGGCGTGACCTGCTTGGCAGAGTCCAATAGCTCCTCCTCATGGCTCCTTCATGTCATGTGACCAGGGTAATGTCACGTAAGGTCCTCTATCCAGTAAGATTTGTAAAGTCTACCCCATGTATGTATCTGATCACATGAAAGAACATCAGCCTCCACAGACGTCTATTCCTCCCCATCCTCAATGGAGGCTGCTGTGATTTCCTGTGATCAGATACATACATGGGGTAGATTTTGCAAACGTTAGTATATAAAGGACCTTACATGACATAACCCTGGCCACGTGGCATTACGTTCTGAATGGTGAGACGGAGACATGGGAAGGGACTGCTGGACTCGACTGAGCACACACCCTCTGATGCCATGTATGATAAAGTTGATTTTATGGGGATGTAAGGGAAACACGTTTTAGCTAATAGAAGGCTGTCGTTTAGTTAATAGGACCCTATGGAAACCTGTCAATAACCGAATTCATCAAAAAATGTGGTGACAGGTTCCTTTAAAAGCTGTGATTGCAGCTTTGGATGTGACCAGAACAAAATAACTAAATTCAAGTTATGAGCAAAATGAGATCATGACTTTTTGGGGTCTCCTCTAAGTTGTTATCTACATGGATTGCAAAGCGCATCGTCCCCCATTACCTACCGAAAGGCAGCTCGAACCGGGTGTCCAGTAAGATCTTATGTAGAGTCGGGTTCCGGGTGCCACAGATCTCATCATCTTTCATCAGAACCTCGGCCTCTAGTGCGGCCCACTCCCCCGGACCCTCCTGTGGGAAACATTCACAAGTCACACAACATAGAGATGGAGGGATCAAGGGGCGCAGACCTACCCCGGAGCGCGCAGACCTACCCCGGAGCGCGCAGACCTACCCCGGAGGGCGCAGACCTTAACCCCGTAGGCGGCTCAGACCTAACCCCGAGCGCGCAACCTACCCCCGGAGCGAGTCAGACACCGAGCGCTAAACCCCCGGACGCGAGACGTTACCCGGCACGCAACTACCCCGGAGCGGCGCAGACCTACCCCGGACGCGACCTACCCGAGGCGCACAACTACCCCGTCTGTCACGCAGACCTACCCCGGAGTCACGTCAGACCTACCCCGGAGCACCCGACATACCCCTGGAGCACATAATCTACCACCGGAGCAGCAGATCTACACCACGGAGCACGCAGATCTCCCCCGCAGCACCAGATCTATGACCCCCGGAGCACGCGATCTACCCCCCGAGCGTCAGACTTGGGAGCCAGCCTTCCCCTCCGCGAGCTTGTGATTTTCCACCATTTTTTTGGGAATAACAGATATCAATTAAACAGTCTGTTTACATTACAAAGTATCAGTTTCTGTATCAGATCGGTTCAAAGTGAACGGATTCCACGTTTTCCGTTAGTGGAAGTGAGTTTCCGTTTTTCCCATTATTTTTAATCTTCTGCTTTGGCCTCTGGAGGTCGCGTTGAAACTCTGGAATTTAAAATCCGAGCTCAGGATAAAAAAAAGTAAAAAGAGGACGGGAGGGCGTCTCCCGTTATCCTTCTGTTACCTCAGAAAAACAAAAATAGCGCAGCAATCTGCATCCAACTATTCACTAAAATATCAGCAGATATAAAAACGGGACACCAAGCGAGTCCACTGATCATCGGAACAGAACGATCCGGTATCATCCATCACTACAGTTATCCTGTACTGCGCTGCGGAATATGATGGCGCTATATGAATAGACCTTTATTATCATTTTATTCTTTTATTTTAAAAAAACGGAAACTGAAGCCCGAGTGCACATGTGACAATGGCCCAAAAGATCATATATACAATATACTTTGTGTTTCAATTGTCCAAGACCTCTGCTTGCTGTCAATGACTGGGAACACTGTTTCTTGCTTGTTGTATTATGTCAGGTGTTTAAAACACAGGTTTTTATACTTGTTTATTGAGAAGTATCCACCAGTAAGTTCTTCCATATGAGATTGATCGGGGTCAACACGTAACCCCCTCGGGCGTCTTTAGTCAGAAGTCAATGTATGGAAAATATAACAGGAAGTAGACGGCTCCATTCATGGGGACAAGTGTCAGGTCCTTCCGACCTCTAATAAAGATCGCTGTAGCCAGGAAAACCCCTTTAAGACTGAGTCCTCACCTCGTCCGACTGTCGTATTGTCTGCAGTGGGATCCACAGGTCCCCACCATGGTGTCCCCAGATGAGGCACTTTAGTTCCCACATTCTACATAAGCCCCAGGTCCAGCCGATCTGATCTCACTGCAAGATAAAACAGGATTTAACCATGTGACAGCGTTATAAATAATATATAGTATCTATCCTGTATATTCAGCAGTGTCCTATGATAATGCTGGCTGTACAGGACTACAATCCAGGATAAGTCCATTGTGCCTGCTGCCCCTTGTGCCTGCAGAGGAACAGCCACAGCAAAGAAACAAGTCTTCACACAGGTTCTCCCCATCGCAACAGGAACTAGGCGTCTGTTATGTGTCATGGAGGGGAGGGGGTTAGTGGCCCATAATAAATTAACCGCACAAAATTCATACTCTTTCAGTGCCCGAAGCTCCTGTGTAAATAGCTGGTAGAAATACCGGGCGATCTAGCAGCATGCTCCCCTGCCGAGAGCTACGTGGTCGGGCATCGGACCAGGGCTGGGGATGGGTAAGCCAAACGTCGCCAACTCAACTGCAGTGTGCGGTGCAGGGAGGAGAGGAGAAGCTGCAGTGTGCGGTGCAGGGAGGAGAGGAGAAGCTGCAGGGAGGAGAGGAGACGTGCAGTGTGCGTTGCAGCGCGGGCGAAGAGGAGAAGTCTGCAGTGTGCGGTGCAGGGAGGAGGCGAGTGAAAGCTGCAAGTGTGCGGGTGCAGGGCAGGAGGAAGGAGAAGCTGCAGGGTGCGGTGCCAGGGAGGAGAGGAGAAGTGCAGTGTGCGGTGAGAGAGGAGAGGAGAAGTGCAGGGGAGGGAGGGAAAGCTGCAGTGGTGGCGGTGCGCGGGAGGAGAGAGAAGCTGCAGTGTGCGGGGCAGGGAAGGAGAGAGCAGGCTGCAGGGAAGGACGAGGAGAGGGCGCAGGGAGGAGGGAGAAGCTGCAGCAGTGAGCGTGCAGGGAAGGAGGAGAGACGAAGCTGCAGGTGCTGTGCAGGGAGGACCGGAGAA
Organism: Engystomops pustulosus; assembly: GCA_019512145.1. Lineage (NCBI taxonomy): Eukaryota > Metazoa > Chordata > Amphibia > Anura > Leptodactylidae > Engystomops > Engystomops pustulosus. The sequence continues at coordinate 318,426,242 of CM033641.1, read as the reverse complement.
GTGCTTTGCGTTGAGCGGGAGGAGACGCCAAGGCTGCAGGGTGCGGTGCAGGGAGGAGGAGAGGAGAAAAGCTGCAGTGTGTCGGTGCGAGGTGAGGGACAGGAGAGGAGAAGCTGCAGTGTGCGGTGCAGGGAGGAAAGGAGAGGAGAAGCTGCAGGTGTGTGGGCTGTGCAGGGAGGAAAGGATTGAGGAGAAGCTTCATTGTGCGCGCAGTGGAGGAGAGGAGAATGCTGCGTGTGCAGTGCAGGGTAGGAGAGGAGAAGCTGCATGTGCGGTGCATGGCAGGAGAGGAGATCTGCAGGGAGGAGCAGGAGAAGCGCAGTGTGCGGTGCAGGGAGAGAGGAGAGCTGCAGTGGAGGCAAGGAGAGGCTGCAGAGAGGAGAGGAAGTCAGCGTGTCAGGGCTGGAGAAGCTGCAAGCGTGCGGTGGCAGGAGGAGAGAGAAGCTGCCCACGTGCGGTGCAGGTTTGGAGAGGAAAGCTTTGCAGTCGGTGCGGTGCAGGGAGGAGTAGAGAAGCTGCGCGGGCGGGTGCAGCGGAGGCAGAGGAGAAGCTGCAGCGTGCGGTGGCGGGTTAGAATGGAGTAAGCTGCAGCGTGCGGTGCATGGAGGTAGAGGAGAAGTGCAGCGTGTCGGTGCAGGGGGCAGAGGAAACTTGCAGCGGCGGTGCAGGAGAGAGAGGAGAAGCTGCAGCGTGCGGTGCAGGAGGAGAGGAGAAGCTGCAGTGATGGCGGTAGCGAGTGAGCGTGCAGGTGCAGGAGCGAAGGAAAGCTGCAGCGTGCGGTGCAGGAGACCGGAGTATAGAACTCAGCGTGCGGTGCAAGGGAGGAGAGTAGAATGGCTGCAGCGTGCGGTTGTCAGGAGGGAGAGCAAGCGGTGCAGCGTGCGTGGCAGGAGGGAGGAGGAAGCTGCAGCGTGGGGGGTGCAGGAGGAGGAGGGAGAATCTGCAGTGGTGGGCTGCGTGAGGAGAGGAAGAAGAACTGCGCTGTGCGGGGCGGGAGGAGGAGAGAGAAGCTGCAGTGTGCGGTTCAGGGAGAGGATGAGGAGAAGCTGCAGTTGTGCGGTGCAGGGGAGGGGAGAGGAGAAGCACCCCGCAGTGTGCGTGCAGGGAGGGAGAGAGAGGAAAGTCTGCAGGTGCGGTGCGGCGGAGAGGATAGGAGAAGCTGCAGCATGCACGAGAGCACAGAGCAAGCATTGTGAGGTCTAGTCTAATCTCTCAGGGACATACATAACACTGGCTGCAGAGAGCACAGCAGTGGGGATGTCTATTCCCATCTCATCCAGGGACAATACACTAACAACTGCTGCAGAGAGCAGAGCACAGCATTGTGATTAACACATCTGTCCATGGACAATACATAACACGTGGCTCAGGAGCACGAGCACCCGCAGGTGAGGGTATGATTACACTTCTCTCAGGGAAGTACATAGCATGGCATGCGAGAGCACCGAGAGCACTAGCAGCGTGAGTGTATGTATTACATCACTCTTCTCCAGGGACAATACATAACACTGGCTGAGGCACAGCAGTGTGAGTCTGATTACACATCTCTCCAGGGACAATTATAACACTGGCTGCAGAGAGCACAGATCCAGCAGTGTGAGGGTCTGATTAACACACCTCCCAGGGGTAATACCATAAACACGGCTGCAGAGAGCACAGACACAGCAGTGTGAGGTCTGATGACACGTCTATCTAAGACAATCATAAACATGGCTGCAGAGGCACAGAGCACAGCAGCGTGAGGTCATGATTACACAGCTCTCCGGGACACAGAGAACATCCGGCTGACAGGAGAGACCACAGAGCACATCAGGTGAGGCTGATTACACATCTCTCCAGGGACATACACACTGGCTGCAGAGAGCACAGCAGTTGTGAGGGTCTGAGTAACATCTCTCCAGGGCCACAAATATAACAACGGACGCAGAGAGCACAGAGCATCCAGTGTTAGGTCTGATTACACATCTCTCCAGGGGAATAATACAGGTCGAGGGCTGGCTGCAGAGAGCACAGAGGGCACCAGCAGTGTGAGGTCTGAGACACATCTATCTAGGGACATATACATAACACTGGCTCAGAGAGCACAAGCCAGCGTGTGAGGTCTGATAATACACATACTCTCCATGGACTAATACATAACACTGGCTGCAGAGGCACAGCCGTGTGAGTCTGATTTACACCTCTCTCAGGTACAATACATAAACTGACTGCAGAGCACAGAGCACAGCCAGTGATGAGTCTGATTAACAATCTCTCCGAGGGAGCAATACAAAACACTGGCCTGCAGAGCGCAAGAGCACAGCAGTGTAGGTCTGATTAACACATCCTCCAGGACAATACATAAACGCAGTCTGCAGAGAGGCACAGAGCACAGCAGTGGTGAGGACCTGACTACCCATATCATCAGGGTACAATACATACACACTGCTGCAGAGGCTCATCAGTGTGAGGACATGGCCCATTGCACTTGTAGAAGTCACAATCTCGGATAAAAACCCATCCAGGTGGTCCTGTGTCATTTCATGGGTCTGATTACAAAGGGATAATACCTAATACCAGCTGCAAAGAGCACAGAGCCCAGCAGTGTGAGGGCACATTAACATAAAGTACCAATCCTGGTAGACTCAAACCATATTTCACAAGTCATTTCTCTACTAACAACAAGACAACAAGTTACAGTTGTAACAGATTCATGCAGGGGCCTTTATGAACAGAATGGAAACAAAACCACTTTCCGTAATGGTACCGGATACTAACCTCTCACATGATCTAGTTCTCTGCGGTGACGGCGTCTTATAATTCTTTTGTCGTTTCCATGTCACTTGTTTCCGCTGTCAAAATCACACACCATACAAACCAGAAAAACATTGAGCGGGACGGGAGAGGACGGCAGCAACGCCGTGATTGCATCCGTCTATTCAGGAGAAGAAGAACACGAGCCCCGATGCTTCCCATCATCGAGGTCAGGCAGATCTACCAGGCACGACCCAGACACAAAGGGCAGGACCGTCTCCTCACATCTTATGGAGAGGGAACCTGTCAGCAGGATTCACCTTTTGTTAGGAATATATAAAGGTATAAGACCAGCAGGGGGCAAAGGGTTAAGCATCGTAATAAGACGCTGGGGAGGAGAGTCAGGAAGAGGAAGAAAAAAGTTTTTATAGTCTTTTAGGAAAATGTATTGCCTGGATTAAAGGGGTTGTCTAATATTGTATATGGATAGGAAAGGACATCCGACCCCTGTCCAGGCCTGGGACAACATATGCATGTAGTGGAAGAGAAGGACACTCCAGTTCGGTACGTGACAGAAAGGGCAATAGCTGGAAGCTTTGTAAGCAGGAGTAAGGAAAAAAAATATGCTAATGAGCCAGAAAGGCTTTGGGGGCGTTACCAGAGCTCCGGGCTGTAGCTTCACGGGATGTTATACTGTCTCCCCTCCTAACTGGGGGAGGGGGAGTGCTTCTTATAACAGCCTGTGAAGTCATAGCACGGAGGGGCTCTGATAACACCCCCAGAGTGCTTCTAGCTCATTAGCATAATTTTAAAAGGTGATTTTAGAGGCAGGGGCATGGATAACACATATAAGCCGAATACCACAGTCCCGGATGCTGATCTATGAGTAATGTCCGGGGTTTATCAGGATGGAGTCTGATGGGAGATTAAGCTAAATGAGGTCATTAGTGAGTATCCAAGGGCATCCATCATCCATCATCATCATCAATCATCATCAATCATCACCCATGACCTGATTTTCAGGATCCGCTCAACACCAGAAGCAGGCAGAGCTCAGTATGTATGTACAACAGATGTACAGGGTCATCATTAGGCATCATGCTCCCATTCACCTGCAGAAAAATCCATTATAGGTGTAGCATAGGAGGAGGATAAAACATACGGCACTGATTTTACTACCGGTATGTAGAGATTGGCCGAATATGCTGAAGAGAAATAAGTCCATAAGTTTTAATGGTAAAATAAAATTGCACACAAAGAGTTGTAGTTCACCCATGTGACCACTAGATGGCAGAGGAGACCTGTCCCGGACTGTAATGGCCCATGTGACCACTAGATGGCAGAGGAGACCTGTCCCGGACTGTAGAGGAACGGGTATCGGTCACATCATATAGCGGGAAGCGGATAACTTGCTGATCAGTAGGTGCTCCGAATCTACAAACTTCATGAATCGAATTCATGAGATGGTGTCACTAATGCCCCAATACCAGAAAACCCTCTGCTCTGCTGCTCCATCAACTAACTATTAGAAGAAGCCCATGAGATTAATTGGGGAGCGATACGGAAGAACTGGATCAGAATCTCCCTTATCTCAACCCCATCACGACGGCATACGGGTACACACCTCCTGCGATACAAGTATAGACACTTCAGACCGCATCCAAAAATTTGAACGATTAAAAACTTCCTCCTTTAATTCCGGTCAGTGTTCTAGGATGCTCAGAACCGGAGAGATCCAGAGGGAAATCACAGTAAAGAGCGATTTATAAATAAAGATCCAATTTCAAAACTGTTACCTTACGGGTTTTCCCACGAAACTAGATTTCCCACAGAATGAGGCCCATTTTGCTGATGGTGGGGGGGGGTCTCATCACATGTCTCATCACTCCGACCCCCAGCGCTCAGCAAGTTAGGCCCAATGCTGTGTTTTTCGTGGGAAAACCCATTTACAGCTTTTTCTCCGGTCCACCAGAAACCCATCCTGATACCGATTATTAAAGGGAAGCTTCTCTCCCATAATCGACAACCAGGATTGTGCCAGGTTCCGAGGTAGGAGCCCCCTCGGGGGGGGGGGGGGGACTCCCTCCTCCGTCTTCTCTGAGCCGAGACTTCAGAAGACATGCACCCGCTGCTCGCAACCTACAGCATGCGGATGCGGTTTATATACAATGTTTTATTACCTTATCAACTTAGTAACCCCTTAATTAACCCAGGCTAACAAAAAAAAAGACTATAATGACAAAAATTTGGTCAGGACCAGAATTCTTGTGCATAGCATTTAACCAGTGCCAAACCCTCCACCCCAACACCATGGTCACAACACCTATTCACTCCTACTTTCTGGTCCATCACTGGTCTAGCTGAGATAAAGGAGAAAAGGAGGAGAGGGAGAAGCTGCGGTGGCGGTGCATGGAGGAGGGAGAGGAGAGATGCAAGTCTGTCACGCGGAGCAGGGAGGAGGAGAGGAGAAGCTGCAGTGTGCGGCGCAGGAGGGAGAGGAGAAGCGCAGTGTGCGGTGCAGGGGGGAGGGAGTGAGAAGCTGCAGGTGTGCGTTGCAGGGTGAGCGAGAGGAAAGGTGCAGTGTGCGGTGCAGGGAGGAGGAGAGAGACGCTTGCAGTGTGTCGGTGCAGGGAGAGGATGAGAGGATAAGCTGCATGTGCGGTGCAGGGAGGAGAGAGGAGAAGCTGACCGGGGGTGTGCAGGATGAGGAGGGAGGAGGAGAAGCTGGCAGTGTGCGGTGCAGGGAGGAGAGGAGAAGCTGCAGTGGCGGTGTCAGGGAGAGGAGAGAGAGAAGCGTGCAGTTGCGGTGCCAGGGAGGTGTAGGACGCGTTTAGAGAGGAGAAGAAAGCTGCAGTGTGCGGTGGGAGGTAGGGAGACTGTCATGTGGTGAGGGAGAGAGGAGAAGCTGCAGTGCAGTGCGATGCAGGGAGGGGAGGAGAAGTGCGCAGCGGGGTTCAGGTGAGGAGGGAGAGAAGGCTGCATGGTGGCGGTGGCAGGGGGGAGTGAGAGGAGAAGCTGCACGTGACGGGCAGGGAGGAGTAGAGGAGAAGCTGCAGTGTGCGGTCAGAGGTAGAGAGGCATGTTAGGAGAGGGGAGAGGAGAAGCTGCAGTGTGCGGTGCGGAGGAGGAAGAGATGCTAGTCAGTGTGCGGTGGCAGGGAGGAGAGAGGAGAAGCTGGCAGACGTTGCAGTGCAGGGAGGAGGAGAGGAGCCGCAGTGTAGGGTGCAGGGGTGAGGATGCGGAGAGCTGCAGCGTGGTGCAGGGCAGGTAGGAGAGGAGAGCTGCAGGCTGCAGGCGGGAGGAGGCGGGAGAAAGTCTGCAGGGCTCGCAGGGGGGAGGAGGGGAGACAGCTGGCAGTGTGCGGGTGGATGGCAGGAGTGGAGAAGCGCAGAGGGAGAGGAGAAAAGCTGCATGTGCGGTGCAGGGAGAGGAGAGATATGAAGCTGCAGGCCGGCATGGCAGGCGGAGGAGAGAGAAGCTGAGCGTGTGCGTTGCAGGTGAGGGAGAGAGGAGAAGCGCAGTGTGCGGTGAAGGGAGAGAGAGGAGAAGCTGCAGTGTCGGCGCAGGAGCGGAGAGAGGAGAAGCTGCAGTGTGCGGGTCAGGGAGGAGGGAGGAGAAGCTGCAGGGTGGGTGCAGGGAGGGAAGGAGAAGCCTTCAGGTCGTGCAGTGAGGATCGGAGAGGAGAAGCTGCAGGTGTGCGGGAGGGAGTAGAGGAGAAGTCGCAGTGTGCGTGGCAGGAGAGAGAGGGTAAGCTGTGCAGTGTGCGATGCAGGGAGGAGAGGAGAAGATGGCAGTGTGAGCGTGCAGGGAGGAGCAGAGAAGCTGCAGTGGCGAGTGCAGGAGGAGGGAGAGAAGCTGCCGTGTGGGGTGCAGGGAGGAAGAATGATGTTCGGAGGAGGAGAGGAGAAAGCTGCAGTGTGTCCGTGGGGAGGCGAGAGAAGCTGCAGTGTGCGCGGTGCAGGGAGGAGGAGAAGCTGGTCGCGGTGCAGGGCAGGGAGCGAGAGGAGGAAGCTTGCAGGTGCGGTGCACAGGGGGGCGGAGAGGAGAGCTGCAGTGTGGCGGTGGTCGGGGAGAAACAGTGGGAGAGGAGGGAAGCTGCAGTGTGCGTGCAGGGGAGAGGAGAGAGCAGGCAGGGGAGAGGGACTGCCGGAGGTGAGAGACTCCGGCTCGCATGTGTAAGGAAACTTGCAGGGGAGGACATGCAGTCAGTGCGTGACAGGTGAATAATGAGTCACAGGCGGTGCAAGTCTAGGTGCGTTGATCAGGGGAGTTAGGAAGGACAGGCCTGAGACTATTATACAGTGCACCTACTGGATCTTCCAGTTCTTGGATACAATGAAAACGAGAGTAATGTGAAGCCGACAGCAACAGAGAGGACGGTGGGCGGGGGAGCTGCAGTGTGATCGGGAGGGCGAGAACCTAGCCTCAGTGTTGCAGTGAGGAGGAGGAGAAGAGTCGGAGAGAAGGAAAGCGAGAGTGCAGTGTGCGGTGCAGGGAAGGAAGGAGAAGCTGGCAGTGGCGGTGCAGGGAGGAGCAGAGGAGAGGAGAAGCGCAGCGTGCGGTGCAGGGGGGAGGACGAGGAGAACTGCGTGTGCGGTGGCAGGGAGAGGAGAGGAGAGCTGGCAGTGTCTGTGCAGGGAGGGTGAGAGGAGAGCTGCAGTGTGCGGTGCAGGGAGGAGAGGAGGAGAAGCTGCAGTGTGCTGATGGCAGGAGGAGGAGTAGAAGCTGGCAGTGTGCGGTGCAGGGAGAGGAGAGGACGTCAGTGGCGGAGGAAGGAGAATCATGTGGAGGGAGAAGTGCAGTGTGGTAGGGGCGTCAGTGCGGGCAGGGTAGGAGGATGAGGTAGAGCTGCAGTTGGGTGCAGGAGTGGGAGCGACGGTGCGGGGAGGAGAGGAGAGAAACCTGGAGTGCGGTTGCAGGGAGGAGAGAGAAGCTGCAGCGGCGGTTGCGGGAGGAGGAGAGGAGAAGCTGCACGTGCGTGCAGGGAGAGGAGAGGAAAGCTGCAAGGTGGGTGCATGGAGGAGGAGAGAGAGGAGAAGCTGCAGGTGTGCGGTGCAGGGCAGGGAGGAGAGGATGAACGCAGCTGTGCGGTGCAGGGAGGGAGAAGGAGAAGCTTGCAGTCCGTGCGTGCAAGGGGGAGGGAGGAAAGAAGCTGGCAGGGTGTGCGGTGGCAGGGGTTGAGGGAGAGGAGAAAAAAACGCGCAGTGTGCGCGGCAGGGGAGGGAGAGTAGAAGCTGCAGTGTGCGGTGCAGGGAGGAGGAGAGGAAGAAGCTGCAGGTGCGGTGCAGGGAGGATGAGGAGATAGCTGCGTGTGGTGGTGCAGGGAGAGAGAGAAGCTTGCAGTGTGCGTGGCAGGGAGGAGGAGGGAGAAGCTGCATGTGCGTGCAGGGAGAGTAGCAGGCGTGCAGAGAGAGGAGAAGCTGCAGTGTGCGGTGCAGGAGGAGAGGAGAAGCTGCAGTGTGCGGGCAGAGGAGGGAGGACAAGGAAAGGATTTTTACGTATTGCAGCTCAGACTATAACCCTGAACATTTTGTTCTAATTTGGCAATACCCCACTCCATACAGCAGGGGGCGTTGCAGCAGGCGTCACGTCGCCGTAGATCCGAGGTCCATATTTACCCATGAGGTCACACCGGGCGGCTGCCAATGTTTATCGTGCTGGCGTGATCCCGGGTGACGCTATGGGAAGTGTGACAGGACCTGTATACACTCACATAACCTTTACACCTGAGCTGCACCTATTCTCTGGGCTGCTCTTCACTACCCCAAGTTCTGTTATCCCATAAATAGGGGATACAAATCTGATAAACGAGAGTCCAACTGCTGAAGCCCCCGACCCATCACAACAATGAGAGTCCCGTTCTCCATGCAATACCATGGGTATATATACACACACCTCACCGGGGGTCTCTGGTGGGTTCATGTAAGGACAAGGCTTAGGTCCTAACCCGTGATGACACTTACAACATGAAGTCTTGCTCCCAGCAGGGCTGGTCCCCTCTCACCGTCACCGTCGTGCTCTTCACATTTTGGACTTTTAACGTGACATAAGTGTTAAACTTATCTACAGGAAAAGAAGATAAAAGAAACAAAGTTATCAAACCCGCAAAATACCAGAGCAGAACTCCCACAAGACTCCTCCTACTGACCGACGCTTTACTACAATTGTCCAGATATTTTGGATAAGTATAGGGCCTATCCCTTAAAAGGGAAGCCCCAAATCCCCCAACAATGCAAAGGAGCTTCTCTGTGCACCAGAGGCGGGGCTTCTAAATGCAAACTGGGTGGGGTCTAGGAACACTGTACTTCTCCGTCGCGTTGAAACACCACTATGGGGCCTTCATTCCCCATCTCTGTTATCACACAGGGTCAACGTACATCTCCTCTCTTACCATCCTAGGGGGCAGGCTTCATTCCCCACGTCTGTTTCCCCTAGGGCAGCTGTACATTCCCCATCTCTTTCCCATCACTAGGCAGCTGTACGTTCTCTCTCTGTTATCACAACCACTAGGGGGCAGACTGGTCATTCCCCATCTCTGTTAATAACAACAAAACGACAATAATGGGGCAGACTGATCACATCCCAAACATCGCTCTCTGTTTATACATCACTAGGGGCAACTGTACATGCCCCATCTCTTTTATAACCCCCACCTAGGGTGCATACTTTACATTCTCCATCTCTCGTTAACCACCATAGTGGGCAGACCTTTGTACATTCCTCTCCATCTCTGTATACAATCACTCGGGGTCATACTGTACTTCCCCATCTCTGTTATACACCACTATGGGCAAGACTGTCACATCTCCACTCTGTTATTACACCACTAGGGGTGCAGACTGTCATCCCGGCATCTCTGTTATACACCACTAAGGGGCATACTTACATTCCTCCATCTCTGTTATACACCACTATGGGGCAGACTTACAATCTCCATCTCCTAGTTATACCCCACTATGGGGCAGACTTTACATTCTCCACTCTCTTTTATACAACACCCCACTAGGGGTCAGACTGTACATTCCCATCTCTGTTATACATCACTATGGGGCAGATCTGTACCTTCCCCATCTCTGTTATACCACCACTATGGGCGACTGTACATTATCCCCCATCTCTGTTATACACCACTAGGGGGCAGACTGTACTTCCTCCATCTCTGTTATACACCACTAGGGTGCCGACTTACATTCCCCATCTCCTCTGTTATACCACCACAGGGGGCCGACTGTACAATTCCCATCTCTGTTATACACCACTAGGGGGCAGACTGCTGTACATTCCCCATCTCTGTTATACACCACTAGGGGGCAAATGCTGTACATCTCCATCCCTGTTTACACCCCTAGGGGTGCAGACTGTACATTCTCCACCATCCTCTTTATAACTCACTAGGGGGCATACTGGACCTTCTCCATCCCTGTTATACCCCACTATGGGCAGACTGTACCTTCTCCATCTCTGTTATACACCACGAGGGGGCAGGCTGTACATTCTCCATCTCTGTTAACACACATAGGGGGCAGGCTGTAAACTTCCCCATCTCTGATTTCCCACTAGGGGGCAGACTGTACTTCCCCATCTCTGTTATAACACCACTAGGGGCAGACTGTACATTCCCCTCTCTGTTATACACCACTAGGGGGCGAGACTTTACATTTCCCATCTCCGTTATACAACCCCTATTGGGCAGACTGTACGTTCCCCATCTCTGTTATAATACACAACTAGGGGTCAGACTGTACATTTCCCATCTCTGTTATACATCACTAGGTCAGACTGAATTCTCCCTCCTGTTATCACCACTAGGGGCAGACTGTACATTCCCCTCTCTGTGCATACATCACTAGTGGGCCAGACTGTCCATTCCCCATCTCCTGTTTATCCACCACTAGGGGGCAAGGCTTGTACATTCCCCATCTCTGTTATCAACAACTAGGGGGCAGACGTACATTCCCCTCTCTGTTTATACACCACTAGGGGGCGATGTGACATTCCCCATCTCTGTTATACACCAAGGGTGCAGACTGTCAGTCCCCATCTCTGGTTATACAACCACTAGGGGCCGGCGTACATTTCCCCTCTCTGTTAGACCACCACTAGGGGGCAACTGTACGTTCCCCATCTCTGTTATACACAACTAGGGGGCAGACTGTACTTCCCCCATCTCTGTTATACCTCACTATGGGGCAGACTGTAACGTTCTCCATCTCGTTATACACCACTATGGGCAGACTGTACATTCCCCATCTCTGTTATACATCACTAGGGGGCAGACTGTACATCCCATCTCTGTTATCAACACCACTAGGGGGCGAGGGCTTTACATTCCCCATCTCTGTTTACACCACTAGGGGCAGACTGTACATTCCCCATCTCTGTTATAACCCCACTAGGGGGCATACTGTACGTTCCCTCTCTGTTATACACAACTAGGGGGCAACTGTACATTCACCATCTCGTTTAGACAACCACTAGGGGGCAGACTGTACATTCCTCTCCCTCTCCATTTGTGCCTCAGCAGTAGGGGAGTCTTCCTCTCAGATATTTCCCCTGCTGACCCCCTCTAGTGGTAGAAAGATGGAGCGTCTTCATCGCGCATATAATGTATAATATTGGCTATAAATATTCTCAGAATGCCCCTCTTAGCCAGGGGTCTTCATTAACCCCTTGCTGAATTTCTAACGACTCCTATTCTTCTCTATTTTTTTCATACAAGTTTTGTGTATTAGGCCAAAACTTGGCATAATTAAGATATGTCAGAAAAAATAGAAATGAACCGAGGCTGAAACAACACTTCGGTTTTTTAAATTGTTTTTTATTCTGATCCCTTTTATGAGTAAAGGGTGTCTCTTAAGGAACTCTCCAGTCACACTGATTGCATTGACTGATAGCCTGTGCAGAGTCTGGAGGGGGAGCCGGACTCCCTTGTATTCCTAGAACCTGGAGTCCCGCCCCTCCCTCCAGAGCATGCACAAGGTGGTAATTCGCGACTCCCTGTCAACTGGAGCGTCCCTTTTATTAGGGCCTATGGATGGGGGGGGTGGGGGTGGTCATGTCTTTCTGTCTTATTTGGGGGCAGTAGGAGTTCCTCAGGTGCAGGACGTCGGTACCGCATGAGAAGCTCCTACCGGTGTCCCTCCCAGGATCAGTGTCTTCCCATAATCCTCAGCTTTATCCAGTCTTCTTACTGGGATAACCCTGACTATAATTCTCTGGTAATCCGCATGCACTGGAGCATTGTGGCATCCATCTCTGGTCCGTGTGTGGCGTCTGTCCTTCTCCGAACTTCTCCATTCCACTCATCAAATAGTATGATCATATTGTAGATGGGGTGGATATCTCACAGGCCACACCCCTTCCCGCACATCTGTCCTCATGGGTGAGTCTTACTTACCACTGCAGAGGTGTTGACATCCGGAGTCGGGGTTTCCCATATCACTGCATTTGAAGTTGTGGCGGAAGACCTCAATAATCTATTGATGAACCCTTGTCATGGCCCAAGCCGTCCCCGAGTGCCATCGTCCCAAACCAAAAACTAGAACCCCATTTATCCCCTTGCTTAAAGGGAACCTGTTACAGATTTTTACCCCGCACTAAATTCCCCAGCCCCCTCAGGTTTCCAGATAAATTGGTCCTTCCTAAATTCCCCCGCTTTCCATGTGGAAATCTCAGGAAAATATGACTCTTCTCCCTCACAGAGTGAGCTCACTTCATCCTCCCCGACCTGATTGGCAATTGTGTTCGTGGGGTAAAACCTGCAGACAGATTCGCTTTTTACCCTTAATTTACAGAGCAGTAATATAGTTGGAAACATGAGCAGTAGATAGACATTAGAATTCCTTTATTAATGGCTTGTCTCTCGGATTCTTACTCAGACCCATAAACCTGAAAAAAAAAAAAAAAATCTAAATAAAACCTTTAACACCCTTCTGCTGGGGTGTTGTAGTGTCTGGCGTGAATCTGATGACGTTCTTTTTGTACTGTGGACTATGTGGGATGATATACTTGGCAGCTGCAGTCTCCTACCCTCATCTGATAGAATGATAACCCCCAGCATTCATATGTAGGGGCGTGAAATCCAGCAAATGACTCCGCCTACTGCGCAGATAGGAAACGGGGGCATAACTAGTTATCATTGCAGAGGTCGTATCCTGCCCTTGTTAGTTAAGAGTCGCGATACCATAGACCGCGTAGGAACCAACCGGGGACCTACCTTCTGTAGCAGAAGTTATGCGACTAATCATCAGTTGCGTAACTGGAGGGCCGAGCCCCATAGCAAATGTCTACAACATTAATACCCTTCACTATATCGACCACGTCCGTAGTCCCTCTAAGTCCTCACACGTCACCTGTCCGCCTCCATGGGTCCAGGAACTGCAGAACACTCCCAGCACATCTCCACACTGTGCCCCTAAAGATACACGTCCTTGGCAATAATGTCATATGCTAACAACACTGAACCCCTAAATTGCATAATAATAACACAAACACAAAAAAAATATACACTCTGCCCCCAGCTTATATGAAAGATAACTGTCCCTCCTGGTATTATATACATGTTAACCAGCAAATTTGTTTTATTCTTACGGCCCCTTAAAAAATTTAGTATAAATTGAAAAAAATACTCCTGCACCCACTACATCACCTATGCCGTTAATATCTGCACCTGTAGTTTTAATCGCAGCGCCCCTAATGGTACTACATGGTCCCCTTACATTCTACTCTATAAATGTACCCTACAGTAACTGTTACATTATAGAGTCCCCCCAATTCATATCATCATGTACTACTGCTTTAACCCAACAATTAATGATAGAGACCCCCTGAATAAGGATAACTGTGCCCCTCATCCCTTACTAATAAATCAAGGACCCCCCAATTAATTATATGTATTGTTTTTTTCCCCTTTAACATATGGCAATCAACTGTAATGCTGGAGTTGTAAAAGGTCACAACCTTCCCTGAGCCCAGAGGCCGGGGGGGGTGGGGGGAGTGTCCTACTGCTGCATCTGAAAACTGGTTCACTAGTGGTGTATAACAGAGATGGGGAATGTACAGTCTGCCCCCTAGTTGTGTATAACAGAGATGGGGAACGTACAGTCTGCCCCCTAGTGGTGTATAACAGAGATGGGGAATGTACAGTCTGCCCCCTAGTGGTGTATAACAGAGATGGGGAATGTACAGCCTGCCCCCTAGTGGTGTATAACAGAGATGGGGAATGTACAGTCTGCCCCCTAGTGATGTATAACAGAGATGGGGAATGTACAGTCTGCCCCCTAGTGGTGTATAACAGTACTTCTCCGTCGCGTTGAAACACCACTATGGGGCCTTCATTCCCCATCTCTGTTATCACACAGGGTCAACGTACATCTCCTCTCTTACCATCCTAGGGGGCAGGCTTCATTCCCCACGTCTGTTTCCCCTAGGGCAGCTGTACATTCCCCATCTCTTTCCCATCACTAGGCAGCTGTACGTTCTCTCTCTGTTATCACAACCACTAGGGGGCAGACTGGTCATTCCCCATCTCTGTTAATAACAACAAAACGACAATAATGGGGCAGACTGATCACATCCCAAACATCGCTCTCTGTTTATACATCACTAGGGGCAACTGTACATGCCCCATCTCTTTTATAACCCCCACCTAGGGTGCATACTTTACATTCTCCATCTCTCGTTAACCACCATAGTGGGCAGACCTTTGTACATTCCTCTCCATCTCTGTATACAATCACTCGGGGTCATACTGTACTTCCCCATCTCTGTTATACACCACTATGGGCAAGACTGTCACATCTCCACTCTGTTATTACACCACTAGGGGTGCAGACTGTCATCCCGGCATCTCTGTTATACACCACTAAGGGGCATACTTACATTCCTCCATCTCTGTTATACACCACTATGGGGCAGACTTACAATCTCCATCTCCTAGTTATACCCCACTATGGGGCAGACTTTACATTCTCCACTCTCTTTTATACAACACCCCACTAGGGGTCAGACTGTACATTCCCATCTCTGTTATACATCACTATGGGGCAGATCTGTACCTTCCCCATCTCTGTTATACCACCACTATGGGCGACTGTACATTATCCCCCATCTCTGTTATACACCACTAGGGGGCAGACTGTACTTCCTCCATCTCTGTTATACACCACTAGGGTGCCGACTTACATTCCCCATCTCCTCTGTTATACCACCACAGGGGGCCGACTGTACAATTCCCATCTCTGTTATACACCACTAGGGGGCAGACTGCTGTACATTCCCCATCTCTGTTATACACCACTAGGGGGCAAATGCTGTACATCTCCATCCCTGTTTACACCCCTAGGGGTGCAGACTGTACATTCTCCACCATCCTCTTTATAACTCACTAGGGGGCATACTGGACCTTCTCCATCCCTGTTATACCCCACTATGGGCAGACTGTACCTTCTCCATCTCTGTTATACACCACGAGGGGGCAGGCTGTACATTCTCCATCTCTGTTAACACACATAGGGGGCAGGCTGTAAACTTCCCCATCTCTGATTTCCCACTAGGGGGCAGACTGTACTTCCCCATCTCTGTTATAACACCACTAGGGGCAGACTGTACATTCCCCTCTCTGTTATACACCACTAGGGGGCGAGACTTTACATTTCCCATCTCCGTTATACAACCCCTATTGGGCAGACTGTACGTTCCCCATCTCTGTTATAATACACAACTAGGGGTCAGACTGTACATTTCCCATCTCTGTTATACATCACTAGGTCAGACTGAATTCTCCCTCCTGTTATCACCACTAGGGGCAGACTGTACATTCCCCTCTCTGTGCATACATCACTAGTGGGCCAGACTGTCCATTCCCCATCTCCTGTTTATCCACCACTAGGGGGCAAGGCTTGTACATTCCCCATCTCTGTTATCAACAACTAGGGGGCAGACGTACATTCCCCTCTCTGTTTATACACCACTAGGGGGCGATGTGACATTCCCCATCTCTGTTATACACCAAGGGTGCAGACTGTCAGTCCCCATCTCTGGTTATACAACCACTAGGGGCCGGCGTACATTTCCCCTCTCTGTTAGACCACCACTAGGGGGCAACTGTACGTTCCCCATCTCTGTTATACACAACTAGGGGGCAGACTGTACTTCCCCCATCTCTGTTATACCTCACTATGGGGCAGACTGTAACGTTCTCCATCTCGTTACAGTATTTACACCCCCCTATATGTACAGACGCACAGTATACACCCCCTATATATACACAGACGCACAGTATATACACCCCCTATATACACACAGACGCACAGTATATACACCCCCCTATATATACACAGAGGCACAGTATATACACCCCCTTATATATACACAGAGGCACAGTATATACACCCCCTATATATACACAGACGCACAGTATATAC
>CM033641.1:318176468-318409913 GCA_019512145.1 Engystomops pustulosus | reverse complement strand
CACAGTATATACACCCCCTATATACACAGACGCACAGTATATACACCCACTATATATACACAGACGCACAGTATACACCCCCTATATATACATCCGGTGTACACGTAGCAGCTCGGGGCACAATAACACATTGTCTGACGCTTCCTCAATAAAATATTAATATTGTCAGATCGGAGGAGGAAGAAATAATCACCTGGAGGGGAAACGTCTTCCCAGAACAAACGGAAACTTCTCCGGGAAATAAACAGGAATGACGGCTCCGCGAAGAGCGGGTACACAAAGGTGCGATCCACGGCCCAGCAAATACAGACAGACAGTCTACTGATCTCTGTTATCAGCCATTACACTGAGTAAATGTGACCCCTGAGAGGTCAATGCAATCCAGTGCTCTCTGTTATCAGCCAATTCAGCAGACACCCACAGTCAGTCACCGCGACGGGGAGAAGGTCTCAGGGTGCAGACGTCTACTAATAACTTACTCTAAGCATAAAGCCTCATCACCGTGCTCCTCCAAAATCCCTCCTAATAATTTATTAGTAGTCAGCCAAATGGGCGTTACCAAGGGGTGGGGCTGTTCACTCACAGTCCGATACTGTAAAACATGGGATGCCTCCAATATGGAGGACCCCTTCTAAATGGTAACACCCACTTGGCTAACTATTCAAATGACCGGGAGGAATAACCAGAAAACTGAGAAATGAAGTTTTACAAGAAAATATTCTCCGGAATTTTATTTTCCAGGAAGACGCAAATTCCCCATTAGGAGGATGTACAGTGGTAGCTGCCACCATGGATGCAGGGGAGGGGGTGACCCCTGTGAAGGGCGATGTGACCCCCACCACGGATGCAGGGGAGGGGGTGACCCCTGTGAAGGGCGATGTGACCCCCACCACGGATGCAGGGGAGGGGGTGACCCCTGTGAAGGGCGATGTGACCCCCCACCACGAATATTTGTACATGTGAATATAATGCCGGTGCTGCAGTGGAGACTGACACAGACATAACTAGAAGCCGTGTAAGATCTGTGTGGACGCTGTGTCAAAAGATGAATCAAAGGATGATGGAATATCCCAAAGTTTTTCCCATAATAACATAACATTTCTCCTGTGGCAAAATTTAGGGCCACCAACATAACCGTGACACGAGTGTGTGTCTATATTTACGGTGTCTCCAGGGCAACAAAGCGGGCGAAAAAAAACGAAAATCCAGCAGTTGCCTGAAGGTCTGTGTATAAACAGAGTGAGGCCGCGCCATCCACGAAGACCATCCACAGCCGCGCCATCCACAGCCCCGCCATCCACAGCCGCGCCATCCACA
The DNA here is from genome assembly GCA_019512145.1 of Engystomops pustulosus. Lineage (NCBI taxonomy): Eukaryota > Metazoa > Chordata > Amphibia > Anura > Leptodactylidae > Engystomops > Engystomops pustulosus. The sequence continues at coordinate 318,408,596 of CM033641.1, read as the reverse complement.
GCCGCGCCATCCACAGCCGCGCCATCCACGGCCGCGCCATCCACGAAGACCATCCACAGCCGCGACCATCCACAGCCGCGACCATCCACAGCCGTAAAAATGTTATAATAAAAATAGAACATGATACAATTTTATGGAATCGGTTAAAGGTCGAGAGGATCTTAAACAAATGTTACTTTTATTGTATAATATTTTATCATTCTGGGGGATTCTTAGAGTCACATAATTTTTACAAAACTATATACAAATTTAAATGAATTATTATTCCCAATTTCCATATTTTTTTTTTTTTGTTGCATTTTACCTAAAACTTCAGTGCAGGACTTTCCCATTCAGGTAAAAGAGAACAAATCAAAAACTTTTTTTCCTGAAAATCCGAGGGGTTTGTGTTATATTTTCCTTCTGGGATTGTCCGTGCAATTGTCATATTTGGGGAGTATTTGTTTTCCAGGCAGGGGCTGTGTGTTAGGAAATGACCCGTTCTGGGTCACCGACTCCCAGAAATCAGAGTCTTTTTCACCTCTGCCCTAAATTGTAGTTTGTAGTAATCTCCCTTTAAAGCCACAGGGATTCCCTGCACATTGCTGGGTTATGACCTGTAACAGAGGGATTAATGGGGACCCCCACCCCCCCAAACACCATAAAAAAACTAGAAAGAGAAAATAAGAATGTTAAAGCAAATCTCCCATCACAATCCATCCTGATAACCCAGGGACATTACTCATAGATCCAGGCACCGGGACTGTGGGATCTTCTTATATCTGTTATCCATGGCCTTATTTCTTCTTAAATCAACTTTGATAATTATGCTAATGAGCAGGAGGGTTCCAGGGGCTTCACAGGCTGTTACACTGTAGAGGAGCTCTTCCCCCACCCACTGGGTGAGATTACAGGGAGGGGAGAAGGGATGAGGGATGTTGATACTATATTTCCTTTAAGTCCTGGAACAATTATCAATGTATCAATCAAGTAAAGGCACATCAGGGGTTATTGTGTCACAATGATGTCACAGTACAGAGATAAAACACCATGATGTCACAGTAAAGGGATAATACACACAGTGATGTCACAGTACAGGGATAATACACACAGTGATGTCACAGTACAGGGATAATACACACAGGGATAATACACACAGTGATGTCACAGTACAGGGATAATACACACAGTGATGTCACAGTACAGGGATAATACACACAGTGATGTCAGTCACACAGGTGCACGGATCTTTAGTATCAGAGACGTGTAATGAGCCGTGCACCTGTGTGACATCACCTGGCCGGGAATATAACGAGCCGTGCACCTGTGTGACATCACCTGGCCGGGGACTGTTCATCAGGTGTTTCAGCAGTCCAGCAACTTAGGGTGATGCCACATGGGGCTTTCTTAGTCCGTTCTTGTGTTCATGTGTCCAAGAACGCCCTGTGTGACAGCAACCTTACGTTTGTGCTGTGTGCAGACGCCCCATGCTTCTTTCTTTACATGTCTGAGCGATGCTGAATAGGAGGAGCTGTTGCAGGAGACTATGCCTCATCCTGCTCCCTCTCCTCCGGGGAAGACGTCATGAGGAGGAGCTGGAGCAGTGAGAGAGAGGAAGTATACATGAGCGGGCACCATAAGGACACAGGCACATACATGCAGAGACACATCTAATGAATAGTGGCCAACCCCTTTAAAGCTGTTTTAGTGACAAAAGATCGGACCTACACAATGTATAATATTACGGCACATCTGTGAGCATGGGGACGACTATAAACTATATTACACCCCCCTGTATATACACCAGACAGCTGCTCATCCTCAGCAGGAGACCACGCCTCCTTATGTGACATCTCACCCATTTAGCAATAATAAAAAAAAATCTACTCCAGACTGATGACAATGAGCAGAGAAGAGTCAGATTTTGCATGAGATGGGTCACATTTAGAAGCTGCAGGGGGATAGTCAATTCAGACACCCCTATCTTCAGTTCTATAGCACCAAGAAACATGCTACTGGTGCATCTTGTGTATCTTTCAGATGGTTTGTTGTTTCCAGAACAGGAAAGTCGTTGAAATGGCAAGAAACGCATTTTTCATCTGACAGCTGAGGTTCTTATCTGTGAACTCCGGGGACCTGAGCGGGGAAGCGACACATGCAGGATATCGGACGCACGATCTTAGTGACTCCACACACAGCGCATTATACATGGACAATGCACTTACATGCACCAGGAAGAAGAAGGTGAACTCCGGGGACCTGAGCGGGGAAGAGACACATGCAGGATATCGGGAGCACGATCTTAGTGACTCCCCACACAGCGCATTATACACGGACAATGCACTTACATGCACCAGGAAGAAGAAGGTGAACTCCGGGGACCTGAGCGGGGAAGCTACACATGCAGGATATCGGGCGCAGGATCTTTGTGACTCCCCGCACAGCGCATTATACATGGACAATGCACTTACATGCACCAGGAAGAGGAAGGTGAACTCCGGGGGCCTGAGCAGGGAAGCGACACATGCAGGATATCGGGCGCACGATCTTAGTGACTCCCGGCACAGCGCATTATACACAGACAATGCACTTACATGCACCAGGAAGAAGAAGGTGAACTCCAGGGACCTGAGCGGGGAAGCGACACATGCAGGATATCTGGTGCAGGATCTTAGTGACTCCCCGCACAGCGCATTATACACGGACAATGCACTTACATGCACCAGGAAGAAGAAGGTGAACTCCGGGGACCTGAGAGTGCGTGGTGCACCAGAAACGTTTAGGACAGCTATACATCTCCATTTGGTTTGTTACAATATATTTTTTAAAGATGACCTGTTGGGTCAATTTGGGATCAGGGCCGATTCTAGTCTGTTTTGCTGCCTGAGGCAAAAACTGAAATGCTGCCAGCCCCACTCCCAGAAAAAGCCAAGCCCTGATCCCCTCCTGTATTCAACCAACTGAATTTACAGACATGTCTTTAAAAAGAATCTTAAACCTGATTGAAGTATGCTGACAACATTACTAACAACACCCCCACACAGCGCTACAAAATCACTGGAACTCTATGACTGACACTACCCGGCTGACGCTGCCTCACACACTAATATCATTAAGTGACATCTAGTACCTTACAGGTGACGATCATGAAGAGGACTTCATTACCACTGCTCCAAGCTGTGGTCAATTCAATAGAGGTAAACCAGCACTACGCCCAAATAAATGGCAAAGTTACAGCATAATGTCACCTGGATAACCACACAGCGCTCCTAAATGGTATATATCCCAAACTACACAATATTAAAACATGCCCCCATATATATATAAAACATACATACTGTGTGGCTAATGTATTCTCCCCCCCCCCCCCAAGATTAATGTAATGCAGCGACATTACCACGCATCGCCTGGGTCCTCCAAAGCAGCGCAGGCAAAAAGGTCTGCGTTGCGGAGCTTTACCACTGCATTACCATCTAAAGACAGCAATGCAAATAATAGTACTGTGACAATAGGGACCAGCAGCAGGTCTGTACTAGTGGTGGGTGATTCAGACGGCTGCCTTAGCCACCCCCTCTTCTGCCGCCCACATTCAGGGCTCTGCATCTGCCGCACGAGGCAGAGTCTAAATCCCGTCTCATGGGGGATGCGGCCCTGTTTGGGACCCTAAACAAACTACAGGTTGGAAACTTTTTGTTTTATGTGAATCCGGTGAGACGTATCAGACTCACATCTTCAGATTCTTGTGCCGGTGCCTCCTCTTGCTATCCATGACGTGACGCCGGCTTTACTGCGCATGCACTGTACCTACGTTACTTGCACCGTGAATCCAGGGTGTAATACTCCAGCTTCACTTGCCGGACCTCGCAGGCACTGAGGGAATCAGAAGACGAGGTGAGTATAAAGGTTCTTTTTTGTTTTTTGCTGAATTCCTTAAAATCATACAGAGCGATTTGGGACACTAAACCACTGGCCCATAAGGATCTGCAGATGGTTTAGTGTCCCAAATTGTCCCGACAGGTTCACTTTAAACGAGAATATGGAATCAAGTTGGATGGTGTGGATATATTGGTGAACCCCAATAATAAGAAAGAGCTCCATGTTCTGTGTAGTGGTGGCCTCTGGAACTGCAGCAAACCTTAGTCAAGTCAATAGAAGTTCCCAGAGCTGAAATCAGTAGTTAAAGGGGTTTCCCTGGAAAGTTCTCAAATTTTACTCCCCTAATGATGTTTACGCAACAAAGATAATTTTTAAAAGATGAAAGAACAGGTCGGCTCATCTGGACAATGGGTCATGTGATTCTTCCGTGGAGACTGTGAGCAACGGAAAACCTCCGGCCCCAAGCACGCGAAGTTCAATAGATAAAAGAGTCCACGTGAAGATGAAAAGTAGCAACATTTATTTGAACATATACATAAAAAATATAGTGACATAGCATAGGGTAGTGAAAAGACAACATTGGGGGTCATTTACTAAGGGCCCGATTCGCGTTTTCCCGACGTGTTACCCGAATATTTCCGATTTGCGCCGCTTGTACATGAATTGCCCCGGGTTTTTGGCGCACGCGATCGGATTGTGGCGCATCGGGGCCGGCATGCGCGCGACAGAAATCGGGGGGGCGTGGCCGAACGAAAACCCGACGTATTCGGAAAAACCGCCGCATTTAAAAACCGAAAATGTGTCGCTTGGGGAGCGCTCACCTTCACCTTCTATGGGATGGTGCATTCCGGGGCGTTAAGATTATTTTCGGCGCTGCAGCGCCACCTGGTGGACGGCGGAGGAACTACCATCTTAAATCCCAGCCGGACCCGAATCCTGTGCAGAGAACGCGCCGCTGGATCGCGAATGGGCCGGGTAAGTAAATGTGCCCCTTTGTGTCCACAAAAGTTGATTCTGCGCGCAAAGATAGATTTAGTAAATACAACATTTGGCCTTTGTTCACATAATTTATTATGTAAGCACCAAATAAACTATGTTTTCACTAAAATGTGACATTTTTGGCAACGCAGAATGTATTTTGTGTATGTGCAGGATATTTTGTCATCACTGTAATTCACTGTATTCTGAGATTACAAAATGGATTCTGTGTCACAAAATGGACAGTGAACAAAAGGCCCCCATATCAGATGATAAGATGTCCTCTCATTGAGGAAATATCCCTGACTAGACGGATTATATCGCTGAGCTAATGGCAGGTTTTGTCCTTGTGGCACCACAGATGTGTTCTCAGGAAGTGTCAGGCTCCACACCGCGCGCTAGGCCTCGCTGCCATAGTACTGCTTGTCACTTCACTAATAGATTCTCAGTGTCTGACAGAAACCTGTGACTTTCTCAGCAGGTAGTAAAGTCACCGGGAGCCATGTGGTGGCCGCTTCTAATGTCTCCCACCATGGAAGAAGAGGGTGTTATCTTATAAAACTGTGCGGGCGAGAGGACAAATCAAGCAAACCAGGGATCACGGGGATATGAGAACCATTTTAATGCACCCAAAATGCTAAGACAATCATCTTCTTGGTATACAGGCGGTCCCCTACTTAAGGACACCCAACTTACAGACAACCCATAGTTACAGACAGACCCCTCTGACCTCTGGTGAAGCTTTCTGGATGCTTTACTATAGTCCCAGGCTGCAATGATCAGCTGTAAGGTGTCTGTAATGAAGTTTTATGGATAATCCTTGGTCCCATCACAGCAAAAAAATGTTTAAACTCCAATTGTCACAGGGGCCAAACCTTTTTTTGTCTGGATCTACAATTATAAAATATACAGTTTTGACTTACATACAAATTCAACTTAAGAATAAACCTACCTATCCTGTACGTAACAGCGCCACACCTGACCATGGGTAGTGCCTGGTATTGCAACTAAGCTCCATTTCTATACAACTGAGCTGCAATACCAGTACAAACCAGGGCCAAGTGCGGTGCTGTGAGAGCAGCCATGTTTTTCAACTTGCAGCCAAACTTTTTAAAACCCCAAAGACTTTAAGTTACAACCCAGGTCACCGTGAGGGCACATTACACAGAAGAGGTTTTGGTCATGAATCCAAATTGTGTCCGTGTATAATGCGCTGTGCGGGGAGTCACTAAGATCCTGCGCCCGATATCCTGCATGTGTCGCTTCCCCGCTCAGGTCCCTGGAGTTCACCTTCTTCTTCCTGGTGCATGTAAGTGCATTGTCCGTGTATAATGCGCTGTGCGGGGAGTCACTAAGATCCTGCGCCCGATATCCTGCATGTGTCGCTTCCCCGCTCAGGTCCCTGGAGTTCACCTTCTTCTTCCTGGTGCATGTAAGTGCTTGGATTGCGACACAATTTAAAGGAAGCGCCGAAGCAGCTTCTGCTATAAATGTTAAAAAGTGTTAAAACCGCGATACAGCGGTTAGTAACACTAACAAAAGTAAGCACCGACACCAGCTCACCCTGAGCTCACCCTGAGCTGGTGCTCGGTATTTACAGCTTAATCCTACCATTTGAAATGGTAGGTTTCCTTTAAAAGTTAAATTCTGTGCTCAGTCCGAATCAGTCGGATTGTCTGACGGCTCTCCCCCCCCTCCCGATTTCTGTCACATGAAAGCCGTGCAGCTGCGACAAAAACTGATCACGTGCGACACAATCCCAATGCAGACCCCTGTTATATACCTGTCACAGCCGCGAAAATCCAGAGAACAGCGAATAGTCCAACAAAAGTGCGATCCGCGACCCTTAGCAAATAAGCCCCAATATGTAACTGAGGATCTGCCTTCTAACTGAAAACAGACGCAAGACTGAGCAACTTATTACCTAAACTGATTAGCAATTGATGAGTGAATGATATGTACATAAGTAATGACCTGGCCCCGGCTTTGCGTTTCCCTATTTCACTCCCCACTTTCGATAATCCGTAACTTTTCCTATATTCCATGTGCGGAGCCGTGTGCCGCTTGTTTCATGTGTAAGTAATTGTTCTTCCTAGGGTCAGTATATTCCGTGCCGTGTACTGGGAAACTGGAAAAAGATTCCCAAAGTGGTAAATTTATCGAGAAAATGATTTGCGCCATTTTCTTGTGGCTTTACCGCTTTTGTTGTGTGATAAATGTCACCTCTGCTTAATTGTTTGGGTTGGCAACAATCACGGAGATGCCACATTTTAATATGTTTTAATACATTTTTTTAAAAACTTTAAAAATTTCAGTTTCGCCGTATTCGGATGCCAATAACTTCTTTGTACAGGCGGTCCCCTACTTAAGAACACTCGACTTACATACGACCCCTAGTTACAAACGGACCTCTGGATATTGGTAATTTCCTGTACTTTAGTCCTAGGCTACAATAATCAGCTGTAACAGTTATCACAGGTGCCTGTAATGAAGCTTTAGTGTTAATCCTGGTTCTTATGACAATCCAAAAATTTTAAAATCCAATTGTCACAGAGACCAAAAAGGTTCTGGCTGGGATTACAATGATAAAATATACAGTTCTGACTTACATACAAATTCAACTTAAGAACAAACCTACAGACCCTATCTTGTATGTAACTCGGGGACTGCCTGTACTTTGGTGGACGGACCTGTGTCATGTTTTGTGGGTTGAGATGTCATTTTCATTGCTTTCTTATTGGGGACTCTGTGATCTTTTGATCACTTTTTTCTTTATTCATACATTGGGGCAGATTTACTTACCCGGACCGTTCGCGATCCAGCGGCGCGTTCTCTGCGCTGGATTCGGGTCCGGCCGGGATTTAATAAGGTAGTTCCTCTGCCGTCCACGAGGTGGCGCTGCTGCGCTGAAAAGCATCTAAACGCGCTGGAGTTCACCGGCTCGGGCTAAGTGAAGGTAAGCGCGTCCCAAGCGACACATTTTCCGTTCTTAAATGCGGCGGTTTTTCCGAATACGTCGGGTTTTCGATCGGCCACGCCCCCCGATTTCCGTCGCGCGCATGCCGGTGCCGATGCACCACAATCCGATCGCGTGCGCCAAAATCCCGGGGCAATTCAGGTACAATCGGCGCAAATCGGAAATATTCGGGTAACACGTCGGGAAAACGCGAATCGGGCCCTTAGTAAATGACCCCCATTGTGTCTGTTGTGAAATGGCAACATTTGGACGCTATTTTCTGTTACGTAGTTCACTTCCTGGAATAGTTATATATTGATAGATCTGGGACGTGGCGATACCTAATAGGTTATGATTTTTTATTTCTATTTGTGTTTTTTTTTTTTTATAACGCCAAGAACATTAAAAGGGTTAACACCTGCAATTGGTTATAATCCATTCCATAATTTTGTAGTTTTAAACTTTATTACAATAATTCTTCAGAATCTGAAATGTATTTGACCGTAAGTCTTATTGCAAGAATGAAAAATTCGACATTTTTTTTTTTTGGTTGCAATTGTTTAGCACTAAAGAAGTATTTTTTTTTTTTTATGAGACTTGGATATTATCTTTCGTTCTGGTTTAAACCTTTTCTTAATTTTTTTATTTTTTAATTAATAAACTTAGTTTCGACCTCTCGGTTTCCCTTCCCTTGTTCTACTTTTCTACTAGGTCCCTGACCCATGATTAGTACTTGGAGGTGACCCGGGCTTCTACCTCTGATGCAGGCACTTCCCTCCGTCAGCCCTGACCTCGGCTTCTCTTGTGACTACTCTTTGCCTGACCCCATGGGGCCTCACACCAGGATCTACTAACCCTCCGGGGCAAGATCTGGTCATCTGACCTGGGGCTACTATGAAAGGGAGAACCTCATGATCCGGATACAGAGAATAAAAGGTGAGAGGGGCATCTGGCCGAAGCCCTTGAGATTTACCAAATTGGCCTGGGGGCACAAAGGGTCCACGACCCACTGTACATTATATGCAAATCTCAATGTATTATTATATCCAGGTGCGGTAAGTGGTGGGTCAGTATAGAGCGTGGTTATATACCATCACAGTACAATAACTCCTGGCACCGGCACCCCGCAGTCTAGGGTGGGTTATGCTATTGGGCTGAAGTTTTCACTTATTCCTTAGAGGCGCATTAGTACATTTTCGGTTCTTAATGGAGACGGGTAAGGAGGGAGCGGGATACGGGGACATGTGTGCTGTGCTCTCCATTGGTTGCCATAGTAAAGGAGACCTTTATGTCTTACGAGAGCCGCTGACGCGAGGGAGACTCGAGCTTTTAAGTGAAGTATTTTTCATGTGGCCTCCTGAGCGCCGGCTCTTATGTGTAGAGTGCCCCTCCAGCCTGATAACGAAAATCTGATTCATTCAGGGCACCTTTTTAACCCTGTCGGCACCACAGTTGTTAGAAGTTACTGAGTAACATTTATAATGTCCAGTTATAATAGATTTAGACTATTGCATTTTGCATTGGACTTACATGTGAGAGATTAGAAATGTAGTATATCGTCAGAGTACATAGCTCAATGTATAGTCTTACCCATACATTTTGATCTGCCAGTGATCTAAGATTATTCTCTTCTTTAATTCAAACCTGCACCTCCCGTCCCCAGGACTTCACCTGAGTTGCACCAATTCTCTGGAATGATCTACAACAGACCATCAGACTGCTCTGCTCTGCCTAAGGGAGGGGGGATTGAGACATGAGTGACTGCGTGAATAACACACAACCCTTGTGATTCGCTGCTCCTTCCGGGAGGATGCCAGGTAGGCCTACAAAGTCCATTTTCTGGGGATAGGAACTATAAATTTTTTAAAAGTAGCTTACTGCCATGGGAAGCTCGCATTAGGTTTATTAGTGCAAATCTGGGGACAGATTCTCTATAAGTAAAATATTCTATTTGTAACTAAAGAGTCAATCTTTACTGTCCTATCCTTATCTATCTGCCGTGTATGGACTGAGAAGGCTAGACTGCTCACCACAGGAGAACAAAACAAAAAATGGGACAGAGCAGTTTTTTTTTAATAATAAAGCATATTGCAAAGTTTCCTATTCTTGCTCACTCTACAAATTTTAGGAAACCTTTGTGCTTCAAAGTTTTAGTAATATGTTCAGGTATAAGATGCACCTCTGTGTAACGGGAACTATCCGTGACCCTCGCAGAGTCGCCCGTCCTGCCAGGCATGGACGCTGTGCTATACCACTGCTACAAGCCAGCATGTGGCACTTTGTTAAATATTAGAGTCCATGGGGGTCATTTACTTACCTGGTCCTGTCGCGATCCAGTGGCGCGTTCTCCGAGTATTCGAGTCTTCCGGCAATTCACTAAGGTCGTGCACCCGGTGTCCACCAGGTGTCGCTGCTGTGCCGAGGTCCGTCGGAGTTCACCATCCAATCCCTGGTGCATGTGAGTGATTGATTTTGCGACACAAATTGTTTTTTAAATTCTGTGGTTTTTCCGAATCCGTCGGGTTTTCTGACAGCCACGCCCCTGATTTCTGTCGCGTGAAAGCCGGCGCCAATGCGCCACAATCCGATCGCGGCGATATTCGACGCAAAAAAGAAAAATACGGGAAACCCGATGAAAATGCGTCCGTGGAGCCCTCAGTAAATGACCCCCCATGTGTCTCTCCTCAATCTGCCCTTGTCTGCACCTTTAATACACACCTTTTGTATTTAAAGGACCCCATTGGGAAGTGCCTGAGCATCAAGGTCTGTCATGGGTGCTCCTATGACCCACATCTCGGGTTGCAGGCGGTCGTGCACTGGCTCCCCAAGATTTAAAGGGCCAGTGCACTGTTGATTGGTGCTGGCCATTCCCAGAATCCTTTATAACCCGGTATCTCCCTGCACACCCCACCGGATCTTTGTGCCTTACAGCCATTGAGAAAGCTTGTTCCTGATGCCCTGTGATTACACTGAGATTTCCTGTTGTGTGACCCCAGTTCCGTTATTGATCTGGATCCCGTGCGCCTGTCATGACCTCCGATACGTCCACGACCTGATCTTGGCTGACTGTACGACCCTTCCGCTACGTCCCCCGATATGATCTTGTGCTTGCCTGTCCTGACCTTCCGCTACGTCCCCGACTCTGATCCTGTGCTGCCTGTCTGACCTTCCGCTACGTCACCCGACTCTGATCACTGTGCTGCCTTGTCTCTGACCTCTTGCTACGTCCCCGACTCGATCTTGTGCTGACTGTCCTGATCTTAAGCTTAAGTCCCCGACTAGGATCCTGTGTGCTGGCCTGTCATGACCTTCCGCTACGTCCCCGACTCTGATCTTGTGCTGCCTGTCCTGACCTTCCGCTACGTCCCCGACTCTGATCTTGTGCTGCCTGTCCTGACCTTCCGCTACGTCCCCGACTCTGATCCTGTGCTGCCTGTCCTGATCTTCCGCTACGTCCCCGACTCTGATCTTGTGCTGCCTGTCCTGACCTTCCGCTACGTCCCCCAACTCTGATCCTGTGCTGCCTGTCTCGACCTCCTGCCTGTCCCTGACCCACGCTCTTGCCTTACTACTCTGTAATACGCCTTGGCCACCAGCGTGGACAAAGTCATGCTTGTGTAGCTACCTGGTGGTACCATGCTCTAGCAAGTCCAACCTGCTTTGCGGCCGGCTCTGGTGATAACCGGACTCTGCTTCCAGCTTACGTCATCGATATATTTATCGCGTTGCTACAGTTGTGCGTCATCAGAGCCCTCCTCTAAAAACTAATTTACTGACACCAATTTACTTTCTGTGGGTCCTTAAAGTAATTACAATGCGCTTTTAGGTTATGGGTCGATTGCAGACCCCATCGCTGTCCCCTTTAGTTTTTAACATTATGATAACTGTGAACTCACAACATCATTAAACCTGTGGTCAAGTCTTGACTTTAACTATACTCTAAGAGCAGTGTGTAGTCATGGTCTGGTACTGGTACCTCGTCTCCATACATCTAATTCACACCATGTCATCGGGTTTGCAGGAGCTGTCACAGCCTCTTCTTTCTGGAGTGAAATCAGAATTGTATTGTCAAACAGAGAGATCAAAGACATGAATATTGTCTTCATAAATTGTGTGTGGTCTCTGTACTGGGAGCATCAATGGTGTGAAAGCCTTTGCCTGAGTGGCTTTTTAATATATATTGAGTGAATACTTTGTATTTTCCATAAATATTCATAATTGAAACAAAAACCATTCTCTGGGTAATTGACACTGTTATAGATTTACTAGGTAATGAAGGGGTTCCCTGCATCACTTTACCCATGATGCGTAAGAAATATTAATCTCTCTTGTCAGTGACCTGATATAAGGGAGCTGGAGATTTGGTTTAGTTTATTAGCTAAGGCCGTCCATTCCTCTGTCCTATCTGATAAGGAATATCCTGAGTGTTTGGAGAAGCAAGGGAAGTAATAAAAAGGGAAATAAGAAGGTACAAATCAGCTGCCAGGGGGGGAAGGAGACCAATTCTGCTTAGATTCCCATCAATAAGCAGAAAAGTTGGCATAAATAATAGTCATAGGATACAACCCTATGCTTCTAGGCAAGAGCCTCATAGCAAATACAGGCTGTGATACATTGATATAATTTGTCACGTCACTAGTTTGACCGGCGACAGCCAGCGTTAGGTATAGACCCTCGAGTATTTATTACCCATTTAATTCTCCTCTCTTTACCATCCACCAATTTGCCTGCACTGCAGCCTCCTGACTTCTCTTATCAGAAACCTCTTCAGTATTATCAATCCCATGATGCTTCACATTATCAATCCCATGATGCTTCACATTATCGTTCCCATGATGCTTCAACATAAGATCACAAAGGCAGCTATTGATAGTACCATCCGTGCCTGCTGGGAGGACTGTGTAATAATCCTTCTACCTATATTCTCCCAAATAATCTGAGACCATAAGTATACAGTAAGGGAGGCTTCATTGTCATTTTCCTAAAATATCAGCATCTTTAACGGGTGACCTCCTATCTAAATAATGTATATTGTAAATATAATTTCAGAAATGAAACCCTATACTGGGTTGTCCCTTTAGGCCAAAGTCCAAAGAAGTACCCTGGAGGTCAAAATTAGAGAACAAAACACATTTCCCTTAAGGTCAAGGTCAATGTGTCTCCTATGTAACCTAACAGGATTAAAATATATATTTTTTTATTTATTTATTTATTTATTTTTAATTCAAGTTTTTTCCATGGTATTACAAGAATTGTCAAGCAAAACTTAACACAACAGTTTAATCAAATAGTGGAATCCGATTGTTTAAAGGAAAAACAATCCTTGGGAAAACTGGATTGCCTTCAACCTGCCATTGATAAACACATTACACAGAGCTTTCTGAACTGTCCAGACAGGACTAATCAACCAGAGCTGGATGACTCATACACAGCAGCTGGGGGATGGTGCAGCAATTGATTACTTCTGCCTGTCAGGGACAACACAGTGATTACATCATTCCCTGGGGTAGTGCATAACTAATGTGAGAGGAGAAGCGCTGAGCCAGACAAAGAGGGACAGAGCTTCATTATCATAATTTTATAATAGTTTTTTCAGCTAAACCACTCAGCCCAGGGCTTAAACAAGATATGTTTCTGAATCAGTGTAGCTACAGCAGTCTCAAGGTATGTTTTCTTCATAATGCATGAAAACAAATGGTATATTTCCTATAACCCCTTCACGCTCTGCGACGGATATATCTACCGCAGAGCTATAAAGGGTGTATGAAGAGGGCTCACGGGCTGTCATGACAGACGCGAGGCTGCATGGTTTCAGGAGATTCATTGTAATGAAGCATATGCAAAAACGCCATATACTGCAATACAGTAGTACGAACGATCAGACCATCCAGGGTTAATGTAGACCCCTAAACCCCGGCCTAGAGGGTCTAAAAAATAGTGAAAAAAAATAGTTAAAAAAATGTATAAAATATTAAAAATTCTAATCACCCCCCTTTCCCTAGAACTGGTATAAAACATAATAAACAGTAAAAATCACAAACACATTAGGTATCGCCGCGTCCGAAAATGCCAGATCTATCAAAATATAATAACGGTTATTGACGGTGACCTCCAAAACAAGAGAATAAAGTAGAGGAGTGATATGGAGCGCGGAGTGAAAGTCGTAAAAATTTTTCCACATTTGGAATTTTTTTCCTGCTTCCCACTACATGGCAGGGAATAAAAAATAACATCACGGGAAAGTTAAAATTTGTTACGCACAAAATAAGCCCTCACACAGATCTGAGCACTGAAAAAACCCAGCGTCCATACTGCGGTGTTCCCGTACCCTGACGAGAAGGTCCAGGCCAGAAGAAGAAGCCGTTCTTTTCCAAAATTGCGATATATTAAACATCTTGCGGCAGTGAGAATGTTTTGGCTTATTTTAACTAGTTGGTGACCCCCCACCGTGTATTCACGGCAGCGGTCGCGTCCCACTGCATGGAGAGTGCTCACAGGCTGAGCCCTCTCCATAGCCGGTAAGTCTTTGCTGCATTTTGCTAGCACCGATCGCGGGTGTTATCACAGCAATGGCTGCTGGCAGCCTCAAAAAGATGGAGGTGCATGGGCGCCGCCATCTTGCCTAGGATCGCCACTCCCCGTGACGTCATCAGGGAGCGGCGATCCGTCTCCATGGTAGCCTCGGGTCTTCCGAAGACCCGAGGCTGTTTTCGTTATAACCCCTTCATTACAATGTGCTAATAGCACATTGTAATGAATGAGGAGTAAAATCCCCATATACTGCCGTACTGTAGTATGGCAGTATATGATAGGATCGATCAGACAACCTAGGGTTAGAGTACCCTAGGGAGTCTGAAAAATAGTAAAAAGAAAAGTAAAAAAAAGTTTAAAAAAAAAAATGATAATAAAAAAATCCTAAAAATTCAAATCACCCCCCTTTCCCTAGAACTGACATAAATATAAATAAACAGTAAAAATCATAAACATTTTAGGTATCTCTGCATCCGAAAATACCCGATCTATCAAAATATGATAACGGTTTTTCAATGCGTTTAACCCCATAACGGAAAATCGCGTCCAAAGTCGAAAATGGCACTTTCTTGCCATTTTGAAAAATATAAAAAAAATCTATAAAAAGTGATCAAAAGGTCGTACAGTCCTAAAAATAATATCATTGAAAATATCATCAAATGTCGCAAAAAATGACTCCTCCCACAGCTCCGTACACCAAAGTATAAAACAGTTATTAGCGCCAGAAGATGGCACAATCAAAAAAATAATTGTTGTACAGGAGGTTTTAATTTGTGTAAATGTATGAAAACATTATAAAACCTATACAAATTTGGTATCCCCTTAATCGTACCGACCCAAAGAATAAAGTAGACCTGTCATTTGGGGCGCTCAGTGAAAGCTGTAAAATCCAAGCCCACAAAAAAACGGCGCAAATTTGTTTTTGTAACCATTTTCACTGCACTTGGAATTTTTTTTTCCCGCTTCCGAGTACATGGCATGGAATATTCAATACCATCACTAGTGTCGTCACACAGCTCTTTACGTTTACGGTCCTTAAGCGGATAATAACCTTCTTGCCCATGTGAGAGGGGATACATTCAACAAAGGAATGAAGGAGAGAGCAGGACCTCCTCTGCAGTGACGAGGGGCTCATGCCTCCTGCAATAAGACTGTATCCGAGGTCATGTCCACAAAACCTACATCCAGTGTATCCGGGAATATCCTATGGAGAAGGGAAGGTGCATGATACCCGGGAAGCTTATACAGGTTGTCCTTGTGTGTTTTCCATAAAGAAGTCTCAGCTGCTCCTCACCAGATCAATTACCAAGTCCCTGGAGTAATCGGCTCCCCAACGATCCGTTCCCACATTATCATGTACGGATGGGATACAGGTGCATCCGAGTTACTGTCCAATAATACCATGTATATATCAGAGATGTGGCCTGGAGGATGAGGAGCTTCATATATGCTCAACAAAGTAGGTTCAGTTATAAACCAATATAATAATCCTATCAAATATCTTATAGTATCAAAAAAACAGGACAAATATATAACTTATAAATCCCAACTTATACTGAATATTATACTGAATCATAATGAAGTGAGCTCAGTGACTGTAGCAAGTGCCTAATGTGTAGTGGAAATAGAGGGCGGGAGAGTAAATGTGTCCTGTAGAGCGGCAATGAAGAGGCTTTTCCTATCCCCTTAGTCCACAATGTCTGCAAACCTGAATAACCCCTTATCACTCCATGTACAGACCCTACGTGTTGCATAGACGGGGGATGTAAAAATGACTGAATGGGGAACAGTACAATATAAAGGGGCTCATTTACTTACCTGTCTGGAGGAGTTCACAGAAAGTGCACTGTCCGTGTATAATGCGCTGTGCAGGGAGTCACTAAGATCCTGCACCTGATATCCTGCATGTGTCACTTCTCCGCTCAGGTCCCCGGAGTTCACCTTCTTCTTCCTGGTGCATGTAAGTGCATTGTCCGTGTATAATGCGCTGTGCGGGGAGTCACTAAGATCCTGCACCCGATATCCTGCATGTGTCGCTTCCCCGCTCAGGTCCCCGGAGTTCACCTTCTTCTTCCCGGTGCATGTAAGTGCATTGTCCATGTATAATGCGCTGTGCGGGGAGTCACTAAGATCGTGCGCCCGATATCCTGCATGTGTCGATTCCCGCTCAGGTCACGGAGTCACCTTCTTCTTCCTGGTGCATGTAAGTGAATTGTCCGTGTTGTAAATGCGTGTGCGGGGAGTCACTAAGATCGTGCGCCGATATCCTGCAGTGTCGCTTCCCCGCTCAGGTCCCTGGAGTTCACCTTCTTCTTCCTGGTGCATGTAAGTGCATTGTCTGTGTATAATGCGCTGTGCGGGGAGTCACTAAGATTGTGCGCCCGATATCCTGCATGTGTCGCTTCCCCGCTCAGGTCCCCGGAGTTCACCTTCTTCTTCCTGGTGCATGTAAGTGCATTTTCTTGCAACACAATTTGAAAGTTAAATCCCGCGCTAGGTCTGAATTGGTTGGATCGTCTGACGGCCGCCCCCCGATTTCTGTTGCCTGGAAGCAGCGCAAATGCGCCACAATCTGATCGCGGCCGACACAATCCCAGCGCAGACACCTGTTAAATACCTCCGTTTGCAATCCCTCACAGCTGTGCAATCCCTGAAAAAGGTGCAAAGTCCGACAAAAGTGAGTAGCGTGACCCTTAGTAAATAATCCCCAAAGTGTAAATATTCTAAATCACAGAATAAAAATGGTAAATGATAAAGACACTGAACCAAATTAGAGACACTTTCTCAGATACTGGAAAAGTTATTGGTGATAATTTCCTGACGAGCCCGATGTAACTGGCGCCGGACTCTCCAGTTTTCTCTTACTTTGCAAAAGTGGTAGTTGTTCCAAATCTGTGATTTGTGACTGCTGGGACCTGCAGAACATCTTTTATAAGCTTTCTCTGTGCTCCAGTCATTGCTGTTCTCTAATTATCATCATCACTTGTGCAAAATAAAGGTTTTATGTTGATACTTTGGTAATTGTGTAAGACCCTGTTCTAGTGACCTGGAGACCCCGTACATCCATCACGTTCATCAATGGAGATGACATTAGTTCTGAAAAGAATGGAGTGATTATACATTGTTCTCTCATTCTGATCTCCAGATCACAGCACAATCCTTTATATTCCCATTCCTATAGGACTTCAAAAGTGCTGGAAAAAACACAGTGAAATATGATTTAATTAAAAAAGAAAAAAAATAAGAAAAACTAAAGAAATCGTGTGTAAAGGAGGCGTAAGAGAGCGTCTATAATCAGATAATCCGACCCTCCAGCCTGACCCCGTCCACCCAGTACACGGAGTCCTGCACCTGCACCCGGCACTTCACTCGCTGATTATCTGATAGGTCGGATACAAGCGGCACGCACATCCGATAAGACCAGGAGAGGTTTCCACTTGTAGACCGAGGGTGGGGAATATTGTTTCTTCTATTTTGGGCACATAAAGAAAAACACCACTGCCTCATCTGTACACAATGTTACACTTTGTATAGAGACTTATACAACGTTACTAATATCTAGTCTGTTCTATACTCCAGAGCTGTATTCACTATTCTTCTACTCATGAACGGTGGAGTAAGACTGCCCTGGACCCTTCGCTGTAGCAACATTACAGCTCCTACGGGTCTGGAATCACTTCCCTAATCTGGTACTAGAATCAGCTTCTTGGGGAATGGAGGACGTGTCCCTTCTGCTGCTTTCAATCTGTGGTTTCAGGACCTTTGGAGGACCTTCAAAGGTCCTAAAATGGCTCCTGTGGTCATGTGTATTGAGAGCAGGAACAGATGTATGAGGATTTAATGGGGGAAATTTAAAATGTGGTGGGTGATTTGGGTGGTCATGGGCCCCTTAGAAGACTTAGAAGAACCATATTATGTAGGATGTATCATCAAAAATATCTAATAATCTATAATATCGGAATCGTTCTTTATGAAATAGATCATAATATCCAATGATTACTCCATTCACTTCCAAATAAAATAAATCTTTGGGGCCCATTATAAAGTATAAGAACCTGGGGCCCACCGGAGGATTCTCTGATGCTTTGGTGGGCCAGTCCGACACTCCACAAACCCTTTCTTACATTTTCCCCCTAAATACAGGAAACCCTGCAAGCCCCCATCTACATTCACTGATTGACTAAGTGGCGCCCCCTTATGGAGTTCAGTGGGGTTTTGTAGAGGTCCTATAAGGGGATCATGTGCATCTAATCCCCTATTCAGATGGAGGTCCTCCATTCTCCTGTTAGACAATGAATTGTCACTAAATTGTCATTTTGGGGCAATCCCTGTGACATCTCAGAAATGTTAACCCTTTGCACACTAGTTTGGATCCCTGTTGCTCATTATCTTTTGGTGCAGAACATTTTTAACTTCTTTTGGATAGACTTTCTGCTACATCGCTCTGCAGCACATTGCACCGTGTTTCTGTGCAGAGCATTTCTCCACTTGCAGAATGCATCCCATCTACTGGCAGAGTATCGCACCCAATCTTTGTGCAGAGCATTGCTCCCTATTCTTGGGCACTGTATAGACCACATTCCTTAGCAGAAGATTTTATGTTGTTATCCTGTAGCACAGGGGTTGTCATATGTGATTAAGCCCTTCCTGACACCCCCTGCTAAGCCATCTGGATCTCCAACCGGGGAGAAATTCTAATTGTGTCTAAGCTGGCTTTATCACAGAGATACATTTAGCCCCAGTCACATGTTTGGGCTCGCTTCCCTAGATTCACAAAAAACCCATCTATTTTTATCCGGGAGAGCATGTCAGTGTCATCTCCTGAAGAAGCGGCCTGCTGCTTAAATACAGATTGTTACCATCTCATAGGGCAGAGGGAATAGAGATAACACACAGGGAATATATCCCAAGAATAACAAGGAATTAGGGGGTCAGTAACATCCGGATGTTATATCTCCATGAGCGTAACAGGAGCATGGACCCGGGGGGCGTTATAGTCATTGAAAAGAAATCGGATCACTCATTTCACTACACATCACTCTGTTCTCTATAAATTGCCTCATTGTCTTCTCTTCAGGTCACTCTCTTCCCTATAGATCACTGTCTTCTCTCCAGGTCACTCTCTCCAGGTCACTCTCTTCTCTACAGGTCACTTTCTTCTCTCCACATCACTCTCTTCAGATCATTGTCTTTTCACCAGGTCACTCTCTTCAGGTTGCTCTCTTCTCTCTAGATCACTCTCTCTTCTCTCTAGATCACTCTCTTCCCTATAGATCTCTTTCTTCTCTCCAGGTCACTCTCTTCCCTATAGATCTCTTTCTTCTCTCCAGGTCACTCTCTTCTCTCTAGATCTCTCTCTTCTCTCTAGGTCACTCTCTTCTCTCCAGGTCACTCTCTTCCCTATAGATCACTCTCTTCTCTCCAGGTCACTCTCTTCCCTATAGATCTCTCTCTTCTCTCTAGGTCACTCTCTTCTCTCCATGTCACTCTCTTCCCTATAGATCACTCTCTTCTCTCCAGATCACTCTCTTCCCTATAGATCACTCTCTTCTCTCCAGGTCTTTCTCTTCTCTCCTGGCAGAATGTAGGGGCTATGGTAACACCTCCAGAACTCTTCAGAATAATTTTAAAAGTTGATATTAGAAGGAAGGAGGATATAAAAACAAATATATGAAGATTACCACAGTCATGATGCCTGTATCTATCAGTAAGTGTCTATGGTTTATCATGATTTTGATTGATTTCCTATAAACTTTTGTTCAATTTTGAAATAATTTTAGAAGCCATAATTTAGTTTTTTTCTACAATTTGACCAGGTTTTGGATAAACTTTGGACTGACCTCAGATACTTCTGCCTGCACATGTTATTTTTAGTAATGTAGATTTGATTTCTTCGCTCTTCTCATGATTTTTTTGTTTTTTCATGCTAAGATTTGATGGAGGCAACAGTACATCCATCCTTCATTACCATGTCAGCTGACGTCATGGTACCTGCAACGAACCGTGTGGAGACACGGAGCCGATGCCAGGGCCGGGATGGATAGAAGAGAACCTGCCGGGGGGCGTCGGAAGGTGAGTACACTGTTTGTTTTTTTTCCTACAGGAATTATATTGGGAGCAGGGGCTGCAGGCTATATACTAGGGGCTGGCAGGCTATAAACTACAGGGGGCTGGCAGGCTATATACTACAGGGGCTGGCTACATACTACAGGGGGCTGGCAGTCTATATACTACAGGGGATGGCTATATACTACAGGGGGTGGCAGGCTATATACTAGAGGGGGGTGACAGGCTATATACTAAAGTGGCTGGCAGGCTATATACTACAGGGGGCTGGCAGGCTATATACTAAAGTGGCTGGCAGGCTATATACTACAGGGGGCTGCCTGGCTATATACTACAGGGGGCTGGCTATATACTGCGGGGGCTGTGATTAATGCATTTCTGACCCTCGGCTTATACTCGTGTCAATAGGCTTTTCCATTTTTTTTGTGTTAAAATTAGGGATCCTGGCTTATACTCGGATCAGCTTATACTCAAATAGATACAGTACAATTATAAAACATACAGTTCCGACTTACATACAAATTCAACTTAAGAACAAACCTATGGGACCTATCTTGTACATAACTGCCTGTACATGGATAATTCAGTCATGTTGGTTATAAGTATATGATATGTATATATGATATTTAGTACCAGCCACTTTTTTGTACTAGAATGTTGGGACCGGGGTGGATAAAACGTGGCCGCGTGACGGACTATACCAATATTTAAAAGATGAATTCTGGAATTTTTAGCTGCGTCATTCTTCCATTGGACATGCACTGTGTATTGTACGTCTAGCCGAGTACATTATATATGTACATTCAGTTTACATGAGAATCACAATGGAGCAGAGTGTGGCAAGCGTGCATGACATTAACTTAAAGCTCCACTTATTACCAATTGTACAATACAGCTGTTTAAATAAGGCAATAAAATCAGCGTCCAACCCTTAACTACCATCACGTAAAATACATTCACTTCAGATTAACTTGTTTACTGTACCAGAGACCCACCTACGCTGGATTGTTATACTTTTTTCTGTCAGCAGTTACGACATCGGCCATGAAAAGTCTTTCAATGGAAGAGCAACAATGGTGTCACAATTAATCACCGTTCTCAAGTCGAAGTTTTGACTTGTGGAATGCATGGGCTTATTAGCTAGGCGAGCCGTACGTCACACAAATTATTTACTTTTCTTCCTGGATGACTATTAATAAGGTATGAAATCAAATCCAGCGGATCAATTAGCAGCGTATTATTCCATATTTATATTATATGTAAACAGTGTCTATGATTTGGCTTCCTGCGTTGTACATTTAGAAGTAGATGTTGATCACTGAGCGCCACTTTATCATTTACACAGAGGCGATCTATAGAAAACGTATGTAAGTATATAACATTATGTATAGTGAATTATGGCTTTTATTATAGCCGAGAGATAATAAGAATAATACGCTTTATTTATATAGCGCCATCATATTCCGTGGCGCATGACAGATTCTGGGGAACATGTACAAATATAATGAGACATTACAGAGTAGGTCATATGAAATAGGAGTGAGGGCCCTGCTCTCAATAGCTTACAGTCTAGGGGGTGGCACAAGAGCTTACAGTCTATGAGGATGAGGGGTGACACAAGAGCTTACAGTCTATGAGGAAGAGGGGGTGACACAAGAGCTTACAGTCTACGAGGATGAGGGGGTGACACAAGAGTTTACAGTATATGAGGATGAGGGGATGACACAAGAGCTTACAGTCTATGAGGATGAGGGGTGACACAGGAGCTTACAGTCTATAAGGATGAGGGGGTGACACAAGAGCTTACAGTCTATGAGGATGAGGGGTGACACAAGAGCTTACAGTCTATGAGGATGAGGGGGTGACACAAGAGCTTACAATCTATGAGGATGAGGGGGTGACACAAGAGCTTACAGTCTATGAGGATGGGGGTTGACACAAGAGCTTACAGTCTATGAGGATGAGGGGGTGACACAAGAGGTCACTCTCTTAGGTTGCTCTTCTCTCTAGATCATCTCTCTTCTCTCTAGATCACTCTTTCCTATAGATCTATTTCTCTCTCAGGTCACTCTCTTCCCTATAGATTCTTTTTCTCTACAGGTCACTTCTTCTCTTAGATCTCTCTCTTATCTCTAGGTCACTCTCTCTCCAGGTCACTCTCTCCCTATAGATCACTCTCTTCTTCCAGGTCACTCCCTTCCCATAGATCTCTATGTCTCTTCTCTAGGTCATCTTTCTCTCCCGTGTCACTCTCTTCCCTATAGATCACTTCTTTCTCTCAGATCACTCTTTCCCTATTAGATCAACTCTCTTCTCTCCGGTCTTTCTCTTCTCTCCTGGTCACTCTCTTCTCTCCAGGTCTCTTACTATAGATCACTCTTTCTCTCAGGTCTTCTCTTCTCTCCAGGTCACCTCTTTTCTCCAGGTCACTCTTTCCCTATAGATTACTCTCTTCTCTCAGGTCACTCTCTTCTCTCCAGGTCACTCTCTTCTCTCCAGGTCACTCTCTTCTCTCTAGATCACTCTCTCTTCTCTCCAGGTCACTCTCTTCTCTCCAGGTCACTCTCTTCCCTATAGATCACTCTCTTTTCTCCAGGTCATTATCTTTAGTTTCATTTGCAGTCTTTTCCCTAGATCTTCTGTCCAGATATTTCTCCTCTCTCCAGGTCTCCCTTCCGTATTCTAATCAGTCTTTCATTTCCAGTCGCTATCTTCTTTCTTGATCCTTCTCATCTTCTCACAGTCACTCCCCGCTCTCCTGTGCACCCTCTGCTCTGCTTTCCTGCATAATCTCTGCTCTGCTGCACTCTGCGCTCTCTCATGTCTCACCACCAAAAGGTCGTGTGGAGACATCACATGACTTGGCTCTGGCAAACCCCCTGTCAACATAAGGAGCATCGAGTAATAATAATAATACTTCATCCCAAAAGGGTAAATGAGTATCCCACATGCAGCTCCAGATTAATTCCACAATAAATTACAAGAGATCATTCATATATCACATAAAACTCCTAAAATATTTATATACTACAAGTATATCATTCATACACCTAATAGCGGTGCGAGAGAAAAGGATCCCCAGACTCCACCGTCTGACATATAAGACCCTTCCTAAACACACATGTAATGTAATGATGATCACATGGAAGGGATCATCCTCTCCGGAACATTCCCATCCCAGAATTCCCCTTCAAGTCCAACTATTATTTCATTATACTCAGCAATCCCCATGACACCAACAATAATAATAATCTTTATATTATCTAATAATATTTATATAGCGCCAACATATTCCGTAGCTTACAGTCTATGAGGATGAGGGGGTGACACAAGAGCTTACAGTCTATGAGGATGAGGGGGGACACAAGAGCTTACAGTCTATGAGGATGAGGGGGGAAACAAGAGCTTACAGTGTATGAGGATGAGAGGTGGACACAAGAGCTTACAGTCTATGAGGATGGGGAGGGGTGATACAAGAGCTTCATCGTATGAGGATGAGGGGTGACACAAGAGCTTACAGTCTATGAGGATGAGGGGGTGACCCAAGAGCTTACAATCTATGAGGATGAGGTGACACAAGAGGCTTACAGTCTTGAGGATGAGGGGGGTGGGTGGACAACAAGAGCTTACAGTCTATGAGGATGAGGGGGTGACACAAGAGCTACAGTCTATGAGGATGAGGGTACACAAGAGCTACAATCTACGAGGATGAGGGGGTGACACAAGAGCTTACAGTCTATGAGGATGAGGGGTGGAACACAAGAGCTTACAGTCTCTGAGGATGAGGGGGAGACACAAGAGCTTCCAGTCTATGAGGAAGGGGGAGCCACCTCTGTGTAACGGGAACTATCCGTGACCCTCGCAGAGTCGCCCGTCTTGCCAGACATGGACACTGCTATACCGCTGCTGCAAGCCAGCATGTGGCACTTTGTTAAATATTAGAGTCCATGGGGGTCATTTACTTACCTGGTCCTGTCGCGATCCAGTGGCGCGTTCTCCGAGTATTCCAGTCTTCCGGCAATTCACTAAGGTCGTGCACCCGGTGTCCACCAGGTGTCGCTGCTGTGCCGAGGTCCGTCGGAGTTCACCATCCAATCCCTGGTGCATGTGAGTGATTGATTTTGCGACACAAATTGTTTTTTAAATTCTGTGGTTTTTCCGAATCCGTCGGGTTTTCTGACAGCCACGCCCCTGATTTCTGTCGCGTGAAAGCCGGCGCCAATGCGCCACAATCCGATCGCGGCGATATTCGACGCAAAAAAGAAAAATACGGGAAACCCGATGAAAATGCGTCCGTGGAGCCCTCAGTAAATGACCCCCCATGTGTCTCTCCTCAATCTGCCCTTGTCTGCACCTTTAATACACACCTTTTGTAATTAAAGGACCCCATTGGGAAGTGCCTGAGCATCAAGGTCTGTCATGGGTGCTCCTATGACCCACATCTCGGGTTGCAGGCGGTCGTGCACTGGCTCCCCAAGATTTAAAGGGCCAGTGCACTGTTGATTGGTGCTGGCCATTCCCAGAATCCTTTATAACCCGGTATCTCCCTGCACACCCCACCGGATCTTTGTGCCTTACAGCCATTGAGAAAGCTTGTTCCTGATGCCCTGTGATTACACTGAGATTTCCTGTTGTGTGACCCCAGTTCCGTTATTGACTCTGACACCATGCTGCCTGTCATGACCTTCCGCTACGTCCCCGACTCTGATCTTGTGCAAGAGCTTACAGTCTATGAGGATGAGGGGGGGCACAAGAGCTTATAATCTATGAGGATGAAGGGGTGCCACAAGAGCTTACAGTGTATGAGGATGAGAGGTGACACAAAAGCTTACAGTCTATGAGGATGGAGGGTGACACAAGAGCTTACAGTCTATGAGGATGAGGGGTGACACAAGAGCTTACAGTCTATGAGGATGAGGGGGTGACACAGTAGGTATAAGAACGTGTATAATGGTCCAGCCATTCTTTATAAGGGAACAGTATAAAATAATTAGCCGCATCTTATATACAAAATCCAAGGTGAATGTGACTACAGAGAAGCCTGGAGCTCGGTATCTGGTGTTTGCTGGATAACAGATGGGTGGAGGACACAGCGTTGGTTAGTATAGAGAGAGTTGACATACCATGCAGTTAGCGAGTGCGATAGATCAGATGGGTTTTAAGAGTATATTTAAAACTTTGGAGGTTGAGCATGAGTCTGATAGTCCGGGGAAGGTGATTCCAGAAAATTGGTGGCGCTCAGGAGAAGTCCTGGAGATGTGCAATGTGAAAACCAGAGCACTGGCGACTACAGTTTGATAAAAACATTCAAAATATTAAATGATGGTAACGATCGTAAGAAATACAGTCTGCTATGGGTTTTCTTAAGCTGATGTTCCACGTGTGTTTACCAATCTCTAACAGGAAAGAATCATAGGTCCAGCACAGCGTTTTTTCGGTGATATTAAAATGCAATCTTTATTTTCTGAAGGCTAAAATCCACATCAGGAACATACAGAAAAAGCGCCACAGACCGACGCGTTTCAACACTTGCGTGTCTTTATCAAGGTTTACCAATCTAGCCTGTTGTCTAGGGGTTGTCCTTAAATATATGAAATTTTCGACTTTCTTTACCTCCTCTCCATTTATGTACAAGGGATCACCCGATCTAACATGTGATCTTCTAAACTTGATTACCATCTCCTTGGTTTTGGAGAAGCTTAACAAAAAGACATTTGTTTTACTCCAGGAGCCCAAATGGCCCCAGTCTCCCTGTAGTGTCCCTGTCATCTCCACCTCTAATGTAATCCACCACTTCTGCGTCATCCGAGAATGTCTGAATAATGGTGTTCCTCAAATTTTGATTCATATATAGCAGTGTATATGCTAAATAGGTAGGGTGCGAGCCCTGTACCCCGCGGGCACCAGCACCACTGACCAGCTCCGTAGACCACCTGTTTCCCATGCAAACTCCCTGTGGTCTGCCAAGCAGGTCATTTATTCTGTAATATCGCTGGCACCACAGCTCAGATACTTACAGCACAATCAGACTCCTCAAGATGACCCCTTACCCTGATACCCTGAATTCTGAGTGAACCTTATATTATCCAGGAATAAGGACAGAAAGCAGGGGGTGCCGCTAGTCGTGTTCTCTTCGGACAGTGGTGGCGCACCTATGGCACTGGTGCCAGAGATGGCACTCGGAGGCCTCTCTGTGGGCACACGCGCTGTCTCCCAGGCACAGAGTTTGCCAGACATGGCACCTTCCTGCAGTCTCAGGCAGTACAAGTAGTGCCCTGATATTTTAAAGTGACCCATCCTGTGCTGCTGGGTCCTGTCCAAAGAGTGAGAAGGCGTGGACCGGGTCAGATTTGAGCTCAAAGACTCTGGTAGCAATAAGTTTGTTACTGCCTTAATTGCCGTGTTGGCACTTTGGGAAAAGCTAGTGTTTTTTTGGGTCTCATTTTGGGCACTCGATCTCTAAAAGGTTTGCCTTCACTGTCTTAGGACATACCCAAAATTTTGCATATTACAAGAAAACTTTGAACCATAAATAATTGATGATTCTATTGTTTCCCATTGATAGGCGGCTAAGGAGTTTTTTGTGATGTGTTTGGATGATGGGGAGAGGATTGGGCTTTACCTCCTCCCTATTAATAGATACTTTGTATTCCAGAATTCTGGCAAAGAATGAGGAGATTGGGGAAAACAAAGAAATGAATCTTGGCGTAAAAACATGAAGCGGCGTCAATGTAATCCAACATTGCAGCTTCAGTCACCGCACTTAACCCCTTACTAACCCCCGCTGTTTATCCTATGATCCCTCATTTTACAGCAAACATTCTCTTTTTTCTGCTAAATATTGTTTGCAAAGAAGCAACAGGGCGGCAGCGCGAATCCGGGGAGTAGCAGGAGCTGTCCGAGTGCTGAATCAGACGCCCTGTGGTCAGATAAGAGGCCGCAGACAGATGTGCTCTCGATGTGCTGACTCAATTACACCATAGAAGCCTGGCCCAGTAATACCCCCGCCCTGGCCCCCTCTTATAATCACTTCATGGACGTCATTAACCAATTCCTTCCCCGAATGCAAGAACACAGAACAGACGCACCACATTCATGCTCTCTAGACCTTCGTGGACCTACAGGTTAATGAATGAGGTCCTGCGTTATCTGGGCTACTACAATCTCGGCTTTTATATCCTGTGTCCATGAATGGAAGTCATTAGATGGTTAATGTGTTCTGGTCTATGCGGTTTATGATACGATAATCCCTCCTGGACACAACCACAGAGAACGCTGCAGAGCTGTGCCACGTCTGATGGCGGCCGGCGATACTAAGTCAAGGCTAAATACAATGACGGTGCCGAGAGGGTTGGACCATTCGGATTATTAATAGGAGCAAAGATAATTGTTAAAGCCATTCCCAGATTGGGATTGTTATTATTAACCCCTTGCTGTACTGAAATGTCGTATATGAAAGGCGTGAAGGGATTCGGGTGATGCAGAGCAGATCCCTGACACCATGTTCTCCATCTGCCATCAGACCTTTGCATTGTGCTGTCCATGGCCACCTCTGGCCCTCTAACTGTCTCTGACCGTCTGCCCTTGCACCCACATGCTGAGGCATCATGGGTACGTGACTGGTCCCGCAGAGAGATTGGGGCCCGCGGCTATCACCAAGTGATACACTCCCTATACTGCCAATATGCACAGCAACGCTCCCAGTGCCGGCAGCGTAATGACGTCACTGTGTCATCCCCGACGCTGGCATAGAACAGAACAGAACATAGATCAGAGGAAAGTGAGTACTGAAGGGAAGGATGGAATGGGGGTCAAAAAAGAGAGGGTACAAGAGAGGGGACACTATAAATGGGGGCACAAGAGAGGTGGCACTATAAATGGGGGCACAAGAGAGGTGGCACTATAAATGGGGGTATAATGAGAGGGGACACTATAAATGAAGGCATAAGGAGAGGGGTCACTATAAATGGGGGTATATTGATAGGGGACACTGAAAATGAGGTTATAATGAGAGGAGACACTATAAATGTGGTATAATGAAAAGGGGCACTATAAATGGGGGCATAAGGAGAGGGGACAATATACATGGGGGTATAAGGAGAGGGGACACTATAAATGGGGGCATAAGGAGAGGGGACAATATAATGGGTTAAGATAGGGGACACTATAAATGGGGGGCAATATAGAGGGGAACAATATAAATGGGGCATAAGGAGAGGGGACAATATAAATGGGAGTATATTGATAGGGAAACCATAAATATGGGAATAATGACAGGGGACACTGAAAATGAAGGTTATAATAAGAGGGGACACTATAAATGTGGTATAATGAAAAGGGGCACTATAAATGGGGCATAAGGAGAGGGGACAATATAAATGGGGGTATAATGAGAACGACCAACTATAAATGGGGCATAGGGAGAGGGACAATATAAATGGTGGTACATAAGGATAGGGGACAATCTAAATGGGGTATATGAGAGCGACCCTATAAATTGGGGTATATGAGGGGACACTATCAATGGGGGTGTAAAATGAGAAGTGGACCTATAATGGGTCATGGCTATGGGGCACTATAATGGGGGATAAGGGAGGGGACAATAGTAAATGGGGGTATAATGAGAGGGGACACTAAGATGGGCATAGAGAGGTGACAATATAAAATGGGCTAAGGATGGGACAATATAATGGAGTATTTGATGGGAACACCATAATAGGGGAATAATTACGGGGACACTGAAAATGAGTTTATGAGAGGGGACACTATAAATGTGGTATAATGAAAAGGGCACTATAAATGGGGGTATAATGAGAGGGGACACTATAAATGGGGGTATAATGAGAGGGGACACTATAAATGGGGGCATAAGGAGAGGGGACACTATAGTGGGGGCAAAGGAAGATGGGACAATAAAATGGGGGCCATAATAAGGGTTATACTGAGAGGGACATTATGCACGGGTACACAATGAATGTCGGAATAATGAGAGGGGACACTATAAATGGGGTCATAATGAGAGGGGGCATTAGATATTGGGTGAACTGAGTAAGTACTTAGACCTGCCCTCTAAAACCATTCAAATTTCTCATGTGGCCCCATGGGAAAATGAATTGCCCACCCTTGATCTACTCATTAGTCGGCCCCTTCTGAAACTTTGACACTATGCAAACATCCCACAAGATGCACTAAACAAACCAAGCCCTTTTAAGGTGGAAACCTCCTTAATACCCTCGATTAACCCGTTTCAGGTTCCTGCGCCCCACACGAGTGCAGGAACTGCGTTGCTACATGCTCATGATGCCAGGACACGAGGCTTCCCAGCAGATCATCGCCTGCAGCGTCACACTGCCTTACCCTCTTATCTACTTCCTTAAGAACAACCTGGTGCCATCTCTTCGTAATCATCACTTCTTCTCATCCCATGATCTACAGGAAAACATGATTCATCCGACCAGGGTGCCTCCTCCTATTGTCCTATATAATATGTGGGTACTCTGAGTGGTCTGTGGATACAAAGCAAGTGAGGTCCTTATGGATTCTGCCAATTTTTTATCATGACCATCAGGTCATGTTCTGGATGTTCTGGATGTCGGTGAGCTATTCCAACCTTGATCAACTCCACATTGGGCCTTCTTCAAATTAAGCTACTTGTCCAGTAAGAACTAACATAATAATAGATAGTGGTAAGTGATTGCTCCAAATTCACCTCCCGCTGGACAGTGGACAGAGGTCTACTTGGGCCTTCAGATAAAAGAGTTTGACCTTCTGTAAAGACCTTGTGGCCCCAAAGTGCAATGTATCCTACTGGACTCCTGGGTGTCATTACTCTGTTAAAGTCAGACCCAGTAGGGATTGTTCTGTTGGGCCATTCCAATGTTGGTTCCCTAAACATCGGGTTGTCTTCCAATCAAGCTACTGGTCCATTAGATCTAAGTATCCCATAATAGCTTTCTACTGCCTCTGGGTCTATTATTTATTGGAGCCTCGTCCTAGAGGATCTTAAATTGGACCAATCCAACCTTGATACCAACAGAGGCCTAGTCATCATGCAAAGAACCATATCCTCTGAGACTTGTAATAGACTTCCATTAAGACCACTGCTTGCTTTCAGTAAAGAAAACTTTTAAAATGCCATTAACTAATAATCTAGATGGTTCAAATACTTCTCTCAGTTACGGGGTTCACTTGAAATGTTTCGCTCCATAGATCTCTTCTTGTCCAATCTCCGAAAACACGGACGCTCAAGGGACTCTGCCGGGTCCCCAATAATCTGGTGTGTGTATGGTGGGAACCCCCTTTAATGTCATATTCAGCCCCAGGTATGTACGTGCCCTTTAACGAGAGCAATGATACTAAGAGCGGAGACTTTCCTTTCGTTTCCTTCTATTATTCCTGGCGAGCAGCGTGATGTACGGATCCTGATCCTCTCCTCTGTCTCCATCATTATTCCATCCGCTGCTCATCGCGATGTGGACGAGTCATGTCCTTATTATTAAATACCTCGTCTTATTGTCTCTGGTGGTTTTATCTACGGAACACCTCTGCTCCGGGGGAGGAAGCGTCTAAATATTTCCCATCAGCAGATCCTGAAGTCGCATTTAATATAATGGAAATTGAGGTCTGATACAGAATGAGAATAATGAGAGTTCTCGTCCAGGGTATTGAGCTTGGTCCATATGGTTACAATGAATCGGGCCAAACCCAAACACAGCATGGGGATTAGGGATCCGTTCAGGCTACTGGGGGCATCCCTGCTGTGGCTACTGGGGGCATCCCTGCTGTGGCTACTGGGGGGTATCCCTGCTGTGACTAATTGGGTACCCCTGCTGTGGCTATTGGGGGCACCCCTAATGTGGCTACTGGGGGCATCCCTGCTGTGGTCCTGGGACCATCCCTGTTGTGACTTCTGTGGCCATCCCTCTTGTGGCTACTGGGGGCATCCCTGCTGTGACTTCTGAGGGCATCCCTGTTGTGACTTCTGAGGACATCCCTGCTGTGGTCCTTGGGCCATCCCTGCTGTGGCTACTGGGGGCATCCCTGCTGTGGCTACTGGGGGCATCCCTGCTGTGGCTACTGGGGGCATCCCTGCTGTAGCTACTGGGGGCATCCCTGCTGTGGCTACTGGGGGCATCCTTGCTGTGGCTACTGGGGGCATCCCTGCTTTGGCTATTGGGGGTATCCTTGCTGTGGCTACTGGGGGCATCCCTGCTGTGACTACTGGGGACACCCCTGCTGTGGCCACTGGGGGCATCCCTGTTGTGGCTACTGGGGGCATCCCTGCTGTGGCTACTGGGGGCATCCCTGCTGTGGCTACTGGGGCAGGCTCTGTGGCCGCGATTAATTCATAACAATAGCAGAGGGGCTGTATGATAGTTTGCGGCATTAGGGAAGGTTGAGAACCACTGATCTAGCGGTTCAGTGAATTCATGCAATTCTCCAAAGTTGTCTCACACAATATTCACTGGACGGATTATAGTCCGTTATGAGGCATTTGGGATATTTGGAGCACCAGACTAATAACTCCTATGTGTGACCCCCCCCCCCCCCCCCTTCCCCTTCCGCCTGAAGAATGGGAACCCCAAGTCCTGAGAGTTAAGGATCTCCTGGCGGATGGTGTATAAAGCCATATCAGCCCCGCCCAGCGAGAGGAGGCAGCGGCACAGTGGTCCTATTTTAAGCAGCGATAGAAATAGCATGAGATGAATCGTGCCTGTCGTGTAATTTGTCTCCCTCCTTTCTGTTTCCCGGTCCTTGGGATTATATTTGTGCTCATGAATATCTAATTAAGCCCCCAGGAGTATAAGTTAACCTATCTTGGAATAGAAGTCGGGTCTTGGAAATTTCTAGCCAGGACTCCAATTATAAATAAGTAGTTAGCGCCAATGTATGTATACCACCCATGGAGGTGAAGATGTGTACATTCTCATAATGTGAACTAACCAAAAAAGTAAAAAATATGTAAAAATGTGATTTCTACATCGATCCGATATTGGTCGAAAATGCACAAAAATCCACATAAGGCTACTTTCACACTGCCGCATGGGGGACGTATATACAGACCCGATATACGTCCCCCATAGACGGCAATGGGCGCACGGCGCCTTGGCACGGTACGGTGCAGCACACATGCACACCGTACCACTCCTACCTTGGTAAAGATAGGATATGTCCTATCTTTCCCCTATTACTGCGCCGTGCCCATATGTTCCTATAGAGAGGGGCGCGGGTGAGCAGCGCTCACCTCCTCCTCCTCTCCCGCGCTCTGCCGTGTGCCCGCCGTGCTACTGGTACAGCGGGCAACTGCAGTGGTGCACATAGCCATGTTAAGATTAAGAGTATGGAAGGGTCACTTATTTTTGGTTCTATTTTTGTTCTATAGCATCTAGAAACATGTTGCTGGTGCCATATGAAAGATAAAATCTCATCTTTTAGATTATATCTGTGAGCTATGAACCAGAGATACAGGCAGGTAAAAAAGGCAAAATTATTTTTATCAACACTCACATTTCCAACGACATTTTAGGAGCCCTGTATATATGATTCTGAGATCACAGAACCCACAAGCAGAAAGATAAGATTTTATCTTTATATAACACTAGCAGCATGTTTCTAGGTCCTATACAATTGAAGACAGAGGCATCGAGGTGACTCTCCATGGCAGCCTCTAAACTTGACTCATCTCAGGTAAAATCTGACTCTTCACTGCATCCTGGACCACTGGATGACTTAAGACCTTTGTTAGGGTTACTATATTTATGGGTTGAGCTTCCAACGTGACTGTAGCGGCACTGCCACTCTCCAAACTGATGCTAAACTATATATATATATATACATTTACTCGACTGCCTTGCCCCAAGAACCTATCCGACCCACCTGACTGAAGAACCAAGTAAAGCTGTTTTTCTCCAAACAGAACGTCTTTGAATGTGCGGATCGCTGTGGGATGCTGCTCGCCTGTCTGGCCAGGGTAGCTAGGACCATAGTCGTTTGAGAGGTTCAGGACCTGGGGAAGGCCATGTGATGGTGCGGGACCCCAGGAGGTTTTCTGTGCCTTCAGAGACCATTACACCTCTTTATACTCTCCTACAACCTTCTTGTTCAGGCTCTATAGGGAGGTCACTTGAAGCGGGTCCGTACTTACCATGCGCTCTGTAGTTTACCCCAAAACCAACAGACCCATCTCCGTGTTGGTAGGCAGATATTAAAATCCGGCGAATGTCCTGACCCGTAGAGTCAATTCAGTTATCCTTTCGATAATTAACCCTGACCAATATGTTTCACGCAGTATGTTTGCGCAGGCGGTCTATGAACACGCCGATCAAGGGTCGCGTTGGAAGCAGCCAAGACTTTCGGTTCGGTGAGTGGCGCTATCTATGGAAAGATTTGGGACCCCCAGGAAATTCATAGCTTGGGTCCTCCTTCTATATAAACTCCCCTGTAGCTTCTGCCAGGGTTATTGGGGTTTCCGTCCAGACAAGTGGTCATATTGTCGAGTAGGTTGAGCAAGCGGCTCCATGGGAGAAGCTGTGACACACCTCTCCCTATCCTAGAAATAGTTTAAATAAACGAAGGGGGGCTAAAGTGTGGAGAACACGCCGTAAAAATAGCTAAGGCTGGGTGGAAACCCCCGGACCCCATGTATGAAGAAAGCGTTGAGTTGTTGCGTTCCACGAAACATTCATTCCACAACTAAAAGGAATCATTTCACCCACACAAGTGTTAAAAAACCAAACACAACTCATCACACATACTACGAGTAAAGCATCACCGTGTAACAAAAACAGCGATGGAGCCAGGACCCCTCACACCCCCCCCCCCCCAGTACCCGGCCCGCCCAAGTGAGGTCTGGGGAGCTAATCTACAAGACAGTTACTCAGCACCTTCTGAGTGCACTGCTGTCTAGATTCCCAGCACATCGGGTCTGGTTTTGACGAGCGCCTAGATTAGCTACTCTGCTGCATAATGGGTGGGTACCGCTTTCGGGTTTTTTGCGACCGTGTTGATATTTGATTATAGATGATAATTTGGCAAAAATTTATTTACCCTACTCTCTGGGGGTCATTTTACTAGTCCCGCTTCGCGTTTTCCCGAGTGTTACCCGAATATTGTCCGATTTGGCGCCGATTGTACCTGACAGATTCCCTCCCCGGACATATATGGCAACCCGGACGATGGCGTGTGAATGTGTGTGCGTCTAGTGCATGCATGGACCATCGCTACGTGGAAACTCGTATGGTAGCGAGTGGAACACGTAACTGCAAACCAGTTAGGCTTAAATAAACAAGA
The DNA here is from genome assembly GCA_019512145.1 of Engystomops pustulosus. Taxonomy (NCBI): domain Eukaryota; kingdom Metazoa; phylum Chordata; class Amphibia; order Anura; family Leptodactylidae; genus Engystomops; species Engystomops pustulosus. The sequence goes on along the minus strand of CM033641.1, from coordinate 318,373,921 downwards.
AACCAAAAGCCGCGCACCGGGTGAATTAAAACAATAAAAGTGTATGTACACTAGGGGGAACTAAATGGTGGCAGGCTATATGTACTTGGACCGAGGATGGCCGGGGTGGGTCAACGAAAAGACGGAATCCGAAAGAGCGAGAAGGACAGCGTTATGCTAAATAAACGTAAGTGGCTGTAGGAAGGGGCGGAGGTCAGCGGTCAGAGCAAAATAGGATCATTCTAAGAAGTGAAGGGGGAAGGGGGTGAATGCGCCACCTAAGGCACAGCGACAGATATCCAGACCAGGATGGACGTCGGAATGTATTTAGGCGCTTAGAGAACGCATCTGAACTACACATTGGAGTGGAAAACAGGAGCATAGCGGACCAGGTGAAGAGTAGGGCTGCTGATACCAAACAAAGCGCCACTTTTATATGGTTTGAAAATAGTTGGCGGTATTTTCCGATCCGTCGGGTTTTGCGTCACTAAAAAGGAAGAAGAAAGAGAACCGACGCCCTGGGGGCGCCCTAATAGAAATATCGGGCGTATAAACAGACGAGTAAACGGGAGTCGGGTAAAGAGGGGGAAGGAAGGGGAGAAGGGAAGGGAAGAACAACGGGGGGAGGGGGCAAAGCCACGCGCCTAAGTTCTAAAACGAAAGTCACAATCCGATTCGGCTAAAGCGAGCAACAACATCACACGTGCAATAAGGACACAACTGAAACACAATCAGCGAGACGCAAAGAAAACACAAAGAAATAAGTGGTCGGTAAAAAGCACGATCATGAGTGGACACAAATGCAACAGAAGTGCGGATGACACCTGAGGCGGGACGTTGGGGGACGGAACACCCTAAGTTGTCTTGGTGGTACAGTTTAGGTGGGCAGTGAGGGGTGGATAGGAGAGTGGAATGTGGGGATTGGTGAGCATAAAAAATCCGGCTATAGGCGTCTGAAAGTTACGTGTGGAAAGTACGTAGAAAAATTGTCCCCCTTGGGTGCGGAAAACGAAAGAAGGGAAATGAATAAAGAAAGATAGATATCCATCTTAAAAAACAATGATACGTTCGACCCTCGCTCCTCTTTGGTGCCCCCTGAGTTAGAACAAATCCCTGTTTGGGAGGTGACTTGAAAGAATATAAGGCCCAAAACAAGAGCAGTGAAAGCACCGAGGATTTCGTATCGTCCAATTCAAATTGGCGCTAGGAGCCTGCTGGACGGCGGTACTATTCCTCAAGGCTGTCGGGATAATGTTCAGCTGTCTCTTGTGATATCTCGACCTGATCGTGGCCTCACTACTCAGATGACCGAGGTCCCGAGGACGTGACTGATGTCTCTGGAAACGGCTAACACTATCATGTCCTGTGTTGAGTAAGACTCTCCATGATTGCTTGCACCATCTCATTCCACCTACATGCTACATCCATTAAATAGCGCTCCATTATTCTGTAAAGCACAATACTTCCGATAACAGTTAGGGAACAAACCCCTTCCCCCTGCCGCTCCTCCTTTTAGTGACAAAGCACCGCCTATGAAATAAGGCCCTATAATAGGTGCCCATCCGTGATACCGTGTGAGTGCTGGTGGATACTCGGCCCGATCAGCTACGGAGCTCCATCCCGTCGCCCGGATGCCTCCGCATGGGTGAGATTGACACTGGACACTAATGGGCTGACGAGGACGAGACAATGGGACTAAACAGCGCACCATGGAGTATGCCGCACAATTTATCTCTCCATTGGAAAACAGTCATTAATGTCAACACTACACAAGTCTCTGGATAGGGGTGTCCACACAAGGCGTATCGGTCGCTGCAGTAAGAAGCGGGAAACAGGAAAAATAGAAAAAAGGATGTCGGCATAATAAGCAACGGGAGCAGGACGTTGTCCTCCGCCTTACTCATCATGCACAATGCTGATGAAACGGTTACAAGATCCTCCCCAGTGGCACCTCGGACATGAGCTGCCAAGTGGGAACCTGCCCTTTTTACAGACATTTTCTGACATGCAAAGACTTTCGGCTCATATCTGATTGTGACTCGTGTAACTCACTGGCTGACAGTGAACCACGCCCCCTTGATTGTGACTGGACAGCTCTAATCTTTTCCTCCTTGTACCGAGGACCGTCTGCTGTTGTATTCAAACTACAGAAATATTAAAGCTCCTATGTACAGATTGGGAATTTTTTTTTTTTTTTTATACGTTGCCTTGTGTTTAATCCGTCATTGTGACCAGAGTGACTCATCGCAGGTCCTTTAGCCGTCAATAATAGCAACCAGCAATACCCCCATGTAGAGTATGACATGAAGCACACAGCAGCCCTCCAGGAGGGTATGTAGTAGGAGAAGTAGAATCCTAGGGGTGCTGTGACTACAGTGGTCATGGATACATGCATGGGGAAAGATGCGTATGTTAAGAGGTCGTAAGAGGACCTGAGATGATTGCTGCTCTGGTCACATACATGATACTGTGACCAGTTTCGTAAGGCATAAGGCAGGGGGAGTAGATGGGGGTCCATCGCGGCAGGACACTCCCCCCCTCTGATTCCAGGGAAATAAGAAAAAGGTCATTTATGTGGATGTAAGACAAACATTGTTTAGCTAAAGGGGGCCAGTAGTAGTAGTAATAGTAGCTCATATGGACTTGTCACAGGTTATACTGTTAATGTGCAAATGTGCTGAACAGTTTCCCTTAACTACAACTTTGAAGTTTGACCGCTTGTAGTGACCCTGGGGGGTGGTTGGGTGGACATTATCAGGTGTATTGTGTAATATATTGTCCTTCCCTTCTTGTGTTGACACGCAGTTGCTCCCTTACCTGTACCCCTCGGATGCGCTCTCCGCCTAATCCTTCTTTTCGTGCAGCTGACTGCTCTCGCCCCCCCCTGCATTAATAACACCGTTCCTATACTCATTTTCTCAGTCGGTTTTCCTGCTCGTCAGCTGTGATGATCAGTCAGTCGCAATGTGAGTGACATGAATAAAGTAAGCATGCGTACGGGCCGGACCTACTGACCCTGTGCATCGCTGGTGCTCCTGTCAGCATTTCCTCTTTCCATTACCCTCTATATTACAGATCTCTCCACTTAATAACAAAGTCCCTTTAGTCGGATTGGGTCATGGCGGGCTTTATACAGTACGCTCCCCCTCAGCCACGGGTTGGTTCCAGGTACTGCAGGCTCAATCTGTCATCAGTATAAATGGGGGGCGACTTGCAGTTACCACGTACCACCTCAGATGGGAGGAGCTGTTTCGAAAAGTAGTAGTATATTTTTCATCCTAAAAAATCTTTCCAGTCCTGACTCCCCTCTCTATAGATTCTGGGAAAAAAACAGGGAGACGACTCAACAGGGTCCATTTCTTCTCCCGATTCCTCAATGTTACAATGAAAGAGCTGGTTCTCGGTTTAGAGAATCTAAATACCAGTATATTAGATTATTTTATAAGATTAGGGGGAAATTTTACAAGTTTGATTACTTATGCAAGTGGAAGGCCTATTTATGTTACTGTGGGACTGTTGCTGCTTAGCGACCAATCGAGTCTCAGCTTCCTTTTTGTAAAACTGTTGGAGTGAATGAAAACTGAGCTCCGATTGTGTTCCCAGGGGCAGCTGCATTATTAAGCACTGACGCATTGTCCCCATGTGTTTGTGCAAAACTTTTCGAATTTTTTTGCATTTTTAAAAAATAGGTGGAACAAGTTTGTGAATTTTCTCTAGATTTATCAAACTATTAAAAAAAACACAGTCCACAATCCACCAGGAATTGAAGAATTGGACTTTAAAGAGATTGAGTTCCCTCTTCCTGCACATACGGCTGGTTCACGCAAAAGTCAAAAAATTGGCATAATATAAGATTCAGCATCTTTTCCTATGAACTCTGTATTTTTCTGCCCCCTCTGTTATTCCTACGGGAATCATAGTACGCTTGCGCCCCGGTGCTTGTTGAGCGTTTTGCGGCATCTATCGCTCGTGTTGTGTGACGATGATTGTCTTGGTTGGAGGATAAAGTGTTGTGTTCATGCTCACCGCTACAAACTGTAACACCAGTTACACATCATCCTCACTTCCAGGGGAATAACAGAGGGAGACACGGTGAGCTCCGAAAGAGGAGAAGAGCCCATAATAATCTACAACATCGGATAAATGATGAAACGTTTTGCTGATCTTGTGGATCAATCAGTGAACAGTTGTTGGGGCGGGGAGGGAGAATGGTGAGGTCCCTTGTACCCCGAATGAACTGACCAGCAGGTTGCGCACATTCACACGATGGGTTTATAGCATTTATGGGAATAAGGTAACTGATTTCTTGTGCTCAGCATCGCGCTCGTCCACTTGAGATTGGGGCAAAAGGTTTGATGTTTATAAGACATAAATCATGAAGATAGTCTTCTCTTCTATAAGAAAAGATTTACTTACTTGTCCGTTGCGAGTCCCCGATGAGGTCGGCGATTTTCCGGCGAAAAGAGATATCTGGCCGATTCATGAAGAATCTGCACCTAGTTCTGCATCCGTATCGCTTTGTGCTGTAGTCTGCCGGAGTACACCTCGCCTTAGCCCGGTTGCTTGCATGTTTTGCGACACATTTTACATGTAAAGTCCCGCTCGTGTGGTCTGAATCCGTCGTGGCACAAGCCCCCGATTTCTGTAGAGTGGCAAGCCGGCACTCAGTGTGACACCAAATCCAATCCGCATGCGCCCAAAATCCCTGTTAGAATGCTGCCGCAAAAAACGGGGAAATGCGTGATAGTTTAGGAGAAAACAATCGGAGATTGGCAGCGTCGCGGCTCCGTGCGCCGACGAAAAGCAAAACTTGCATGAACTTTTTTTGATTTTCGACTTCACTTTATTTATGTTAAAGACAACATTCCCGGGCGCCTAGCCAGGTAATAACACAGTGGCTTTACGACATGCAGGTGAACTGTCACATAAGCAGTCATCTGTCCCCCTGGTTAGACAATAGACCTACCAGTTAAATGAAGATTGAAAATAAGAGGAAGTCCCCGGGTTACATACCGTATAAGTTCTGTAGGTAATTAGTTCTAAGTTGGAATTAATGTTATGTAAGTCGGAACTTTTATTTTATGGAAATTGCCAACTCTGTACAAGTGTGTTTAAAAAATGAATTGTGTTGTCAAAAAACCAGGAAATAACAAAAATCTTCATTCAGACGCCTGTGAAATAATGTTATAGCTGATTGGCTTGGTAGCCAAAGGAGTAAAGTACAGTAATTACCAATATCCAGACGTTCCCCCTGTTTTTAACTATGGGTCATCTAAGTCGGGGTTCTTAGTAAGGGGGGGAGGGGACCGCTGTACGCCCTGATTACAGGAAATTTCCTTTTATTTATGCAACTTTTGACTCTTTCGTAGCTCATAGTTGTTTCGGAAGGGAGGTCACTCTCTTAGGTTGCTCTAGTCTCTCTAGATCATCTCTCTTCTCTCTAGATCACTCTTTCCTATAGATATGCTTTTTCTACTCAGGTCACTTCTTCCCTATGATCTCTTTATTCTCTACAGGTCAACTATCTTCTCTATAGATCTCTCTCTTATCTCTAGGTCACTCTCGTCTCCAAGGTCACTCTCTTCCCTATAGATTCACTCTCTCTATCCAGGTCACTCCCTTCCCTAGATCCTATCTTTCTCTAGGGTCATTTTTCTCTCCCTGTCACTCCTTCCCTTAGATCACTTTTTCTCTCAGATCACTCTATTCCCTATTAGATTCAATTCTTCTCTCCAGGTCTTCTCTTCTCTCTGGTCACTTCTTCTTCCAGGTTCTCTTACTTATAGATCACTCTTTCTCTCAGGTCTTCTCTTCTCTCCAGGTCACCTCTTTTATCTCAGGTCACTCTTTCCCTTAGATTACTCTCTTTCTTCAGGTTCACTTCTTCTCTCCAGGTCACTCTCTTCCTCCAGGCTCACTCCTTCTTGGTCCACTCTTCTCTCTAGATCACTCTCTTCTTCCAGGTCACTCTCATTCTCTCCAGGTCACTCTCTTCCCTATAGATCACTCTCTTTTTCTCCAGGTCATTTATCTTCAGTTTCATTGCGTCTTTTCCTAGATTTCTGTCCATGAGATTTCTCCTCTCTCAGGTCTCCCTTCCGTTTCCGTCAGTTCTTCATTCCAGTCGCATTCTCTTCTTGATCCTCTCATCTTCTCCAGTCACCCTCCCCGCCTCGCTGTGACCCTCGTGCTCTGCTTTCTGACTATCTCGGCTCTGCTGCATCTCCTGCGCGCCTCTCATTCTCACCACACACCAAAGGTCGGTGTGGAGACATCAATGACTTGGGCTCCTGGCAAACCCCCTGTCAACTAAGTGAGCATCCGTAGTAATAATTAATATACTTCAATGCCCAACAAGGGTAAATGAGTATCCACCATGCAGCTCCAGTTAATTCACACATAAATTACCAAGGGGTAGCATCATTCATATATCACATGAAAACACTCAAAATATTTAGATACTACAATTATCATTCATACCTAATAGCGGTGCGAAGAAAAGGATCCCCGACTCCACCTGTCTGACATATAAGACCTTCCTAAACACACATGTATTGTAGGATGATCACATGGGAAAGGGATCATCCTTCCGGAACATTTCCCATCAGAATTTCCCCTTCAAGTCCAATTGATTATTTCATTATACTCAGCAACTCCCCATGACACACAACAATAATAATATCTTTATATTATCTAACTAATATTTATTTACGCCAACATATTCTAGGCTTACAGTCTATGGATAGGGGAGACAAGAGCTTAAGTCTATGAGGATGGGGGCGAGGTGACACGAAACTTACAGTCTATGAGTGATGAGGGGTGGACAAGAGCTTACAGTTATGAGGATGAGAGGGTGACCAAGAGCTTAACGTCTTGAGGACTGGGGTAGGGGGATACACAGAGCTTACAGATCTATGAGGATGAGTGGATGACACAAGAGCTTACAGTCTATGAGGAGGAGGGGGGACAGAAGCTTACAATAGTGAGGATTGAGGGGTGACACAAAGGCTTACAGTCTGTGAGGATGAGGGTGTTGGAAATCAAGACTTACAGTCTTAGATGAGGGGGTGACACAAGTAGCTACAGCTACTGAGGATGAGGGGTGACAAAGAGCTACAATCTAAACGAGTATTGAGGGGGTGACACAAGAGCTTACAGTCTATGAGGATGAGGGGGGGAGCCAGAGTTACAACTATTAGAAGCAGTTACCCAAGCTCGGCTATGAGATGAGGGGGAGACACAAGACTTCAACATCTATGTAGAGAAGGGATGCCACAAGAGCTTACAGTTGTATGAGGATAGAGTGGGTACCAAGATACGCTATGAGGACGAGTTTTCTTGAAGGATGATCGAGTACGGGTGGAGGTGACACAAAGACTTCAGCTTGTGGGTGAACAAAGTCGTTATGAGGATGCGGGGTGACACAAGAGTTACGTCTATGAGGATGGGGGGTGACACATTAGGTATAAGACGTGTATAATGGTCCAGTCCATTCTTTATAATGGGACAAGTATAAAATCAATGTAGCCGATTCTTATCTACAAAATCCAAGGTGGAAGATGACTACAGAAAGCCTGGAGCTCGGTATCTGGGGTTTGCTGATAACAGAGTGGGTGGGAGAGGCAAAGCGTTGGTTTTATAGAGAGAGTTGACATACATGCAGTTAGCGAGGTGCGATAGATCAGATGGGTGTTAGAGTAATTTAAACTTTGGAGGTTGAGCCATAGAGTAAAATCTGATAGTCCCGGGAAGGTGATTCCAGACTTGGTGGCGCTCCGGAGAAGTTCCTGGAGATGTTGCAATTGAAAACCAAGCCATGGCGAACAGTTTGATAAAAAACATTCAAAAATATTAATGATGGTAAACGTCGATAAGAAATACAGTCTCTAGGGTGTTTCTTAAGCTGAGTGTTCCACGTGTGTTACAAATCTCTAACAGGAAAGGAATCATAGGTCCAGAAAGCGGTTTTTTCGGTGATATTAAAATGCAATCTTTATTTCTGAAGGCTAAAATCCACATCAGGAACATACAGAAAAAAGCGCACAGGACCGACGCGTTTAACCTCTTGCGTTTCTTTATCAAGGTTTTACCATCTAAGCCTTTTGTCTAGGGGTCCTTGAAAGTATATAAATTTTCGACTTCTTTTTACCATCCTCTCCATTTATGTACAAGGATCAACCGATCTAACATGTGATCTCTAAACTTATTACCATCTCTGGTTTTGGAGCAGTATTAACAAAAAGACATTTGTTTAACTCCAGGGAGCCAAATGGCCCAGTCTCCTCCTGTCGTGTCACTGTCATCTCACCTCTAATGTAAGTCCACCACTTCTGCGTCACCTAAATGTCTGATAATGGGTTTCCTCAAATTTGACTCAATATAGCAGTGATATATCAAAAGGTAGGGTGCGAGCCTGTACCCCGCGGGGCACCAGCATCAACTGACACAGAACTCCGTAGGTACCCCTTGTCTCCCATGCAAACTCCCTGTGTCGCCAAGCAGTCAATTTATTCTTAACATCCGCTGGCACCACAGCTGCAGATCTTACAGGATCACATCAGACTCCTCAATATGACCCCTTACCTGATACCCTGGAATTCTCGAGGGAACCTTATATTATCCAGGAATAAGGACAGTACGACAGGGGGTGCCGTCTAGGTCGTGTTCTTCTTCGGACAGTGTGGCGCACCTATGGCACTGTGCCAGAGATGGCACTCGGAGGCCTCTCTGTGGGCACACGATCGTCTGTCTCCCAGCACAGAGTTTGCCCAGACATGCGCACCTTCCTGCAGTCTCAGGCCAGTACAATTAGTGGCCCTGATTTTTAAAGGGACCATCCTGTGTCTGCTGGTCCTGTCCAAAGAGTGAGAAGGCGTGGACCGGGTCAGATTTAGACTCAAAAAGACTTAGTCAATAAGTTTGTACGCATTAATGACCGTTGTTGGCACTTGGGAAAAGCTAGTGTTTTTTTTGGTTCATTTTGGGCAACTCGATCTCTAAAAGGTTTGCTTCAGTCTTAGACTACCCAAAATTTTGCATCTTACAAGAAAACTTTGAACCATAAATCATGATTGATTCTATTGTTTCCCTTGATAGGCGGCTAAGAAGGAGGTTTTTTTGTGATGTGTTTTGGAGATGGGGAGGAGGATTGGGCTTACTCCCCCTATTACATAGATACTTTGTATTCCAGAATTATGAAAACGACTGAGAGAAAGGGGAGGATTGGGGAAAACCAAAGAAAATGAATCTTGGCGTAAAAACAGGAAGCGGCTTCAATGTCATCCAACATTGCAGCTTCCACCCCGCACTTAACCCTTACTAACCCCCGCTGTTATATCTAATGATACACCCTTTACAGCAACACATTCTCTTTTTCCTGGTAATATTGTTTGCAAAGAACCAACAGGGCGCAGCGCGAATCCGGGGATGCAGGAGCTGTCGAGTGGGCTAATCAGAGCCCTGTGGTCAGATAAGAGGCGCCGCAACAGATTGCTCTCGATGTGCGACTCAATTTACACCATAGAAGCCTGGCCCAGTAATACCCGCCCTGGCCCCTCTTATAATCACTTCATGGAGACGTCATAACCATTCTTCCCGAATGGAAGAACAACAGAACAAGCACCACATATCATTCTCTCTAGACCTTCTTCGTGGACATCCTGTTAATTGAATGAGGTCCTGCGTTATTGGGCTAACTACAATTCGGCTTTTATCTGCTGTCAGATGAAGGAATCAGTTAGATGAGTTAATGTGTTCTGGTCTATGGTCTTATGTAAGTAATCCCTCCTGGAAACAACTACAGCTAGAACGCGCAGAGCTGTGCCACGTCTGATGCGGGCCGGCGATCTAGTCCAGGCTAATACAACGACCGGTGCGAGGGAGGGTTGACCATAAAGGGTCGGAATTATTATAGGAGCAAAGATACATTGTTAAAAGCCATCCCATATTGGGATGTATATTACCCCTTGCGGTACTGAAATGTCGAATATTGAAAGGCGTCTAAGGGATTCGGTGATGATGCAGAGCATCCTCTGACACCAGGTTCTCCATCTGCCCATCAGACCTTTGCATGTGTTGTCCAAGTTCCACCTCTGCCACTCGTCTACTGCGGCCTCGTCTGATCCGTCGCCCTTGTACGAAAACCCACCTATGCTGACGGCATCCATGGGTCGTGCGCCCACCCGTGGTCCCGCCGCGACGAGTGGGGCCGCGGCCTATCAACCAAGGAATACCCCCTATACTGCCAATATGTCCAGGCCACCGCATCCCAGTGCCGTGGCCAGCGCTACATGACTTCCACGGTCCTCCACGAGCTCGTGGCTAGCGAACACAAATAGTCAGGCGCGTTTTACCTGCCACAGAGATGCGATCGGGGGACAAAAGGTGTACCAGTAGAGGTGACATAGCCGGTGAATGAGTGGGTCCTCACACAGGAGGAGTTTCCCGTCAGGGGGCCCAGTAGGGCTAGCACTAAATTGGGGCGCTATCATGAGACCGGGACCTAGTAAGAGCTAGGCAGGTACCTAGAAAGGGTATATGGCGAAGAAGGTATAATGAGAGGATACACTATAAATGTTTTATATAAGGCCATAAAGGGTCCTAGGACGGGGACACATATAAAATTATAAGTAGGGACCATATGGGCATAGATAGGGCTAGGGGTATCAGAGAGGGAAACATGGCATAATGGGAAATAAAAAGGGATGAGAGGGAAATATAGAACTGGGTTTATGTAGTGCACAATAAAGGTAATGGAACTATGTTATACCAGAGCCTCTAAATGCATTATTTCTCTAATGATGGGCTCACTGATAAATGATTGCCACTATCTAGGAGTAGGCCCGGACAATTGACTAATGGAAACTAATTACAGATCGCACTATAATGGGCTACAGAAAGCCGCTAAGGAAAGGGATAGATGGGCACTATAATGAGGTAATAATATGGCGCACATCAAATGGGGGAATGTAGAGACGAGGGTTAAATGTGTCATACTGGCCCAACACTATAATGGTGGGCATAAGGAGACGGCGGCACTATACAGGGGTGGCATAATGAGCGGCAGGGCACTTGGGGGTATAAGGAGTGCCCATTGCACTGAGAGGCATTCAATGGGCTAGGACAATAAGGGGTATATGATGGCACCATAATAGGGATGACGGACCTGAAGTAGGAGGCACCTGCATGATCCATGACAGCACATCAGGTATAATTACTCCTTATGGGGGTTTAGAAGGACACTATAATGGAGGCAAATGGGAGGTGCGACACTATATGGGTCCTCAATCGGGACATATAATTCGTGCCATCACGGGGCTTTCAGGGACCTTAGCACGGCACAATGAATCTCCGGACATATGGGGGGCCGATCTGGGCATCGAAGGCATTAGAATTGAGTACTGGTAAGTACTGCTGCTCACCTTCAATTTCGGTCTGTGGCTACCATGGAAGACTGATGTGCCTAGGGCTGCCATTTATATGACTCATCTGTGGTTGATTTTGATTTTCGAGCCTATCCCAAGCCGTTTGACAGTATGCCAAACTAGCCGCCAGCACATGCTTTGATGTAGGCCAATTAAATACATGGCCAACCCAAGAGTAGGGAACACTACGTAATAGCCTCGATACCCTAGTTTATAGCCAAGTTCACTGCGTCCGCTGGCCAGATTCCGATTGGGCGTGCAGAACGGTTGATTATGCGACTTTTGTGGCCATGTGCTATGGACCCAGCTCGCAAGATACGCCTGGCGCGCTGCCTTAGTACTCTTAATCAGTCCTTTAGATAGACACGTTGATCTTTCGTGACTCATGTCTCATACCATGTGGATCTACACATGAAATCATCCGACGGTGCTCCTCCCTATGGTCCAAGAACATGGTCAATTTCTGAGGTCACTGATTGATCCAAAAGCTTACGGGCCTGGTCGCATTATCTGATGGTCCTAGTCGATCTGAAGCGATATCTGTTTATATGACCATCGATGGTACAGCAGGATCTTCGGAAACTGTAGACTAACCAACGAGGGCCTAGTCATCTGCCACTGGGCTCAATAAACATTACTTGTCAGAAAATAAATCAAGAGAAATTGTCCAAATTCCACCGCTGAAGTGAGAGTACTGGCTCATAAGAGTTGCTCTAACCTTGGCCCAAGTGCCTGTATCTACGGACTGTAGTATGTAGCAAGCCAGAGGAGTTGTGGCCGTCATGCTAACCCGTGCTTCAATGCTACCATAACTAAGTTCCCAAATTTCATGGGCTGTATGAGCTAGAGCTTCAATTGGAAATCAACTGATCAACAAGCTTTCCATCTAGAAATAACCTCACGAAAATCTTAGACATTTTCGTGAAACTTTTGCCATAACAATCTAATGCAAAACTCTCCAGTTAAGGGGGTTCACTTGAATAGTTTTTTCTCCATGATTCTCTTCTGTCCAATCTCCGAAAACACGGAACCCTCAAGAGGGACTCTGCCGGGTTCCCCAATAATTGGTGTGTGTATGGTTGGGAACCCCCTTTAATGTCAATTATTCCACCCAGGTATGGTACGGCCCTTTTAACGAGAGCAAATACTAAGAAGCGGGACTTCCTTTCTGTTATCCTTCTATTTATCTCTGGCGGGCAGGTGATGTACGGTATCCTGATCCTCTCCTCTGTACTCCATATTATTTCCATCCGCTGCTCCTCGTCCGATGTGGACGAGTCAGGTCCTTATATATATACCTCGTCTTGGTCTTGGTTGGTTTATCTACTGAAAAACCCTGCCTCCGGGGGGAGGAGCGTCTAAAATCTTCCCCATCACAGATCCTGGAGTCGCACTTAATATAATGGAAATTGAGGTCTGATACAGAATGAGAATAATTGAGCGTTCTCGCCAGGGTATTGGAGCGTTGGTCTATATGTTACAATGAATGGGCAAACCCACACAGCATGGGGATTAGGATCCGTTCAGGCTACTGGGGGCATCCTGCTGTGGCTACTGGGGGCATCCTTGCTGTGGCTACTGGGGGTATCACTGCGTGGACTAATTGGGTAACCCGCTGTGGCTATTGGGGGCACCCCTATGTGGCTACTGGGGGCATCCCTGCTGTGTCCTGGGACATCCATGTTGTGACTTCTGTGGCCATCCCTCTTGTGGCTACTGGGGCGCATCCCTGCTGGACTTCTGAGGGCATCCCTGTTGTGACTTCTGAGGACATCCCTGCTGTGGTCCTTGGGCCATCCCTGCTGTGGCTACTGGGGCATCCTGTGTGTGCCTACTGGGGGCATCCCTGCTGTGGCTACTGGGGGCATCCTGCGTAGCTACTGGGGGCATCCTGCTGTGGCTACTGGGGGCATCCTTGCTGTGGCTACTGGGGGCATCCCTGCTTTGGCTATTGGGGGTATCCTTGCTGTGGCTACTGGGGGCATCCCTGCTGTGACTACTGGGGACACCCCTGCTGTGGCCACTGGGGGCATCCCTGTTGTGGCTACTGGGGGCCCTGCTGTGGCTCATGGGGGCATCCCTGCGTGGCGCACTGGGGGCAGGACTCTGTGGCCGCGATTATATTCATAACAATAGCATGAGGGGCTGTATGATAAGTTTGCGGCCTTAGGAGGTTGGAACCACTGATCTAGCGGTTCAGTGAATTCATGCAATTCTCCATAAGTTGTCTCACACAAATATTCACTTGAGAATAGTCCGTTATGAGGCATTTGGATATTTGGAGCACCAGCTAATAACTCTATTGTTGTGACCCCACCCCCCATTCCCTTCGCCTTGAAGAATGGGAACCCCAAGTCCTGAGAGTTAAGGATCTCCTGGCGAGGATGTGTAATAAAGCAGATATCAGCCCCCCGGCAGCGAGAGGAGGCGAGCGGCACAGTGTGTCCTAGTTTAAGCAGCGATAGAAATAGCATGAGATGAATCGTGCGCATGTCGATGTAATTTGTCTCCCTCCTTTCGGTGTTCCCGGTCTTGGGGTTATATTGTGCTCATGAATCTGCTAATTGCCATGAGTATAAGTGAACCATTGGATATGAGTCGGGTCCTTGGAGAATTTCTAGCCAGACTCCCATTATAAATAAGTAGTTAGCGCCAATGTATGTATACCCACATGGAGGTGAAGATGTGTACATTCTCATGAATGTGAATACACAAAAAAGTAAAAAATATGTAAAAATGTGATTTCTACATCGATCTGATATTGGTGCACGAAAATGCACAAAAATCCACATAAGCTACTTCACACTGCCGCATGGGGGACGTATATACAGCCGAATATACGTCCCCCATAGACGGCAATGGGCGCACGGCGCCCTATGGCGCGGTACGGTGCAGCACACATGCAACACCGTACCACTCCATACTGGTAAAAGATAGGATATGTCCTATCTTCCCCGTATTACTGACGCGTGCGCCATATGTTCCTATAGAGAGGGGCGCGGGTGAGCAGCGCTCACCTCCTCCTATCCCCGCGCTCTGCCGTGTGCCCGCGTCTACGGTACAGCGGCAACTGCAGTGTGCACATAGCCTATGTTAAGATTAGAGTTGCAGGGGAAGGGTCACTTATTTTTTTCTATTTTTGTTCTATAGCATCTAGAAACATGTTGCTGGTGCCATATGAAAGATAAAAATCTCATCTTTTAGATTATATGTGAGCTATAGAACCAGAGATACAGGCAGGTAAAAAAGCACAAATTTGATTTTTATCTACAGCTCACATTTCCAACGACTTTTAGGGCCTGTATATATGATTCTAGATCACAGAACCACAAGCAGAAAGATAAGATTTTATCTTTAATATAACACTAGCAGCATGTTTCAGGTCCTATACAATTGAAGACAGAGGCATCTGAGGTGACTCTCCCATGGCAGCCTTAAACTTGTACTCATCTCAGTAAAATCTGACTCTTCACTGCATCCTGGACCACGGGATGACTTTTAAGACCTTTGTTAGGGTATTTACTATATTTAGGGGTTGAGCTTCAACGTGACTGTAGCGGCACTGGCCACTCTCCAAACTGATGCTAAACTATATATATTTATACATTTACTCGACTGCCGTGCGCCCAGGAACCTATCCGACCCACCTGACTGAAGAAGCCAAGTAAAGCTTGTTTTCTCCAAATAGACTTCTTTGATGTGCGGATCGCTGTGGGATGCTGCTCGCCTGCTGGCCAGGGTAGAATAGGACCCGTAGTCGTTTGAGGAGGTTCAGGACCTGGGGAAGGCCAGTTTGTGATGGTGCGGGACCCCAGGGAGGTTTCTGTGCCTTTAGAGACTCATAACCTCTTTATACTCTCTGACAACCTTCTTGTTTCAGGCTGCTCTATAGGGAAGGCACTTGAAGCGGGGGGTCTCTACCTCGCTCTGTAGTTATCCCCAAACCAACAGCATATCCGTGTTGTAGGCAGATATTAAAATCCTGGCCGGTCCTGACCCGTAGAGTAAATTCTTATCCTTTCGTAATTAACCCTGACCAATATGGTTTCACGGCATATGGTTTGCGCAGGCGGTCTATGACAACGCCGGATCAAGGGTACGTTGGAGCAGCCAAGACTTTCGGTTCGGTGGAGTGGCGCTATCATATGGAAAGATTTGGGTACCCGGAAATCATAGCTTGGGTCCTTCTTATATATAAACTCCCTGTAGCTTTGCCATGGTTATTGGGGTTTCCTCCAACAATGTCATTGATTAGGGGCACACGCCAGGGCTGCCCCCTCGCCCTAGTCCTATATGCTATAGTGTGGAACCCCCATTAGAGAGAAGCTTTGGCGTTCACCCGGTGTCTGGGGACTGCAGCCTTCTGAGTAACTGTAGATTACCTACTTGGGGGTCCGGTTACAGCTGATTACTACTCGCTGAATTGTACCCCTTCTGTGTTTTTGCGGTGTGAATTTGATAAGATGATCATATTGGCAAAAATTTTATTTACCTACTTCTATGGGTGCATTTACTAAGGGCCGATTCGGTTTTCCCGAGTGTTCCCGAATATTTCCGATTTGCGGATTGTACCTGAATTCCCCGGGATTTTGGCGCACGCGATCGGATTGTGGTGATCGGGCATGCAGCCGATGGAAATCGTGGGCGTGGCCGAACGAAAACCCGACGGATTCAAAAAACCGCCAATTAAAACAATAAAGTGTCACTCTATGGCAGCAGATTTATCTACCCGGTCCGTTCACGATCAGCAGCGCGTTATCTGCGGTGGATTCGGGTCGGCCGGAATTCATCAAGGAGTTCCTCCGCCGTCACCAGGTGGCGCTGTTGCGCTAAAAGCATCTGAACGCACTGGAGTACACCGAGCCGGACCAGGGTGAATAGTGTAAGCGCGTCCCCAGCACACTTTTATGGTTTAAATGTTGGCGGTTTTTCCGAATCGTCGGGTTTTTCGTTCAGCCACGCCCCCCGATTTCCGTCGCGTGCATGCCGCGCCGATGCGCCACAATCCGATCGCGTGCGCCAAAATCCCGGGCAATACAGGGAAAATCGGCGCAAATCGGAAATATTCAGGTAACACGTCGGAAAATGCGAATCGGGCCCTTAGTAAATGACCCTATATCTTTTATTGGGAGGTAGGAGGAGGGAGGTGTTGGATTTCCTATAAGCTATATTACTGGGTGGCTGAATGTCCCCCTTCCCTGGAATATTATCTCTATAAAAGCTTATTAGTCCCCCTCACTCCCTCTTGTTCCCCCTGAGCATCTCCGTTGGGGGTGATGGGAGAGATAAAGCAGTACCCCTTGCTACGCCAATTGCTACGCCTGCCTCTCGCTACTATTCCTCAGGCTTCGATAATTCACTTCCTTGTGGAATTCACTTCGTGAACTTTCTCAGTGCCGAGGGGCCGGAGGGGTGTGTATATGGGAAATGCTCCGATCATTCCTGCAGTTGGAAGACCCAATGATTTGCCATCTCATTTACTACGTACCTTAAATTACCTCCATTATGCTTGTAAACACATTCCCAGGAAGAACAGTTGGTAGAAAACCCCTTCCCACCCCCTCCTCCTTTTAGAAGCCCCTGGTAAAGCCCTATTTCCCTCCTATACCGTGAGCTGTTGTCGCCCGAATCACACGGGCTCCAATCCGCCCCCAGAGCCCGCTGGGGAGAGTGAACTGGACTGGCTGACAGACGAGGAGTGGGCTACAGCCCCTATGATGCCGCACATTTATATCTTCATTGAGCATATTTAACCACAGTCAGTAAGTTCCCCCAGGCTCCCGACGTCGTACATAAATGCCCGGGCAACTTCCTTCGCTCTCTCATCTGCCTGCTGATAAAGGGTTACAAGTCCTCCCCATATCACCTAACATTAGCTGCCAGTGGGGACCTGCACCTTTATTACAGACATTTTTCTGACATGCAAATGAGCTTTTCGGACTCATATCTGGATCTGTGACTCTTCTCTCTGGCAGTGAACACGCCCCCTTATTGTGATGACAGCTCTATATCTCTTTCCTCCTTGTACGAGGACCGTCTGCTGTTATTCAACTACAGAAATATAAAGCTCTATGTACAGATTGGGAATTTTTTTTTTTTTTTTATACGGTGCCTTGTGTTACATTCAACGTCATTGTGACCAGAGTGACATCATCGCAGGTCCTTTAGCCTCTAATAATAGCAACAGCAACACATGTATGTGATACATGACATCACAGCAGCTCCATGGAGGATGAGGGAGGAGTAGAAGTCCCTGGAGGCTGCTGGTGACTAATGTGGTCAGATACATGCATGGGGAAAAGATTGCTATGTTAAGAGGCTAAAGGACTGAGATGATGTCGCTCTGGTACACATACATGAACTGTGACCAGTCGAAGGCATAAGGCAGGGGGGAGTAGATGGGAGGGTCCATCGCGCAGGACACGCCCCCCTCTGATTCCAGGGAATATAAGATAAAAGGTCATTATGTGGATGTAAGACAAACATTTTTAGCTAAAGGGGGCCAGTAGTATAATTAGAGCTCTATAGGGACTGTCACAGGCTTTATACTGTATGTGCAAATGTGCTGACAGTTCCCTTTAATACAAGCGTTGAAGTTTGACCCTGTAAGTGACCCGGGGGGTGGGTGGGTGTGCAGGCATATCAGGTGTTTGTGTAGTTAGTATTGTCCTTCCCTTTCTTGTGTTGACACGCAGTTTGCTCCCTACCCTGTACCCCCTCGGATGCGCTCTCCGGCCTAATCCTTCTTTTCGGCAGCTGGCTCTCGCCCCTCCCTGCATATAATAACCCCGTCTCTATATCACTTTTCTCAGGTCGGTTTTCTGCTCGTCAGTGTGATGAATCAGTCAGGTCTCCAATGTGAAGTGACATGAGAAAAGTAAGCAGCGACGGCCGACCTCTGACCCCTGTGCATGCGCTGGCTGCTCCTGTCAGCATTTCCTCTTTACTCATTACCTCTATATTACAGATCTCTCCACTATAATAACACAAGTACCTTTAGCGGATGGTCCATGGCGGGCTTATACCAGTAACGCTCCCCCTCAGCCAGGGTTGTGTCAGGTACTGCAGCTCATCTTCATCAGTATAAATGGGGCTGATCTGCAGTACCACGTACAACCTCTAGACTGGGGAGGAGCTGTTTCTGAAAAGTAGTAGCTATATTTTTCATCCTAAATAAAATCATTTCCAGTCTGACTCCTCTTCTATAGGATTGGGAAAAACAGGAGAGACGACTACAGGGTCCAGCTTTCCCGGAGTCCTCAATGTTACCAATGAAAAGCTGGTTTCTCCGTTTAGAGAACTACAAATACCAGTATATTCAGATTATTTTTATAAGATTAGGGGGGAATTTTACAATTGATTACATTATGCAAGTGATAGGCCTCATTATGTTACTGTGACTGTTGCTCTTAGCGACCATCAGAGTCCAGCTTCCTTTTTTGAAAACTGTTTGGAGAGATGAAAACTGAGCTCCGATTGGTTCCCAGGGCAGGCTGCATTATTAAGCACTTGACATCATTGTCCCCATTGTGTTGTGCAAAATTTCAGAATTTTTTTGCATTTTTAAAAAAAATAGGTGGAAAGTTTGGTGAATTTTCTCTAGATTTATCAAAATTAAAAAAAAACAGTCACAATCTCACCAGGAATTGAAGAATTGACTTTAACGAATTTGAGTTCCCTCTTCCTGCCACATCGGTTTTCACGAATAATAAAAAAATTGCATAATATAAGATCAGCATCTTTTCCTATAACTCTGTATTTTTCTGCCCCTCTGTTATCCTACTGGGAATCTAGAGTAACTGCCCCCTGCTTGTTAGCCGTTTGCGGCATCTATCGCTCGGGTTGTGTGACTGATTGGCTTGGTTTGGATGGTAAAGTTGTGTTCATGCTCACAGCTACAAACATGTAACACCCAGTTGACATCATCCTCACTTTCCAGGAGGAATAACAGAGGGAGACACGTGGCTCCAGGAAAGAAGGAGAAGATGCCCCATAATTAATATTACAAGGGGAATAAACGTTTTGCTGATCTTGGGGATCAAATCAGTGAAACAGTTGATGGAGGGAGAGAATGGAGGTCCCTTGTACCCCGAATGAACGGAACAAGCAGGTTGCGCATTCACACGATGGTTTATACATTGTGAGGAAGAAGTAATGAGTTCTGTGCTCAGCATCGTCGCGCCATTGAGATTGGGGCAAAATTGATGTTATAGATCTAATCATGAAGAATCTTCTCTATAAGAAAGATTTACTTACCTGGTCCGTTGCGATCCCCGATTCGGACGGTCGGCGGTTCGGCGAAGAAATCTGGCGCGATTCATTGAAGATCGTGCACCGAGTTCTGCATCCGTCGCTTTGTGCTGAGGTCTGCCGGAGTACACCTTCCCTTCCCGGTGCTTGCATGTTTTGCGACACAATTTTAATGTAAATCCCGCGCGTTTACTGAATCCGTCGGGCACAACCCCCGATTTCTGTCAGTGCAAGCCGGCACCAGTGTGACACAATCCGATCGCCTGCGCCAAAATCCCTGTTAAATGCGCCGCAAAACGGAAACTGCTGATAGTTTAGGGAAAACAATCGGATATTGGCAGCGTCGGCTCCGATGCGCCGAGCGAAAGCAAAACTTGCATGAACTTCACTCCCCGTTATTATGTAAGACAACAGCGCCCCGGCGCCGGCCAGGGGTAAATATACACAGGGCTTTACACTGCAGGTGAAGTTATAGCAGCGCTGCCCTGTGTGTGTTAGACAATGGGGGTCATTTACTAAGGCGCCCGATCGCGTTTTCACGATGGTTACCCGAATTATTCGATTTGCAGCCGAGTTGTTACCGGAATGCCCTGGTTTTGGCGCACGCGATAGGGAATTTGCGACATCGCGCCGGTATTGCAAGCGACGGAAAACGGGGGGCGTGGCCGAACCGAAACCCAAGTATTTTCGGAAATGAACCGCCCGCATTTAAAAAAAAAATTGGTCGTGCGTGAAAATGTGCACTCACCTCATCTGGATAGGCTCGGGTGGTATGATTTCCACGGCATTCCAAGCGGACTTCAAGCCGCAGAGCAGCAGCCACCTGGTGAGTCGGAGGAACTGCTTTTGATGGAATCCTGGTCGGACCGAAATCCGTGCGAGAGAACGCGGCGCGCTGGATCGCGAACGGACCGGGGGTAAGGTAAATCGTGCCCCCAGAGACTAACAAGTTAAATATTGGACAATAAGGAAAGTCCTCGCGTTACATACAGGGAGAAGTTCATGTAGGTTTGTTCTTAAGTTAATTTGTATGGTAAGTCGGGAACTGTTAGATTTTTATATATTGCAACTCTTGTGACAATGGATTTTAAAAATGTTCGGATTGTCATAAGAACCAGGATTACATAAATCTTCATTACAGACGCCTTTGATAACTGTACAGCTGATTATTGTAGCCTAAGGAATAAAAGTACAGGAAAACTTACCAACATCCAGAGGTCCGTATGTAAACTAGGGGTCATACTGAAATGGGGGTGTTCTTAAGTAGGGGACCGGCTTCTGTACCCTTGATGTTACAGAAACTTTCCTTTTTGCAAACTTTTTGAGCTCTTTTCATGTCGGAGCTAGAGCGTTTTTCTCACCAAAAATTTGCAACTTTGATGACAAACTCATGCAAAACAAAATGACAAGTTTCCCAGGAAGTGTAGCTGGCTTGAACTGTGCACAGGTCTTTTAGGTACTGCATTTGATCCTGCGCCTTATACTCCAGTGCGCCTTATATATGAACCTAGATGTCTTACCAGGCATTTATTAGAGGTGCGCCTTATACTCCGGTGCGCCTTGTAGGCCGAAAAGGTTTTTTAAACTCTGAAGGGAGGGGGGGGCATCACATTATTTTCTCTTTTTTGCACTTCTTGTTGCCTTTTTGTTTTGCATGAGTTGCATAAAGTTGCAATTTTTGGTGAACAAGAAGTGCAAAACAAGAGTGCAAAATCACAATATGTGATGCCCCCCCCTCCACCTTCAGCGGTTTAAAAAACCTTTTCGGCCTACAAGGCGCACCGGAGTATAGGCGCACCTCTAAAATCTGCCTGGTAAGACATCTAGGTTCATATAAGGGCACTGGAGTATAAGGCGCAGGATCAAATGCAGTACCTAAAGACATGTGCACAGTTCAAGCCAGCTACACTTCCTGGGAAACTTGTTTCAGCTGTCAGAGAGCTCCGATCTCAGAGTATGGCTGCCGGGGGGTTAATGCAACGTGATGCAGCAGGGGTTAAGCGGTCTCCCTCTGTCCCTTCTCCTTCCCTCCTGTGGGGTTCGCTGTGGCTCCTGTTACAGGGCTGGCAGGTATGGGGATTGGTTACTGATGATGATGATTGCCTCGTGGTCGGCGACTATGGCGGCTCCGGTTCTCGTGCAGGGGAGGGCCAGGATGGGCACAATGTAGTTGTGGTGCCAGGGCACTTCAGGAGCCGGACCCTGTATACTGTGGGAAGGTGGCAGGAATTTCTGGGGATGGAGCTATTAAACACTGGTAACTGTACGTACATCTTGTCTGTGTGACAATTTCTGTATAAGTTCATATATAAGGCGCACTGGCCTATAAGGACACCTTTGTTTTCTGAGAAAATTAAAGGATTTTTGGTGCGCCTTATAGGCCGAAAAATACGGTAATAATTCTAATAGCAGATTATTTTTTATTGTTCTGTTATTCTTGTTCTGTAGCATAAAAACAAAATTCCCGGCACTGCGGCAGGCAGTGCTTAAAACTTTCTATCGGATCATTTTAAAGGACATAAATGCCGCTATAATGTATCAGCTGACGCATTTCAGGTCAATAGCCCCCTTCATCACAGCAGACAAAACAGGAAAGTGAGCAATATATATCCAATACTGCGATGCCGGGATAATAAGTAACTGCTCTAGATATGAGAAAATAGAAGGGTAAAGGAAACCTACCACCACGGATCCACCTAATAAGGTAGATCGGGGTGTAGGGTGGATCTATTGTTCGTGAGGACAGCACTTTTAAGGGCTAATATTCCGCGTCCCCACAATTTTTTCTAACTTTCCTTATATGCAGATTTTCTAAAGCGGCTACTGGGTGTGGAGTAGGCGAGCTGAGGCTACATAGACGGCTACTGGGGTGTGGAGTAGGCGGAGCTGAGGCTACCACTAAGCGGCTACTGGGGTGGTGGAGTAGGCGGAGCTGAGGCATATACTAAGCGGCTACTGGGTGTGGAGTAGGCGGAGCTAAGGCTACATAAGCGCTACGGGTGTGAGTATGCGTGTAGCTGAGGCTACACTAAGCGGCTACTGGGGTGTGGAGTAGGCGAGCTGAGGCTAAGGTAGCGGCTACTGGGTGGGGTGGCGAGCTAGGCTACACTAAGCGGCTACTGGGGTGTGGGAGTAGGCGGAGCTGAGGCTACACTAAGCGGCTACTCCTCGCCCCAGTAGCCTCTTTGATCCTCTTACAGGATATATTCAGCACGCAGCAACAAGGAAGCTGCGAGCCTTCGTCTGTGAAGCCGGAGTTCTGCGCATGCGTAGAGTACCACCTTCGCAGACGAGGGCATAGCTTGCGTGCAGAAGATATTCAGTAGGAGCGCACAAGAGGGCACTGAAGTGTGGAGTATAGCCGGCCGTGTAGCCTCAGCGCCGGCTACGTCATTCCCCAGTAGCCACTTTGAAAATTAGGGCAATAAAATTTAGAAAAAAAAAGTGCTAAAATACTGTTACGTGCTCTAAAAATAAGACCTTCTCTCAAAAAATATGTCAGACGAAAAATAAAAAAAGTTACGCCTCTGAAAATATGGTGATGCCTAAAAAAATTACGATTTTCTCTCATTTTTTTTTCTCCAAAAGTTTTTCCAGTGAAATTGGGAAAAAAATAAAAATCCATATAAATGAGGTGTTATCGTCATTGTGGCGACACATAGAATGTAAAAGTAACATATTATTTTTTAACGGCAAAAAAGCAAAATATTCTGATCAAAAATTGATCATTTTTAATTCCTTCACCTACAAAAGCGATAATAAAATCTTAACAATGAGCTAAAGGATTGCCCAATGATGAACGTACAGAAAAATTGTCTAGATGTGGCAAAAAAATAAGCCTAGAGTCCACATTAAAAAAAGAAACAAATACGTCTGTACAATGTGACGATGCAGATCTGCTCTGGATGCTCCTCACCATTCTATCATCGGCCGTGCGCCCCCCATCGCCAGCACATATGGGGATCGCACTCGGGAGAATTTTGGAGCGAGCGGCTTTTGTCATTGTAAATGTTTAATTTTCCACCCCAAAATGAACATAGGGGGCATTTACTAAGGGCCGATTCGCGTTTTCCCGACGTGTACCCGAATATTTCCGATTTGCGCCGATTGTACCAATGTGCCCCGGGAATTTTGGCGCACGCGATCGTATTGGTGGCGCCGAGCCAACGGCGAGCTGGCATGCACGCGACGAAATCGGGGGGGCGTGGCCCGAACGAACCAAGATGTTTCAGAAAAAACACACGAATTTAATAACCAAAAATGTGTCGCTTGGGAAGCGCTTACCTTCACCTGGTCAGCTCGGTGTGATATTCCGTCGCGTTCCGGATTGCTTTTTTCAGCGCAGCAGCAGCACGTGCGGAGGGAGGAAACCTCATAAACTCCCGTCATGGACCGAATCAGGTTCAGAGAACGCGACCGCTGGACACGAAATGGGAATGGGGGTAAGTAAGTGCTGCCCCATAGTGTCCAAAAATATTTACAATTCGTAGAACTACGCCTCCATTTTGTTTTAACCCCTATAAACACCTTAAGGGTTAACAAACTTCTTAAAAGTCTTTTCATACGTTGAGGGGTGCAGCTCCATAATGGGGTCATTGTATGGTCTCGCTATTATGTTAGGCCTCTCACAGTCATTGAAAGTTGAGCAGGGTCCCTATAAATACAGGTCTTGGCAGTTCTCAAAAATGTGAAAAAAAATGCAACAAAATTCTAAGCCTCATATTATTATAGAAAATATGTAGGGAAAAAAAAAACATTCAAACATAAGCAGAGATATGAGACATGTAAGTGTTCATATGTACGAGAAATTTGAGAAATGGAGAATCTTTAAAAATTGTGACAAATTGCAGTTTTTATGTTTTTCTTTTTATAAAATCCAAATTGTTACGAAAGAGACAGCTCAAAATCTCCTGGATCTGGATAAAGCATCCACCGCTATAACCACTTTAGTGACACAGGACAGATTTGAAAAAACGGGCTGAAGGTGAAATACAGATATGCAAAAATAAATAATTGTTCTATTTTTTGGTCCTGAATGTTGTGAAAATCACCGTCCTCTAGTGTCAGACTGAAGTTGTGGCTGACATGAGGTATTGCACTCATAAGTTTTTTAGGATTTCTCTTTCTCGCTCAGTGTCCGACGGGCCGTTCGTGGTACGCATGCCAATCAAATCTTAGTTCTCCTTCAGGGTTCCACAGCTATTCGCAGTGATACAATTGAGTCTCCTTAGTAAGACCTTATTACTATTCATTGTTGTATCAGTTTATACTGGATGCGATATTGGTTCGTTATTACTTTTCTCATTAGTGATGGACGCCTCCTGTCCTCACATCCTCCTCTACTGTGACCTCCTGTCCTCCAATGCTCCTCATACTGTGACCTCCTGTCCTCCAATTCCTACTCATACTGTGACCTCACTTCCTCCAATCACTACTAATGTGGCCTCCGTGTCCCCATCCTCTCTACGCTCCTGTCCATCCTCAGCTGTCCTCACTGTCCTATCTCTGCTACGTCTCTGAGCTCTACTGTGAACCTCCCTGTCTCCATCCTCCTCACACTGTGACCTCCTGTCCTCCATCATCCTATAATGTGGCTCCGCCCCCCATCATTCCTGTGCCATCCTCCCCTGCCCATACGTTACCTCTGTCCTCCATCCTCTCATACTTGGTGACCTCCCTTCGTCATCCTACGTCCCTAACCTGTGCCTCTCCCATACGGCCTGTCCCCATCCTCCTCAACTGTGACCTCCGTCATCCATCTCCTCATACTGTGACCTCCGTCCTCCATGTCCTCATACTGTGAGACCTCTGCCCCATCCTCCTCTCTTTGACCCTCCTGTCCTCCATCCTCCCTCATACTGTGACCTCTGCCTCCATGCCCCCTCATGACGTGACTCCTGCCTCACCTCCCCCTCATACGGTGACTCCTGTCCTCCATCCTCCTCATACTGTGACCATCCTGTCCTCCATACCTCCCATATTGTGGCATCCTGTCTCCATCCTCCTCATACTGTGACCTCCTGTCCTGCCATCCCTCCTCATACTGTGACCTCCGGTCCTCAACTCTCCATAACGTGTGACTCCTGTCCTCCACCTCCCTCATCGGTGACCCCTGTCCTCCATCTTCCCTCATTACGTGTAGCCTCTGCCTCCATCTCCTCATTACTGTGACCTCTGTCCTCCATCCTCCTCATATCGTGACCTCCTGTCCTCTATCCTCCTACAACCCGTGGCCCTCCATGTCCTCCAATCCTCCTCATACTGTGACTCATTGTCGCCCATCCTCCTCATCCTGTGACCTCCACTCCATCCACCCCTCAATTGTGGATGCTGTCCTCCATCCTCCTCATTACATTACGTGGCCTCCTGTTCCTCATCCTCCTCTAACTTTGACCTCTGTCCTCCAGCCCCTCATACTGGGCTGCCTGTCTCCCTCCATCCTCCTCATACTGTGACCTCTGTCTCATCTCCTCATACTGTGACCTCTTGTCCCATCCTCCTCATACTGGTGACCATCACTGTCCTCCATCCCCTCCTAGCGTAGACACCCTGTCCTTCATCCTCCTCATAGCAGTTGGATCCTGTCCTCCATACGCCCTCATAATGGTGACTCCTGTCCTCCATCCTCCGTCATTACTGTGACCTCCTGTCCTCCATCCTCCCTCATACTGTGACTCCTGTCCTCCTCACTTTCCTCACTAATGTGACCTCTGTCCCCTCCTCCCCGACCTCCTACTCCTCCAGCTTCGACTGATGCTGTCCATCCTCCTCACGTGCCTCGTCTCCATCCTCCTCATACTGTGACCTCCGTCCCTCAACCTCTACGACCTCTGTCTCATTCCTCATACTGTGACCTCCTGTCCTCCATCTCCCTCATCCTGGCCTCTTCCTCCATCCCTCATACTGTGCTGTCCTCCACTCTCATACTGACTCCATGTGCCTCCTCCTCAATCCGTACCTCTGTCCTCCATCCATCCTGTCACTGTCCCCATCCTCCCTCCTTGATTCTACCTCCTGTCCTCCATCCTCCTCCATATGTGAACCTCCTGTCTCTCATTATCTCATACTGTGCTCTGTCCTCATCCTCCTATACGGTGTCAGTCCGGGGCCTCCATCCTCTCAATACGATCTGCTTCCTAACGGACTCCTGTCCTCATCCTCCTCATCTGGTCATCTGTCCCTCATCCTCCTCATACTTGATCTTGTCCTGTATCCATCCTCATACTGTGACCTCCTGTCCTCCCCTCCTCGATAGTGTCATCATGTCTCTCCATCCGTCCTCAACTGTGACCTTGAGTCCTCCCATCTGTCCTCCTGATCTCCTATGCCCGCGTCTCATACTGTGACCTCCTGTCCTCCATCATCCTCATGACTGTGACCTCCTTCCTCCATCCTCCGCCATACTGTGCTGCCCCACTCCAACTGTCTCCTGTCCTCCCATCCTCCTCATACTGTGCCCCTGTCCTCCATCCTCCTCATACGGTCGACCTCCCTTCTCACATCCTCCTCATACTGTTTCTCTGTCTGCCCTCCATCCTCCTCTACGCCCCGTCCTCTCCGTCTCTGCCTCCGTCACCTCCTCCTCATACTGTGACCTCCTGTCCTCCATCCGCCCCCTACATGTGACCTCCTGTTCCTCACTTCCTTCCTCATTCCACCTCATCCTGTGGCCTCCTTATCCATGCCCTACTGGACCTCCTTCCTCCATCTTATATGTGCCCCTGTCCTCCATCTCCTCCCAACTGCTCTTGTATCCATACTGATCTCCTGTCCTTCATACTCCTCATAATGGGTCCTCGCTTCATTCTAAGTCCCATCCGTCCCTCGATCCCCTCCTCGTATATATTACTGTGACCTCCTGTCCTCTCCTCCTCTATACTGTGACCTCCTGTCCTCCTCCTCCTCCATACTGTATACTCCTGTCCTTCATCCCTCATATCGGTGATTCATCCTTCCTTCATCCTCCTCATTACTGTGACTCCTAGCCCTCCATACTTGCCATCCGTCCTTATACCTTGTGTGACCCTCCTGCCTTCAGTTCCTCCTCAACTTACCATGTTAATTCCTCCTTAACTTGATCCTGCCTCATCTCAACATCTTCGTCCATACATCGGATTAGGTACTTATGCTCGATCCTTTCCCTTCATCTCTACTGTGCCTCGTCATCTACTATATGCCCCGCCTTCACCACTCTACTATCCTTCATCTCCTCTCTTGTACTCCTACTCATCCGGCTCCAGACGTCTTTACTAGTGGGTCTCTCCTTGCAGGCTCTGAATGTGACTCGGAGTAGGGGACGGGGTTGGTCGAGGGGAGGAGCTACCTCCTTCTGTGACTCCTTCAGGAATGTGAGGGGGTAGCAGGGATCTGCCTCTTCTTTGCCCTGATGCCTTTAATTCTCTGCAGCTGTAATGTACAGGACCAGGAGGAGCAGGACAAACCGGTAGGTTGGAAGGGGGGCAGACCAGAACATTCTCCCAACCCCAGGATGGCGTGGACAGCAGTTAAAAACCAGGACTGTCCCGCCAAAATCGGAGGAGAGGGGACACTATAAATGGGGGCATAAGGAGAGGGGACACTATAAGTGGGGGCATAAGGAGAGGGGACAATATAAATGGGGCCATAATAAGGGGGTATAATGAGAGGGGACATTATGCACGGGTACACAATGAATGTCGGAATAATGAGAGGGGACACTATAAATGGGGGCATAATGAGAGGGGGCATTAGATATTGGGTAGAACTGAGTTAAGTACATTAGACCTGCCCTCTAAAACCATTCAAATTTCTCATGTGGCCCCATGGGAAAATGAATTGCCCACCCTTGATCTACTCAGTAGTCGGCCCCTTCTGAAGCTTTGACACTATGCAAACAATCCACAAGATGCACTAAATACACCAAGCCCTTTTAAGGTGGGAAACCTGCCTTAATAGCCCTCGATTAACCCAGTTTCAGTGTCCTGCGCCCCCACACGAGTGCAGGAACTGCGATGCTACATCCACATGATGCCAGGACACGAGGCTTCCCAGCAGATCATCGCCTGCAGCGTCACACTGCCTTTACCCTCTTATCTACTTCCTTTAGAACAACCTGGTGCCATCTCTTCGTAATCATCACTTCTTCTCATCCGCATGATCTACAGGAAAACATGATTCATCCGACCAGGGTGCCTCCTCCTATTGTCCTATAGTAATAATGTGGGTACTCTGAGTGGTCTGTGGATACAAAGCAAGTGAGGTCCTTATGGATCTGCCAAATTTTTATCATGACCATCATGGTCATGTTCTGGATGTTCTGGATGTCTGGTGAGCTATTCCAACCTTGATCAACTCCACATTGGGTCTTCTTCAAATTAAGCTACTTGTCCAGTAAGAACTAATCATAATAGATAAGTGGTAAGTGATTGCTCCAAATTCACCTCCGCTGGACAGTGGACAGAGGTTACTTGGGCCTTCAGATAAAAGAGTTTGACCTTCTGTAAAGACCCTTGTGGCCCCAAAGTGCAATGTATCCTACTGGACTCCTGGGTGTCATTACTCTGTTAAAGTCAGAGCCCAGTAGGGGATGTTCTGTTGGGCCAGTCCAATGTTGGTTCCCTAAACATCGGGTTGTCTTCCAATCAAGCTACTGGTCCATTAAGATCTAAGTATCCCATAATAGCTTTCTACTGGGCCTCTGGGTCATATTATATTATTGGAGCCTCGTCCTAGAGGATCTTCAAATTGGACCAATCCAACCTTGATACCAACAGAGGCCTAGTCATCATGCAAAGAACCATATACCTCTGCAGACTTGTAATAGACTTCCATTAAGACCACTGCTTGCTTTCAGTAAAGAAAAGCTTTATAAATGCCATTAACTAATAATCTAGATGGTTCAAATACTTCTCTCAGTTAAGGGGGTTCACTTGAAATAGTTTTCTCCATAGATTCTCTTCTGTCCAATCTCCGAAAACACGGACGCCTCAAGGGGACTCTGCCGGGTCCCCAATAATCTGGTGTGTGTATGGTGGGAACCCCCTTTAATGTCATATTCAGCCCCAGGTATGTACGTGCCCTTTAACGAGAGCAATGATACTAAGAAGCGGAGACTTTCCTTTCTGTTTCCTTCTATTATTCCTGGCGGAGCAGCGTGATGTACGGATCCTGATCCTCTCCTCTGTCTCCATCATTATTCCATCCGCTGCTCATCGCCGATGTGGACGAGTCATGTCCTTATTATTAAATACCTCGTCTTATGGTCTCTGGTGGTTTTATCTACGGAAACCTCTGCTCCGGGGGAGGAAGCGTCTAAAATATTCCCCATCAGCAGATCCTGGAAAGTCGCACTTTAATATAATGGAAATTGAGGTCTGATACAGAATGAGAATAATGAGAGTTCTCGTCCAGGGTATTGGAGCTTGGTCCTATATGTTACAATGAATCGGGCCAAACCCAAACACAGCATGGGGATTAGGGATCCGTTCAGGCTACTGGGGGCATCCCTGCTGTGGCTACTGGGGGCATCCCTGCTGTGGCTACTGGGGGCATCCCTGCTGTGGCTACTGGGGGCAGGCTCTGTGGCCGCGATTATGATTCATAACAATAGCATGAGGGGCTGTATGATAAGGTTGCGGCATTAGGAAGGTTGAGAACCACTGATCTAGCGGTTCAGTGAATTCATGCAATTCTCCAAAGTTGTCTCACACAAATATTCACTTGGACGGATTATAGTCCGTTATGAGGCATTTGGGATATTTGGAGCACCAGCTAATAACTCCTATGTGTGACCCCCCCCCCCCTTCCCCTTCGCCTGAAGAATGGGAACCCCAAGTCCTGAGAGTTAAGGATCTCCTGGCAGGATGTGTAATAAAGCAGATATCAGCCCCGGCAGCGGAGAGGAGGCGAGCGGCACAGTGTGTCCTAGTTTAAGCAGCGATAGAAATAGCATGAGATGAATCGTGCGCTGTCGATGTAATTTGTCTCCCTCCTTTCGTGTTCCCGGTCTTGGGATTATATTTGTGCTCATGAATATGCTAATTAGCCCATGAGTATAAGTGAACCTATTGGAATATGAAGTCGGGTCCTTGGAGAATTTCTAGCCAGGACTCCCAATTATAAATAAGTAGTTAGCGCCAATGTATGTATAACCCACATGGAGGTGAAGATGTGTACATTCTCATGAATGTGAACTAACCAAAAAAGTAAAAAAAATATGTAAAAATGTGATTTCTACATCGATCCTGATATTGGTGCAGAAAATGCACAAAAATCCACATAAGGCTACTTTCACACTGCCGCATGGGGGACGTATATACAGCCGATATACGTCCCCCATAGACGGCAATGGGCGCACGGCGCCCTATGGCAGCGGTACGGTGCAGCACACATGCAACACCGTACCACTCCATACCTTGGTAAAAGATAGGATATGTCCTATCTTTCCCCGTATTACTGCGCCGTGCGCCATATGTTCCTATAGAGAGGGGCGCGGGTGAGCAGCGCTCACCTCCTCCTCCTCTCCCCGCGCTCTGCCGTGTGCCCGCCGTGCTACGGTACAGCGGGCAACTGCAGTGTGCACATAGCCTATGTTAAGATTAGAGGTTGCAGGGGAAGGGTCACTTATTTTGGTTCTATTTTTGTTCTATAGCATCTAGAAACATGTTGCTGGTGCCATATGAAAGATAAAAATCTCATCTTTTAGATTATATCTGTGAGCTATAGAACCAGAGATACAGGCAGGTAAAAAAGGCAAAATTTGATTTTTATCTACAGCTCACATTTCCAACGACATTTTAGGAGCCTGTATATATGATTCTGAAGATCACAGAACCACAAGCAGAAAGATAAGATTTTTATCTTTAATATAACACTAGCAGCATGTTTCTAGGTCCTATACAATTGAAGACAGAGGCATCTGAGGTGACTCTCCCATGGCAGCCTCTAAACTTGACTCATCTCAGGTAAAATCTGACTCTTCACTGCATCCTGGACCACTGGGATGACTTTAAGACCTTTGTTAGGGTTACTATATTTAGGGGTTGAGCTTCCAACGTGACTGTAGCGGCACTGGCCACTCTCCAAACTGATGCTAAACTATATATATATATATACATTTACTCGACTGCCTTGCGCCCAGAGAACCTATCCGACCCACCTGACTGAAGAAGCCAAGTAAAGCTTGTTTTTCTCCAAACAGAACTTCTTTGAATGTGCGGATCGCTGTGGGATGCTGCTCGCCTGTCTGGCCAGGGTAGACTAGGACCCAGTAGTCGTTTGAGAGGTTCAGGACCTGGGGAAGGCCAGTGTGATGGTGCGGGACCCCAGGGAGGTTTCTGTGCCTTCAGAGACTCATACACCTCTTTATACTCTCTGACAACCTTCTTGTTCAGGCTCTATAGGGAGGCACTTGAAGCGGGGTCTCTACCTCGCTCTGTAGTTATCCCCAAACCAACAGACCCATCTCCGTGTTGTAGGCAGATATTAAAATCCTGGCGAATGTCCTGACCCGTAGAGTAAATTCAGTTATCCTTTCGATAATTAACCCTGACCAATATGGTTTCACGGCATATGGTTTGCGCAGGCGGTCTATGACAACGCCGGATCAAGGGTCGCGTTGGAAGCAGCCAAGACTTTCGGTTCGGTGGAGTGGCGCTATCTATGGAAAGATTTGGGTACCCCAGGAAATTCATAGCTTGGGTCCTCCTTCTATATAACTCCCCTGTAGCTTCTGCCATGGTTATTGGGGTTTCCTCCAGACAATTGTCATTGATTAGGGGCACACGCCAGGGCTGCCCCCTCTCCCTAGTCCTATATGCTATAGCTGTGGAACCCCCATTAGAGAAGCTTTGGCGTTCACCCGGTGTCTGGGGACTGCAGCCCTTCTGAGTAACTTTGTAGATTACCTACTTGGGGGTCCTGGTTACACGCTGATTACTACTCGCTGAATGTGTTACCCCTTCTGGTTTTTTGCCGGTGTGAATTTGATTAAGATGATCATATTGGCAAAAATTTTATTTACCCTACTCTATGGGGGTCATTTACTAAGGGCCCGATTCGCGTTTTCCCGAGGTGTTACCCGAATATTTCCGATTTGCGCCGATTGTACCTGAATTCCCCCGGGATTTTGGCGCACGCGATCGGATTGTGGTGCATCGGCATGCACGCGATGGAAATCGTGGGGCGTGGCCGAACGAAAACCCGACGGATTCAGAAAAACCGCCACATTTAAAACAATAAAAGTGTCACTCTATGGGGCAGATTTACTTACCCGGTCCGTTCACGATCCAGCAGCGCGTTATCTGCGGTGGATTCGGGTCCGGCCGGAATTCATCAAGGTAGTTCCTCCGCCGTCCACCAGGTGGCGCTGTTGCGCTAAAAAGCATCTGAACGCACTGGAGTACACCGAGCCGGACCAGGTGAAGGTAAGCGCGTCCCAAGCGACACTTTTATTGTTTTAAATGTGGCGGTTTTTCCGAATCCGTCGGGTTTTCGTTCAGCCACGCCCCCCGATTTCCGTCGCGTGCATGCCAGCGCCGATGCGCCACAATCCGATCGCGTGCGCCAAAATCCCGGGGCAATACAGGGAAAATCGGCGCAAATCGGAAATATTCAGGTAACACGTCGGGAAAATGCGAATCGGGCCCTTAGTAAATGACCCCCTATATCTTTTATTTGGGAGAGTAGGAGGAGGGAGGTGGTTGGACTTCCCTATAGCTATATTACTGGGCTGCTGAATTGTCCCCCTTTCCCTGGATATTTCATCTTAAAAAGCTTATTAGTCCCCCTCCTCCCTCTTTGTTCCCCCTGAGCATCTCCTGTTTGGGGGTGATGGGAGAGATAAAGCAGTACCCCCTTGCTACGCCAATTGCTACGCCTGCCTCTCGCTACTATTCCTCAGGCTTCGATAATTTCACTTCCTTGTGGAATTCACCTTCGTGAACTCTTCTCAGTGCCCGGAGGGGCCGGAGGGATGATGTATATGGGAAATGCTCCGATCATTCCTGCAGTTGGAAGACTCCAATGATTTGCCCATCTCATTCCACCTACTGTACCTTAAATTACCTCCATTATGCTGTAAACACATTTCCCAGGAGAACAGTTGGTAGAAAACCCCTTCCCACCCCCTCCCTCCTTTTAGAAGCCCCTGGTAAAGCCCTTATTTCCCTCCTATACCGTGAGCTGTTGTCTGCCCGAATCACACGGGCTCCAATCCCGCCCAGAGCCCGCTGGGAGAGTGAACTGGACTGGCTGACAGACGAGGAGTGGGCTACAGCCCCTATGATGCCGCACATTTATCTCTTCATTGAGCATATTTAACCACAGTCAGTAAGTTCCCCCAGGCTTCCCAGACGTCTGTACTAAATGCCCGGGCAACTTCCTTCGCCTTCTCATCTGCCTGCTGATAAAGGGTTACAAGTCCTCCCCATATCACCTAACATTAGCTGCCAGTGGGGACCTGCACCTTTATTACAGACATTTTTCTGACATGCAAATGAGCTTTTCTGACTCATATCTGGTATCTGTGACTCTTCTCTCTGGCAGTGAACCACGCCCCCTTATTGTGACTGACAGCTCTATATCTTTTCCTCCTTGTACTTAGGGACCGTCTGCTGTTATTCAACTACAGACATATAAAGCTCTATGTACAGATGGGAATTTTTTTTTTTTTTTATACGGTGCCTTGTGTTACATTCACGTCATGTGACCAGAGTGACATCATCGCAGGTCCTTTAGCCTTCTAATAATAGCAAACAGCACACCATGTATGTGATTACATGAAATCACAGCAGCCTCCATGGAGGATGAGGAGGAGTAGAAGTCCATGGAGGCTGCTGTGACTACATGTGGTCAGATACATGCATGGGGAACAGATTGCTATTGTTAAGAGGCTAAAGGACCTGAGATGATGTCGCTCTGGTCACATAACATGAACTGTGACCAGTTCGAAGGCATAAGGCATGGGGGGAGTAGATGGGAGGGTCCATCCGAGCAGGACACGCCCCCCTCTGATTCCAGGGAATATAAGATAAAAGGTCATTTATGTGGATGTAAGACAAACAATTTTTAGCTAAAGGGGGCCAGTAAGTTAATAGAGCTCTATAGGGACCTGTCACAGGCTGTATACTGTATGTGCAAATGTGCTGACAGGTTCCCTTTAAATACAAGCGTTGAAGTTTGACCCTGTAAGTGACCCTGGGGGTGTGGGTGGGGTGCAGGCACATTATCAGGTGTCTTGTGTAGTTAGTATTGTCCTTCCCTTTCTTGTGTTGACACGCAGTTTGCTCCCTACCCTGTACCCCCTCGGATGCGCTCTCCGGCCTAATCCTTCTTTTCGGCAGCTGCTGCTCTCGCCCCCTCCCTGCATATAATAACCCCGCTCCTTATCTCACTTTTCTCAGGTCGGTTTCCTGCTCGTCAGCTGTTGATGAATCAGTCAGGTCTCCAATGTGAAGTGACATGAGAAAAGTAAGCAGCGACGGCCGACCTCTGACCCCTGTGCATGCGCTGGCTGCATCCTGTCAGCATTTCCTCTTTACTCATTACCTCTATATTACAGATCTCTCCACTATAATAACACAAGTCACCTTTAGCGGATGGTCCATGGCGGCTTTATACCAGTAACAGCTCCCCCCTCAGCCACGGGTTGTGTCAGGTACTGCAGCTCATCTTCATCAGTATAAATGGGGCTGATCTGCAGTACCACGTACAACCTCTAGACTGGGGAGGAGCTGTTTCTGAAAAGTAGTAGCTATATTTTCTCATCCTAAATAACATCTTTCCAGTCCTTGACTCCTCTTCTATAGGATTCTGGGAAAACAGGGAGACGACTAACAGGGTCCAGCTTTCCCGGAGTCCTCAATGTTACCAATGAAAAGCTGGTTTCTCCGGTTTAGAGAACTACAAATACC
Source organism: Engystomops pustulosus (assembly GCA_019512145.1). NCBI lineage: Eukaryota > Metazoa > Chordata > Amphibia > Anura > Leptodactylidae > Engystomops > Engystomops pustulosus. Next base: position 318,338,379 of record CM033641.1, on the reverse strand, counting down.
AGTATATTCAGATTATTTTTATCAGATTAGGGGGAATTTTACAATTTGATTACATTATGCAAGTGATAGGCCTCATTTATGTTTACTGTGTGACTGTTGCTCTTAGCGACCAATCAGAGCTCAGCTTCCTTTTTTGAAACTGCTTTGGAGAGATGAAAACTGAGCTCCGATTGGTTCCCATGGGCAGCTGCATTATTAAGCACTTGACATCATTGTCCCCATTGTGTTTGTGCAAAATTTTCAGAATTTTTTTGCATTTTTAAAAAAAATAGGTGGAAAAGTTTGTGAATTTTCTCTAGATTTATCAAATATTAAAAAAAAACAGTCACAATCTCATCCCAGGGAATTGAAGAATTGACTTTAAGAGAATTTGAGTTCCCTCCTTCCTGACACCTCGGTTTTCACGAAATAATAAAAAAATTGCATAATATAAGGATTCAGCATCTTTTCCTATAACTCTGTATTTTTCTGCCCCTCTGTTATTCCTACTGGGAATCTATGAGTAACTTGCCCCCTGCTTGTTAGCAGTTTGCGGCATCTATCGCTCGGTGTGACGTGATTGGCTCTGGTTGGATGGTAAAGTTGTGTTCATGCTCACAGCTACAAACATTAACACCCAGTTGACAATTTCATCCTCACTTTCCAGGAGGAATAACAGAGGGAAGACACGTGGCTCCAGGAAAGAAGGAGAAGATGCCCCATAATTAATATTACATGGGGAATAAACGTTTTGCTGATCTTTGGGATCAAATCAGTGAAACAGTTGATGGAGCGAGAGAATGGAGGTCCCTTGTACCCCGAATGAACGGAACAGCAGGTTGCGCATTCACACTGATGGTTTATACATTGTGACGGAAGTAACTGAGTTCTGTGCTCAGCACCGTCAGCGCCATTGAGATTGGTGCAAAATTGATGTTATAGATCCTAATCATGAAGAATCTTCCTCTATAAGAAAGATTTACTTACCTGGTCCTGTTGCGATCCCCGATTCGGACGGTCCGGCGAAGATGAAATCTGGCGCGATTCATGAAGATCGTGCACCCGAGTTCCTGCATCCGTCGCTTTTGTGCTGAGGTCCGCCGGAGTTCACCTTCGCCTTCCCGGTGCTTGCATTGTTTTGCGACACAATTTTAAATGTTAAATCCCGCGCGTTGTCTGAATCCGTCGGGCACAACCCCCGATTTCTGTCGCGTGCAAGCCGGCGCCAGTGTGACACAATCCGATCGCATGCGCCAAAATCCCATGTTAAATGCGCCGCAAAACGGAAACTGCTGATAGTTTAGGAGAAAACAATCGGATATTGGCAGCGTCCGGGCTCCGTGCGCCGAGCGAAAGCAAAACTCTGCATGAACTTTCACTCTCACGTTATTATGTAAGACAACAGCTGCCCGGCGCCGGCCAAGGTAAATATACACAGGGCTTTACACTGCAGGTGAACTGTTTATAGCAGCGCTGCCCCCTGGTGTTAGACAATGAGACTAACAAGTTAAATATTGAAAATACAGGAAGTCCCCGGGTTACATACAGGATAAGTTCTGTAGGTTTGTTCTTAAGTTGAATTTGTATGTAAGTCGGAACTGTATATTTTATAATTGCAACTCTGTGACAATTGGATTTAAAAAATGTTGGGTTGTCATAAGAACCAGGAATAACAATAAATCTTCATTACAGACGCCTGTGATAACTGTTATAGCTGATTATTGTAGCCAAAGGATAAAGTACAGTAATTACCAATATCCAGACGTCTGTTTGTAACTAGGGGTCATCTAAGTCGGGTGTTCTTAAGTAGGGGACCGCCTGTACCCTGATTACAGTAAATTTCCTTTTTTATGCAAACTTTTGAGCTCTTTTCGTAGCTAGAGAGTTTTTCTCACCAAAAATTGCAACTTTATGCAACTCATGCAAAACAAAAAGGCAGCACCACAGCCCAGGCCTCAGGGGAGCAAGAGGATACTGGCAGTAAACCTAATTAGGACAGAAGAAAAAAACACGCCTCTTCCTTGACTCCTAGGATACTTATAGGGCAGTCGGTTAATTGATTTATTGTTAATTAACATTGTTATTGTGTTCTTCTGTCATAATTAGGACTCCAGACTCTTACCCATCAGTGCTGCCTGTAGGACGAGAGGAATATGTTATTTTTATTCTAGGGGTCGCCACAATGACGAGAAAACCTCATTTATATGGATTTTTATTTTTTTCCCAATTTCACTGGAAAAACTTTTGGAGAAAAAAAAATTGAGAGAAAATCGTAAATTTTTTTAGCATCACCATCTTTCCAGAGGTGTAACTTTTTTATTTTTCGTCTGACATATTTTTTGAGAGAAGGTCTTATTTTAGAGCACGTAACAGTATTTTAGCACTTTTTATTTTTCTAAATTTTATTGCCCTAATTTTCAAAGTGGCTACTGGGGAATGAAGTAGCCGGAGCTGAGGCTACACGGCGCGGCTACTCCACACTTCAGTAGCCTCTGTGATCCTCCTACTAGATATCTTCTGCACGCAGCTATGCCCTCGTCTGCGAAGGTGGTACTCTACGCATGCGCAGAACTCCGGCTTCACAGACGAAGGCTCGCAGCTCCTTGTTGCTGCGTGCTGAAGATATGCCGGTAAGAGGATCAAAGAGGCTACTGGGACGTGGAGTAGCCGCTTAGTGTAGCCTCAGCTCCGCCTACTCCACACCCCAGTAGCCGCTTTAGAAAATCTGCATATAAAGGAAAGTTAGAAAAAAATTGTGGGGACGCGAGGATTAGCCCTTAAAAGTGCTGTCCTCACGAACAATAGATCCACCTACCACCCGATCTACCTTATTAGGTGGATCCGTGGTGGTAGGTTTCCTTTAACCCTTTCTATTTTCTCATATCTAAGAGCAGTTACTTATTATCCCGGGCATCGCAGCTAGTGGATATATATTTGCTCACTTTCACTGTTTTGTCTGCTGTGATGAAGGGGGCTATTGACCTGAAATGCGTCAGCTGATACATTATAGCGGCATTTATGTCCTTTTAAATGATCCGATAGAAAAGTTTTAAGCCGCAGTGCCGGGAATTTCGTTTTTATGCTGCAGAACAAGAATAACAGAACAATAAAAAATAATCTGCTATTAGAATTATTAGTCAATTTACATCCACGGCCTGTACTTATATTCACTACTTTAAAAAAAAAATATTTGTATTTATGGGTTTTTTAAACTCTGAGGGGGGGGGGGGCATCACATTATTTTCTCTTTTTTGCACTTCTTGCTGCCTTTTTGTTTTGCATGAGTTGCATAAAGTTGCAATTTTTGGTGATTTCAGCTGTCAAGAGCTCCGATCTCAGAGTATGGCTGCCGGGGGGTTAATGCAACGTGATGCAGCAGGGGTTAAGCGGTCTCCCTCTGTCCCTTCTCCTTCCCTCCTGTGGGGTTCGCTGTGGCTCCTGTTACGGGCTGGCAGGTATGGGGATTGGTTACTGATGATGATGATTGCCTTGCTCGGGTCGCACTATGGGCGCTCCGGTCTCTCCTTGCAGGGGAGGGCCAGGATGGGCACAATGTAGTTGTGGTGCCAGGGCACTTCAGGAGCCAGGGACCCTGTATACTGTGTGGAAGGTGGCAGGAATTTCTGGGGATGGAGCTATTAAACACTGGTAACTGTACCGTACATCTTGTCTGTCGTATACATTTCTGTATATTTTCATATATAAGCGCACTGGCCTATAAGGCACACCTTTGGTTTTCTGAAAATTAAGGATTTTTGGTGCGCCTTATAGGCCAACTACGGTATAATTCTAATAGCAGATTATTTTTTATGTCTGTTATTCTTGTTCTGTAGCATAAAACAAAAATTCCCGGCACTCGCGGCAGTGCTTAAACTTTTCTATCGGATCATTTAAAGGACATACAATGCCGCTATAATGTTATCAGCTGACGCATTTCAGGTCAATAGCCCCCTTCATCACAGCAGACAAAACAGTGAAAGTGAGCAAATATTATCCAACTAGCTGCGATGCCCGGAAATAAAGTAACTGCTCTAGATATGAGAAAATAGAAGGTTAAAGGAAACCTACCACCACGGATCCACCTAATAAGGTAGATCGGCGTTGGTGTGGATCTATTGTTCGTGAGGCACAGCACTTTTAAGGGCTATTTCCCGCGTCCCACAATTTTTTTCTAACTTCCTTTATTGCAGATTTTCTTCTAAAGCGGCTACTGGGTTGTGGAGTAGGCGAGCTGAGGCTACAAACGCTACTGGGTGGGAGTAGGCGAGCTGAGGCACCTAAGCGCTACGGGGGTGTGAGTAGGCGGAGCTGAGGCTACACTACGCTCTACTGGGGGTGGGAGTAGTCGGAGCTAAGGCTACACTAAGCGGCTACTGGGTGTGGAGTAGGCGGAGCTGAGGCTACAGCTAAGCGGCTACTGTTGTGGAGTAGGCGTAGCTGAGGCTAATACGGCTACTGGGGTGGGAGTGGCGGAGCTAGAGGCTACACTAAGCGGCTACTGGGGTGTGGCAGTAGGCGGAGCTGAGCTACACTAGCGGCTACTCCTCGCCCGCAGTACCTCTTTGATCCTCTTACAGGATATCTTCAGCACGCAGCACAAGGAAGCTCGAGCCTTCGTCTGTGAAGCCGGAGTTCTGCGCATGCGTAGAGTTACCACCTTCGCAGACGAGGCATAGCTGCGTGCAGAAGATATCTAGTAGGAGAGCACAGAGGCCTGAAGTGTGGAGTAGCTCCGGCTTGTAGCCTCAGCGCCGGCTACTTCATTCCCCAGTAGCCACTTTGAAAATTAGGGCAAAAAATTAGAAAAATAAAAGTGCTAAAATACTGTTACGTGCTCTAAAATAAGACCTTCTCTCAAAAAATATGTCAGACGAAAAATAAAAAAAGTTACGCCTCTGGAAAATATGGTGATGCCTAAAAAAATGTACGATTTTCTCTCATTTTTTTTTCTCCAAAAGTTTTTCCAGTGAAATTGGGAAAAAAAATAAAATCCATATAAATGAGGTGTTCTCGTCATTTGTGGCGACACTAGATAAAAGTAACATATTATTTTTTAACGGCAAAAAAGCAAAAATTCTGATCAAAAATTGATCATTTTTAATTCCTTCACCTACACAGATTTAATAACATCTTAACAATGAGCTATAGATGCCCAAATGACGTACCAGAAAAAATTGTCTCATGTGGCAAAAAAATAAGCCACCTAGAGGTCCACATTAAAAAATAGAAACAAATTACGTCTGTACAATGTGACCATGCAGATCTGCTCTGGATGCTCCTCCCATTCTATCATCGGCCGTGCGCCCCCCAGTCGCCAGCACTATGGGGATCGCACTCGGGAGAATTTTGGAGCCGTTTTGTCATTGTAATGTTTAATTTTCCACCCCAATGAACATAGGGTGTCATTTACTAAGGGCCGATACGCGTTTTCCCGACGTTACCCGAATATTTTCCGATTTGCGCCGATTGTACCAGATGTGCCCCGGATTTTTGGCGCAATCGCTATCGGATGTGCGCGCATCGGCCGCTGGCATGCACGCGACGAATCGGGGGGGCGTGGCGACCGAAAACCCGACTGGATTCAGAAAACACACGCATTTAATAACCAAAAATGTGTCGCTTGGGAAGCGCTTACCTTCACCTGGCCAGCTCGGTGTATATCCGTCGCGTTCCGATTGCTTTTTTCAGCGCAGCAGCGCCACCTGGACGGGCGGGAGGAAACTACCTTCATAAACTTCCCGTCTCGGACCCGAATCCTGTTCAGAGAACGCGCCGCTGGATCACTGAATGGGCCGGTAAGTAAGTCTGCCCCATAGTGTCCAAAAATATTACAATTCGTAGACTACGCCTCCATTTTGTTTTAACCCCTATAAACACCTTAGGGTTAACAAACTTCTTAAAGTCTTTTTCATACGTTGAGGTGCCTTCCATAATGGGTGTCATGTATGGTCTCGCTATTAGTTAGGCCTCTCACGTCATTGAAAGTTGAGCAGGTCCCTATAAATACAGAGGTCTTCTTGGCATTTCTCAAAAATGTGAAACATTGCCAACAAACTTCTAAGCCTCATATTATTCTAGAAGTAAATATGTGGAATTTAAAAAAACACATTCAACATAACCAGAGATATGAGACATGTAGTGGCTTCATAAGGTCGAAATTTTGGAAATGGAGAATCTTTTAAAATTTTTGACAATGTTCTTCCGTTTTTATAAAATCCAAATTGTTACGAAAGAACAGCTCAAAATCTCCGGGATTAGGATAAAGCATCACACCGCTATACCACTGTAGTGACACAGGACAGATTTTGAAAAAACGGGTCTGAAGGTGTTAAATACAGTATGCAAAAATAAATAATTGTCTACTTTTTGGTCCTGAATGTTGTGAAAATCACCGTCCTCTATGTTCCACTCAAGTGTGCGGCTCGTGGTATTGCACTCATAATTTTTTTAGGATTTCTCTTTCCGCTCAGTCCGTACGGGATCCGTTCGTGTTCCGCAGCCAATCAAATCTTAGTTCTCCTTCAGGGTTCCACAGCTCATCGCAGTGAGACAATGGAGTCTCCTTAGTAAGACCTGATTACATTCATTGTTTATCATTTTATACGGATGCGATATTGGTCTGTTATACTTTTCTATTAGTGATGGCGCCCCTGTCCTCCATCCTCTCATAACTGTGACCTCCTGTCCTCCATGCTCCTCATACTGTGACCTCCTGTCCTCCCATCCTCCTCATACTGTGACCTCCCTTCCTCCATCATCTACTAATGTGGCCTCCTGTCCTCCATCCTCCTCATACTTGGCTACCTGTCCCTCCATCCTCCCTCATACTGTGGACCTACCTGTGCATCCATGCTCCTCATCCTGTGACCCTCCTGTCCTCCATCCTCCTCACACTGTGACTCCTGTCCTCCATCATCCTATAATGTGGCTCCTGCCTTCCTCCATCACTCCTCCCATACGTGTACCTCCATCCTCCATGCTCTCATACTGTGACCTCTCCTTCCATCCCTCCTACTGTGACCTCCTGTACGCATCCTCCTCCATACTGTGTTCCTCCTGTCCCCCATCCTCCTCAACTGTGACCTCCTGGTCATCCATCCCTCATAATGTGACCTCCTGTCTCCAGCTCCTCATACTGTGAGCCTCTCTGCTCAATCCCCTCCTCCCTCTTCATCCTCCTTCGTGACCTCCTGTCCTCCATCCCCCTCATGACTGTGACTCCTGCCTCCAGCCCATACGACTCTCCACTCCCCATACGTGACCTCCTGTCCTCCTCCTCCTCATACTGTGACCTCCTGTCCTCCATCACCTCCTCTATTGTGGCATCATGTCCTCCATCCTCCTCATACTGTGACTCCTGGTCTGCCATCCCTCCTCATACTGTGACCTCCGGTCCCTCACCTCCTCCATAATGCTGATGACTCCTGTCCTCCTATCCTCCCTCATCGGTGACACCCCTGTCTCCATCTTCCCTCATTACGTGTACCTCCTGTCCCTCCATCTCCTCATACTGTGACCTTCGTCCTCCATCCTCCTCATATCGTGACCTGCCTGTCCTCACCTCCTCAACACCGTGGGACCCTCCTGTCCTCCACCTCCTATATGTGACTCTCTGTCCCCATCCTCCTTCATCCTGTGACCTCTGTCACTCCTCCACCCCTCAATTGTGGCTTGCTGTCCTCCATCCTCCTCATACTGTATGGGCCTCCTGTCCTCCATCCTCCTCCTAACTTTGACCTCCTGTCCTCCAGCTCCTCATACGGGGCCCACTGTCCTCCCATCCTCCTCATACTGTGACCTACCTGTATCTCTATCTCCTCATACTGTGACCTCTTGTCCCACATCCTCCTCATACTGGTGACCTCCTGTCTCCATCCCCTCTAGGCGTTGACACTCCATTCCTTCATCCTCCTCATAACGCTTGGATCCTGTCCTCCATACCCCCCTCATAGTGACTGCCTGTCCTCCATTCCTCCTATACTGTGACCTCCTGTCCTCCACTCCTCCCTCATCTGTGGACTCCTGTCCTCCACCATTTCCTCATAGATGTGACCTCTGTCCTCCATCCTCCTCTTGATTTCACTCTCCAGCTTCGTGAACTGCTCCTGTCTCCCCATCTCCTCATACTGTGACCTCCGTCCTCCATACACCCTCATACTGGACCTCCTGTCTCATCCTCCTCATACCTGTGACCTCCTGTCCTCCATCACTCTCCTGCTCGTCCTATCCTCAGTGGCCTCCCTTGTCCTCCATCCCCTCATACGTGACCTCCGTCCTCCATCTCCTAATACTGTGACTCCGTGTCCCCATCCTCCTCATACGTTACCTCCTGTCCTCCGATCCCCCATCCTGGACCTCACTGTCCCTCATTACCTCGCTCATACTGTGACCTCTGTCCTCCATCCTCCTATACTGTGGCCTCCGTGCTCCATCCGTTCTCATACTGTGTCTCCTGTCCTCCTCCTCCTCATACGGTAGTCAGTCCGGGGCTCATCTCCTCATACTGTGATCTACTGTCCTTCATCCTCCTCAGACTGTGGATCTCCTGTCCTCCTCCTCCTCATCTGGTCATCTGTCCTCCATCCTCCTCATGACTGGACCTACTGTACTCCATCCCATACTGTGACCTCCTGTCTCCTCCTCATAGTCACGTCCCATCCCCATTACTGTCCCCATCCCTCCGTCCTATGCCCCCTCATCCTCATACTGTGACCTCTTCCTCATCCTCCGTCATGACTGTGCCCCTGCCGCCACCTCCCTATACTGTGACTCCTGTCCTCCCTCCTCCTCATACTGTGTCCACTGTCCTCCATCCTCCCTATACGTCGACCTCCCTTCTCCATCCTCCTCATACTGTTCTCTCTGTCCTCCACTCCATCCTCTATACTTGACCCCCTTCCTCCATCTCCTCATACTTGTCCTCCTGTCCTCCTCCTCCTCATACTGTGACCTCCTGTCCTCATCCTTCCAACTACATGTGGCCTCCTGTCCTCCATCCTCTCATAATGTTCCTCATGTCCTCCATCTCCTCACCTGGCACTCCTGTTGGCCATAACCTTGTGGGTCATCATCTCCATGCTCCCATACTGTGACCGTCCTTCCTCCGGATCCTCCTTCATACTGTGCCCCTGTCCTCATCCTCCTCTCATACTGTACCTCCTGTCCCTCTCACTCCTCCCATACTGTGATATCCTGGTCCTTCATCTCCTCATACTGTGTTTTTGTCCTCCTTCTGTGACCACTGTCACTCATCTCCTCATACTGTGGCCTCCTGTCCTTCAGCCCTCCTCATACTGTGACCTCCTGTCCTCATTCCTCCTTCTTATTACTGTGACCTCCTGGCTCTCCTCCGTGATCACTCCTCATCACTATACGGATCTCGGTCTTCATCCGCTACATACTGGTGATCCTCACTGTCCCTTCATCCTCCCATTACGTGACCTATCCTAGTCTCATTACTCCCATACGTGATCCATCCTGTCCTTACCCACGTACCTCCGCCTATCTCCTCATACTGGACCTCCTGTCACTCCATCCTACTCCATAATGTGTACCTCCTTACTTTCATCCTCTGGCTCCTAGACGCGTTACACTACTTTCCTAGTGTCCCCAGCAGCAGTCTCTCCAATTGCAGGCTCTGAATGTGGACCTCGGAGAGGGGACGCGGGGTTGGTCTAGGGTGAGATCTACCTCCTTCTGTGCCTTGACCCTTCAGGAATGTGAGGGGGTACGCAGGATCTGCCTCTTCTCTGTGCCCTGATTGCCTTTAATTCTTGAGCGGTAATGTACAGGACCGGAGGAGCAGGACCAAACCGGGTAAGGTGACAGGGGGGCAAGCCCAGAACATTCTCCCAACCACCCAGGATGGCGGGACAGCAGTTAAAAACCAGGACTGTCCCGCCAAATCTGGGATGTTTGGGAGCTGTTCACTTAGGCCCCTTTCATATAAACGTATGATTTCTCCAGTCCTTTCCAATTCTTCAGTGTTGTATTAATATCTATATATATAACTTTTTCATCAGTATGTAACGGTATCCGCGCTGGTAATGATGGATGGCTGATAAATAGCTGACTATTGGCTGGCTAGCAGAATGCACCTCCCACTGGTTCTGGTTCCCCCTGGATACTGCATGTATATAAGGCAGTATACAGCGCACAACCATATGCAGCACATATTTTAGACTTCTATGGGGCATACAGAACGGAAATACTGGAGAAAATAGGATGTGCTTTATATTTTTTACGTCTCGCTCACGGTGGACAATACGGTCATGTAAATGGATGGCTGCATTGTCTATAGAAATTAATGCCCTATACTACCCGTACAGTGTGAGTAGTATATGGCTATTCTTATATTTGTTATCCATGCTAAAATCTGCTTTTATAATTGAACCCTAATGAACCTGAAGGGCTACTGAGGGTGTTACCAGAGCCCCTCTGTGCTGCAGATTCACAAGTTGCTACAATGACCAGATCATGTCCCCCGCGTCTTTTCTTCGCCTCTCTTTCATTGTAAACCAGCCTTTGAATCTCCCAAGTCAGAGGGGCCTGAAAAAAGAAACTGTCTCATTAGAGCATAATTTTTTAAGATTGATTTTAGAAGAAGAGCCATGGATACCCGATATATATAAATATCCCACAGTCCCCTGTGCCTGGATCTATGAGTAATTAAGTCCCTGGTTTATCAGGATGGATTGTGATGGGAGATTTCCTTTAAGGATTTTAAAAACTTTGGGGGAGGATTTATCACAATCTTTTCTTTTCTTTTTTTTTTTTTGCTTAAAGTTGCATTTTTTCGTGAAACAAACTCTGCTCCCCTACTGGTGTTGGAAAATAACAATTGGAACGATCCTTCCAGGCTCTGCTGACTTAAAGACAATCCCTTTAAGAGGTTTCTACATCTTTTATGTTGTAACGTCCTTAGGGATGCTTTATGTTCGTACATCTGATCATCTATTCTAGGATTTCTATGGGATTTTCTAACTCAACCAATAGGAAGCCGCACGGACCTTCTGTGGATGTGCTGCCACCCTTTGTTTCAAACTAATTTCACACGCCAACTAGTACAATACATGTAACCCTTTGGATTCAGGTAGACATTTGTTTTCAATTACATAAATAATGAACCTGCATCGTATTCTTATATTCCTGCCTTCTTCTAACCGTATGTCTCATCTAGAATTTACAATATTTAATGATTTAACTAATTAGGACCGACCATCAAGAACAGAGGAAACTAAGCAATGAACTGAATCACAGCTGTAAGTGACTTGCAAAGGAGGAAAATTTCGGAGATTTACCTTCACCCCCTCACCCCCCCAACTCCGGAGCCTTCACCGAAGATACCATGAGTATTCATAGATGTCCAATCCACACTATTCACACTGACAGTGGATGAGCCGATCCTCTAATCCACCTGCAGCGACCCCGCCAGTAAGAGGGGCTGTAATTATCTCAGGAGGAGCAACCGTGTATACTAACCTTACCCCCTAAGCACTGGCATATCCATATACATAGGGTGGAGTCACACGTGGCGTTTGTACACTTTTTAGTCCGTGTTTTCAGCATTTGTTTTGTCAGTCCTTTTTTGAAAACTCATTTGTTTTTGTCAAATTTTGTCCCAAGTATCTTAAGTACAACTCAAAACACATTGACTAACGAAACGGGTTCACAACCCAACTTGTGACTCCACCCTTAGGCCAGGACATCACGTGGCATTTTTTGAAACCCGTTTTTTTTGGCGTCAGCCAACCCTGTATAATGTGTAGATGGCACTGATGGGCTTTTCTACCTTTTTACGCTGATGTGAACGCTCCCTTAGGGAGGGAAGCCGTAACCTTATCGCAGGTAAGTCCATACAGCCGCCAATGGTGGGAATCTACTTTTCAGATTTTGGATGTATATTTGTAATGTATATTGTATCTCCATAGTGGTAGATCCCCCTTGTACTTGGTGGACACTAATGTCTTCTGCTGTTTCTCTCTGGTTCAGCTCATATCTCCGTGCTCTAGCTGCTGTGAATTGTCGCTGACAATAATGATGTCACACGCTTCTTTCCGCACTCCCCTTCCCTGTACCATGACCGTTCATACTCGATAACATGGACCCATCAGTTACATCATACGACAATAGATGATGTCACAGCTTACATCTCCTCCCCCCTCCCTTTACAATGAACCTCTATATAGATACACACTGACCCAATCCTTACACACTCATGACAAATAGCGAATGTCAGTTACCCCTCTCCCTCCCTTCGTACCAATGGTCCTTCTAGATATATGAAAACACTGAACCCATTCAATTACATCCCGATACTGACCTAGATGATGTCATAGGCTTATCTCCTATCGCCTCCTCCCTACCCTGACAATGACCCCCCCCCCCCCCCCCCCCCCTTATATAGAGATACACGGACACCATATTCACATCACTGACTGACATAGATGTTCACAGCTTATCCCCCCCCCTCCTGCGTAACAATGTCCTCTATATAGAGTAACACTGACCCTCATTACATCCATACTGACAATAGATGATGTCACAGCTTATCTCCTCCCCCTCCCTGGTGACTAGACATCTCTATATAGAAACACTGGACCATCATTACACACTACTGACCATAGAATGTCCAGCGTATCTCTACCCCCTCCCTGTACAATACTCTATATATAACACGGACCCCATCATTACATCACTACTGACGAGATAGACTGTCACAGCTTATCTCCTCTCCTCCCCGCGGTACAATTCCTCATATAGAAACACTACCATCAAACGCCACTTATGACAAGATGATGTCACCCGCTTATCTCCTCCCCCTCCTTACAATGAACACAATTGAATCCTCTATATGGTAGATACACGACCCATCATTACATCACTACTGACAATAGAGATGATTCCAGCAGCTTATCTCCTCCCCCTGCCTACCAATGACCTCTATATAGATAAACACTGACCCACTTTACCATCACCTAACGACAAGTACTGAGTGATCACGCTTTCTCTCCCCCTCCCTGTACAATGGACTTCGATATAGATTAACACTGACCCTCATATACACATATGACAATAGATGGATGTCACAGCTTATCTCCTTCCCCTCCCTGTACAATGTCCCCTTAAGATACACACTGACCCATCATTCACATCACTACTGACAATAGATATGTCACAGACTTATCTCCTTTCCCCCTCAGGTACATGGCCTATTAATACATACGACAGCTCATTACAATATATCAAAGAGCACATGATCCCTGACCCCTCATCTACAGATGACGCATGTGATACAGACCTATCCAATCACATGACAATAATGATTCACAGCTTACTGCCTTCCCCTCCCTGTAAATTTGGTTTTTTTTCTCATATATACACTGACCCATGTCCGATACACCCCACTTACTGACTGCAATAGACAGCTATCTCCCCTTAGAATGCCTCTTAAACCTATCCTCATACACGCTACACAAAGATATCACTCTGTGCCTGCCTGACAATGACCTCTATATAGATAACACTGACCACATCACTTCATTACTACTAGACAAAGATGATGTCACAGCTTATCTCCTCCTTCCTGTCCACATGACCTCTATACGAGACACGACTGACCCCATCATTACATCACTAACATGACAAATAGATGATGTCACAGCTCTTCTCTCCCCTCCCTGTCAATGACTCTATTATAGATACACAGACCATCATACATTACACACTATGACAATGATGATGTCACAGCCTTATCCCCTCCACCTTCCCTGTACAATGAACCTCTATATAGATTTACAACTGACCCTCATTACATCACTACTACTGACAAGATTATGTCACAGCTTATCCCCTCCCCTTCCCTGTACATACCTCTATATAGATTACACTGACTTCCATCATTACATCACTTACAATAAGATATGTCCACAGCTCGAGGAAAAGAAATTTTCAGGTAAGCAAAATTTAGATCTTATTCTTTAACGGCAAAAAAGCAAAAAAATCTTATCAAAAATTGATCATTTTTAATTCCTTCACCTACAAAGAGTTAATAAAATCTTAACAATGAGCTATAGATGCACCAAAATGACGTACCAGAAAAGATTGTCTCATGTGGCAAAAAAATAAGCCCCTAGAGGTCCACATTAAAAAAAGAAACAAAATTACAGTCTGTACAATGTGACGATGCAGATCTGCTCTGGATGGCTCCTCCCATTCTATCATCGGCCGTGCGCCCCCCATCGCCAGCACATATGGGGGATCGGCACTCGGGAGAAATTTTGGAGCCTTTTGTCATTGTAAATGTTTAATTTTCCACCCCAAATGAACATAGGGGGTCATTTACTAAGGGCCCGATTCGCGTTTTCCCGACGTGTAGGGGAGGTTTACTGTGCCCATCAGATGACTCATAACCTCTTTATACTCTCTGACAACCTTCTTGTTTCAGGCTCTATAGGGAGAGGCACTTGAAAGCGGTGGTTTCTTAACCACGCTCTGTAGTTATCCCCAAACCAAAACCATCTCCGTGTTGTAGGAGATATTAAAATCCTGGCGAATGTCACTGACCCGTAGAGTACAATTCAGTATATCCTTTCGATAATTAACCCTGACCAATATGGTTTCACTCGCATATGGTTTTGCGCAGGCGGTCTATGACAACGCCGGTAGTCACAAGGTGCGTTGGAGGAAGCAGCCACAGACTTTCGGTTCGGTGGAGTGGCGCTGCTATCTATGGAAAGATTTGGGTACCCAGGAAATCATAGCTTGGGTCTCCTTCTATTATACAACTCCCTGTAGCTTCTGCCATTGGTTATATTGGGTTTCCTCCATACAATGTCATTGATTAGGGGCACACGACCAGGGCGCCCCCTCTCCCTAGTCCTATATGCTATAGCTGTGGAACCCCCAATAGAGAAGCTTTGGCGTTCACCGGGTCTGGGGACTGCAGCCCTCTGAGTAACTTTGTAGATTACCTACTTGGGGGTCTGGTTACACGCTGATTACTACTCGCTGAATTGTTACCCCTTCTGTTTTTTTGCGGTGTGAATTTGAAAGATGATCATATTGGCAAAAATTTTATTTACCCTACTCTATGGGGTCATTTACTAAGGCCCGATTCGCGTTTTCCCGAGGTGTTCCCGAATATTCCGATTTGCGCCGATTGTACCCTGAATTCCCCCCCGGATTTTGGCGCACGCGATCGGATTGTGGTGCATCGGCATGCAGCCGATGGAAATCGTGGGGCGTGGCCGAACGAAAACCCCGGATTCAGAAAAACCGCCACATTTAAAACAATAAAGTGTCACTCTATGGGCAGATTTACTTACCCGGTCGTTCACGATCAGCAGCGGATTATTCTGCGGTGGATTCGGGTCCGGCCGGAATTCATCAAGGTAGTTCCTCCGCCGTCCACAGGTGGCGCTGTTGCGCTAAAAGCATCTGAACGCACTGGAGTACACGAGCCGGACCAGGTGAAGTGTAAGCGCTCCCAAGCACACTTTTATGGTGTTTAAATGTGGCGGTTTTTCCGAATCGTCGGGTTTTTCGTTCAGCCACGCCCCCCGATTTCCGTCGCGTGCATGCCAGCGCCGATGCCGCCACAATCGATCGCGCGCCAAAATCCCGGGGCCAATACAGGGAAATCGGCGCAAATCGGAAATATTCAGGAAACCGTCGGAAAATGCGAATCGGGCCCTTAGTAAATGACCCCCTATATCTTTTTTTGGAGAGTAGGAGGGGGAGGTGGTGGACTTCCCTATAGCTATATTACGGTGCTGCATTTGTAATTGTCCCCCTTTCCCTGGATTATTTCTCTTAAAAAGCTTATTAGTCCCCCTCATCCCTCTTTGTTCCCCCTGAGCATCTCCTGATGGGGGTGATGGGAGAGATAAAGCAGTACCCCCTTGCTACGCCAATTGCTACGCCGCCTCTCGCTACTATTCCCGGCTTCGATATTTCACTTCCTTGTGGAATTCACCTTCGTGAACTCTTCTCAAGTGCCGGGGGCCGGAGGGATGATGTATATGGGAAATGCTCCGATCATTCCTGCAGTTGGAAGACCCAATGATTTGCCCATCTCATTCCACCTACTTTACCTTAAATACCTCCATTATGCTGTAAACACATTTCCCAGGAGAACACAGTTGGTAGAAACCCCTTCCCACCCCCTCCCTCCTTTTTAGAAGCCCTGGTAAGCCCTATTTCCCTCCTATACCGTGAGCTGTTGTCTGCCCGAATCACACGGGCTCCACAATTCCCGCCCAGAGCCCGCTGGGAGAGTGAATGACTGGGCGGACAGACGAGAGTGGGCTACAGCCCTATGATGCCGCACACCTTACTCTTCATTGAGCATATTAACCACAGTCAGTAACCTTCCCCCAGGCTTCCCAGAGTCTGTACTAAATGCCCGGTGGCAACTTCCTTCGCCTTCTCATCTGCCTGCTGATAAAGGGTTACAAGTCCTCCCCATATCACGTAACATTAGCTGCCAGTGGGGACCTGCACCTTTATTACAGAATTTTTCTGACATGCAAATGAGCTTTTTCGACTCATCTGGGTACTGTGACCTTCTCTCTGGCAGTGAACACGCCCCCTTATTGTGATGACAGCTCTATATCTTTCCTCCTTGTACTTAGGGACCGTCTGCTGTTATGTCAACTACAGACATATAAAGCTCTATGTACAGATTGGAATTTTTTTTTTTTTTTATACGGTGCCTTGTGGTTACATTCAACGTCATGGTGACCAGAGTGACATCATGCAGGTTCCTTTAGCCTTCTAATAATAGCAAACAGCACACCATGTATGTGATACATGAACTCACAGCCGCCCTCAGGAGGATGAGGAGGTAGAAGTCTGGAGGCTGCTGTGACTACATGTGGTCAGATACATGCATGGGGAACAGATTGCTATGTTAAGAGGCTAAAGGACCTGAGATATGTCGCTCTGCGTCACATAACATGAACTGTGACCAGTTCGAAGGCATAAGGCATGGGGGGAGAGGATGGGAGGGTCCATCCGAGCAGGACCGCCCCCCTCTGATTCAGGGAATATAAGATACAAGGTCATTATGTGGATGTAAGACAAAAATGTTTAGCTAAAGGGGGCCAGTAAGTTAGTAGAGCTCTATAGGGACCTGTCACAGGCTGAATACTGTATTTGGCAAATGTGCTGACAGTTCCCTTTAAATACAAGCGTTGAAGATTTGACCCTGTAAGTGACCTGGGGGTGGGTGGGGGGGTGCAGGCACATAATCAGGTGTCTTTTGTAGTTAGTATTGTCCTTCCCTTTTTGTGGTTGACACGCAGTTTGCTCCCTCCCTGTACCCCCTCGGATGCGCTCTCCGGCCTAATCCTTCTTTTCGGCAGCTGCTGCTCTCCCCTCACTGCATATAATAACCCCGTCCTTATCTCACTTTCTCAGGTCGGTTTCCTGCTCGTCAGTGTTGATGAATCGATCAGGTCTCCAAGTGAAGTGACATGAGAAAAGTAAGCAGCGACGGCCGACCTCTGACCCCTGTGGCATGCGCTGGCTGCTCCTGTCAGCATTTCCTCTTACTCATTACCGTCTATATTACAGATCTCTCCACTATAATAACACAAGTCACCTTTAGCGGATGGTCCATGGCGGCTTTATACCAGTACAAGCTCCCCCTCAGCCACGGGTTGTGTCAGGTATGCCAGTCTCTCATCAGTATAATGGTGCTGATCTGCAGTACCCGTACAACCTCTAGACTGGGGAGGAGCTGTTTTCTGAAAAGTAGTAGCTATATTTTCTCATCCTAAATAACATCTTCAGTCTCTGACTCCTCTTCTATAGGATTTGGGAAAACAGGAACGACTAACAGGGTCCAGCTTTCCGGAGTCCTCATGTTACCAATGAAAAGCGTGGTTTCTCACCGTTAGAGAACTACAAATACCAGTTATTCAGATTATTTTTATCAGATTAGGGGAATTTTACAATTTGATTACATTATGCAAGTGATAGGCCTCATTTATGTTTACTGTGTGACTGTTGCTCTTAGCGACCAATCAGAGCTCAGCTTTCCTTTTTTGAAACTGCTTTGAGAGAGAAAAACTGAGCTCCGATTGGTTCCCATGGGCAGCTGCATTATTAGCACTTGACATCATTGTCCCCATTGTGTTTGTGCAAAAGTTTCAGAATTTTTTGGCATTTTAAAAAAAATAGGTGGAAAAGTTTGTGGAATTTTCTCTAGATTTATCAATATTAAAAAAAACAGTCACAATCATCCGGGAATTGAAGAATTGACTTTAACTGAATTTGAGTTCCCTCCTTCCTGACACCTCGGTTTTCACGAAATAATAAAAAAATTGCATAATAAGGATCAGCATCTTTTCCTATAACTCTGTATTTTTCTGCCCCTCTGTTATTCCTACTGGGAATCTATGATAACTTGCCCCCTGCTTGTAGCACGTTGCGGCATCTATCGCTACGTGTGACATGATTGGCTCTGGTTGGATGGTAAAGTATGTGTTCATGCTCACAGCTACAACGTGTAAACACCCAGTTGACAATTTCATCCTCACTTTCCAGAGGAATAACAGGGGAAGACACGTGGCTCCAGGAAAGAAGGAGAAGACGCCCCATAATTATATATTACATGGGGAATAAACGTTTGCTGATCTTGGGGATCAAATCAGTGAAACAGTTGATGGAGTAGAGAATGGAGGTCCCTTGTACCCCGAATGAACGGAACAAGCAGGTGCGCATTTCACACCGATGGTTTATACATTGTGAAGGAAGTACTGAGTTCTGTGCTCAGCACCGTCCGCGCCATTGAGATTGGTGCAAATTGATGTTATAGATCCTATCATTGAAGAATCTTCTTCGTAAGAAAGATTACTTATCCTGGTCCTGTGTTGCGATCCCCGATTCGGACGGTCCGGCGAAGATGAAATCTGGCGCGATTCATGAAGATCGTGCACCGAGTTCCTGCATCCGTCGCTTTTGTGCTGAGTCTGCCGAGTTCACCTTCACCTTCCCGTGCTTGCATTGTTTTGCGACACAATTTTAAATGTTAAACCCCGCGCGTAGTCTGAATCCGTCGGGCACAACCCCCGATTTCTGTCACGTGCAAGCCGGCACCAGTGTGACACATCGATCGCATGCCGCCAAAATCCCCTGTTAAATGCGCCGCAAAACGGAAACTGCTGATAGTTTAGGGAAAACAATCGGATATTAGCAGCGTCCGGCTCCGTGCGCCGAGCGAAAGCAAAACTTTGCATGAACTTTCACTCTCACGTATTATGTAAGACAACAGCTGCCGGCGCGGCCCAAGGTAAATATACACAGGGCTTTACACTGCAGTGAACTTGTTTATAGCAGCGCTGCCCCTGGTGTTAGACAATGAGACTAACAGTTAATATTGAAATACAGGAAGTCCCGGGTTACACCAGGAGAAGATTCTGTAGGTTTGTTCTAAGTTGAATTTGTATCGTAAGTCGGAAGTATTTTATAATTGCAACTCTGTGACATTGGATTTAAAAAATGTTGGGTGTCATAAGAACCAGGATAACAATAAATCTTCATTACAGCGCCCTGTGTGTGATACTGTTATAGCTGATTTATTTGTAGCCAAAGGAAAGTACAGTATTACCAATATCAGACGTCTGTTTGTAACCTAGGGGTCATCAAGTCGGGTGTTCTTAAGTAGGGGACGCCTGTACCCTGATTACAGTAATTTCCTTTTTTAATGCAAACTTTTGAGCTCTTTTCGTAGCTAGAGAGTTTTTCTCACCAAAATTGCAACTGTATGCAACTCATGCAAACAAAACAGGCAACAAGAAGTGCAAAACAAGAGAAAATACATGTGATGCCCCCCCCTCACATTCAGGTTTAAAAAAACCTTTTCGGCCTACAAGGCGCACCGGAGTATAGGCGCACCTCTAAAATATGCCTGGTAAGACATCTAGGTTCATATAAGGGCACTGGAGTATAAGGCGCAGGATCAAATGCAGTACCTAAAGACATGTGCACAGTTCAAGCCAGCTACACTTCCTGGGAAACTTGTTTCAGCTGTCAGAGAGCTCCGATCTCAGAGTATGGCTGCCGGGGGGTTAATGCAACGTGATGCAGCAGGGGTTAAGCGGTCTCCCTCTGTCCCTTCTCCTTCCCTCCTGTGGGGTTCGCTGTGGCTCCTGTTACAGGGCTGGCAGGTATGGGGATTGGTTACTGATGATGATGATTGCCTCGTGGTCGGCGACTATGGCGGCTCCGGTTCTCGTGCAGGGGAGGGCCAGGATGGGCACAATGTAGTTGTGGTGCCAGGGCACTTCAGGAGCCGGACCCTGTATACTGTGGGAAGGTGGCAGGAATTTCTGGGGATGGAGCTATTAAACACTGGTAACTGTACGTACATCTTGTCTGTGTGAAATTTCTGTATAAGTTCATATATAAGGCGCACTGGCCTATAAGGACACCTTTGTTTTCTGAGAAAATTAAAGGATTTTTGGTGCGCCTTATAGGCCGAAAAACTACGGTATAATTCTAATAGCAGATTATTTTTTTGTGTCTGTTATTCTGTTCTGTAGCATAAAAAACAAAATTCCCGGCACTGCGGCGCGGCAGTGCTTAAACTTTTCTATCGGATCATTTTAAAGGACCATAAATGCCGCTATAATGTTATCAGCTGACGCATTTCAGGTCAATAGCCCCCTTCATCACAGCAGACAAAACAGTGAAAGTGAGCAATATATATCCAACTATCTGCGATGCCGGGATAATAAGTAACTGCTCTAGATATGAGAAAATAGAAGGGTAAAGGAAACCTACCACCACGGATCCACCTAATAAGGTAGATCGGGGTGTAGGGTGGATCTATTGTTCGTGAGGACAGCACTTTTAAGGGCTAATATTCCGCGTCCCCACAATTTTTTCTAACTTTCCTTATATGCAGATTTTCTAAAGCGGCTACTGGGTGTGGAGTAGGCGAGCTGAGGCTACATAGACGGCTACTGGGGTGTGGAGTAGGCGGAGCTGAGGCTACCACTAAGCGGCTACTGGGGTGGTGGAGTAGGCGGAGCTGAGGCATAACTAAGCGGCTACTGGGATGTGGAGTAGGCGGAGCTAAGGCTACATAAGCGCTACGGGTGTGAGTATGCGTGTAGCTGAGGCTACACTAAGCGGCTACTGGGGTGTGGAGTAGGCGAGCTGAGGCTAAGGTAGCGGCTACTGGGTGGGGTGGCGAGCTAGGCTACACTAAGCGGCTACTGGGGTGTGGGAGTAGGCGGAGCTGAGGCTACACTAAGCGGCTACTCCTCGCCCCAGTAGCCTCTTTGATCCTCTTACAGGATATATTCAGCACGCAGCAACAAGGAAGCTGCGAGCCTTCGTCTGTGAAGCCGGAGTTCTGCGCATGCGTAGAGTACCACCTTCGCAGACGAGGGCATAGCTTGCGTGCAGAAGATATTCAGTAGGAGCGCACAAGAGGGCACTGAAGTGTGGAGTATAGCCGGCCGTGTAGCCTCAGCACCGGCTACTTCATTCCCCAGTAGCCACTTTGAAAATTAGGGCAATAAAATTTAGAAAAAAAAAGTGCTAAAATACTGTTACGTGCTCTAAAAATAAGACCTTCTCTCAAAAAATATGTCAGACGAAAAATAAAAAAAGTTACGCCTCTGAAAATATGGTGATGCCTAAAAAAATTACGATTTTCTCTCATTTTTTTTTCTCCAAAAGTTTTTCCAGTGAAATTGGGAAAAAAATAAAAATCCATATAAATGAGGTGTTATCGTCATTGTGGCGACACATAGAATGTAAAAGTAACATATTATTTTTTAACGGCAAAAAAGCAAAATATTCTGATCAAAAATTGATCATTTTTAATTCCTTCACCTACAAAACTGTAATAAACATCTTAACAATGAGCTATAAGATTGCCCAAATATGAAGCGTACCAGAAAAATTGTCTATGTGGCAAAAAAAATAAGCCTAGAGGTCCACATTAAAAAAGAAGAAACCAAATTACGTCTGTACAATGTGACGAGCAGATCTGCTCTGGGATGGCTCCTCCACCATTCTAGACATCGGCCGTGCGACCACTCGCCACGCCAGCACATATGGGGGATCGGCACATCGGGAGAATTTTGCTTGAGACTGGGACTTTTGTCCATGTAACATGTTTAATTTTTCCACCCCAAATGAACATAGGGGTCATTTACTAAGGGCCACCGTTCGCGTTTTCCCGACGTGTACCCGATAATTTCCGATTTGCGCCGATTGTACCGAATGTGCCCCGGGATTTTTGGCGCAAACGCTATCGATGTGGGCCGAGCCATCGGCAGCTGGCATGCACGCGACGAAATCGGGGGGGCGTCGGCCCGAACGGAACCGAAGATGTTTCGAAAAAACCACAGAGCATTTAATAACCAAAAATGTGTCGCTTGGGAAGCGCTTACCTTCACCTGGTCCAGCTCGGTGTATTCCGTCGCGTTCCGATGCTTTTTTCAGCGCAGCAGCGCCACCTGGTGGACGGCGGAGGAACTACCTTCATAAATCCCGTCCGGACCCGAATCCTGTTCAGAGAACGCGCCGCTGGATCACGAATGGGCCGGGTAAGTAAGTCTGCCCCATAGTGTCCAAAAATATTACAATTCGTAGACTACGCCTCCATTTTGTTTTAACCCCTATAAAACACCTTAAGGGTTAACAAACTTCTTAAAAGTCCTTTTTCATACGTTGAGGGGTGCAGCTTCCATAATGGGGTCATGTATGAGTCTCGCTATTATTTAGGCCTCTCACAGTCATTGAAAGTTGAGCAGGTCCCTATAAATACAGGTCTTGGCAGTTCTCAAAAAAATGTGAAAAATGCCAACAACATTCTAAGCCTCATATTATTCTAGTAAAATATGTGGAATTTAAAAAAAAACATTCAACATAAAGCAGAGATATGAGACATGTAAGTGCTTCATATGTAGAGAATTTTGAAAATGGAGAATCTTTTAAAATTTTTGACAAATTTCCGTTTTTATAAAATCCAAATTGTTACGAAAGAACAAGCTCAAAATCTCCTGGATATGATAAAGCATCCACAGCTATAACCACTTGTAGTGACACAGGACAGATTTGAAAAACGGGGCTGAAGGGGTTAAATATCGTGGTCTATCCGAAACCCGAGCTGTTTTCCGGTATAACCCCTGTCATTAAAGTGCTAATAGCACATTGGTAATAATGAGGAGTAACATCCCCATCTACTTGGCCGTACCTGGTAGTAAACACACAGCCTGGCAGTATTTGAAGGATCGATCAGACCCCAGTGGTAGAGTACCCTAGGATTCTGGAAATAGTACAAAAAGCAGGAAAAAAAAGTTAAAAAAAAAAGGCTAAGAAAAAATCCTAAACTTCATCACCCCCCTTTCCGATAACTGACATAATATAAAAATAAACCTACAAATTCCTAAACATATTAGGGTATCTCGCATCCGAAATGCCGATCTATCAAAATATATTAACGTTGTTCAAATGCGTTTAACCCCATACGGAAATCACTGCCAAATCGAAAATGGCACTTTCTTGCCATTTGAAAACTAGAAAAAAATCTATAAACTGATCAAAGGTCGTACAGTCCTAAAATATATCATTGAAAATAGCATCAATGTCGGCAAATCCATGCCTCCGCCTCCCCCAGCTGTGCTCCGTAACACCAAAGTATAAACATTTCTTATAACGCCAGAATATGGCCCAATCAAAAAACATTGAGTGTACGGAGGTTTTAATTTGTGTAAATGTATGACAACATTCTAACCCTATCAATTTGGTATCCCCGTAATCCTTAACCGACCCAAATAATACAGTAGACCTTACCATTTGTTGCGCTCAGTGAACAGCTGTAACATCCAAGCCCCACAACAAACGGCGCCATTTGTTTTTGTTGTAACCATTTTCACTGCACTTGGAAGTTTTTTTTTTTCCCGCTTTCCGATTAATGGCAGGGAATATTCAATACCATCACTAGTGTCTTCCACAGCTCTTTACTTTACCTGTCCTTAAGCGAGCTAACCTTCTTGCCCAGTTATAGGGGAATACAATTCAACAAGGAATGAAGGAGAGAGCAGGACTCCTCTGAGTGGACGAGGGTGCTCATGCTCCTGCAAAAGACTGTATCGAGGTCATGTCTCCAACCTACATCCATGGGATCCTGTAATATCCTAGGGAGAAGGGAAGTGCATGATACACGGTAAGCTTTGCAGTTGTCTTGTGTGTTTTCCATAAAGAGTCTCAGCTGCTCACTCACCAAGATCATTCCAAGTCCCTGATAATACGGCTCCCAACCTATCCGTTCCACATTCTCGATGTATGCGTGTATACAGTGCATCCGAGTTCCTGTCCAATAATCCCATGTAAATATCAGAGATGTGCCTGGAGGGTGAGGCTTCATATTTCTCAACAGTAGGTTCATTTAAACCAATATTATCCTAATCAAATATCTTATAGTATCAACACCTGGACAATATATAACTATATAAATCCAAACTTCTACTGAATATTAAAAAAATACTGAATCTACTGAAGTGGGCCTCAGTGAACTGTAGCAAGTGCCTAATGTGGTAAGTGGAATGAGGGCGGGAGAGTAATGTGTCCTGTAGAGCGGCAATGAAGAGGCTTTCCTATCCCGTTAGTCACAATGTTTGCAAACGGCTAAGATCCCCTTATCGCTCCTGTCCAACCTACGTGTGGCATGACGGGGATTACCAATTACTGAATTGGGAGCAGTACAATATAAAGTGGCTCATTTACTTACCTGTCCTGGAGGTTCACAGAAAGTGCACTGTCCGTGTATAAGCGTCTGTGCAGGGAGCTCCACTAAGATCCTCACCTGATACCGCATTTGTCCCTTCTCCGCTCAGGTCCCCTTAGTTCCCTTCTTCTTCCTGGTGCATGTATGTTCTGTCCGTTTATAATCGCTGTGCGGGGAGTCACTAAGATCCTTCACCCGATATCCTGTCATGTTGTCGCTTCCCGCTCAGGTCCCCTGAGTTTTCACCTTCTTCGTCCCGGTGCATGTAATGCATTGTCCCATGTATATATGCGCTGTTCGGTGGAGTCCCTTAAGATCCTGCGCCCGAATATCCGCATGGTGTCGCTTCCCAATCAGGTCAATCAGGTCCCCGGAGTTCACCTTTTCTCTTCCGGTGGCATGTAAGTGCATTGTCCGTGTATAATGCTGCTGTGTCATATCACTACGATCCTGCGCCCCTAGCCTGCATGTGCCGCTTTCCGTTTTCCCGCTCAGTCCCCGATTTCACACCTTCTTCTTTCCCGGGCATGTAAGTGCATTGTCCGTGTATAAATGCGCTTTGTGGAGTCAACTAAGATCCTGCACCTGATATCCTTGGCAGTGCACTCCCAGCTCGGTCCCCGAGTTCACCTTTCATTCTTTTCCCGGTGCGTGTAAGGGCATATGTCCTGTATAATGCGCTGGTTCGGGGAGTCACTAAGATCTCCCTGCCCCGATATCCTGCGGTTGTCGCTTTCCCCGCTCATGTCCCGGGAGTTTCACCTTCTTCTTCCCTGTGTGCATGTAAGTGCATTGTCCTGTATAATGTGCTGTGCTGGGGTCCAAGATCAGTGGTTTCCTATATCCTGCATTGGTTCACTTCACTGCTCATGTCCCCGGAGTTCACCTTCTTCTTCGTTCTGGTGCTGTAAGTGCATTGGTCCATGTCAATTGGCTTTGCGTGGAGTCACTAAGATCGTGCGCCCTGATATCCTGCATGTGCTCGCTTCCCGCTCCAGGTCCCCGAGTTCCCTCTCTCCCTGGTGCCTTTAAGTGCATTGTCCCGGTATATGCGCTGTGCGGGAGTCCCTAAGACCTGCGCCCTAATCCTGCATGTGTCACTTCCCCGTCAAGTTCCCCGGAGTTCCCCTTCTTCTTCCTGGTGCATGTCAGTGCTTGTCCGTTGTATAATGCGCTGTGCATGGAGTCACTAAGATCCTGCACACCGATATCCTGCATGTGTCACTTCCTCCCCGCTCAGGTCGCCTGGAGTTCACCTTCTCTTTTCCTGTTCATGTAAGTGCATTGTCCGTGTATAATGCGCTGTTGCGGGGAGTTACTAATAATCGTGCCCCGTTCCTGCATGTGTCGCGCTCCCCTCCTCCCGCTCAGGGTCCCTGGAGTTCCCTTCTTCTTCCTGGTGCATTAATGCATTGTCTGTGTATGAATGCGCGTGTCGGGGCGTCACTTACGATCGTGCGGCCCGATATCCGCATGGTCGCTTCCCTTCCCCGCTCAGGTCCCGAGTTTCACCTTCGTCTTCCCGGTGCATGTATGGCATTTGTCCTGTGTATAAAAATGCGCTGGTGCGGGGAGTCACTACGATTGTTCGCCACGATTCCTGGCAGTGTCGCTTCCTCCGTCCCCGTCTCAGGTCCCCCGGATTCACCTTCTGCTTCCGGGGCTGTAGTGCATTGTCCGTGTATAATGCGATGTGCGTGAGTCACTAAGATCCGGCACCCGATTCCTTATGTTGTCGCTTCCCCGCTCAGTCCCCGTGAGTTCACCTTCTCTTTCCATGGTGCATGTAAGTGCATTGTCCTGTATACTGCGTCTGTGCGGGGAGTCACTAAGATTGTGGCGCCCGATTCCTGCATGTGTCGCTTCCCCGCTCCAGGTCCGCCGGAGTTTCACCTTCTTCTTTCCTGGTGCATGTAAGTGCAAGTTTCTTGCACACAAGTTTTGAAAGTTAAATCCCGCTTAGGGTCGAATTGTTGGAATCGTCTGACGGCCGCCCCCCCCCCTGCCACCCCCCGATTTCTGTTGCCTGGAAGCAGCCTCAAATGCGGCCACAAATCTTATCGCGTCCGACACAATCCCGCGCAGACACCCTTTTAAATACCCCCTCCGTTTGCAATCCCCACAGCTGTGCAATCTCCTGAAAAGGTGCCAAGTCCGACAAAAGTTAGTAGCGTTTGGACCCTTATAATACTCCCCAAAGTGTATATATTCTAAATCACGAACAGAAATGGTAAATGATGAAGACCTGAACCAAATTAAGACACTTTCTCAATACTGAAAGTGTATTGGTGATAATTTCCTTGACGAGCCAGATTAACTGGCGCCGACTCTCCGTTTTCTCTTACTTTGCAAAGTGGTATTTGTTCCAAAATCTGTGATTTGTGACTGCTGGACCTGCAGAACATCTTTTTATAACTTTCTCGTGTTGCGCCAGTCATTGCTGGTCTCTAATTATCATCATCACTGTGGGCACATAAGGTTTTATGGGTTGATACTTTGGTAAGTTGTTAAGACCCTTTTCTATTGAACCGGTAGACCCCTACATTCCATCACGTTCTACAAATGAGATGACATGAGTTCGAAAGAAGGGAGTGATATACATTGTTCTCTCATTCTGATCTCCATATCACAGGCACAATCCTTTATATTCATTCTATAGGACTTCAAAAGTGCTGGAAAAACCACAGTGAATATGATTTCATTAACAAAGAAAAAAATAAGAAAAACTAAAGAAATCGGTGTAAAGTAGGCGTAAGTAGGCGTCTATAATCAGTAAGTCCGACCCTCCAGCCTGACCCCGTCCACCCAGTAACGGATCCTGCACTGCACCGGCCCTTTCACTCGCTGATTATCTATAGGATCGGATACAAGCGGCACCACATCCGATAGACAGGAGAGGTTTCCACTTGTAAGACCGAGGGGGGGACTTGTTTCTTCTATTTTGGCACATAAATAAAAACACCACGCCTCATCTGTACCAATTTACCTTGTATAGGACCTTATCCAACGTTACTAATATCTAGTCTGTTCTATACTCCAGACTGTAATTCACTATTCTTCTCTCCATGAACGGTGGAGTAGACGGCCCTGACCCTTCGCTGTAGCAACATTTACAGAGTCTCCTACGGTCTGGGAATCACTTCCCTAATCTGGTACTAAAGAATCAGCTTCTCTTGGGAATGGAGGACGTTTCCCCTTCTCTGCTTTCAATCTGTGGTGTCAGGACTTTGGATGACCTTCAACAAATGTCCAAATGGATCCTGTGGTCATGTGTATTGAGATCAGGACAGATGTATGAGGATTTAATGGGGAAATATTAAAATGTGGTGGGTGATTTGGGTGGTCATGGGCCCCTTAGAATACTTAAAGAACCTATGTATTGTAGGATGTATCACAAAATTCTAATAATGCGATTAATATCGTAATCGTGCTTTATTAAATAGAATCATAATATCCAATGATTACTCCTTCACTTCCCAAAAATAAATCTTGGGGCCCATTATAAATTATCAGACCTTGGGCCCACCGGAGGATTCTCCTGATGCTTGGTGGGCCAGTCCGACACCCACAACCCTTTTCTTACATTTTTCCCCCCTATACAAATACGGAAACCGCAAGCCCCCATCTACATTCCCTGATGACTATGGCGCCCCCTATTGAGTTCATTGGGGTTTTGTAGAGGTCCTATAAGGGGATCGAGTGCATCATCCCCTATTCCAATGGAGGTCCTCCATCTCCTGTTTAGACAAGAATTGTCACTAAATTGTCATTTTGGGGGTGCAATCCCTGTGACATCTCAGAAATGTTAACCTTGGCCACACTAGGTTGATCCCTGTTTCTCATTATCTTTTGGTGCAGAACATTTTTTAACTTCTTTTGGATCGACTTTCTGCTACAGGTCCACACCAACAGGTTACATCGCTCTTCACAACATTGCAAAACCGTTTTTCTGTGCAGAGCCATTTCTCCACTTGCAGATCATCCCATCTACTGGCAGGAGTATCGCCCCAATCTTGGCAGAGCGTGCTCCCTATTCCTTTTCTTGGGCACTGTATAGAACGCACATTCCTTAGCAGAAGATTTTAGTTGTTCTCCTGTAGCGCATGGTTGTCTATGTGTTAAGCCGTCCTACCCCCCTGCTAAGCCATCTGGATCTCCCCCGGTGGAGAAATTCTGAATTGTGTCTAAGCTGGCTTTATCACAGAGATAACATTTATAAGCCCCAGTCACATGTTTGGGCTCGCTTTCCCTAGATTCACAAAAACCCATCTATTTTTTATCCGGGGAGCATGATCAGTGTCAATCCTCCTGAAGAAGCGCCTGCTGCTTAAATACAGATTGTTTACCATCTCTAGGCAGAGGGAATAGAGATACCACACAGGGAATATATCCCAATAAAACAAGGACTTAGGGGGTCGTAAAAATCCCGGATGTTATTCTCCATGAGCGTAACATGCGCATGGCCCGTGGGCGTTATAGGCATTGAAAAGAATCGGGATCACTCTTTCACTACACATCATCTGTTTCTCTATAATTGCCTTCATTGTCCTTCTTTCAGTCACTCTCTTCCCTATAGATCCTTTTCTTCCTCTCCGTGCACTCTCTCCAGTCACTCTCTTCTCTACAGGTCACCTTTCTTCTCTCCACTTCATCTCTTCAGATCATTGCTTTTCCCCATGTCAACTCTCGTCAGGTATGCTCTCTTCTTCTCTAATCACTCTCTCTTCTCTCAGAATCTCTCTCTTCCCTATAAGATCTCTTTCTTTTCTTCTCTCCTCCAATGTCCCTCTCTTCCCCATAAGATCCTTCTTTCTTCTCTCCAGGTCCTCTCTTCTCTCTAATCTCTCTCTTCTCCTAGGTCCCACTCTCTTCTCTCCAGGTCCTCTTTCCCTATAGATCAATCTCTTCTCCTCCAGGTCACTCTCTGCCCTATAGATCTCTCTTCTCTCTCGGTCACTTCTTCTCTCCATGTCACTCTCTTCCCTATAGATCACTCTCTCTTTCTCTCCAGATCACTCTCTTCCTATGTCCTCTCTTCATCTCAAAAACAACTCGTACATTTACTCCTTCTCTTCTCTCCTGTCCTATCTCTTCTCGAAAGCCGGAAATAGTCCAGTAACTCTCTACCCTATAGATCACTCTCTTCTCTCCCATTTCTTTCTCCTCTCTCCTGGTCCTCTCTTCGCCTCCATGGTCCACGCTCTAACCCTATTAATACTCCTCTTCTCTCTCATGTCACTCTCTTCCCTATAGATACTCTCTGCTCTTACTTCTCTTCTCTCCGGTCACTCTCTCCTCTTCTCTGCTCCGTCACTCTCTTCTCTCCCGGTCACTCTCTTCTCGTCCAGTCCTCCTCTTCTCTCTAATCAACTCCTCTGCTCTCCGGTCACTCGCTTCTCTCCAGGTCACTCTCTTCCCTATAGATCACTCTCTTTTTTCTCCAGGTTCATTATCTTAGTTTCATTTGCATTCTTTCCTAGATCTTCTGTTCCATATATTTCTCCTCTCTCCAGTCTCCCTTCCGTCTTCCGTAATCAGGCCTTCATTCCAGTCGCATAATCTCGTTCTTGATCCTTCTCATCTTCTCCAGTCACTCCTCCCCGCCTCCCTGTGCCCCTCGTGCTCTGCTTTCCTGCTATCTCTGCTCTGCTGCACTCTCCTGCGCGCCTCTCATTCTCACACAACACAACCCAAAAGGTCGTGTGGAGACAATCACATGACTTGGGCTCCCTGGCAAACCCCCTGTCAACATACGGAGCATCCGAGTAATAATTAATAATACTCTCAATGCCCAAAAGGTAAATGAGTATCCCCATGCAGCTCCAGATTAATTCACAATAAATTACCAAAAAGGGGGGGTAGATCAAGTCATATATCACAGAAAACACTCATAAATATTTAGATACTACAATTATCATTCATCCACCTAATAGCGGTGCGAGAAAAGGATCCCCAGACTCCACCTGTCTGACATTATAACCCTTCCTAAACACACATGTATTACTGATGAATCACAATGGGAAAGGGATATCCTCTCCGGAACTTTTCCCATCAGAATTTCCCCTTCAAGTCCAACTATTATTTCATTATACTCAGCAATCCCCATGACACCAACATAATAATAATCTTTATATTATCTAATAATATTTATATAGCGCCAACATATTCTAGCTTACCGTCCATATAGGATAGGGGAGCACAAGAGCTTACAGTCTATGAGGATGCGAGGTGACACAAAGCTTACAGTCTATGATGATGAGGGGTGACACAGAGATCTTACAGTCTAGAGGATGAGGGGTGACCCAAGAGCTTACGTCTTGAGCTTAGGGGGTGACACAGAGCTTACAATCTATGGGATGATGGACTGGACACAAGAGCTTACAGTCTATGAGGAGGAGGGGGTGACACATAGCTTACAGTGTTGAGGATGAGGGGGTGACACAATAGCTTACAGTCTATGAGGATGAGGGTTGAAATCAAGATCTTACAATCTCTAGATGAGGGGTGACACAATAGCTTACAGTCTATGAGGATGAGGGGTACAAAGACTTAAAGTCTATGAGTATTGAGGGGGAGACACAAGAGCTTACAGTCTATGAGGATGAGGGGGAGACCAAGAGCTTTACATACTATTAGGAATGAGTGGGTGACCCAAAGCTTACGGCTATGAGATGAGGGGGGCACAAGATCTAACAATCTATTAGGATGAATGGTGCCACAAGAGCTTAACATTGTATGAGGATAGAGGTACACAAAAGCTTAACAGCTATGAGCTGGAGGTGCACAAAGCTTACAGTCATAGGATTAGGGGTGACAAGGCTTACGTCTATGAGGATGCGGGGGTGACACATTAGGTATAAGCGTGTATAATGGTCCATCCATTTTTATAAGGGCACAGTATAAAATCAATTAGCCGCATCTTATCTACAAAATCCAAAGGTGAAGATGACTACAGATAATCCTGACTCGTATCTGGTTTGCTGATAACAATGGGTTGAGACAAAGCGTTGTTTATAGAGAGAGTTGACATACATGCGTTAGCGAGTGCGATAGATCAGAATGGGTTTAAGAGTATTTTAAACTTGGAGGTTTAGCCCAAAGATGTAAAAACATTCTGATAGTCCCGGGAAGGTGATTCCAGAAAATTGGTGGCGTCTCCGGAGAAATTCCTGGAGATGTGCAATTTGAAAACCAAGCACTGCGACTACAGTTTGATAAAAAACATTCAAAAATATTAATGATGGTAAACGTCGTAAGAAATACAGCTCTCTGGGGTTTCTTAAGCTGATGTTTTCCACGTGTGTTACAACTCTAACAGGAAAGAATCAATAGTCCAGAAAGCGTTTTTCGTGATATTAAAATGCAATCTTTATTTTCTGAAGGCTAAAATCCACATCAGTAACCATACAGAAAAAGCGCCACAACCGCGCGTTTCAACCTCTTGCGTTTCCTTTATCACGGTTTTACCATCTAAGCCTTTTTGTCTAGGGGTTGCCTGAAATATATAAATTTTCGCCTTTCTTTTTACCATCCTCTCCATTTAGTACAAGGATCACCCGATCTAACATGTGATCTCTAAACTTATTACAATCTCTTGGTTTTGGAGAGCTTAACAAAAGACAATTTGTTTAACTCCAGGAGCCAAATGGCCCCATTCCTCCTTAGTGTCCCTGTCATCTCCACCTCTAATGTAATCCACCACTTCTGCGTCACCTAAATGTCTGATAAGGGTTTCCTCAAATTTTGATCATATATAGCAGTGTATATGCAAATAGGTAGGGTCGGCCCTGTACCCCGCCGGGGCACCAGCACACTGACCATCTCCGTATACCACTGTTTCCCATGCAAACCCCCTGTGTGTCGCCAAGCAGTCAATTTTTCTTAAATCCGCTGGCACCACAGCGTCAGATCTTACACGCACAATCAGACCTCCTCAATGCCCCTTAAACCCTGATTAACCCTGATGCGAGTGAACCTTTATTATCACTAAGTAAAGGACGAAACAGGGGGTGCCCGTCTAGTCGTGTTCTCTTCGGACAGTGTGGCGCACCTATGGCACTGGTGCCAGAAATTGGCACTCGGAGGCCGCTCTGTGTGGCACACTCGCTGTCCCCAGCACAGAGTTTGCGCAGACTGGCACCCTTCCTGCAGTCCTCAGGCCGTACAATGTAGTGTCCCCCAAAAAAAAAGATATTTTAAAGTGTACCCATCCTGTTGCTGCTGGTCCTGTCCAAATGAGTGAGAAAGGCGTGGAACCGGTCAATATTGGCTCAAAAGACTCTGGTCAGCAATAAGTTTGTACGCCATTAATGCCGTGTTGGCACTTTGGGAAAAGCTAGTGTTTTTTTTGGTTCGTCTCATATTTGGGGCACTCGATCTCTAAAGGTTTGTCCTTCACAGTCTTAGGACTACTCCCATAAATTTTGCACGATTACACAGAAACTAAGGAACCATAAATCATTGATGGCATTTTGATTTTACCCTATGATACGGCGGCTAAGGAGTTTTTGGTGATGTGTTGTTTGGATGATGGGAGAGGTAGTGGCTTCTACCTCCTCCCTACTTAATAGATACATTTGTATTCCGAATCTGGAAGCTGGAGGAGATTGGGGAAACAAAGAAAATGAATTCTTGGCGTAAACAGGAAGCGGCGTCAATGTAATCCACATTGACTAGCTTCATCGATCCAGCACTTAACCCTTACCTAACTCCCCGCTCGTTTATTCCTACATGATCCCTCACTTTACAGCCAAACATCTCTTTTTTCTTAAATATTGGTTTTGCAAAACAAGCAACGAGGCGGCAGCGCGAATCCTGGGATTAGCAAGGAGCTTCTCGAGTGCTGAATCAGCGCCCATGTGTGTTAGATAAAGGCCGCAGACAGATTTGCTCTCGATGTGCTGACTCAATTACACCAAGCAAGCCCTGGCCCATAATCCCCCCCCATGGCCCCTCGTTATAATCACTTCATGACTCATGAACCAATTCCTTCCCCCGAAGTAGCAAGAACACAGAACATACAGCACCACATTATTGCTCTCTAGACTTCGTGGACCACAGGTTAATTGACATGATGTCCCGCTTATCTGGGCTATTTCTCCATTCGCTTTTTATCTCCTGTGTCAATGTAAGGAATCCTTAAGTGGTATAATGTGTTCTGGTTCTATGACGGTTAATTAGATACGATAATCCCCCTGGAAACAACCACATAGAACGCTAGCGAGCGGTGCCGCGTCGGATGGCGGCGCGATACTAATGTCAAGGCTACAACAAAACCGACGGCAGCCGAGAGGGTTGGACCATATAAGGGTCGGATTATTACTAGTAGCAAGATCAATTGTTAAAGCCATTCCCATATTGGGATGGTATATTAATTACCCTTGCTGGTACTGAAACTGTCTATAGGAAAGGCTGTTGCGGATTCGGGTATGAGAGCAATCCTCTGACACCATGTTCTCCATCTGCCATCAACCTTTTGCGTGTTTGCTGCCATGGCCACCTCTGGCCCTCTACTGTCCTCTGTCGACCCGTCTGCCCTTTGCACCCACATGCTGCAGGCATCATGGTACGTGACTGGTCGCCGCAGAGATTGGGGCCCGCGGCTATCACCAACGTGATACAACCCTATACTTCCAATATGTCACAAGCAACCTCTCCAGTGCACGGAGCGCGTAATGACTCACTAGTGCTCCTCCCCTGAACTCTGGCAGAAACAGAACAACATAGATCAGAAGGAAATTTGTACTAGTGAAGGATGGAATGGGGGTCAAAAAGGAGGGTACCAAGAGAGTGACACTATAAGACGAGAGTTAATGGGGGCCAACAGAAGAGGTGGCACTATAAATTGGGCAGCCGTAATACATCTGGGGGATGAGGGGGACACCTATAAATGAAGCATAAGAGAGGGGTCATCAAATAATGGGGGTATGTTGAAGGGACACGAAAATGAGGTTATAATGAGAGGATGACCTAAATTATTTGGTATCAGAAAGATGGGCACTATAAATGGGGCATAAGGGAGGGGGACAATATAAAATGGTTATAAACGGAGAGGGGACCACTATAAATGGGGCATAAGGATGAGTGGACAATACTAAATGGGGTTCTAGTAGAGGGACACTATAAATTGGGGCATAAGCGAGAGGGCACAATATAAAATGGGAGCATAATGAGTAGTGGTACCAATATAATGGGAGTTTATTGAAGTGGACACCATAAATATGGGATAAGACAGGGGACACTGAAATGACATGGTTATCTATAAAGAGGGACACTAATGAATGTTTATAATGAAAATGGGTCACTATAATGGGAGCATAAGGAGAGGGACAATATAAATGGGTAATAATGCAGAGACGTACACTATAATGGGGGACTAAGGAAGAGGGACAATATAATGGGTGATAAGGAAGAGGTACATATAAATGGAGGGTTATATGATAGGCACACTATAATGTGGGGTTAATGAAGGCACTATACATGAGGGTAGTGAGAGGGGTCTATAATGTGGTATGAATGAGGAGTGGACACTATAATGGAGGCATAAGGAGAGGACAATACAATGGGGGCTATAAGAGAGAGGGGACACTATAAATGGGATAGGAGAGGGGACCCATATAAATGTGAGCATAATGAGAGGGTACAATAAAATGGCTAGGAGAAGGAAATTATGAGTATATGATAGTGAACCCATCTAAATAAGGGGAATAATGACAGGGACACTGAAAATGAGGTTATAAGAGAGGAAGGACACCGATAATAAAGTGGTATCTCATGAAAAGGCACTATAATGGGGTTATAATTGAAGGGGACACTATAAATGGGGTTAATGAGAGGGGACACTATAATGGGGCATAAGGAAGGGGACACTATAACGTGGGGGCAAATGAGAGGACAATATAAATGGTGCCATAATACGGGGTATGATAAGGGGACCATTATGCACGGGTACACAATGAATGTCGGAATAATGAGGAGGGGACACGATAACATGGGTGGCATAATGAGAGGGGCATTAAGATATTGGGTAGACTGAGTGTACAGTACATAGACCTCCCTCAAAAACCCTATACAAATTTCTCATGTGGCCTCCATGGGATAATGAATTTGCCCACCCTTATCTACTCATATTTTTCTGCCTATCTGAAAGCTTTGACACTATGCAAACATCACAAGATTCACTAATACACCAAGCCTTTTAAGTGTGGAAACCTGCCTAATAGCCCTCGATTACCCAGTTACATTTCTTCGCCCACACAGGGCAAGGAACTGCGATGCTACATGCTCATGTGCCAGGACCAGGCTTTCCCAGCAAGATCATCGCCTGCCAGTCGTCACACTGCCTTATACCCTCTTATTACTACTTCCTTTAATAGACGAACCTGTTGCCAGCTCTTCGTAATCATCACTTCGTCTCATACCGCTTGAATCACAGCGACAGAACATGATTCATCCGACCAGGGTGCCTCCTCCTAATTGGTCTATAGAATAAGTGGGTACTCTGAGTGTCCTAGTGGATACAAAGCAAGATGAAGGTGCCTTATCGATCTGCAAAATTTTATCATGACCATCATGGTCATGTTCTGGATTTTCTGGTGTCGTGTGAGCTATCCAACCTGATTCACTCCACATTGGTCTTCTTCAACATTAAAGCTACTTGTCCAGTAAAGAACTAAATCATGAATAGTCAAGTGGTAAGTGAATTGCTCCAAATTCACCTCCGCTGACGTGGACAGAGGTTACTTGGGCCTTCAGATAAAAGAGTTATGACCTTCCTAAAGAACCCTTGTGGCCCCAAGTGCACATGTAATCCATACTGGACTCCTGGGGTTGCAGTACCTGTTAGAAGGTCAGAGCCCAGTAGGGGATCTGTTCTGTTGGGCCAGTCCAATGTTGGTTCCCTAAACATCCGGGTTGTCTTCACAATCAAGCTACTGGTCCATTAGAATCTAAGTATCCCTAATAAAGCTTTCTTCTTACTGGCCCTCTGGGTCTATTATATCATTGAGCCTCGTCCTGAGGATCTTCAAATTGGACCAATCCAACCTTGATACAACAGAGGCCTATTCATCATGCAAAGAACCATATACCTTCGCAGACTGTAATAACATTCCATTAACACACCCCTGGTTGCTTTCAGTAAAGAAAAGCTTTTCATAAATGCAAACATTAACTAATACTCAGATGGTTCAAAACTCTCTCTCAGTTAGGGGGTTCACTTGAAATATTTTTCGCCATAGATTCTCTTCTGTCCAATCTCCGAAAACACGAACCCTCAATGAGGACCTAGCGCGGTTCCCCCAATAATCTGGTGTGTGTATGGTGGGAACCCCCTTTAATGTCAATATCCAGCCCAGGTAGGTACCGTGCCCTTTAACTGATCAGCAATGATATCTAACAACGGAGCTATCCTTCTGTTCCTTCTCATACGTCCTGGCGGAGCAGCCGTGATGTACTGATCCTGATCCTCCTCTGTCCCCTCCATTTATCCTCCGCTGCTCATCGTCCGAAGTGGACGTATCAGGTCCTTATATTAATACCTCGTCTATGGTCTCTGGTGGTTTTATCACTGAAACCCTCCTCCGGGGAGGAAGCGCTAAACACAACTTCCCATCACAGATCCTGACGAAGTCGCACTTGAATATACTGACGAAATTGAGGTCTGATACAGAATGAGAATAAATGAGGAGTTCATACTCCTTCAGGGTATTGGAGCTTGGTCCTATAGTGTTACAATGAATCTGGCCAAACCCAAACACAAAGCATGGGATTAGGATCCTTCAGTGCTCACCTGGGGGCAATCCCTGCGGTGGCTCTGGGGCTCCCTCTGTGCTACACTGGGGGTATACCTGCTGTGACTAATTGGGTAACCCTCTGTGTGCTATTGGGGCACCCCTAAGTTGGCTAACTGGTGGCATCCCTGCTGGTGGTGCCTGGGACCATCCCTGTTGTGACGTTCTTGCTCATGCCTCTTGTGCTACTGGGGCGCATCCCTGCTGTGCTCTAGGGTCATCCCTGTTGTGACCTTCTGAGACATCCTCGCTGTGGTCACTTGGGCCTCCCTGCTTTGGTCTCTGGGGTCATCCCGCGGTTTGGCTACTGGGGGCATCCACTGCTGTGGGCTACTTGGGGCATCCTGCTTGTAACTACACTGGTGGCATCCCTGCTGTGGCTACTGGGGGCATCCTTCTGTGGCTACTGGGGCAATCACCTGCTTTTGGCTATTTGGGGGTATCCTTGCTTGTGGCTACTGGGGGCATCCCTGACTGTTACTACTGGGGCCACCCCCTGCTGTGGCCACTGGGGGCATCCCTTTTGTGCTACTGGGGGCAGCTCTCGCTGTGGATCTGGGGCATCCCCTGCTGTGTCGGCTACTGGGAGCGGCTCTGTGGCCCGATTATATTCATAACATATGCATGAGGGCTGTAGATATAGTTGCGGCATATGTAGAAGATTGGAACCACTGTCTAGGTCCGTAGAATTCATGCGGATTTCTCCATCCAAGTTGTCTCACCAAAGTATCACATTGGACGGATTATAGTCCGTATAAGGGCATTTTGGATCATTTTGGAGCACCTCTAGACTACATTGACCCACTCGACACCACCCAACCCGGTCCACTAAAAGAAAGGCCTGACCCCAAGCCCGACCGCCCCCCCCTTCCACTCGCCTACAGAATGGGACCCCAAATCCTGAGAGTTAGGGATTCTCCTGGCAAGGAGTATGTCTAAAAGCACGATATCAGCCCCCCGGCAGGAGAGGAGGCGAGCGGCACAGTGTGTCCTAGTTTAATGCAGCGATAGAAATGACAATGAAGAATCGGCGCAGTGTCGATAGTTAATTTGTCTCCCTCCTTTCGTGTTCCCTCTCTGGGGATATATTTTGCTCATGAATCTCTAATTACTCAGGAGTAATAAGTAACCACTTGTGAATAGATCGGGTCCTGGAGAATTTCTAGCCAGACTCCATTATAAATAAGTAGTTAGCGCCATGTATGATAACACCACATGGAGAGTGAAGATTGTTACATTCCATGAATGTAACAACCAAAAAGACAAAAATACTGTAAAATGTGATTTATCTACTCGATTCCGATTTGGGTGCAGAAAATGCACAAAAATCCAGAAACATAAGCTACTTTCACACTGCCGCATGGGGGACGTCATATACAAGCCCGAATATACTCCCCCATAGACGGCACATGGTAGCTCAACGGCCCCCTAATGGCACGCGTACAGGGCAGCACACATGCAACTACGTACCACTCCAATACCAGTGGTAAAAGATGGATATGTACCTATTTCCCGTATTACTGTGCGCCTGTGCCCATATGTTCCCTATAGAGGGGGTCGCGGTGAAGCACGCTCACCTCCTCTCCTCTCACCCGCGCTCTGCCGTGTGCCCGCCTCTACCGGTACAGCGGCAACTGCAGTGTGTCACATAGCCCTATGTTAAAGATATTAGAAGTTGAGGGAAACGGGTCACGTATTTTTGGGTCTATTTTTGTTCTATAGCATCTAGAA
The DNA here is from genome assembly GCA_019512145.1 of Engystomops pustulosus. NCBI lineage: Eukaryota > Metazoa > Chordata > Amphibia > Anura > Leptodactylidae > Engystomops > Engystomops pustulosus. The sequence goes on along the minus strand of CM033641.1, from coordinate 318,299,124 downwards.
ACATGTTTGCTCTGGTGCCATATTGAACAGATAAAAATCTCATCTTTTAGATTAATCGTGAGCTATGAACCAGAGATACAGGCAGTAAAAAATGCCAAAGTTTATTTTTATCTACATGCTCACATTTCATCAACGACATTCTTAGGAATCCTGTATATATGATTCTGAGATCACAGATCCACAAGCAAAAGATAATGTTTTATCTTTAATATACACTAGCAGCATGTTTCTCAGGTCCTAATACATTGAAGCAGAGGCATTGAGGTGACTCTCCCTCATGGCATGCCTCTAAACTTGTACACCGCTCAGTTAAAATCTGACTCTTCACTGCATCCTGGACCACGGGATGACTTTTAAGACCTTTGTTTAGGGTCATACTATATTTAGGGTTGAGCTTCCACGTGACTGTTAGCGGCACTGCCCTCTCCAACTGATCTAAACTATATATATATATCATACATTTACTCGACTGCCGTGCGCCCGAGAACTTATCCGACCCACCCTGACTGAGAGCCAAGTAACAGCTTGTTTTTTCTCAAACAGACTGCTTCTTGAATTGGTGCGATCGCTGTCGGGATGCTGCTCGCACTGTCTGGCCAGGGTAGAACTGAGGACCCCGTAGTCGTCTTGAGAGGTTCAGGACCTGGGGAGGCAGTGTTGATGGTGCGTACCCCAGGGAGGTTTTCTGTGGCCTTCATGAGACTGAATCCCTCTTTATACTCCTTGACAACCTTCTTGTTTCAGGGCTCTAAGGGACACTTGAAAGCGGGGGGTTTCTTAATCTACCACGCTCTGTAGTTATCCCCAAACCAACAGCCCATCTCCGTGTTGTAGGCAGATATTAAAATCCTGGCGAATGTCCTGAGCCCGTAGAGTAGAATTCAGTTAAGCCTTTCGATAATTAACCCTGACCAATATGGTTCACCGCATATGGTTTTGCGCAGGCGGTCTATGAGACAACGCCGGATCACAAGGTGCGTTGGGAAGCAGCCACAGACTTTCGGTTCGGTGAGTGGCGATATCATGAAAGATTGGGTACCCCAGGAAATCATAGCTTGGGTCCCCTTCTATTAACTCCCACTCCCTGTAGCTTCTGCCATGGTTATTGGGGTTTCCTCCATACAAGGCATTGATTAGGGGCACACGCAGGCCCTCCCCCCCCCTCTCCCTAGTCCTATATGCTATAGCTGTGGAACCCCCATTAGAGAAGCTTTGGCGTTCACCCGGTGTCTGGGGACTGCAGCCCCTTCTGAGTAACTTTGTAGATTACCACTTGGGGGTCTGGTTACACGCGATTACTTACTACTCGCTGAATGTGTACCCCTTCTTGTTTTTTGCCGGTGTGAATTTGATCAGATGATCATATTGGCAAAAATTTTATTTACCCTACTGCTATGGGGTCATTTACTAAGGGCCCGATTCGCTTTTTCCCGAGGTGTTCCCGAATATTTCCGATTTGCGCCGATTGTACCTTGAATTCCCCCGGATTTTGGCGCACGCGATCGGATTGTGTGCATCGGCATGCACCCGATGGAAATCGTGGGCGTGGCCGAACGAAAACCGCGACGATTCATAAAAACCGCCACATTTAAAACAATAAAGTGTCACTCATTGGGCAGATTTACTTACCCGGTCCGTTCACGATCAGCAGCGCTTATTCTGCGTTGGATTCGGGTCCGGCCGGAATTCATCAAGGTAGTTCCTCCGCCGTCCACCGGTGGCGCTGTTGCGATCTAAAAGCATCTGAACGCACTGGAGTACACCGAGCCGGACCAGGTGAATGTAAAGCGCTCCCAAGCTACACTTTTATTGTTTTAAATGTGGCGGTTTTTTCCGAATCCGTCGGGTTCTTTCAGCCACGCCCCCCGATTTCCGTCGCGGGCATGCCAGCGCCGATGCGTCCACAAATCCATCGCGTGCGCCATCCCGGGGCCATACAGGGAAATCGGCGCAAATCGAAATATCATGTAACACGTCGGAAAATGCGAATCGGGCCCTTAGTAAATGACCCCCTATATCTTTTATTTGGAGAGTAGGAGGAGGAGTGGTTGACTTCCCTATAGCTATATTACTGGCTGCATGAATTGTCCCCCTTCTCCTGGATATTTCTCTTAAAAAGCTTATTAGTCCCCCTCATCCTCCTCTTTGTTCCCCCTGAGCATCTCCTGTTTGGGGGTGATGGGAGAGAAAAGCAGTACCCCCTTGCTACGCCAATTGCTACGCCTCCTCCTCGCTACTATTCCCAGGCTTCGATAATTTCACTTCCTTGTGGAATTCACCTTCGTGAACTCTTCTCAAGTGCCCGAGGGGCCGGAGGGATGGTATAATGGGAAATGCTCCGATCATTCCTGCAGTTGGAAGACCCAATGATTTGCCCATCTCATTCCACCTACTTTACCTTAAATATCCCTCCATTATGCTGTAACACATTTCCCCAGGAGAACACGTTGGTAGAAAACCCCTTCCCACCCCCTCCCTCCTTTTTAGAAGCCCTGGTAAATGCCCTATTTCCCTCCTATACCGTGAGCTGTTGTCTGCCCGAATCACACACGGGCTCCACTTCCCGCCCAGAGCCCCTGGGAGAGTGAACTGGACTGGCTGACAGACGAGGTGGGCACAGCCCCTTGATGCCGCACATTTTATCTCTCATTGAGCATATTAACCAAGTCAGTAACTTTCCCCCAGGCTTCCCAGACGTCTGTACTAATGCCCTGGCAACTTCCTTCGCCTTCTCATCTGCCTGCTGATAAAGGGTTACAAGTCCTCCCCATATCACCTAACATTAGCTGCCAGTGTGGACCTTCACCTTTATTACAGACATTTTTCTGACATGCAAATGAGCTTTTCTGACTCATCTGGTAGCTGTGACTCTTCTCTCGGGCGTGAACACGCCCCCTTATTGTGACGACAGCTCTATATCTTTCCTCCTTGTACTTAGGGACCGTCTCTGTTATTCAACTACAGACATAAAAGCTCTGTACAGATTGGAATTTTTTTTTTTTTTTAACGGTGCCTTGTGGTTACATTCAACGTCATGGTGACCAGAGTGACTCATCGAGGTTCCTTTAGCCTTCTAATAATAGCAAACAGCACACCATGTATGTGATACATGAACTCACAGCAGCCCTCCATGGAGGATGAGCAGGAGTAGAAGTCTGGAGCTGCTGTGACTACATGTGGTCAGATACATCATGGGAACAGATTGCTATGTTAAGGGCTAAAGGACCTGATATGTCGCTCGGTCACATACATGAACTGTGACCAGTTCGAAGGATAAGGCATGGGGGGAGTTAGGATGGGAGGGTCCATCCGAGCAGGACACGCCCCCCTCTGATTCAGGGAATATAAGATAAAAGGTCATTGATGTGGATGTAAGACAACATTGTTTAGCTAAAGGGGGCCAGTAGTTAATTAGAGCTCTATAGGGCCCTGTCACAGGCTGTATACGTATTGTGCAAATGTCTGACAGTTCCCTTTAAATACAAGCGTTGAAGTTTTGACCCTGTAAGTGACCTGGGGGTGGGTGGGGTGGGTGCAGGCACATAACAGGTTCTTCTTGTAGTTAGTATTGTCCTTCCCTTTTTCTTGTGTTGACACGCAGTTTGCTCCCTCCCTGTACCCCCTCGTATGCGCTCTCCTCCTAATCCTTCTTTTCGGCAGCTGCTGCTCTCGCCCCCTGCATATAATAACCCCGCTCCTTATCTCACTTTCCTCAGGTCGGTTCCTGCTCGTCAGTGTTGATGAATCGATCAGGTCTCCAATGTGAAGTGACATGAGAAAAGTAAGCAGCGACGGCGCACCTCTGACCCCTGTGGCATGCGCTGGCTGCATCCTGTCAGCATTTCCTCTTACTCATTACCTCTATATTACAGATCTCTCCACTATAATAACACAAGTCACCTTTAGCGGATGGTCCATGGGCGGCTTTATACCAGTAACAGCTCCCCCTCAGCCACGTTGTTGTCAGGTAACTGCAGCTCATCTTCATCAGGTATAATGGGCTGATCTGCAGTACCACGTACAACTCTAGACTGGGAGGAGCTGTTTCTGAAAAGTAGTAGCTATATTTTCTCATCCTATAACATCTTTCCAGTCCCTGACTCCTCTTCTATAGGATTCGGAAAACAGGACAGCACTAACAGGGTCAGCTTCCTTTCCGGAGTCCTCATGTTACCCAATGAAAAGCTGGTTTCTCCCGTTTAGAGAACTACAAATACCAGTATATCAGATTATTTTTACAGATTAGGGGAATTTATACAATTTGATTACATTATGCAGTGATAGGCCTCATTATGTTTACTTGTGACCTGTTGCTCTTAGCGACCAATCAGAGCTCAGCTTCCTTTTTTGAAACTGCTTTGGAGAGATAAAACTGAGCTCCGATAGGTTCCCTTGGGCAGCTGCATTATTAACACTTGACATCATTGTCCCCATTGTGTTTGTGCAAAATTTCAGAATTTTTTGGCATTTTAAAAAAAATAGGTGAAAAGTTTTGTGTGAATTTTCTCTAGATTTACAATATTAAAAAAAACAGTCACAATCCATCCAGGAATTTGAAAATTGACGTTATTAGATTTGAGTTCCCTCCTTCCTGACACCTCGGTTTTCACAAATAATAAAAAAATTGCATAATAAGTATCAGCATCTTTTCCTTAACTCTGTATTTTTCTGTCCCCTCTGTTATTCCTACTGGGAATCTATGATAACTTGCCCCCTGCTCTTGTTAGCACTTTTGCGGCATCTATCGCTCGGTGTGACATGATTGCTCTGGTTGGATGGTAGTTGTGTTCATGCTCACAGCTACAACGATTAAACACCCAGTTGACAATTTCATCCTCACTTTCCAGAGGAATAACAGAGGGAAGACACGTGGCTCCAGGAAAGAAGGAGAAGACGCCCCATAATTAATATTACATGGGGAATAAACGTTTGCTGATCTTGGGAATCAATCAGTGAAACAGTTGATGGAGTGAGAGAATGGAGGTCCCTTGTACCCCGAATGAACGGACAAGCAGGTGCGCATTTCACACCGATGGTTTATACATTGTGAAGGAAGTACTGAGTTCTGTGCTCAGCACCGTCAGCGCCATTGAGATTGGTGCAAAATGATGTTATAGATCCTAACATGAAGAATCTTCTTCGTCAAGAAAGATTACTTACCTGGTCTGTTGCGATCCCCGATTCGGACGGTCCGGCGAGATGAATCTGGCGCGATTCATGAAGATCGTGCACCGAGTTCCTGCATCCGTCGCTTTTGTGCTGAGTCTGCCGAGTTCACCTTCACCTTCCCGTGCTTTCATTGTTTTGCGACACAATTTTAAATGTTACATCCCGCGCGTTGTCCTGAATCCGTCGGGCACAACCCCCGATTTCTGTCACGTGCAAGCCGGCACCAGTGTGACACATCCGATCGCATGCGCCAAAATCCCCTGTTAAATGCGCCGCAAAACGGAAACTGCTGATAGTTTAGGAGAAAACAATCGGATATTGGCAGCGTCCGGCTCCGTGCGCCGAGCGAAAGCAAAACTTTGCATGAACTTTCACTCTCACGTTATTATGTAAAACAACAGCTGCCGGCGCCGCGCCAAGGTAAATATACACAGGGCTTTACAACTGCAGTGAACTTGTTTATAGCAGCGCTGCCCCTGGTGTTAGACAATGAGACTACAAGTTAATATTGAAATACAGGAAGTCCCGGTTACATCAGGAGAAGATTCTGTAGGTTTGTTCTTAGTTGAATTTTTACTGTAAGTCGGAACTTTTTATAATTGCAACTCTGTGACATTGGATTTAAAAAATGTTGGGTTGTCATAAGAACCAGGAATAACAATAAATCTTCATTACAGACCCCTGTGATCGACTGTTATAGCTGATTTATTGTAGCCAAAGGATAAGAACAGTATTACCAATATCCAGACGTCTGTTTGTAACCTAGGGGTCATCAAGTCGGGTGTTCTTAGTAGGGGACCGCCTGTACCCCTGATTACAGTAATTTCCTTTTTTATATGCAAACTTTTGAGCTCTTTTCGTAGCTAGAGAGTTTTTCTCACCAAAATTGCAACTTTATGCAACTCTGCAAACAAACAGGCAACAAGAGTGCAAAACAGACGAAAAATCATGTGATGCCCCCCCCTCCTCCTTCAGCGATTTAAAAAAAAACCTTTTCGGCCTACAAGGCGCACCGGAGTATAGGCGCACATCTAATAATGCCTGGTACAGACATCTAGGTTTCATATATAGGCGCACTGGAGTATAGCGCAGGATCAAATGCAGTACCTAAAAACCTGTGCACAGTTCAAGCCACTACACTCCTGGGACTTGTCTTCAGCTGTCAGAGAGCTCCGATCTCAGAGTATGGCTGCCGGGGGGTTAATGCAACGTGATGCAGCAGGGGTTAAGCGGTCTCCCTCTGTCCCTTCTCCTTCCCTCCTGTGGGGTTCGCTGTGGCTCCTGTTACGGGCTGGCAGGTATGGGGATTGGTTACTGATGATGATGATTGCCTTGCTCGGGTCGCACTATGGGCGCTCCGGTCTCTCCTTGCGAGGGGAGGGCCAGGATGGGCACAATGTAGTTGTGGTGCCAGGGCACTTCAGGAGCCAGGGACCCTGTATACTGTGTGGAAGGTGGCAGGAATTTCTGGGGATGGAGCTATTAAACACTGGTAACTGTACCGTACATCTTGTCTGTCATATACATTTCTGTATATTTTCATATATAAGCGCACTGGCCTATAAGGCACACCTTTGGTTTTCTGAAAATTAAGGATTTTTGGTGCGCCTTATAGGCCAACTACGGTATAATTCTAATAGCAGATTATTTTTTATGTCTGTTATTCTTGTTCTGTAGCATAAAACAAAATTCCCGGCACTCGCGGCAGTGCTTAAACTTTTCTATCGGATCATTTAAAGGACATACAATGCCGCTATAATGTTATCAGCTGACGCATTTCAGGTCAATAGCCCCCTTCATCACAGCAGACAAAACAGTGAAAGTGAGCAAATATTATCCAACTAGCTGCGATGCCCGGAAATAAAGTAACTGCTCTAGATATGAGAAAATAGAAGGTTAAAGGAAACCTACCACCACGGATCCACCTAATAAGGTAGATCGGCGTTGGTGTGGATCTATTGTTCGTGAGGCACAGCACTTTTAAGGGCTATTTCCCGCGTCCCACAATTTTTTTCTAACTTCCTTTATTGCAGATTTTCTTCTAAAGCGGCTACTGGGTTGTGGAGTAGGCGAGCTGAGGCTACAAACGCTACTGGGTGGGAGTAGGCGAGCTGAGGCACCTAAGCGCTACGGGGGTGTGAGTAGGCGGAGCTGAGGCTACACTACGCTCTACTGGGGGTGGGAGTAGCGGAGCTAAGGCTACACTAAGCGGCTACTGGGTGTGGAGTAGGCGGAGCTGAGGCTACAGCTAAGCGGCTACTGTTGTGGAGTAGGCGGAGCTGAGGCTACACTAAGCGGCTACTGGGGTGTGGAGTAGGCGGAGCTGAGGCTACACTAAGCGGCTACTGGGGTGTGGAGTAGGCGGAGCTGAGGCTACACTAAGCGGCTACTCCTCGCCCCAGTAGCCTCTTTGATCCTCTTACAGGATATTTCAGCACGCAGCACAAGGAAGCTCGAGCCTTTCGTCTGTGAAGCCGGAGTTCTGCCATGCGTAGATTACCACCTTCGCAGACGAGGGCATAGCTGCGTGCAGAAGATATCTAGTAGGAGAGCACAGAGGCCTGAAGTGTGGAGTAGCTCCGCGCCGTGTAGCCTCAGCGCCGGCTACTTCATTCCCCAGTAGCCACTTTGAAAATTAGGGCAAAAATTTAGAAAATAAAAAGTGTAAAATACTGTTACGTGCTCTAAAATAAGACCTTCTCTCAAAAAATATGTCAGACGAAAAATAAAAAAAGTTACGCCTCTGAAAATATGGTGATGCCTAAAAAAATTACGATTTTCTCTCATTTTTTTTTCTCCAAAAGTTTTTCCAGTGAAATTGGGAAAAAAATAAAACTCCATATATGAGGTGTTCTCGTCATGTGGCGACACATAGAATAAAAGTAACATATTATTTTTTAACGGCAAAAAAGCAAAAATTCTGATCAAAAATTGATCATTTTTAATTCCTTCACCTACACAGATTTAATAACATCTTAACAATGAGCTATAGATGCCCAAATGACGTACCAGAAAATAATTGTCTCATGTGGCAAAAAAATAAGCCACCTAGAGGTCCACATTAAAAAAGAGAAACAAATTACCGTCTGTACAATGTGACGATGCAGATCTGCTCTGGATGCTCCTCCCATTCTATCATCGGCCGTGCGCCCCCCAGTCGCCAGCACTATGGGGATCGCACTCGGGAGAATTTTGGAGCCTTTTGTCATTGTAATGTTTAATTTTCCACCCCAATGAACATAGGGTGTCATTTACTAAGGGCCGATCGCGTTTTCCCGACGTTACCCGAATATTTTCCGATTTGCGCCGATTGTACCGATGTGCCCCGGATTTTTGGCGCAATCGCTATCGGATGTGCGCGCCATCGGCGACGCTGGCATGCACGCGACGAATCGGGGGGGCGTGGCGACCGAAAACCCGACTGGATTCAGAAAACACACGCATTTAATAACCAAAAATGTGTCGCTTGGGAAGCGCTTACCTTCACCTGGTCCAGCTCGGTGTATATCCGTCGCGTTCCGATTGCTTTTTTAGCGCAGCAGCGCCACCTGGACGGGCGGGAGGAAACTACCTTCATAAACTCCCGTCACGGACCCGAATCCTGTTCAGAGAACGCGCCGCTGGATCACTGAATGGGCCGGTAAGTAAGTCTGCCCCATAGTGTCCAAAAATATTACAATTCGTAGACTACGCCTCCATTTTGTTTTAACCCCTATAAACACCTTAGGGTTAACAAACTTCTTAAAGTCTTTTTCATACGTTGAGGTGCCTTCCATAATGGGTGTCATGTATGAGTCTCGCTATTAAGTTAGGCCTCTCACGTCATTGAAAGTTGAGCAGGTCCCTATAAATACAGAGGTCTTCTTGGCATTTCTCAAAAATGTGAAACATTGCCAACAAACTTCTAAGCCTCATATTATTCTAGAAGTAAATATGTGGAATTTAAAAAAACACATTCAACATAACCAGAGATATGAGACATGTAGTGGCTTCATAAGGTCGAAATTTTGGAAATGGAGAATCTTTTAAAATTTTTGACAATTTCTTCCGTTTTTATAAAATCCAAATTGTTACGAAAGAACAGCTCAAAATCTCCGGGATTAGGATAAAGCATCACACCGCTATACCACTGTAGTGACACAGGACAGATTTTGAAAAAACGGGTCTGAAGGTGTTAAATACATATGCAAAAATAAATGGAGAAGCTGCAGTGTGCGGTGCAGGGAGGAGAGGAGAAGCCGCAGTGTGCGGTGCAGGGAGGAGGAGAGGAGAAGCTGCAGTGTGCGGTGCAGGGAGGAGGAGAGGAGAAGCTGCAGTGTGCAGTGCAGGGAGGAGGAGAGGAGAAGCTGCAGTGTGCGGTGCAGGGAGGAGGAGAAGCTGCAGTGTGCGGTGCAGGGAGGAGAGGAGAAGCTGCAGTGTCCGTTGCTCCTCTTTAAGCACCAAACTGCTCGGCCCATAGTGAATGAGCCCTTCACATGGAAGCATTGGCAATATCCTGTACATAGGAAACCTCCCATCACAATCCTTCCTGATAAACCAGCGACATTTCAAACGCTGTTGCATGGAGCTGTGTGATGTGTTATCTTTTGCAGAATGTGATGACATTTACGTTGAAACCATTTTGGGGACTGTGTGACCTTTTGAATTTTGGCTTTTTATAAAAAAAATTGTGCAACGCAAAATAGCAAAAAAGTGGCATTTCGGACATTTGGCCGCAATTTGCCATTATGGTGTTCACCAACAGAAATAGCCATTTTTATATATTACTGGATCTGGACATTTGGGAGGCGACGCTACCCATCGTGTGTATGATTTTTATTAATTTATATTTCAGTATTGTTTAGCTTCACAGGCTGTTATACTGTCCAGGCTCAATTTCCCTCTTAGGCTACATTCACACTGCCGTTGCCTCCCGTACCGTAGCGCGGTGGGCACGCGGCAGTGCCAGGGAGAGGAGGAGGGGGTAAGCGGCATTCACCCCGCACCTCTCTATAGAAATATATGGCGCATAGCGCCATATTTCGGAGAAAGATAAGAAACGTGCGGCACCGTACCACTCCCGTTAGGCGCCGTACGCCCATTGCCATCTAAGGGGGACGTATATCGGACGTATATACGTCCCCCGTAGGGCAGGATGAATGTAGCCTTACACTGTTTGAGATTACAGCAGGAAGAAAGTGGGGGAAAGTGCAACAGCCTGTGATGCTACAGCATGGAGGGGCACTGGTAACACCACCCAGAGCCCTTATGGAGTACCAGTGAATACACCCAATGCAGCTAGCACATAAAAATCTCTTTATCTTCCATAGATAAAGGAGAAACCAGAACTGTATATGTGCAGTAGATAATCTAACCCTACCTGCGCCTGGAACCTTTCTGCGTGTAACAGATTGTGAAATGTGTCGCATACAACTACGAATAAATACGGGGACACAGGTTTCTTTGAAATCATATATTATGTGACAAATCATACTTAAAATACAAAATCTCCTAATATAGAGCAGCGACCTCTGGTGCAGCGGGTCTATAGCGCCCCCGTCAGGACATCTGCTTCATCTCCTCCGTCTCTGTGAATTTGCCAGCGGCTGGCGGTTTTGCTGAGGGGCTGTTTTGCATGTTTTTGGTCACTGTGGTATAAATTCCCATAGCCTGTAGACAGGAGGAGAGAAATGTTACCATTTCTTCAGTGCATGCTGGGAGTTGTAGTTGCACAACATTTCTAGATACAGACCTGGGTCACCATGCTGCTGATGTCTCCCGTGTTTGAGGGCAGGAGTATGGTGTTAGATTCTTTCGCCAGTTTGGAGAAGGCGTTAACGTACTGTTCCGCTATAGAGAGCGACGCCGCAGCATTGCCGTGCTAAGGGGATACAAAAATCAAAATCAAATACCATACTGATAAACCACCGACATTACTCATAGACTCAGGCCCCGTAACTGGGGTAAACCTCTTATATTTGTTGTCCATAGTCTCCTTCCTTCTAATAGCAACTTTTATAATTAGTCTAATGAGTCAGAAGGGGGAAATACCAGAGCCTCTCTGCGCTGTAGCTTCATGGGCTGTTACAATGAGCAGCTCAGGCCTCCACTTTCCCCGCACTTCCTGCTGCTGCTAGATTACATAGGCAGAGGGAGATATGTTCTCCCCATTGTAACAGCCCTTGAAGTTGCAACAAGGAGGGGGATCTGAAAAAAACCACAAGAGCCCTTTCAGGGTCATTAGCATAATTGTAAATGTTGATATTAGAAGGAAGGAGGCCATAGATAACCGTATATGAAGATACCACAGTCCCGGTGCCTGGATCTATGGGTAATGTCCCTGGTTTATCAGGATGGATGCTAGAATCTAATTATTGGAGCTTCTTCAGGATTCAATTGTGATTCATTTTACACACATGTAGCAAATTAAAGGGGATGTACATTGGTTGGTCTGTTGGGGAAACATGGCAGCAAACTAGCACCAGGTAATGTGAAGAATTACACTCCGGTTGTGGCCAAAGGCAAAAACAGACAACAGACAATCATTACAGTATGGAACCACAGTGGTGAGGAGGGGACTCCAAGCATCAATCCCCCGCTCTGCGAAGGATACAGCAGGTCCATGACTCACAGAACAACCACACCCATCAGTTGTAGCTATTTTAGTCATCGCCTCGTGTACCAATAGGCCTCAGTACATAAGGCACATCAGTATCTCAGCCGTAGAGAAGAGCAGAGGACCCGATGCTATATCCTGCAGAAAGGGGGGGGGATGTAAGGAAGCAGAGTATGGCGGCCATATGCTATCCCTACAAGCATACGGCATTGTGTACAGCACGGTACAGTGAGCGCACTTGTGTTACCTTCAACCACAAAAAACAAAGCATGTTCTATCTTTTGCCATAGATACAATGTATCTGCACGTCTCCCTATGGAGAGGGGACAGGAGAGGAGCGCTCACTCCTCCCCTTATCCAGCCGGCTGTATGCTATACCAGGGTAGCAGCCCAGGCATAGCATGTTTGTCTGCATGAGGTCCCTGCACACGGACACAACTGTATGCTGTCTGATCTATAGATGGAGGAGTCCTTGCATCACAGTGATATGTGATGCATGGAATCCCTGTCTGCTGGACAATCACCAGCAGCGATTCATTGCATCATATATGACTGCACATTCATGTGCAAAGGTTTTTCTGCATTTAAGATCTGAAAAATGACTGCGCTGGACTCCGAGGTCAGGTGTAGACCAGTTACCTGCTGAGTGAGGGCGTCCGCCACCAGACGTATCGCCTCGCCCCGGGCCTTGGCTTTGGCTAGAATTGCATTTGCTTCACCTAAATTATATAGAAAAAAAAAAGAGAAAACCTGACATCTCATTTCCTTTCCAGTCTAGAGATATCACCCACATATAATTGTGGCAGCAAGTAATGAAAGGGAACCTGTCAGCAGGGTTTATCTCTCTTATTTCCCTCTTTTATGTGATTTCTTACCTGTTTACCCATAAAACAAATCTCCTCCAAAGTCATGTGACTATAAGCAGAGACGAGTCAGATTTTACCTCAGATGAGTCAAGTTTAGATTCTGCAGAGGAAGGATCAATTCAGACGCCCCCATCTTCTGTTCTATAGCCCCTAGAAACATCTTTAATCCGACACCATAACCATGTTTCTATGTACTACAGAACTAATCGGGGCCTCTGAAGTCCCACTATCCCCGTGTCCTATAATCTTGACTCATCTCTTCTGGTCACATGACTTTGGAGATTTTTTTTAACAGGTCAGGTCATCCCAGAGCTGCTAGATCAGTGGGGTAAAACCTGGAGACAGGAGACCCAGTTAAATAGTAGAAGGGGATTTCCACCACAGGGACCCCCAGTGATCAGTGGTCCCCGGACATGACAGCAGGGATCAGGTCCTTACATGTCCCATACTGACTAGGACTCCTCAGGCTCCAGCCAATAAGATCTCAGTATATTAAGGTTGATGTGTCTGCCCCTAGTGATATCAATGTGTTATAGAGAACTTACCCCCAGTAACTTACCTGCAGCCTGGTTGATCTGTTCCGCTCGCTCTGCCTCAGACGCCAGAATCTGGGCTTGTTTTTCCCCCTCGGCCACATTGATCGCAGATTCCCTGGTCCCTTCCGATTCCAACACCATCGCCCTCTTCCTGCGCTCGGCCTCAACCTGAGGAGACATCCGGACAGCGATCACGCACCACACGCGGACAGGTCCCATCTTTACACTCTTACTGTGGAGCTGTAGTCTCCATAAAAACATAGCTGCCTCCTGTCTCCACTAGAGGGAGCTCAAACAGAACCTGTCACCAGGGGATGAAATGTCCTTTCTAGAATTCTCTCTGTTATGTGAAATCTCATCCATTTACCTTCAGAAAAATCTCCACCAAAGTCCGGCAAATGTGACTCTTCTCACCTCATTTTCTCATGAGACGAGTCAAGTTTTGTGGTTGCAGCGGTAATGTCACTTCAGAAGCACTTATCTTCTGTTCCATAGCACCTAGAAACGTGCTGCTGGTGTCATACTAAAGATAAGAACCGTCCAAATCTTATTACATAGCCTGATGTCATCTGAAAGATGAGATCCTTATCTTTTACAACAGCAGCATGTTTGTAGGTGCTATAGAAGATAGGGGCTTTTTTTTTTTTAAATACATTTTTTATTACAGTTTAACATTTTTATACAACACAGGGAGAAAATGATTTGGGGAAACTATATAAAGATGGGGCCGACATCCCTCTGCAGCCTCTAAACTTGACTCATCTCATTTAAAAATAAGGTGAGAAGAGTCACATTCGCCTGACAGCAGGACACGGAGCTCAACGCAGACACATAGCTAAAAATGATTCCCCTGAGATTCCCATATATACAACTTTATAGTTTTACCTGGTATCTAAGCATGGCTACAATGGGTCGAGGTGGGCGTGGCCTCCTTGCGCTGAATCCAGCAGCTCCTCCCCATCCTATCTCTGTATGCAGCTTTAATGTCATGTGACCAGGGTGACATCATTGTAGGTCCTTTAGATTTTTAGCATTACAAAACTGTACACCAAGCATATATCTCATGAGTAGTAGAAGTCCATGGAGGCTGCTGTGATTGTTTTATGTGGTCAGATATGAACATGGGATACAGTTTGCTAATGTTAAATAAGTAAAGGACCTGTGATGATGTCACCCTGATCACATGACATTAGGCCACGCCCCTCGACTAGCTCCAAAGATCCCTAGATACCAAGCAGGTTTATAACTCTGATTTTATGGGGATCTGAGGGAAACTATTTTTAGCTACAAGCAGGGGGTCAGATAGTTACTAGGGCTCTATAGGAACCTGCCACTACCTGTATATGTGAAAAATGACAGGTTCCCTTTAAGTAAATATAAATGTGTCAGGGGTCCAGAAGAACAGGACAGCACATTGCTAGAACCTGTGATCGCTTTATGGCTGGTGGTGGTCCGAATCCTAAGAATGATGGGTAGGGCAGTGGTTTGGGACTGCGGTGGCTGGAGGGGCCGCAGCACAAAAATAGCGAGACGGCCACAGCATCTATATCCTCCGGAGGGGGGGGGGGGGCTGAGGCACAAGAATGGAACGCAATCCAAGCGGAATGAGGCGCGGCTTGGACCGATCTCATGAAATTCGACATGTGTTCGATAAGCAAAACATCTGGTGCTCGTTACCGAAACTTATATAACGATCTGGCCACGCCCCTCCCTGTTACCATGAGACTGCGTCTAGAAACGGATGTAACGTGAGCGCAGCCGGACACAAACCCCTTACAGAACAAGCAGTAACAACCTACCTGCATCTGCATGGCTTCCCGGACCTTGGGCGGCACGTGGATATCCTTAATTTCGTACCGCAGACACTTGATCCCCCAGTAGTCGGAGGCCTGGTTTATAGCGTCCACAATACTGGAGTTTAGCGATTCCCTCTCCTGAGGAGCACAGAAAACACGTGAGGTTTAGGGCTGATGTCAGGTGCGTCACAAGAGAGACAATGAAGGACTGCAAAGATTTTTGGGCAAAAGAAAAAAAAAAAACATTTTGATCCCAGGTCTTCAATATCTGCTCATGTGTCTAGTGATTGGGATGGAGAACTGGACTAAGACTATACGGCTGCGGGTGGACATCGGTCTGATGGATGAGAACAGGACGGATCAGATATTTTTAGCAGATTATCTTCCATTGTTGGCATTGTCTGATAACAGAGAGAAACAGCTGCAGGGAGCACAGCGAGTATAACCTTGTGGCTGCCATCATGTCCTTATTCAGAGGTTTTGCTAGAAGTGTAGGAGTTGCAGAATTCGGAATTACTTTATGGTATCGGTGCAGCATGCCCCAATGCCCCATACAGCTGGCACCAGTGGTCAGGGCACCGCCATGCTGGGCAATCCTATAGCTACATCACTACCAGTGCAGCATGCCCCAATGCCCCATACAGCTGGCACCAGTGGTCAGGGCACCGCCATTGTCTACTTTTTGGTCCTGAATGTTTTTGAAATCACCGTCCTCTAGTGCCACTCAGTGGCTGCTCGGGGTATTGCACTCATAATGTTTTTTAGGATTTCTCTTTCTCGCTCAGGTCCGTACGTCCTTCGTGTTCCGGCAGCCAATCAGAATCTTAGTTCTCCTTCAGGTCCACAGCTCATCTGCAGTGATACAATGTAGTCTCCTTAGTAAGAACCTGATTACATTCATTGTTTTATCAGTTTATACTGATGCGATATTGGTCTGTTATACTTTTCTATTAGTGATGGACGCCTCCTGTCCTCCATCCTCCCTCATACTGTGACCTCCTGTCCTCCATGCTCCTCATACTGTGACCTCCTGTCCTCCATCCTCCTCATACTGTGACCTCCTGTCCTCCATCGCTACAGCGGCAGTACACAGCCATATATAGAGCTACAGTGGCAGTACGCAGCCATATACAGAGCTACAGCGGCAGTACACAGGCACACATAGTGCTACAGTGGCAGTACATCACAGTACAGGATAATACACACAGTGATGTCACAGTACAGGCATAAAAAATAATTATGTTAGTATCTAAACAGTTACTAAAAATGGATCTTGGTAACGCTAACGCTACTTCAGATCGGATTTTTAAATATACTCAGGATAACAAAATAACACATTCTGTAATTCAATGTTATTAAAACAAATACAGCATTTCACAGTTATAATTCCAACCTGTCTCTATCAGTCCTGTTGTACACAATTTTGGTTGCCCCTGGATCTGACCATAAATCTTCTATTTTCCATGGTCGGGCAGGGCAGATTCTTCTCATGAATAGCTTCTCCTGTCTGCACGATGCAGTGTGATCTCTGCCCATCTCACCTTCATTACAAGACGAGCTCACACATTACAAGACACACAGACACTTCCTGCCGGCAAGTAGCATCCTGCAAAGACTTACTATATAAGCTACAGATAGCAGATTTGACAGTGTTTGTTATAGCTCAGATGTAGAGGTGTTCAGTGTGTCATTGTGTCATTGTGTGTTATATCCTTCTCATGGATCTCATCATCTCTGATCTGTCATCTCTTTTTATCTATGTGTCAGATACTAGTGAATGTTCAGAAGCTAAATAAAAGTGTAGATAAACCCTGCACCCTGATAATCTAAGCACATTGTCAGCCCAAAGCTTCTCATAGAGGGATCATGAAGTGTCTGCTTAGGGTACAACCACACGTTCAGTTTTTCAGATGCAGTTTTGAGTCACACTCCAAAACATACTGGTAGGTGATTAGATTGTGAGCCTCGTGGGGAAGGGGCCGATTTGGCAGCTCTGTGCAGCGCTGCGTAATCTGTGTGCGCTATATAAAGGGAGAAGCACCTTTCAATTATTTGTCTCAACCCATTATCTTTCACACCTGCTTTTGGCTTCAAAAACTGCATCTGAAAAACTGATCGTGTGGACGCACCAATAGAGAGTCCTCATCCACACCCTGGTATCTTACACTGACCATCACTCAGTGATAGGAGCAAAAACAGCTATAAAACTGAGTAACATTGTAAAGTAAGGGGTTAAAAATTATCTTTATTGTGTAACCATCACTAGGGGTTAAAATCTGAGAACCTTTCATGGGCAAACCCCTTAAAGGCTACAAGCAGAAAGTTTTAAAATGGAATACACAAAGTGCAGTGCACACATAAAAACATACAAATGTCAGGTGAAAGGATTACAAAACAAGATCCAGACAATACAGTTATAAAAACCAATAACTTTACTACAGAAATAGCAGCCGGGAGGTTTCGGCACAAAAACTTTTGACTAGCCTGTGCAATGAATGGCCCCCAGGGTGATGCCACACGTCACGTTTTTGGCCCGTTTTAAAGCACGCGTTTTTGAATGTTTACAATGTGTTTGGCTGCTTTTAATCTGTCTCACAGCTGCCTACACTTCTAGAAATGAAGATAATCAGGTTCAAAACACGCAAGCTTTAAAACGGACCAAAAACGTGACGTGTGGCATCACCCTATGGGTGGTGTCGTAGCGTTTTGAGCCTATTTTAGCCCTTTTTAAGCATGTGCTTTCAGTCTGTTAAAAAACGCATGCGTTTCTGTCTGTTTTTGTCCGTTTTTCCCAATTATCTTAATTAAGATGATTGGGAAAACCGGACAAAAATGTTCAAAAACAGATGCGTTTTTCAACGGACTGAAAACACATGCTTAAAAACGGGTTCAAAACGCCACGTTTGTGACACCACCCTTAGCATAGACCCAAATTTATAGATGGTGGGTCGCCCTCCCACCTCTCAGCTTGTGACCTCAGGGTGCGATGACACATTGGGGCTCATTTACTACGACTCCGTCGGACGCATTTCCATCAGGGTTTCTCAAATATTTTCTATTTGTCCTGAATCGCACAGGGTTTTTTGGTGTACACAATCGGATTGTGGTGCATCGGCGCCGGCTTTCATGCAACACAAATCGGGGGGCGGGCTGTCGGTCAACCCAATTGATTCGGACAAACCGCGGAATTTAAAATTCAGATTGTGACGCAAGATCAGCTCTCACATACACCGGGAAGAAGAAGGTGAACTCCGGCGGACCTGAGCAGGGAAGTGGCACATGCAGGAAATTGGGCGCATTCTGTAAGTGAATCGCAGCAGCTCCGAATCCTCCTCGGACATCCCGGATCAGTGGACGCAAGGGGACGGGTAAGTAAATGTGCCCCATTCAGTTTTTCAGATTCAGTTCTTGATGTCCAAACCAGGAGCGGAGTTAAAAAAGACGAGGAACAATGATGTCTTCTCACCCATTACGATCCATGTGAAAGCACCCTAAGGGCCCGTCCACACGTTCAGTTTTTCAGATGCAGTTTTTGATGCCAAAACCCGGAGTATAGTGAGAATAGAGGAGGAGCAGCTCTTCTTAATGATATGTTCCCACCCATTATGATCCACACCTGCTTTTGGTTTCAAAAACTTCATCTGAAAAACTGAATGTGTGGCTGGACCCGGAGGCCGGTTTCCCACGTGCCATTTTCGTTGTGTTTTTAAACGCATCCAAAACGCAAGTGGGAAGGGGTTAGGCCAAAACGCATATGAAAAGCATGTGTTTCAGGCAATCCCCCCTCCCTCCTATACACTAATAATAATGTAAAGTACCATCTACGCCAGGGTCAAGGGTCCCGATGGAGAAGATTACCTGAGCACCCCCTCCCCCACATTGTCCATGATGGCTGCTACAATAATAGCTACACCCAGGACTGGCGCCTGCACCAGGCATACCCAGGCATGTGCCAGGGACCAGAGCTGCTGGGGGGCCCACTTTGCCGAATCTCAGTCCTCAGAAGCCTGGCAGTGTCTGGTGAGGGGGCAGGGCCGGTTCTAGACAAAGTGGGGCCCTTGGCAAAACTAAAAGAGGGGCCACAAAATAAAACTATTTTATGACCAATCACAGTCAGTAACAGGCTCCCGTTAGTATGGTAAAACGAACTGTAATATGGGAGAATTTTATAGGAGATAGATAGATGATAGGGAGACTGATGGGCAGCACGGTGGCTCAGTGGTTAGCACTACAGCCTTGCAGCGCTTTTCAACATTTGCAAAAAAAAAAAATGTTCTCTCTGTGTTTGCATGGGTTTCCTCTGGGTCCTCCGGTTTCCTCCCACACTACAAAAAATAACTGGTAGGTTGAAAAGATTGTGAGCCCCATTGAATACAGGGACTAATAAGGTAGCTCTGTGCAGAGCTGTGTAATCTGTGTGCACTATATAAATAGAATTATTAATTATAATTATTATGATAGAAGATAAACATGAAAGATGATAGAGATTTCTAGATGCAGAACTATAAAGTAGATAGATATGAGAGATGAATACATTTCCATTATCTGTGAGGTGCAGCAGCTCCTGTGTGCAGCAAATTCTCCCTGTAGCCTGATGGCTAACAATCTGTAGGGGGGTGCACTTCAGGGGGCTGTATCTCTGGCTCTGTGACACATATAGCCTCAATTCTTTTTTCCTGTAAAAAGAAGAGAGTCTCCTCTTTTATATGAATCTAAATTTTTGTTTCTAAGTGTCAGGAAAACTGAGATATTAACTGTTAAAGTGCCCTCGGGAGTGATTCATTTGAAAGAAGAGATTCTCCCCTTTTAGGGGGCCCTGGGCAATTGCCCACTTTGCCTACCCATAGCGCCGGCCCTGTGCGGGGGGCTGTATATAATGAATTAATGCGGGCTGTATATAATGAATTAATGGGGGCTGTATATAATGAATTAATGGGGGCTGTATATAATTAAATTATTACCTGGCTGTATACAAAATAATCATGACAGGGCTGTTTGGGAATAATAAAATTGGGAATATTTTAGTTTCTGAATTTTACATGCTGCCCCATGAGTTCACTGTAATGGGGGCCCAATGAAACCTGGAGCCGACCCCAGTTACACCCCTGCCACCCACCTCGCCATGAATTGTGACCACTACTACCACTAATTGTACACCATCCACAAAAATCCACAAAAGTTGATTTTGTAAATACAACATTTGGCCTTTGCTCACATCATTTATTATGTACGCACCAAATAAACTATGTTTTAACTAAAATGTGGCATTTTTGGCAGCGCAGAATGTATTTTGTGTATGTGCAGGATATTTTGTCATCACTGTAATTCACTGTATTCTGAGATTACAAAATGGATTCTGTGTCACAAAATGTACTGCGACCACAAGGCCCCCATATCAGATAAGATGTCCTCTCTATGACAGACGTATGTAGTATGAGGAAATATCCCTGACTAGAAGGATTATATCGCTGAGCTAATGGCAGGTTTTGTCCTTGTGGCACCACAGATGTGTTCTCAGGAAGTGTCAGGCTCCACACCGCGCGCTAGGCCTCGCTGCCATAGTACTGCTTGTCACTTCACTAATAGATTCTCAGTGTCTGACAGAAACCTGTGACTTTCTCAGCAGGTAGTAAAGTCACCGGGAGCCATGAGGTGGCCACTTCTAATGTCTCCCACCATGGAAGAAGAGGGTGTCATCTCATAAAACTGTGCGGGCGAGAAGACAAATCAACCAAATGAGGGATCAAGGGGATATGAGAAACATGTTAATTCACCCAAAACGCTAAGATAATCATCTTCTTGGTATACAGGCGGTCCCCTACTTAAGGACACCCAACTTACAGACAACACATAGTTACAGACAGACCCCTCTGACCTCTGGTGAAGCTTTCTGGATGCTTTACTATAGTCCCAGGCTGCAATGATCAGCTGTAAAGTGTCTGTAATGAAGTTTTATGGATAATCCTTGGTCCCATTACAGCAAAAAAATGTTTAAACTGGGGCCAAAAATTTTTTTGTCTGGATCTACAATTATAAAATATACAGTTTTGACTTACATACAAATTCAACTTAAGAATAAACCTCCGGACTCTATCTTGTACGTAACAGCCCCACGCCTGACCATAGGTAGTGCCTGGTATTGCAACTAAGCTCCATTTCTATACAACTGAGCTGCAACACCAGCACAAACCAGGCCCAAGGGCGGCGCTGTGAAAGCAGCCATGTTTTTCAACTTGCATCCAAACTTTTTAAAACCCCAAAGCCTTTAAGTTACAACCCAGGTCACTGTGAGGGCACATTACACAGAAGAGGTTTTGGTCATGAATCCAAATTGCAAGTGGGATGGGGCTTGTCAAAACGCAGCTGCAGCCAAAAGCGACAGAGTGACCCCGGAAGCACAAGGGTTTACGAGGCAGGATGGGGTAAATATCGTAGGCAACCAATTTGGCAAGTTCTGTGCAGCGCTGCGTAATCTGTGTGCGTTATATAAATAAAGAAATTATTATTAACCCAGGAGTTAATGAGACATTCAGAACTGCCCCCCCATAGCTGACATTGTTGGGGTTAATGCTGCAGCGGGGGCAGGAATCATAGAAGTTAATATTACAATCAGTGCTGGCAGTGCAGAGGTTAAAGATGATGCAGTCAGATCTGACAGTGCAAGGGTTAATGATGATGCAGTCAGTGCAGGGGTTACTGATGATACAGTCAGGGCTGGCAGTCCAGGGGTTAATGATGATACAGTCAGGGCTGGCAGTGCAGGGGTTAATGATGATGCAGTCAGGGCTGGCAGTGCAGGGGTTAATGATGATGCAGTCAGAGCTGGCAGTGCAGGGGTTAATGGTGATGCAGAGGGGGCTGGCAGTGCAGGGGTTAATGATGATGCAGTCAGGGCTGGCAGTGCATGGGGTTAATGATGATGCAGTCAGGGCTGGAAGCTTAGGGGTTAATGATGATGCAGTCAGGGCTGGCAGTGCAGGGGTTAATGATGATGCAGTCAGGGCTGGCAGTGCATGGGTTAATGATGATGCAGTCAGGGCTGGCAGTGCATGGGGTTAATGATGATGCAGTCAGGGCTGGAAGCTTAGGGGTTAATGATGATACAGTCAGGGCTGGTAGTGCAGGGGTTAATTTTTTAAAAAAAAAAAATTGATTGTGCGGTCAGGGCTGGCAGTGCAGGGGTTAATGATGATGCAGTCAGGGCCGGCAGTGCAGGGGTTAATGTGACATGAATTACAGGGGGGGGTAATCGTGCAGTGAGAGGCGCAGGGGTTAATGCTGCAGGGTGAGAGGGGCAGTCGGGGCGGGAGGGGGCAGTTTTGCAGTGACAGCCCTGCCCACCAATGGCAGTGTAGCGCTGAGCACCAATCAGAGGGCGGGCCCGGCCTGGGGGCGGGGCGTGTGCGGGGTGGGCAGGAGAAGCACAATCAGCTGGCAGAGGAGCGGTGAGTGTGCACAGGGCAGTACCGGGCACTATCTGCCCCGCCAGCCCCCGGGCCCTGCCCCAGCTGCCCCTGACAGCCCGCGCCCCCCGGCTCTGCCCCCGCCCCCTCCTCACTTCTCCCGGGAAAAGTTTGGGGTAAGTCGTGGTTGTTTTGCTTGTGGTCTGGGGGCAGCTCCCCCTCCTCCTGGGGTTTGGGAGGGGGTGATGGATGAGTCACTGCTGTGCTGCTCTGTGCTGGGACATCTCCTCCCCGGGCCTTGACCTAAAGGCTTGCAATCTAATATCCTGTGTATGGACTGCAGGGGGATCTGACTGGGACAGTGACAGCTCTAGAGGGTGATGTATAGAGAGTCACCTATATGTATCCTATATACCCCTACAGGTATTAGTGATAGATTATATACAGTATATGGGGGCGGGACATGTGTATATACCCATATACTGTATACCTGGTGCTGGGGGGGATCTCTGGACACCTATAGAGATGTAAAGTCAGGTGACATAGCGCCTCACGCCTCACGCTTGGTTTATAAGTTATTATTGGGTTCAAAAAGTTGCGCCCTATAGACCTGATGTTTTTTGTTTTTTTTGGGGGGGGGGGGGGGGGGAAAGGGGGCATCACCCAACAAGATCAGAACAGTTGGCTGCGCTGGATCGGGCAGGTAAGTATTTTTGTAGTGAATGTTTTTTTTTTACTGTTTTTTTTTAGGTTTCCCTTAAAGGCTGCGTCCCCATCCAGATCTGTGGAGACCCTTAAAGGGATTGTCCAGAGGTTGAAAACATGGCTGCTCCTTCCAGACAGAACTGCACCCCTGACTATGGGGAGCGGTGGCGCTGATTTTGGAAAAAAAGGCAGCCAGATGTTTCACTCTTCGAACAACCCCTTTAAGGTGGGATAAAGGTCCCCGTTTTTGTTTATCTAACGAGCCCAAATAACGGTCAACTTCCCGCTGAAATGAATGGATGCAGATCCTGGAGGAAAATCTGTGTAAATAAATCCATGTGATTGGACACCTTAAAGGGGCGGGTCCTTCCTGATGTGACCCAGGACAGGATGGATTTCGGAGGACCATACTGCAGCCTCATCTCCCTCCTCCCCCATGTAGAAGGTTATGGAAATCCTTCAGCAGAACTTTCCATTATCCGATGATTTACATAAAAGCGCCCAACCCCTTTAAGGATGCGGTCACCTTTGCCGTCATTGATCCGTCCCTGGTCATAGATCCTGATCGGTGACTCGCAGTGTGATGGGGGACGTTCACCTGAATGTCACGCTCCTCGCCGGTCATACGTTATCTAGCAGCGGCAGTGGAGGGGTTAATATAGCACCGTCTGGTGACAGGTGGGGACTTCAGCGTCTCGCACCGCGCTCCGGCGTTTAACCCTTCTGCTGCCTTATAGATTGTTTCCATGTTTTTCATCTTATATGATTCTCAGATTTTCTGTTCATGGCTATGGGGGCGGCCATCTTGTCTTAGAAGTGTTCACAGCATTTAGAGATCTGCTTTACGGCAGTCACGGTGGGGCCTATTCACTGCTATGAGAGAGCGTTGTGGGCATGCTCTGTGACCTGTGCCGAGGTCAATGTGCGGCAAGGGGGAGGAGTCAAGCTGTGGCCGTTTCCTATATGTGATGTCTACAGGGCGGAAAGTGTCAGAATGTGATAAACCCGAGACATTACTCATAGATCCAGGAGCCCGGACGGGGGCAATCTCCTTATATCTGTTATCCAAGGCCTCCGTCCTTCCAAAATCAACTTTGAAAATTATGCTAATGATCCTGAATGGATGGGGGTGTTACCAGAGTCCATCCGTGCTGTAGCTTCACAGGCTGTTACACTATCTCCCCCTTCTAGTGCCTGCTGTAATCTCACACAGTGGTAAGAAGTTTTCCTGCTCAGAAGGACTCTGGGGGGTGTTACCAGAGCCCCTCAGTGTAACAGCCTGTGAAACTACAGCATGATCTCCTCTCTCTCTGCCTTCTGTAATCTCACACAGTGGGAGGAAGGAATTTCTCTTGGTCAGAAGGTCTCTGGGGGGTGTTACCAGAGCCCCTCTGTGCTGTAGATTCACAAGCACCCCCCTTTGCCTACTGGCCATATGTGGTACTGCAATTCTCCACAAATCGGCTAAAACTCTTTTTTATTTTTACTTCCCCCGGATGATTTCAGTATCCATTTTCTTCCACGGCGGGGGCAGGCGGCTGGGGGAGGCAGGGGAGGGCTACAGACGGCAGTTTCGAACCTGCAATATTCGGCATCGCTGCTCGTGTGCACCCACCTCCACCACGAGTAATATAATCTGCTGGCAGCATGTTGTGGCGAATGCTCTTACTACATCCCTTTTGTTATTTCTGTCCGTTTGGCCATTTCCAAGATATTCCCAGTTTAATCCGTATGCTAATGAGGCAGTCGGTACATAAAAGTCTTTCCGGTGTGCTGCTATTCCCACCTAAATCACTCCAAGCTTCTCAAAAGACAAATGTCCTGGTTATCTGACTGCGACAGTGATGTCCCTGCTGCTATATCAGTTCTACGGGTGCTCACCCTGGGTGCACCTTCTGCCTCATTAGCATATGGATTGAAATGGGAATTTCTCAGAAACGGGATAATGGACAAAAATAGGTATGCTAGGAACCGGGCATTTCTCTACAATGCGGAGGTGGTCAACTCCTCTTCCGGGCTCACACTTCTGCCCAGGTCCTCCCACTTGCCAAAAGAGACCCTCATTTTTTGTGAGTAGTGAGGTTTAGAGTTTAAAATAACTGTGCCAGGATTATTAGGGCACCTTCTCTAATGGGATGAGCGTCGCCAGGCTCGTTATCACAGAATAGACTCTACCTGAGATCCTGCAGCTGAATCCCCAATCTTTTTGGATTTTCCCTTTGTAAATATAATGTAATGAGCCTGCAAATGCCTAATTAGAATGACAAAACCTGGTAAAATAGAAACAGCACCACCCCTGTGCACAGGTCGTGTCTGGTATTGCACGTCGTCCCTATTGACTTTGATGAAACAAAGCTGCAGAACTAGATGCAACCCATGGACGGGAGGGGAAGCTGCCCTACAGGAGAGGCTGACGAGCTGAGTGCACGCTCACGCTTTATATGGCCGCCCCTGACTCGTCTAGAGCAGATGAATCCTCTCTGACTGTGTTCAGGCAGCGGCGTGTAATTATTCCTGACGTGTGACAGTATAATGTGCACCATGAGCTTCACTCGCTGGAAAGGGTTAATTTAAACAGCCCGCACCTCTTATTGCCTGCCTGCGGGTGCTGAGGGATCAGGATAACATCCATTTAATTTGATGGATCCACTCGGCCTCCTCCCTACTTGTACAGGGATCAGGATGGGTGGAGGGGGGATTTCACCAACCCCCAAAATTAAAACCAGACACCTGTTACACCCTAGGAGGAGAGAGACTTGACATCTCGAATGTTTGACAATGGAGGAGCAGCTCATCGGAGAGAGGTTTCACCCATCGATGTGGGATCATTCAGCTGTCATAGCCCATTGATCAGCCTCTGCCTGTGTACGGGGTATCCCCAACTCTCCCCCTTCAGATTTGGGGTTGTCTGGATCATGAACTTCACGTGCATAATCCCTTTGTTCATGGGAGACATAAACCACCGACAAAGACGTCTCGTGGCTTCCGGGGGCTACAAATCACCCAATCTCCTGTCGGCTATGATTGCGGAATGTGGCGCCGCTCTTCTATTTTTGTTGACGTTCACAGTGTGACCCCCGTTGAGGTTCCCCCAAGTTGTTATGTGTATTAGGGAATTAGTTGACGGATTGAAGTTCTCTTGAAGAACGATAAATGCCCACAATACTCTACTCCTGCACCGAGATTGGGGACATCGCCGTTTTGGGGGGGTTGATTATGGAATTCGGCCTTCATTCACGGTTTAGGATTAACTGGTCCAAATCAAAAATTCTCCCCATAGACTAATTTTCCCCCACTGTGGAGGCCGCGGCCCAGCCCCTCCGCGGCCACCCATTTGTTGTTTCGCTCATGGAAGCAGGAAGGGGTGGGGCTCCCTGATTTATAAATTTTATTATTGGGCTGCCCAATTGTTCCATCTTCCCTGGAAAAGCTCTGCACCATGGTGCTCCTTATTAACCCGCACTCCTCCCTCTTCACTTCCCTTGAGTGCGCTCCGTCTACTACATCCTTGGCTTTAACAAGTTTCGGAATAATCCAGCTCTTCCGGGGCTCTTCTAAGAGCTTTTGCCTTAGTCCCAAATTTATATACTCCACCACACATACCTCACCACCGCTCAACTCAGTAGGTCCCAAATATTGTGGGACTTCGGGTATCTTTTTACTAATCTGGTAATTTCTATTTTTTGGGAGTGGCCCTAAGTTGTGCCTTCTCCTGGTGGACCCGGAGTTGTTCCAGTCTACTGCACACCGGACTCGCCAAAACATTATATTGCGTCAGAAAAACCTGTGGGGTATTTGCACTACACAGCCCATTCATTCCCATTCGAGCAGTGCAATACTCCCTTTCACCTGCGGGAGTGCTGTGGGGAGATGGTGCCCTTCTTTCAGCTTATTCCTCAGGTCGGAGCTCATTGCTGTTTGTCCCATCATTGGGGCACTTTATGATCAGCTTTATTTTGGGGGATTTACTCTATTGTGTAACATTGTCTAATAAATAATGACTATTCAGCAGATTATTGATGATCTATCTGGAGACATTCTTATCTTAAGCAGAAGATTGACACAAAGAAGAGGTTTTTCATCCTGTTTTGGTAAAAGGGGAAGCTGGGATCCTTTGTCTGTGGGCACTGGCACAGCCTGGCGTCCCTGCCCGTCTCCTGAGCGGAGGCATGCCCAGGCACCGGGCCAGCGTCTGCAGGATTACGCCTCGGATATGAATACATGTGGGGCTTTATTGAGAAGACTCGTGCGCTCCTGATCAAGGGATTATGTTCCTGAATTGTGCCGACTCCTGCACTCGGTTTACGCGCTGTCTAGGTATCTGTCTCATCAGATGTCTCTCCTGCAGATCCGTCTCGTTTCCTGCAGAGGCTTCATATTGGGGTGAAATATGGGCCTAAATATGGACACAGCACCCCGAGCCGCACCTCTACCTGGGACTTACACAGCTTTGTCTTCCCTTCCTACATGTAGACCTTCCACTCGCTACTTGCTGGTCTTGCAGAGCTTTAGGCCGTGGTGTAGCTATAGGCGGCTACAGTCCCATCCAGGCCTGAGGAGGTCCCTGCTGTCCTATACGATGTTGTTGGTATTATAAATGGCGCATGGTTGGAGATTCTTTTACCGCTGGTTTATATTCGGACCCTTCTACCGAGGCCTCTGATATCACATCATTCATCAGTACGTTGGTCGCTTAGGGGTTCATGCCCATAGTCCTAGGGTGGGTTCTCCTGCAGAACTTTTTGGCTTCTGCTCTATTACTCCCTACTGCAGGACTCTACTGCAGGACTCTCTTTTCATGGTGGACCAGATCTTTCCTCTAAATATGTCAACCATCCATGTGTCAATGCAGTTTGAATGGAGAGATCTGAGAATTCAGCTGTGTGAGGACACTCCCCTAGTGCTCCAAGTCCAGCTACAACCCTGGCATGGAAATGTATTTTTCACAGTCCTCCTGCTACCATCACACAAAGGTTATTGTAGTTACCCTTATCTCAGGGGCAATACCTAACAGTGACTACAGTTTTCTATGGTCAAAACTGCTGGTAGACTCCTTTAACCATCATCGTTACATTAATATGCACCTTGTACATGGACTAGTTACTTCTTTTGGGACTAGTCAGTCTGTAATGAACTAATTCAGTGGTGCTCAACCTTTCTAATGCTGTGACCCCGCAACACAGTTCCTCATGTTGCGGTGACCCCAAACCATGTACAAGAATATTGTATTTGTGCCAAAAAATGCAATAAAATTGTGGCTCCGATGGCTTTAGGCGATCCCTGTGTTTTGATTGTTCGACCTTCACCGGGGTCGCGACCCATAGGTTGAGAACCACTGAACTAATTGGAAGTAGCAGCACTATTGGTCTCCATGTTGGACTGTTCCGTTGGACCTCCTCCAGAATTACATCTACATAGAACTTTTGAGTTGGGCTTCTTGTTGCTGTTCTTCAGGAGGTCTCCCAGTCTTTATAGTTCCATGATGGAGCATTCCGTAGGGCAGCTGATTATTCATTTCTGTGTTCAGACTTCATGTTGGTCTATTCTGGACGTCTTCAGTCTTGTGGGACTTCTAGGACATCTCTAGTAGATCTTCCCTCTCTGTGTTGGACTATTTGCTAGAACCTTTGGTGTCCCATCATTACTGAGCTACACAGTAGGTCTACCATATTCCCTCTCGACGTTGGACTATCCAGACATCCAGACCCCCATTGTTGTTGGCTCATTACCATTTATATATTAGACCTTTCGCTAGGCCTTTCAGGGGCAGATTTACTTACCCGGTCCATTCGCGATCCAGCGGCGCGTTCTCCGACGCTGATTCGTGTCTTCCGGCGATTCACTAAGGTAGTGCGCCTGATGTCCACCAGGTGTCACTGCTGCACTGAAGTCTGCCGGAGTTCACCTTCCTGTCCTGGGTGCAGGTAAGTGCGTGTCAAGCAACAAAATTTTTTTTTAAAATACAGCGTTTTTCCAAATCTTTCGGGTCTTCCGACGGCCAGCCCCCCCCCCCCCATTTCCGTCACGTGCATGCCTGTGCCAAAAAAACAGGAGCAATTCAAGGAAAAGCGGTAATATTCAGGAAACACGACAGGAAACCGTGATTCAGCCCTTAGTAAATGACCCCCCTCAGTCTCCATCGTGACGTTGGACTATTCCCTAGGGTTTCTGGTCTTCGAACTTCGATTGAAACTACTCATCAGTTCTTCTTCTGGTATTTTTTCATTGTCTCAGCTTTGGACCTTTTCAGTAGGGCTTTGAGATTTCCATCCAGACGTTGGCTTGTTCAGTAAAGATCTTTCCGTCTTGATTTTGAATATTGTCGATATCTCGATATCATGGATTCCGTCTTCTTCATCCTGTCTCCACGATGGACCATTCATCAAAACTTAGTGTCTCCTCCTTTCTGTTACTATCTCTTCTTCTCTCTCATATTGTTGGATGGTTCCCGGTTCTGTACATTGGGGACTTGCTGAGAACTTTTCTTATATTTGAACCCACCGATTATTATTGATTCTTACGCCAAAAAAAGCAAAACCAAAGGTCCACGGTCCCAAATAAAGAAACATCTTATAATCTTCTCCAGACTCCATCGTCTCTAGATGGTTTGTGTCCTGGAGTGTCATCTGCTCCGTGATGGCAGAATTCCCGACCTCCTATATATAGGACTTTCGGGGTCACGTGTTGCTCAGCATTTCCATGTATATATCAGGAGGAGATTATGTGACCGGACTCACTGCTGGGATTATACAGACATTAGATCATTTCATAGTAAGGGTCTCTTGTACTAGGCAGGTAGAAGGTCCCCGCTTATGGCCGTTATACTTGCATTTTGCATATTTTGGGCATCACTTGACTTAATCCTCACTGTCGTCATTTGGAATGTTTGGGTTCTCCAGTTTTTGAGGCTGCCGATGTTTCTTTGTAGTCTTCCCAAGTGATCGATGCTTATAACGTGTAAGGCAAGGAGCGCTAAGAAGTAGGGATTTATAGGGAGTGATGATGTCACTGCCAGGTCCCAACATGGGGGTTATCAAAAGTCTTAATTTTTTTTTCCTTCCATTTTGCATTTTAAGGTTCTTCAACTTTTTTATAATTTCAACATTGGCAACAAAGAATAAATCAGGGTGTTAAAGGGAACCTGTCACCAGGAATGTGATTTTTAACTGGTCACAGATTCGTACAGCCTATGCTCATTTTAAAAATGCCTTTGTCAGCATCCTGAATCATTTTTGTACTTTATAAAACCATTTCACATTATCCTGTACTGATCCTGAGTTACATCCTGTATTATACCCCAGAGCTGCACTCACTATTCTGCTGCTGGTGCAGTCACTGTGTACATACATGACATTACTTATCCTGTACTGATCCTGAGTTACATCCTGTATTATACCCCAGAGCTGCACTCACTATTCTGCTGCTGGTGTAGTCACTGTGTACATACATGACATTACTTATCCTATACTGATCCTGAGTTACATCCTGTATTATACCCCAGAGCTTGCACTCAACTATTCTGCTGCTGGTGCAGTCACTGTGTACATACATGACATTACTTATCCTGTACTATCCTGAGTTACATCTGTATTATACTCCAGAGCTGCCTCATTATCTGCTGCTGGTGCAGTCACTGTGTACACACATGACATTACTTATCCTGTACTGACCTGAGTTACATCCTGTATTATACCCAGAGCTGCACTCACTATTCTGCTGCTGGTGCAGTCACTGTTCACTACATGACATTACTTATCCTTTACTGATCCCTGAGTTACATCCTGTTTATACCCAGAGCTGCACTCACTATTCTGCTGCTGGTGCAGTCACTGTGTACATACATGACATTACTTATCCTGTACTGATCCTGAGTTACATCCTGTATTATACCCCAGAGCTGCACTCACTATTCTGCTGGTCATAGAATACGTAGCATCATTATGTGTTGTGTGTCTGTGCTGCTGGTGTTTGCAGGGACTGGGGGGCATCAATCCTCATCTTGCCAAAAAAATATATATAAAACCTCTGCAGATCTTTACTGATAAAATGAGCCTCTTCTATTCCTTGTAAGTGTGTGTTTGTGTTTTCTTGGCTGTGGAGCTTGCATTTCCTGGAGGGCTGCTCTCGGATGAGCCTATAGGTTGCCTCTGTGTAGCGGCTGTGTGTGTCATTGTGTAGAGAGGCTCCCTGGTGACACTTCCTATGTAATGAGTAACACCCGCAGAGTCCCTGGGCGTGTCGCCGTCTCTTTTTATATATGAAGCTATTTCTGCCTCTTGTCTGGCGGTTATCTCACGAGCTAGGAATTCTCTATCAGGCGTGCTGCAGAGCGTCGCCTCCTGTGCAGCCTGCAGATAATCGGGCTCCCGGCTTCATACTTACAGAATATTCTTCATTCCTAATCTCATACCTGCAGGCCTGGAGGAGTCCCTGGTAATCCCCCCTCCTCTACATGTGTGTTACTATACAGGGTCTGGGTAATATGAGGCCGGGGGCTTAGTGTGACCCCCCAGAGATGGGGTACTCGAGGGTAACTTATCTCTGCTAGTGCCTGGGCAGCTCCTCCTGTGGAGTAGTAATCCTTTCCCTTACACAGAGGAGCAAAGTGCTGACCCCAGGCCTTGTCCTCGCCTGACCGTGTCCCCCCCCCCACCTCCTCGCCTGACACATTGCTCCGTTTTTTTGTCATGTCTTTGCTCCCAGACAATTCCCCTTCAAGGTTAAGACCATCAGATTGTAATGTTACATTGATGCACTGAGAATGTTACATTGATGCACTGAGAATGATACATTGTATCTCTTGTGTTTCTATGCATTATTTATTTCCTATTTTCCCCCCAGCAGGTCTGGTTCTCCTCGGTTCCAGGTGGGGTTCCTCTCCGGGATGCTGTGGGGTATCGCTCGCACTCTGCGCCCCTCACGCAGCTGTATGTGCCAGTATGGACGCACCCGCCAGCTAGATGTGCCAGGTTGGAGTTTCGGCTGCCATAGAGGAGGGGTCATCGTGCCAGGGGCAGCGCACATACACACAGGGGTAAGAGAGCAGTGCCTGTATTGGGGGACATAGTAACTTACTTAGGATCTGACGCCTGTAGGGTGACGTATGCCCGGCTGTCATCAGATGTTATGCTGGGATGAGAGGATGTGATAACGGGGAGAGATGAGCGGACCCGATGGTCTGGCTCAGCTGTTCAGCCACCACCATTGGGTCCACTTATCTTTACTAACGGGCAGCAAAGCCTCAAGTGATGGCGTTTGGTCACTTGGCACACTGTCTAGGGGGCAAATCGCACGTCTTTATGTGGATGGGCTTCCAGGTAATGGGGGGGTAGATGTGCAGGACACACCCAGCGGGTGCTGGTACTAGTCTCCTGGAGTTGGTACTGCAGGTGCCCTAGATGAAGGACCACGAGGCACATGAGGCGGTTACGGCAGTTACAATCCTCCACAGATGGAGACACAATTTACTAACCCGTACAGGTCACTATGTGTTGGGCTATCAATCCTAAGCTTGTCCTAGCAGCCCCCCTCCTGCACTGCTGAGGTACAGTATGTGGCCCTTTAGGCTGTGTTCACATTGCGTTTCAAACACAATACAACAACAGCTGTGGAGGGGAGATTTACCTACTTACAAATCTCCCATCAGAATCCATCCTTATAAACCCGGGACATTACTCATAGATCGAGGCCACGGGACTGTGGTATCTGCTTATATGTGTTATCCATGGCCTCCTTCCTTCTAATATCAACTTTTATAATTATGCCAATGAGTCAGAAGGGCTCTGGGGGTGTTACCAGAACCCCTCCTTGCTGTAGCTTCACAGTATATTACACTGTCTTACGCTCCTCCTCCTCCCTCAGCATCTCCTCCACACTCGGCCTGCTCTAAACAACGGGAGGAGAAAGTGCTCTTGCATAGCACGGTGTAACAGCCTGTGAAGCTGTAGCAGGAAGGTGCTCTGGTACAACCCACAGAGTTACACTTCTCTTCAGAGCCCCTCAGTGCTATAGCTTCACTGGCTGTTAAAGTGTGTGTGATTTATGTCAGGCTGAGGGAGGAAAGAAGTGCTGAGGGAGTAGGTGACGTGTTGTAACAGCCTGTGAAACTACAGCATGGAGGAGCTCTGGTAACAACCCCTTATTAGCATAATTATAAAAGTTGATTTTAGCAGGAAGGAGGCCCTGAATAACAAATATAAGAAGATTATGACTAGGTGTCCCTGGTTTATCATGAAGGATTTTGGTTATTTAATTTCATGCAATGTAATGAGGCAAATCTCCTCTCCGCATTGGTTGTATTGCGGTAAAAAAAACAATGTCAATTTGAATATGAGAACTTGGACTTCAGGTTTCCAGTTCCCTTAGTCCTCTGAAGGATCTGTCCGCTTGTTTCCTATAAGGATCTGAGTCTCTCTCCTTCTCTGCAGACTCTGACTGAGCTGCTGACACAGAGACTCCAGTGACTGACGAGGCCTAAGGGTGTATGAACCTTCAGCCCCTTCAGCCCCGGCCCTATAGACCAGGCCCTATAGATTTCTGCCAAAAAATGTTGAATTATTGGTTCCAAGACAATTCCAGAACATTCCAGAATAGTAAAAAGTAGATGATACATATTACATGGTGACATTCACTTCCGAGAAGCCCAGAACATGAGGGACACCACGTGGGCAGAGATCACCTCTGTCTTTATGTTAAGTAATAGGAAATCCCTTAATGTTTTGGGTGTATGACTCTTGTGTCTCCTCTTCTCTCAGATGCAGAACTGTCTGGAGTCACCGGGGTTTGTATAAGCCACAGGAGAAAAGGTCTTTGTTGGCCTCGTCTATACACGTGGGGCTGCGCAGGAGGTTGCCAATTTCCACATCCTATCTCGCTCTTCGGAGGCTCCTTTGTGCTGGACCCATGAGGCATATCCAGATGGACCCAACACCCAAGGAGGAGGAGGACAGAGGAGAGAATAGCCGGTCTATATCTGTGGACTTATCCTCTCCAGGCCAGTCTGGGGTTCCTAATGCTGGTCCGGATTGTAGGGTGCTGGTGGGATACCCCGAGAACGAGCACAAACTCCAAAAAGTCTATCACGTTTCCATAACATCTGAAAGCCCCGGGCCTAAAGCCATCTGCCGACAAGCCTTGAAGAGGGGACCACCGGAGCCGCTTCCTGAGCCATCGAGGAGCCCAAGGAGGGCTTTCTGGGGTCACTCTAAGAACGAGGGTCCACCTGCGAATTACCAGTCTGATGGAGACTATCTGAGCTGCTCATTAGCTGAGGATGATGAAGATCTAGACACTTTTGAGGATGGGTTGCTTACAGAAGAGATCCCAATGTGCAGTTCCGCTCAACATTTCTCCCATAGTGGATTGAGGGTGGTGGAACACAGAGCCGAGGCGTTCCCTTCCAAGGAACCCCAAGGCAAGCGACCATCTACACATCCTCTCCCTAAAATTACTCCCAGAAAGAACGACTCCCCCTCTCCTCCACCCTGCACCACTTTGCACAAAAGGAGCCCAAAAGAGACCCAGCTGGGGGACTCCGAAGGATTGTCCACTGCCTCTGAAACCAATGGATCCAATGTCTCCATTGACCCTAGGACTTCGGAGGAGTCCACCAGCAACCAGCACATACTTGATAATATTTTGCACAACATTGCACATCCAGAGACGTTGACTGAAAACATGGAGGAAGGTGGCCTGGGTGGCGGTCACGTCAGTGCCAATGGCAACTCCGTCGGGGGTCTGTCACCTGAAGAGACCTCCTACGAGACCTCTCTACCTTGTATGCAAGATCAAAAGCCACAGACTTCAGACGGAGGAGACCCTGGATCATTAGAGAGGACTCCTCCTGGGCTTGCCCGTCTCTGCTCTCCGGGAAGCGTTAGCTCAGCAGTCAAGAGGAAGCTCCTCCCCTCCGCTGAGATGGAAGACTCCTGTTCTGAAGATGAAGGACATGGCAAAAGATGGAGAGGAGGCGAGAGCTGCCAGACACTCCATGGCTCCTGCAGAAGCACAGACTCCAAGGCCGCACCTTTCTGGAACCATCTATTGCCGACGGCCCGGAACACGCAGAAGGTAAGATCAACGAATGCTACATTGTTACTTACATGGAGTCCATCTATCGGGGTCCTGCAACTGTAACTGGTTGTTAAAGGGGGTTTCCAGGGGAATAACAAAAAGATCTCATGCACCACTGCTTGGCTCCAGACTCTGGATGCATCCCACTTCCTGTGGCCTCTCGACACACACAGGAAGTGGTTGTTGATGCTGATCCAACCAATCGGCATCACCAGTGGATGACAGAGGAACCTCTCACACACTGGACAGTTTTATTGGGATTGTGTTTATATTCCCTTGAAAACCCCTTTTAGAAAGGATTTTGTACAGGAACAGAAACGTAGCGCCGCCATTGTCCACAGGATGTGTTTGGTATTCGCGGCTCAGACCTTGGTTGAAAACCATGACCGTTTACTTCCACAAACAGCGCCACGCTTGACCCTGGTGTGCGGCGGTATTGCAGCTCCGCTTTATACAGGTGAATGGAGCTGAGTTGTGATGTGGTTGGGTGTGGAGCTCTATGTGGAAGGAGGCAGTCATGAGTTGCAACCTCTGAATAGAGATGAGTGGACCCAATGGTCAGGTTCGGGTTTGGGCCAATGATAGCCTTTGCTAGGGGCTTGAATTTGCCGGATTGGCTGTGGTCACTAATCTGGAAACATGTCCGGGTCAGGCGGCCGAACCCGACCATCGGGTCCTCCCGTTTTTACCCCTTTTAAAGCAGCAGAGTTAAATTACTGGCTGCATGTGTATATACTTTGTATATGTTATATCATTCTGAACAATCCCTTTAAGTAGTAAAAGGTTCACTTTTGTTTTGCTGTTAATCTTTGTTTAATTTTTGCTTAATAGGCGCATCCAAACCTGCATTCAGAATTTTGCTGCTTTCCTGTCCGCTCCCCAGGGTCTGCCCACATTGTGCCCTTCGAGGGTTGATACCTGCCCCCTGGCCGGGTCACATATAAGGTGGGGGGCAAGTCCTGCCTGTAGCTTTATAATCCCGGGTAATCCAGAAACAAGTTACCCAAATTGTCATATTCCATCCCCTTCAGTTCCTCTGCAGGAGACCCATCCCCCATGAGCCGATATTGATCACTTGCCCTAAAGACATGAATTATTCTACTAGAAGAGCAGGTGGAGTTCCCCTTTAAGGCTGAGTGACCCCCACATCCTCCTTAGAGCAGAAGCTGGACGAGTTGCCCCATGTATAAAGGCGTCAGTGATGATGATGAAAGGGAGGAAGTCTCGGTGATACATTACATCTGAGAATTCTGCCGCCGTCTTGTGTAAGGACCCGACACAGGAAGCGCAGACCCTGAGCGGCAGCCGAGATGTATAGCTGTCCTGTGTTACTATCCGTGCTCTGGAAAAGCTGGGTGACAACCCATTCATATGGGATCTGTCACCCCGGTCTCTGGAGTAATGAAATCCAGTGATGAAGCCGTGTAGGAATCCGACCATGTATAGGAAGGCGCCATTATCATAACACCCCCGCTCTGTGAGTGGAACATTCTGGGACACGGGTGTACAATGTATACGAGGACAATGTCTCCTAATCCCCGGCCTGTGTGTATACATGTGCTTAACCCCTTCACCGCTGCCTCCTGCCACAAGTCACTACATAGATGTATCATCATGTTATATTATATAGTAGTTATATTCCTGTACATAGGGGCAGTATTATAGTAGTTATATTCCTGTACATAGGGGGCAGTATTATATAGGGGGTCCCTGTACATAGGGGGCAGTATTACAGTAGTTATATTCTTGTACATAGGGGGCAGTATTATAGTAGTTATATTCCTGTACATAGGGGGCAGTATTATAGTAGTTATATTCCTGTACATAGGGAGCAGTATTATAGTAGTTATATTCTTGTACATAGGGGGCAGTATTATAGTAGTTATATTCCTGTACATAGGGGGCAGTATTATAGTAGTTATATTCCTGCCTTTCTCCTTTCTGTTGTCTGGTCTCTAGAAGTCTCTCTATTACTCTGTTACGTGGTTGTGGTCACACGTCGGATCCAGTCTCGCACATCCCTGAGTTCCCTGTGTCCGTTGCTGCTGGGGTTGGATAATTCCCGTGCTCCTCCCCTTGTGTCCGGGTCATTCTCGTTATATAGTAGTGAATTATTTCCTTTTTGGGGGCAGGTGAGTGGCCCGTGCCCCTGTAATCCTCCCCCTCCTCTCCAGCCTCGGAGCCGCTGTGACATCTGGTTGTAGTTTTCTCTTGGCTTTTGGCTGCACTCTTGTTCTCGGCCTGGGATCCCGGGCGCCGGCGTCTCATCCATTTCGTGGTTTCGTCTTTCAGTTTATGGTTTTAATATTTTTGTTTAATCCTTGTTTTACATCTGACCCTTCGCCAAGTGTCGGCGTCCGGTCAGTGTAGATTGTGTGACCAGCGTTACAGGAGTTTTTTTTTCCTGTGTTTTCTAGAGGAACAAAACTTTTTCCGTGTAAACACAAAATTTTTTTTGTAAATAATGAAAAGTTTCCAGAGCTGGAGAATCCTAAAATCTGTTATATCCGTATATATAAGATTGGAATAAGACGCAAGTCCTATATATAGTCCTGGGCTGGGGACCCCTTTATACCCCCCCTCATTGTACCTGCACACCTGGAATATTCCCCCTCCCCCACATGTGACAGGTGTGTGACAGCCAGGTAGGGAGTAGAATACAGAACAGTCATGGTCACAGGGGGCGGCACATGGGTCACTGAGGTTCTGGGGCCCCTGGGATGTGGTCCTGTCTACAAGGACAGTGCAGGGACTACCGGGGGGAGACACTGGGAGAGGACGGCAGCGCCATGGACCGGGTCATGGTAAGTGATTATGGATCAATCAGGTGTGAAGTGTCTGATAAGCGGAATCCGTGATCATCCGGAATCAAAGTCGTTGGATACGACGCAGAGATTTCTGGAACATCAAAGTCTCTATTTGTCAATGAAATTTTCCGGGGGATGTTCCAGAGGGGCTTCAAAGATCTAATATCCGGTGTTATACGTCCAGCAATTTGGGGAATTGATGTATTCAGAGTTTGGAAGGAGTTTTGTTTCCTAATATGAGATTATTCTGTCTTCATCTGGATCATAGTTTGGGATTAATGGATCTGGTTCCATATCTATTATGTAACTGCCCAAGGGCTTCCACCTCTTCCCAGATCCTAAAGGATGGATCACGCTGTAACAATGTGTCGCTGTGTGAATGCGTGGCGTCTCCATAGATTTGGACACAATGTCTCATTTCCAGGACCCCCACTAATCACAAGAACCGGGGTCCTGCATTTGAATAGAGCAGCCAGTTTCATTCATAGCCCCCGGGACTGATGACGGTTGAATGAGCAGAACCCTCGCTCCATTGCATTTGTGAATGCAGCTTTGGATGTGACTAGAGTATTTCTGTGGAGGATGAGCATCGCTCTCCTGTTGTGATGTCATGTAGTGTAATTAAGTAACGAGCCTATGACATCACTGGGCTCGGTCCGGACTGATATAATGTGCTCTGCTCCATCCGCTCGCTCTCGCGCAGCTCTGCTCCATCCGCTCTCATGTGATTTTGGTTTCCCAATAACTTTTAAGTTTAATATTTTGACATGAGCAAAGTAGTTTCTGATAGAGGCAGAGTGAATGGTATTGAAATTTTTTTAATTGACTAAAACAGATCATTTTTATTCTTTCAGGTTTCAGCGCTCAAAGTCTGGAAAGATATACCTCAACGAAGACATCCGCTTACTGTTCTCCCGGAAATCTATCGAAATGGACACTGGCATCCCCTACGAACTAAAATCCTTCACCGAAGCCCCTAAAAACCCCAAATACTCCCCGAGGGTATAAGGAATCGGCCTTGAGAGGCCCTGACACCCCCTTCACCTCCCCCCTGAATATTACGCACACCGTTATTTATTATCTGCTCTCCCCAGTTTTCAAAATAAATAAAAATCTAGAAAATCTTCACGTTCACCCCCTTT
Source organism: Engystomops pustulosus (assembly GCA_019512145.1). NCBI lineage: Eukaryota > Metazoa > Chordata > Amphibia > Anura > Leptodactylidae > Engystomops > Engystomops pustulosus. The sequence goes on along the minus strand of CM033641.1, from coordinate 318,260,033 downwards.
ACCCCACAATGGGATGACAAAAGTGCAGCCCCTACACCCCACCAAAATCATTCAGCTGGAATTTCATGCCTGGACTTTTAGTTTTTTTTTTTTTGTTATATTATTTTGTTTTTATTGTTTTATTTAAGGTAAATGTGTTAAATTATAGCAAGGCGCGATAAAGGCGAGACTCGCGCCCCGTGCAGAGGGACACAGTCGCCTAATGAAGCCAAGAGGAAGGTCACTGTCTACAAAACTAGTAGGAAGGGTGACATTTTTGAGGGGTGAATAGTCTGACATCACTTGATTGATGAGTACGAATTTAGGGGGTCTAGGGAACAGGAAACCTCCCCAAAATCTGACACCTTTCATACATACTTAATAGTTTAAAATTTGCCAGGAATTTCATCCATGGGTTTGGTGCAGCCTGAAAAAGGGGCGGGGTTTCTGCAAAGTCACTTCATGACTTGTAGAGGGTGGGGCTTAAACGTCCTAAATATCCCCCCCCCCCTCCCGGGGTGGGTTTCCTGTTAATGTAAGACAATCCTCATCCTATTAAGTAGATCAGCGGTCATAGTGATAATCTCCCGCCATTGTCTGGATCCAGAACGTATCCGATATTCTACGATGTTGCTCAGAACTTCTGTCTCTGTCACTTTCAGTTTTAAAAGTTGAACATTAAAATATTAAAATTCTTTTTAATCCAGAATCCAGTTTATTTTAAATTTTTTACCATTCCAAATTACTGGAGGGAGGTAGTAAAGTAAGTGCCCCCTTTCATATTGGGAAAGGACGTTATTTGAATCTTCTGGATTAAGGATTGTCGGGAAGCGCTGGAGGAAATGTTTACCTTTGGAATTCTGGATTAAAGGAATTTTGTCAGTTAATGAAGGGAGCGTGGCGCTTTAGATTGGGCAGGGACCCCGTATAATAGGGGAAGTTACTTAAAGGTGCTGGCCACCTTAATGGAGGACCTTTCACATCAATTTGGTACCATAAACCAACCACAGGTTCGTATGGACCTGTGGTTTAGGGTCCCAAATTTACCCGTATGAGAGTTTTCCCAATTAAAAAAAAAAAAAAAAAAGTTTACTCTCCTAGATGTGGGTCCGATGTGGCAGATCGAGTGGTCGGTGCCTCCTCTTGATGCTTGGTGAAGCCGGGATAATACCCATAGCGCTTGCGAAGTCAAGGGGGGAGCACTACCCTGGCTTCACTTGTCGCAACGTGCAGGCACTGAGCGAAATGAGGAGGGAAATATGTATAAATGTGGTTTTTTACCTCTTATGCTCCCTAACAAAAACATCATACCTGACAATTTGGAACACTAAACTAATGATCCATAAGGACCCACGGGTGGTTTCGTGTTCCAAATTGTGCTGACAGGTTCCCTTTAACCCATAATATACTTACCCTGATAAATTTTTCCTTTTGCCACCATGGAGCCGCAGGTCATGTGCCTTCTGGGTAGGAGGACTTATGACTTCCTGTGATGTCCCGTATCCTGCTGGATTCTGGTGGATGGAGGGGGCCGTGCAGTCATTGGAGGAATGTCATCATGGCCTTCTCCATCCACCAGAAGCCAGCAGGACACAGGATGTCTAAGGAAGTCCTGGGAGTCATGTGATCTGTGAATCCTACAGGAAATTTATTGGCGTAAGTAGAATAAGGGCAACCCTATAAGGGTCTTATACTTACCCTGTTAAAGTTTCAGTGCCCACAAGTCAACTAAGGCGCGGAGCTGGTCCTGCCTGCCAAAGGGGGGCATAGAAGACCATCTGCCTCGGGAGCAGTGAATTTAAATAGAAAGTTCCCTAAGTAGTCAAATAGTAGGGAGCTGCTTCCTGCGGCCTCCAAATTGCACAATGGCAGTCATTTCTTAAAAAGCAACATGGCCGGCTATTTATTTTTCATCCCACTTGAGAAGAATCCCCTTGGATCTTCCCAGAATTATGAGAATTTTCAGATTAAGAAGTCTTTTTTGATAATTTTTGGAGGTTCCTGGAGAAAAAAAAAATTGTGGCTTAAATGTCCTGAAATCTGGTCTTCTAACATGTAGTGAGGATGTTTTAATGTGTTACTGGATATAGGAAATAAAGGGGATGACCCTCGCAGGCCCCTGTAGCATCATCTGCCATAATACATTCAATAGACTATAAAAACTCTCTAGATGTTTGTTGATTTTTGGGGGAGTTTTTTTTGTGTAATTATCTTCCGGGTGACTTGTCCCCCCCAAAAAAAGGAAGTCTTCACCCAATATATATATTTTAAATTCACATGTATATTTTAGAAATAGTTTATGTTTTCCTCATACAATTTGGGAAATTGGGTCTGTGCTTGTTTGAACAGACTACACAGAGGCCGCACGTGAATGTAGCCTATAAGGCATCATAATTTTAGGTTATTCAAATTATACAGGTAATTGAGGCAATTATACAGCCGCCATCTTGGTTGCTATGGTGGTCCCGGAGCTTCCATTAACCAAGTGGCTCCGTAACTAGGAAAAGGTTATTGTTCTCCAGTCTCCTAACCTGGGCGGCCATATTGATTATGACACGGCTTCTCCTCAAACAGATACCTTACGACACAACAAAACCACCAACTCCAATATCAAACAACTTGAGAAAATGTGACAGGACTGAAGTAAATTTGTTTTGTTTTGAAAGAGAAATCTTCTTCTAACAGGTCATATTATGGAAAAACTTCTAGTATATAGATTCCTGGAGATTTCTCTTTCTAAATTTTGAGGGATGGATTACATTTCAATTGATCGTTATAGGTGGGATTTATGTTGAGATCACACAGGAGGGATGACGGCGGCCATTTTGTCTCCGATGTGCTGTAATCATCTATTATGTACAGTGTAATGGCCGCCTCGTGTCTCACTTTTGTTACCTCACACTAAAGATGTTGATGACTGGTTGTGTTTTCAATGATACGTGTATAGAAAGAAGGCCGCAATCTGACGGGTTACCATCGACTACATCTCAAAGTCCCCCAGGGATGGGATTGGGTCCTCGTGGTATAAATTTGCCTATATATATAATTTAGGCTCCAGGTTGTCACAATTTCCCTACATTTTTATTATTTTTAAGTCACTGCCGTGAATATTTCATATATTTTATGTGTAGAAACTGATCGTTTCTTTGTAGAAAGATTTAAGAAATGAACCTCCACAGCACAAAATGGGTTAAAAATCTGTGCCAAATGTGACCAGCCCGCATATACCCTGATGTTATCTTCTTGTTCCCTTGAAAATAAACTGGCAAAATATAATCTCCATGGATTATTGCTTCTCTTTTCTTATGTGTAATCTTCTTTATGCTAATGATCATTATAAAGTCATGGAGAGGGGAATATGAGAGATGGAGTCGAGCTGTCCCGCCTCTCCAACACTTTGGCTTTCCTGAAGGCGTGCACATGCGCCGCGTAGCCTGATCTGTCCCCTGCTCCCACCTGCCCTGGCGGAAATGCTTGCATTTGAAAGAAGAAATTAAATCAAGTCTTGAAGAATTGGAAATGGTGATTTATTGTCTCAGACACTAGTGCGCATGCGCTACGTATCTAACATTCTGACGCAATTGTGGTACATATTAAGATGCATTGCTGCCAGGGTCTGTGGAATAAGTTTCACTTTACTTGTTGAAGGGTAAAAATTGTTTATATTTTTTCACTTCGCAGCTGGGAAATCGGAATGACATAATTAAAGGGAAGATTACATGCGCTGCATAAGGTACTGGCGCTACATTAATGCCTTAACGACTTGGCCCTTACCTGTTTTTGTGTTTCCATTTTTTGCTCCTTCAAAAATTCATGACTTCATAATAAGAGCTGTGTGAGGGCTGGTTTTCACTACCGCTTCTCTCTTCTCCGCTCCTCACAGCATGAGGGCGATATATAGAGGAGTGGAGCCGGTGCTGCCACCGACTCTATAGACTCTAATAAAGGGGTGGACCAGAGCTGATCAACATCAGCCCTCACAAGGGGTTGTTTTCCTCTGTAACTGAGGCTCTTATAAAAGCCCCAGTTGCAGGGGAAAACTTGTAAAAGTAAAAAAAATCCTGTGAAAATGACCCCCATATGTCTTATGGGGGGACATATAAAATAAACAATTAAATAATATTCATAACAAATACGCTCGCATATTAAAAAAAAAAACCGACCACACTACAAAGAAAACGTTGCCATAGTCAGCCCGTTTGCCCGAGACTATACATATTATATTTCGAAATGACCAAAACAAAATAGGGAATTCATTAATAATGTTCATTTTGAGTTCATTTATAAAGTTATGGCCCTTAAGCCGACGCTTAAGAAAATTGGCTAAAATGTCCCGATCACTAGAGACTTTTCAGCCTGAGTTACTAAGGGGTTAAGGACAAGGGGTGATTTTAAGTTTTATTTATTTGATTTTTTTTTTATTTTAACCCTAGGGGGTCTGATCGCTCCTTACCATATACTGCAATGGTGAATTCCCTATGAAGTGAGGGCAGTGTGCCGCCGGGCTGTATGGAGAGTGCTCAGCCCGTGAAACCGGGCCCGTGATCCGTGACGTCAGGTTCCCGTTTAAAAATGTGTTTTAAATTGCATGTGAAAAACTGACAACAGCCGAACAACCAGCGGAGAAGGCAGAGAAGTTCCAGCCTGACAGCAATGACCTCCTGTGTGTGACCACAAGTGACACTGAACTTTCATCCTTGTCCTTCCAGAGAGAACGTCTGCGCTATTTACAGCTCACGGATCGTATTCTGTTTCTCCAATGTTTTTTTTTTTTGTCATTAAAAAATTATTACTGTAAACAAACCCAAAGTACATAAACCAAAAGTAAGATTTATTAGATTTTTTTTTAAAAAAAGATTATTTATTTAATTTGTAAAATTTTTAAATGAATTTTAAATTAAAATCTACCACTACAAAATTAGTAAGCGGATGAATAAAACCTTACACATGTGGATGAAAAAAAGTTTACTTTTGGGGGGGGTTTTGATACAAAGAAAATCAAAACAGAATGAAAACCAAGTCCTGTAAGGGTTAATGGGTGTTGTAGGGGGAGAAGGGGTTGTTTTGCATTAAACTCTTTTTGATAGGGGTTAAAAAAAAAAAAAAACTATCAAGGTTAAAAATGTGAACGTTACATAAATCTCACTTTGCCACCTCCAATATGGCGTCTCCGGCCGGGAACCTTCTCCGCTTATAGGTTGTTGTTTTCTGACCTTCCCATCATGGCGTCCGCTCGCCAGCCATGTCGTCATCACTGTGCGTCGCTGCATGTTGCAATTGACAGCCGGGGCTGGCCGTGACGTCACGTGTCGGCGCCGCTGGAGGGATCATTGCACACTGGTTGCAGGAGAAGCTCGGGAGACATGCTGAGGGCAGTGAGCCGGGCCGGGGGCGCCCTGCTGCGGGTGAGGAGGGGACATATCATATAATGATCAATGGTGACCTGTGACCTGCCCTCTAAATACAGATACACAGTGTATATGGCCTGTGTATATATATATATTAGTCATGACTCGTTACTATATACATGCTGTATATGATCGGTGTCCTGTATGCATAGTATATACTGTATCGATACATTTCCAGCTCTTGGAACCTTTCCCTCCGTGCTTTACACTGCCGCTCTGCTCATTCATATTATATATGTGTAGTATATATGTATCTCTTTAGTATATTTCTATTCCTTCTCCGCAGGGCTCCCAAATACATGGACCTAAAGCCTGGAACACGGAGGCGCGGCGTTGTTTATCATCTGGTCTCCCCATGAACACGGTCGTCTTGTTTGTCCCCCAGCAGGAGGCCTGGGTGGTGGAGCGTATGGGACGCTTCCACCGCATCCTGGAGCCGGTAGGTGACTCTGAGAACAGGGATATCCCATTCCTTTCGTGCTGGGGACTATGACTTGCACGTATACAATAGTGTTTGGGCAGTAGCCTGCAGCCTATAGCCTCCTAATCTATCCCCCATATTTTATACTGAGAAGGACCTTCACCCATGATATCCTTGTACGTCTGTTCCTGCTCAATAAAACATGTACACAAGAGACATTCCAGGACATGGGAAGGACCTTCAAAGGTCCTGAAACCTCAGATTGAAAGCAGCAGAAGGGGCACATCCTCCATTGCCCAGGTTATCCATGGCCTTCTTCTAAAATCAACTTTTATGTTTATGATTAGTAGCCAAAAGGGCTCCTGTGGGTGTTACCGGAGCACCTCTGTGCTGTAGCTTAACAGGCTGTTACAGTGTACAGAAAGTAAATGCTTAGCGAGAGGGGGAGATGCTCCTGCACAGTGGTAACGCCCTCCCAGAGCAGTTCCCCTTTTCCATTGTGTGAGATTACAGCTTCCAAAGCGAGGGGTGAAGTGCCTAGGGAGCAACAGGAGAGGGGGAGACATACTCCTGCAATGTTACTAGAGCCCCTCCATGCTGCAGCTTCACAGGCTGTTACACTGTGCAGGAGCATTTCCCCCTTCCATTGTGTGAGATTACAGCAGACTGAGGGGGAAGTGCTGAGAGATCAGTGGGGGTGACTGTGTAGCAGCCTGTGAAGCTACAGCATGGAAAGGCTTTGGGTCATTAACATAATTAAAAAGTTGGTTTTAGAAGGAAGAAGACCATGGGTAACAGATATCAGAAGATACCACAGTCCTGGGGACTGGATCTAGGAGTAATGTCCCTGGTTTATCAGGATGGATTTTCATTGTAGATTTCCTCCGTGTTGTGAGTGGTCCATTCCTCGGCACGAATAGGAGTCTCTGCAGCAGGGGAATGGTGCGGCCCTTTAAGCCTTCCCTCCCTGTATCCGGTGAGCTTAGATCACATCTGATTCCTGAGAAATGTCTTATATTATCTGTTCTCTGTTTCAGGGCCTGAACATTCTCATTCCGTTCCTGGATCGTATCCGCTATGTGCAGAGTCTGAAGGAAATTGTAATCAACGTTCCTGAGCAGTCGGCTGTCACCCTGGGTGAGGGGGCGGGGACACATTGTTGGCATGTACTTACCTTGTGTCACATGTCTCTGGGTTTTAGACCCTTTTTTTCCTTCCGTGCGAGTCTAACAGGTCGTGGTTTCCGGAAAATCCTATCTAATGATATCAGACTGCTGATGTGTCTCTCCTCTGTCCACAGACAATGTTACCTTACAGATAGATGGAGTACTCTACCTGCGAGTCATGGACCCCTACAAGGTAATTCCTCTCTTCCCTGCACATATTATTTAGTCTTGGAGCTCATGCACATGAATGCGTGTGCACACCGTCACAAGTGCGCCGCCCCCGCCTCCACACGGTCACACTCGATGCGCCAGCCACCTGCCCCGGTCACCTGTATCGCCTCCCGTCACACTGTGCGCCGCCCCCGCCCACCGGTCACACTGTGCGCCGCCCCCGCCCACTGTGCGCCCCCCCATCCCCGTCACACTTGGGACGCCGCCCCCGCCACCGGTCACCACTGTGCCCCGCCCCCGCCCAACGCGGTCAAACGTGGTCTCCCCCCCACACCGGTCCACCACTGTGCGCCCCCCCGCCCACCGGTCCCACTGGCGTCCCCGCCCCGCCCACCGTCACACTGTGCGCCGCCCCCGCCCCCCACGGTCAACACTGGCGGCCGCCCCCGCCCACCGTCCACACTGATGCGCCGCACCCCGCCCACCGGTCAACAGTGTGCGCCGTCCCGCCCACTCAACTCGGCCCCGCCCCCACACTGTGCGCCGCACGCACACTGTCCAGCCGCACCGCCGTGCGCGGCCCCCCCGCCCACCGCAGCAAATTGTGCGCCTGTATCACCCCCCTTTACCGCTGTGTGCACTTGGTCTGACTGGAAGCAAATTTCTTACAAACCTCATTTCACTTTCTCATTGTTTTCAAGATCTCTTGTTGCTGGCAGTGAAGTCGGGATCATTGTTTATGCCTGAGCCCCTACAGTGGCATCAACCTTCCGATGGCTTGTTACATTTGTAACCAGAATAGACAATTATGTGAGTTGTACGGCCCAAACTCCGGAGAGAGAATTGTGCTGCAGTCGTGTCAGACCACCGTGCAAATACATTGTAACAAACCATCAGATGTGTGAGCGAAACCATGTGAAGATGTCAAATAGATCTCATAGACTGTAAGCTCTTGTGGTCAAGGCCTTTGCTCCCTATCGTTCATTGATTAATGTATAAACACCACAAATCAGATAATACAGAGTAATATGTCCCCCATGATATGTACAGCGCTGCGGAATATGATGGCGCTACAGAAATAAAGATTTACTGTTAGCACATTGTGAAGAGTGTAGTTCCAGCTCTATTATATAATATAAATCAGCGATACCTCATGTACCCGTTCATTTATTAACTCCCCGCCCTTGTGTTCAGGCCAGTTACGGCGTGGAAGATCCGGAATACGCAGTCACGCAGCTGGCGCAGACCACAATGCGCTCCGAACTCGGGAAACTGACCTTAGACAAAGTCTTCAGGGTAAGTTTGTTTGGTTACTTGTATCTGTCAGCAGTCGTGTTATCCACAGCAAGAGCCCCCCGTGGTAATATGCAGCGCCATTGAATGTGCAGACCATTAAAATCACATTGTATTCTGCAGCAGGATTGGCCACCTGGCGTGCCCTGACCACACTGTTGCCAGCTGTATTTTGGTGCATTGGGGCATGCTGGCACGTAGTGTTGTGATGTGCTATAGGATTGGCCCCAGCCTGGCGGTGCCCGGAACCACTGGTGCACTGTATGGGGCATGGGGCATGCTGCACGGTAGTGAGTAGACTATAGGATTGCCCAAGCACTGGCGGTGCCCTTAACACGTGGTTGCCAGGCTGTAAACGGGAACATTGGGGCAGCTGCACTGATGTGATGTACTATAGGATTGCCACAGCCTGGCGTGCCCTGACCACTGGTGCCAGCTGTATGGGGGCATTGGGGATGCTGCAACTGGTTAGTGGAGTGGATAGGATTGCCCACCTGGCGGTGGCCCTGAACCACGTGGACAGCTGTATGGGCATTGGGCATGACTGACAATGGTATGATGTAGTTATGGATTGCCAAGCCGGGCGGTGCCCTGACCACTGGGCCAGCTGTATGGGGTCACTGGACTGACTTGACACTGGTATGAAGTATCTATAAGGATTGTCCAGCACTGGCGGTTGCCATGACCAATCTGGTGCACGTACGGGGCATGGGGCATGCTGCACTGATAGTGTGTAAGCTATAAGGATTGCCACCTGGCGGTGACCTGACCAATGGTGCCAGCTGTATGGCTTGGGGCATGCTGCACTGGTAGTGATGTAGCTATAGGATTGCCCACGCTGGCGGTGCCCTGACCACTGGTTGGCCAGCCTGTGTACGGGGACATTGGGGCATGCGCACTGGTGGTGATGTAGCTTGAGGATTTCCCAGCCTGGCAGTGCCCTGACCCACTGTGCCAGCTGTATCGGCATTGGGGCATGCTGCACTGGTGGTGTGTAGCTATAGTTGCCCCACCTGGCGGTTGCCCTGACACACTGGTTCCAGCTTAACGGGGCATTGGGGCATGCTGCACCGATAGTGATTAATAGCTTATAGGAATTGCCCAGCCTGGCGGGTGCCTGACCACTGTGCGCTTGTATGGGCATGGGCTATGCGCCCTGGTGGTTGATGTAGCTATAGGATGCCCACCTGGCGGTGCCCGACCCTGGTGCCAGCTTGTAGGGGCATTGGGGCATGCGCATGGTAGTGATTGTTACTATAGGATTGTCCACTGGCGGTTGCCCTGACACCGGTGCCAGCTGTATGGGGCATTGGGGCAGTGCTGCACGGGTAAGTGATATGCTATAAGGATTGCCCAGCCTGGGCGGTTTGCCCTGACCACCGGTGCCATGTTATGGTGCCTTGGGGGCATGCTGCACTTGTAGTGACTTGTAGGATATAGGATTGTCCAGCTGCGTGCCGACCGGTGCCGCTGTAGGCATTGGAGTGCGACGTAGTACAGGATGCACCAGGCTTGCTGGCCATGGGGCCATGTTGGGGCATGCTGCTGCACACTGGTGATGAATGTAGCATGGATTGCCCAGCTGGCGGTGCCCTGCCAACGTTGCCAGCTGTATGGGCATGTGGCATGCTGCACTGGTAGTGATGTTACTAATTAGGATTGCTCCAGCTCGACTGTGCTGACCACCGGTGCCCTAACTGTATGGGGATGTGGTGATGCTGCCCTGGTAGTGATGTAACTATAGGATGGTGCCGCATGGCTGCGGGCCCTGACCACTGGTGCCAGCTGTAATGGGGCATTGGGAGCCTGCACTGGAGTGATGTAGCTATAGGATTGCCGCTCTGGCGGTGCCCTACCACTGGTTGCCCTGTAATGGGGCATTGGGCATGCTGCCACGTGTGGTGATGTAGCTACTGAGGATTGCCATGGCGGCCCCTGACCATGTGTGCCAGCGTGATGGGGCATTGGGGCATCTGCACGGCTGTGATTGCTATAGATGATTGCCCGCCTGGCGGTGCCCTGACCCGGTGCCAGCGTCTTGAGGGGCAATTGGGGCATTGCTGCACGCTTGTATATGTAGCTCATCGAGATAGCCAGCCTGGCGGTGGACGGACCCACCGGGTGCCAGCTGTATGTATGGGGCATTGGGGCATGCTGCACTGGTAGTGATGTATTAGCTATAGGATTGCCAGCCTGGCGGTTGCCCTGACCACCGGTGCCAGCTGTACGGGGCATTGGGGCATGCTGCACTGGGTGGTGATGTAGCTAAGGATTGCCCAGCTGGGCGTGCCCTGACCACTGGTTGCCAGCTGTATGGGGCATTGGGGCATGCTGCACTGGTGGTGATGTAGCTATAGGATTGCCCAGCCTGGCGGTGCCCTGACCACTGGTGCCAGCTGTACGGGGCATTGGGGCATGCTGCACTGGTAGTGATGTAGCTATAGGATTGCCCAGCCTGGCGGTGCCCTGACCACTGGTGCCAGCTGTACGGGGCATTGGGGCATGCTGCACTGGTGGTGATGTAGCTATAGGATTGCCCAGCCTGGCGGTGCCCTGCACACTGGTGCCAGCTGTATGGGGCATGGGGCTGCTGCACTGGTGTGATGTAGCTATGGATTGCCAGCATGGCGGTGCCCTGACCACTGGTGCCAGCTGTATGGGGCTTGGGGCAGCTGCACCGATACCATAAGTAATCGAATCTGCAACCCTACACTTTAGCAAAACTCTGATAAGGACATGAGGCAGCCACAAGGTTATACTCGCTGTGCGCCCTGCAGCTGTTTCTTCTGTTATCAGACAATCCAACATGAGAATGCGATCGAGTCCTGTTCTCATCCATCAGAGAGTCCACCCGCAGCCATATAGTCTTGTCTTCTCCATCCCAATCACTAGACACATGAGCAGATATTGAAGACCTGGGATCAAAAGTTTGTTTTATTATTCTTTGTGACGCCCTGACATCAGCCCTAAACCTCACGTGTTTTCTGTGCTCCTCAGGAGAGGGAATCGCTAAACTCCAGTATTGTGGAGCTATAAACCAGGCTCCGAGACTACTGGGGGATCAAGTGTTGCGGTACGAAATTAAGGAATCCACGTGCCGCCCAAGGTCCGGAAGCCATGCAGATGCAGGTAGGTTGTTACTGCTGTTCTGTAAGGGGTTGTGTCCGCTGCGCTCACGTTACATCCGTTTTCTAGACGCAGTCTCATGGTTAACAGGGAGGGGCGTGGCAGATCGTTATATAAGTTTCGGTTAACGAGCACCAGATGTTTTGCTTATCGAACACATGTCGAATTGTATGAGATCGGTCCAAGCCGCGCCTCATTCCGCTTGGATTGCGTTCCATTCTTGTGCTAGCCCCCCCCCCCCCCCTCCGGAGGATATAATGCTGTGGCCCGTCTCGCTATTTTGTGCTGCGGCCCCTCCAGCCAACGCAGTCCCAAACCATGCCTACCCATCATTTTAGGATTCGGACCACCACCAGTCATAAGCGATCACAGGTTCTAGCCATGTGCTGTCCTGTTCTTCTGGGCCCTGACACATTTATATTTACTTAAAGGGAACCTGTCATTTTCACATATACAGGTAGTGGCAGGTCCTATAGAGCCTAGAACTATCTGACCCCCTTCTTGTAGCTAAAAATAGTTTCCCTCAGATCCCCATAAAATCGAGTTATAAACCTGCTTGGTATCTAGGGATCTTGGAGCTAGTCGAGGGGCGGGCCTAATGTCATGTGATCAGGGTGACATCATCACAGGTCACTTACTTATTTTAACATTAGCAAACTACATATCTGACCACATAAAACAATCTCAAGCAGCCTCCATGGACTTCTCTACGCTACTCTATGAGATATAGGCTTGGTGCAGTTTTTAATGCTAAAAATCTAAAGGACCTACCTAGATGTCACCCTGGTCACATGACATTAAGCTGCATACAGAGATAGGATGGGGAGGAGCTGTGGATTCAGGCAAGGAGGCACGCCCACCTCGACCCATTGTAGCCATGCTTAGATACCAGGTAAAACTATAAAGTTGGATACATGGGAATCTCAGGGGAATCATTTTTAGCTATGTGTCTGCGTTGAGCTCCGTGTCCTGCTGTCAGGCGAATGTGACTTTCTCACCTTATTTTTAAATGAGATTGAGTCAAGTTTGAGGCTGCAGAGGGATGTCGGCCCCTCTTTATATAGTTTCCCCAAATCATTTTTCCCTGTGTTGTATAAAAAGTTAAACTGAATAAAAAATGTATTTAAAAAAAAAAACGCCCCTATCTTCTTAGCACCTACAAACATGCTGCTGTTTGTAAAAGATAAGGATCTCATCTTTCAGTGACATCAGGCGTATGTAATAAGATTTGACGGTTCTTATCTTTAGTATGACACCAGCAGCACGTGTTCTAGGTGTATGGAACAGAAGTAAGAGTCTGAAGTGACATTACCGCTGCAACCACAAAACTTGACTCGTCTCATGAGAAAATGAGGTGAGAAGAGTCACATTTGCCGGACTTTGGTGGAGATTTTTCTGAAGTAAATGGATGATTTTCACATACAGAGAGAATTCTAGAAAGGACATTCATCCCCTGGTGACAGGTTCGGTTTGAGCTCCCTCTAGTGGAGACAGGAGGCAGCTATGTTTTTATGGAGACTACAGCTCCACAGTAAGAGTGTAAAGATGGGACCTGTCCGCGTGTGGTGCGTGATCGCTGTATGGATTCTCCTCAGGTGAGGCCGAGCGCAGGAAGAGGGCGATGGTGCTTGGAATCGGAAGGGACCAGGGAATCGCATCAATGTGGCCGAGGGGAAAAAACAAGCCCAGATTCTGGCGTCTGAGGCAGAGCGAGCGGAACAGATCAACCAGGCTGCAGGTAAGTTACTGGGGTAAGTTCCTATAAACACATTGATATCACTAGGAGCGACACATCAACCAATATACTGAGATCTTATTGGTTGAGCCTGAGGAGTCCAGTCAGTATGGGACATGTAAGGACCTGATCCTGTGTCATGTCTCGGGGACCACTGATCACTGGGGTCCCGTGGTGGAAATCCCCCTTTTAACTGGGTCTCTGTTCCAGGTTTTACCCCATCTGATCTAGCAGCTCTTCAGTTGGGAGACCTGACCTGTTAAAAAAAATCTCCAAAGTCATGTGACCGAGAAGAGATGAGTCAAGATTATAGGACAGGAGGGATAGTGGGACTTCAGAGGCCCCGATTGTCTTAGTACATAGAAACATTGTTATGGTGGTCGATTAAAGATGTTCTAGGGGCTATAGAAGAGAGATGGGGGCGTCTGATTGATCCTTCCTCTGCAGAATCTACGGTCTCAGGTAAAATCTGACGTCTCTGCTTATTGTCACATGACTTTGGAGGAGTTTGTTTTATGGGTTAACAGTAAGAAATCACATAAAGAGGGAAATAATGAGAGATAAAACCTGCTGACAGGTTCCCTTTCATTACTTGCTGCTTATAAACAATTCGTGGGTGATATTGATACTGGAAAGGAAATGAGATGTCAGGTTTTCTCTTTTTTTTTTCTATATAATTTAGGTGAAGACAAATGCAATTCTAGCCAAAGCCAAGGCCCGGGGGAGGCGATACGTCTGGTGGCGGACGCCTCACTCAGAGGTAATGGCTCTACACCTGACCTCGGAGTCCAGCACAGTCATTTTTCAGATCTTAAATGCAGAAAAACCTTTGCACATGAATGTGCAGTCATATATGATGCTATGAATCCTGCTGTGATTGTCCAGCAGACAGGATTCCATGCATCTCATTCACGTGTGATGCAAGGACTCCCTCCATCTATAGATCAGACAGCATACAGTTGTCGGTGCAGGGACCTCATGCAGAAAAACATGTATGCTGGCTGCTACCACTGGTGTAGCATACAGCGGCTGGATAAGGGGAGGAGGTGAGCGCTCCTCTCTGTCCCCTCTCATAGGGAGACGTGCAGATACATGTATCTATGGCAAAAGACAGAACATGCTTTTTTTTTTGTGGTTGAGGTAACACAAGTGCGCTCACGTACCGTGCTGTACACAATGCCGTTATGCTTGTAGGATAGCATGGCCGCCATACTCTGCTTCCTACATCCCCCCCCTTTCTGCAGGAAATAGCATCGGGTCCTCTGCTCTTCTCTACGGCTGAGATACTGGGTGTGCTTTTATGTACTGGGCCTATTGTACACGAGGCGATGACTAAATAGCTACAAACTGATGGTTGTGGTTGTTCTGTGAGTCATGGACCTGCTGTTCTTCGCAGAGCGGGGGATTGATGCTTGGAGTCCCCTCCTCACCACTGTGTTCCATACTGTAATGATTGTCTGTTGTCTGTTTTTGCCTTTGCCACAACCGAGTGTTAATTCTTACATTACCTGGTGCTAGTTTGTGCCATGTTTCCCCAACAGACCACCAATGTACATCCCTTTAATTTGCTACAGTGTGTAAAATGAATCACATTGAATCCTGAAGAAGCTCCAATAATTAGATCTACTAGCATCCATCCTGATAAACCAGGGACATTACCCTAGATCCAGGCACCGGGACTGTGGTATCTTCATATACGGTTATCATGGCTCCTTCATCTAATATCAACATTTACAATTATGCTAATGACCCTGAAAGGGCCTTTGTGGTTTTTTTCAATCCCCCTCCTTGTTGCAACTTCACAGGGCTGTTACAATGGGGAGAACATATCTCCCTCTGCCTATGTAATTAGCAGCAGCAGGAAGTGCGGGGAAAGTGGAGGCTGAGTGCTCATTGTAACAGCCATGAACTACACGCAGGAGGCATTGGCTATTTCCCCTTTCTGATCATGGACTTTATAAAAGGCTATTAGAAGAAGGAGACTATGGACAACAAATATAAGAGGTTTACCCCGTACGGGCCTGATCTAGAGTAATGTCGGTGGTATCAGTATGGTATTTGATTTTGATTTTTGTATCCCCTTAGCACGGCAATGCTGCGGCGTCGCTCTCTATAGCGGAACGTACGTTAACGCCTTCTCAAACTGGCGAAAGAATCTAACACCATACTCCTGCCCTCAAACACGGGAGAATCAGCAGCATAGGTGACCCAGGTTGTATCTAGAAATGTGTCAACTACAAACTCCCAGCATGCACTGAGAAATGGTAACATTTCTTCTCCTGTCTACAGGCTATGGGAATTTATACCACGTGACCAAAAACATGCAAAACAGCCCCTCAGCAAAACCGCCAGCGCTGGCAAATTCACAGAGACGGAGGAGATGAAGCAGATGTTCCTGACGGGGGCGCTATAGACCGCTGCACCAGAGGTCGCTGCTTAATTAGGAGATTTTGTATTTTAAGTATGATTTGTCACATAATATATGATTTCAAAGAAACCTGTGTCCCCGTATTATTCGTAGTTTGTATGCGACAATTTCACAATCTGTTCAACGCAGAAAGGTTTCCGGCGCAGGTGGGTTAGAATATCTACTGCACATATACAGTTCTGGTTTCTCCTTTATCTATGGAAGATAAGAGATTTTTATGTGTAGCTGCATTGGGTGTATTCACTGGTACTCCAAAGGGCTTGGTGGTGTACAGTGCCCCCTCCAGGGCTGTAGCATCACGGCTGTTGCACCCCCCCCTCTTTCTTCCTGCTGTTAATCTCAAACAGTGTAAGGCGCATCATCAATCTCGCCTTCTATCTTGCCGGGCATATACGTCCATTACCCACCTATGGCAATGGGCGTACGGCGCCTAACGGAGTGGTACGGTGCCGACGTTTCTTACTTTCTCCGTAAATATGGCGCTATGCGCCATAATATTTCTATAGAGAGGTGGCGGGGTGATGCCGCTTACCCCTCCTCCTCTCCCTGGCACTGCCGCGTGCCCACGCGCTACGGTACGGGAGGCAAACGGCAGTGTGAATGTAGCCTAAGAGGAAATTGAGCCTGGACAGTATAACAGCCTGTGAAGCTAAACAATACTGAAATATAATAATAGAAAATCATACACACGATGGGTAGCGTGCCTCCCAAATGTCCAGATCCAGTAATATATAAAAATGGTTTTCGTTGGTGAACCCATAAGGAAATTGCGGCCAATGTCCGAATGCCACTTTTGCTATTTTGCGGCACAATTTTTTGTTTAAAAGCCAAAATAAAAGGTCACAGTCCCCAAAATGGTTCAAAGTAAATGTCATCACATTCTGCAAAAGATACACATCAACACAGCTCCATGCAACAGCGTTTGAAATGTCGCTGGTTATCAGGAAGGATTGTGATGGGAGGTTTCCTATGTACGGATATTGCCAATGCTTCCCTGTGAAGGGCTCTTCACTATGGGCCGAGCCGTTGATGCTTAAAGAGCAGAATGCAGCTTTCTGAACGCACACTGCAGCTTCTCTCTCCCTCTGCACCGCACACTGCAGCTTCTCCTCTCCTCCTCCCTGCATGCACACTGCAGCTTCTCCTCTCTCCTCCCTGCAACAGCACACTGCAGCTTCTTCTCTCCTCCCGCACGCACAGCGGCTTTCTTCCTCCCTGCACCGACACACGCTTTGCTTCTTCTCCTCCTCCCTGCACCGCACACTGCAGCTTCTTCTCCTCCTCCCTGCACCGCACACTGCAGCTTCTCCTCTCCCTCCTCCTGCACCGCACACTGCAGCTTCTCCTCTCCTCCTCCCTGCACCGCACACTGCAGCTTCTCCTCTCCTCCTCCTCCCTGCACCGCACACTGCAGCTTCTCTCCTCCTGCCCCGCGCACGCTGCAGCTTCTCTCTCCCTCCCTGCCCCGCACGCTGCAGCTTCTCCTCTCCTCCTCCCTGCCGCACGCTGCAGCTTCTCCTCTCCCTCCCCTGCCCGCACGCTGCAGCTTCCTCTCTCCTCCTCCCTGCCCGACGCTGCAGCTTTTCTCCTTCCTTCCTCCCTGCCCCGCACGCTGCAGCTTCTCCTCTCCTCCCTCCCTGCCCCGCACGCTGCAGCTTCTCCTCTCTCTCCTGCGCGCCACGCTGCAGTCTCTCCCTCTCCTCCTCACTGCTGCCGCACTGCAGCTTCTCCTCCCTGCCCGCACGCTGCCAGTTCTCCTCTCCTCCTCCCTGCGCCGCACGCTGCAGCTTCTCTCTCTCCTCTGTGCACCACAACGCTGCAATTCTCCTGCTCTCCCCTGACGCGCCAGTGTTATGTGCCATGTCATACTCTCAGTGAGTCTGGTGAGATGCTCCCTTGTAGGTATATGGCCATTTCCAATATGATCTATGTGCTAAAAAAAGCTTCACAGACCCTAATCATATGAATATCCTCTATCATTATAATGTGGAGTCACTACAGTCCCAGCACGTCCCTCCTGCAGCCACAGTTCTTCCTATCTCACTGCGAGACATACTGCAGAGTACCCCGGCCGCCAGCCGCTAGATGCCGCACGTCGCCATCTCTGTGGTGACACGGCCCGACTCTATGGTGCTCTATCTGTGGGCCCGCGTTATCGCTCGCTCCTCTCTAGGTAGTGGTGTGCCCTGGTGACGTTGCTCTGCGCCTCCTTCCGGGTCCTCCTGACCTCAGACTCCATGTGAGGACATGCGGCGGCGGCTCCCAGGTAACTGCGGGGTTCACTCACCCTCAGGTTCTGTGTCACTTATTGGTGTTTTATTTTTCACATTATAGTAATCCTGCATGCGTCTTATTCACCTTTTAACTCTGATAGATTCCTTTAAGGGGAGAGATTGGGGGATGGAGTTTATATCCAGCCTGTACATGTAATAGAGGGGTGCAGTATATACTGTGTCCTATACCCTATACCAGCCTGTACATGTTAATAGAGGGGGTGCAGTATATAACTGTGTTCTGTATACCCTATATCCAGCCTGTAGTAGTAATAGAGGGGGTGCAGTATATACTGTGTCCTGTATACCATATATTACCAGCCTGTACATGGTAATAGAGGGGGTGCAGTATATACTGTGTCCCTGTATACCTATATCCAGCCTATATGTAGTAAGAGAGGGGGTCAGTATATAATGTGTCTGTATACCCTATATCCAGCCTATATGTAGGAATGGGGGGTGCAGTATATACTGTGTCCTGTATACTCTATATCCAGCCATATGTAGTAATAGAGGGGTGCATATATACTGTGTCCTTTAACTCTATAATCCAGCCTATGTATAATAGAGGGGGTGCAGTATATACTGTGTCCTGTATAACCCTAATTCCAGCCTATATTAGTATAGAGGGGGTGCAGTATATAATGTGTCCTGTATACCCTTATCCAGCCTGTACATGTTAATAGAGGGGGTGCAGTATATACCTGTGTCCTGTATATACCCTATATCCAGCCTGGTACATGTTAATAGAGGGGGTGAGTATATACGTGTCCTGATACCCTATATCCAGCCTGTACATGTATAGAGGTGGGTGCAGTATATACTGTGTCCTGTATACCCTATATCCAGCCTATATGTAGTAATGAGGGGGTGCAGATATCCTGTGTCCTGGTATACCCTAATCCACCTGTACATGGTAATAGAGGGGGTGCAGTATATACTGTGTCCTTATACCCTATATCCAGCCTGTACGGTAATAGAGGGGGTTGCAGTATATACTGTGTCCTGTATACCTATATCCAGACCTATATGTGTAATAGAGGGGGGTGCAGTATATACTGTGTCCTGTACCCTATATCCAGCCTATATGTAGTAATAGAGGGGGTGCAGTATATACTGTGTCCTGTATACCCTATATCCAGCCTATATGTAGTAATAGCGGGGGTGCAGCATATACTGTGTCCTGTATACCCTATATCCAGCTATATGTAGTATAAGAGGGGGTGCGTATCATACGTGCCTGATACACCCTATATTCAGACTATATTTCGTAATACGGGGTTGGTCAGTATATACTGTGTCCTGTATACCCTATACAGCCCTATATGTAGTAATAGAGGGGGTGGCAGTAATACTGTGTCCTGTATACCCTATATCCAGCCTAATGTAGTAATAGAGGGGTGCAGTATATACGTGTCCCTGTATACCCTATATCCGCCTATATGTAGTAATGCAGGGGGTGCAGTTATATACTGTGTCTGTATACCCTAATCCAGCCTAATGTAGTAATGGGGGTGCAGTATATAATGGTCCTGTATACCCTATATCCACCTGTACATGTTAATAGAGGTGGGTGCAGTATATCCTGTGTCCTGGTATCCCTATATCAGCCCGATATGTAGTAATAGAGGGGTGTGCATATAGTCCTGTTACCCTTATCACCTGTACATGGTAATAGAGGGGTGCAGTATTATACTGTGTCCTTATACCCTAATCCAGCCTGTACATGGTAATAGAGGGGTGCAGTATATACTGTGTCGGTAGTACCCTATATCCAGCCTGACATGGTAATAGAGGGGGTGCAGTAATATTGTGTCCTTATACCCTATATCCCGCTGTACATGTTAAGAGAGGGGTGCAGTATATCCTGTGTCCTGTATACCCTATATCCAGCTGTACATGGTAATAGGGGGGTGCCAGTATATTACTGTGTCCTGTTACCCTATATCCAGCCTGTACATGGTAATAGAGGGGGTGCAGTATATGACTTGTGTCCGTATACCTATATCCACTGTACCTGGTAATAGAGAGGGGTTGGCAGTATATTAACTGTGTCCTGTATACCCTAAAATCAGCCTGTTATGTGTAATAGCGGGGGTGCAGTATATCTTGGTCCTGTATACCTATATCCAGCCTATATGTAGTAATAGAGGGGGGTGCAGTATATACTGTGTCCTGTATACACTATATCAGCCTATATGTAGTAATAGAGGGGGTTGCAGTATACTGTGTACCTGTTACCCTATATTAGTATAGAGGGGGTGCAGTATATACTGTGTCCTGTATACCCTATATGTAGTAATAGAGGGGGTGCAGTATATACTGTGTCCTGTATACCCTATATCCTACCTATATGTAGTAATAGAGGGGGTGCAGTATATACGGTGTCCTGTATACCCTATCTCCAGCCTGTATGTAGTAATAGAGGGGGTGCAGTATATACTGTGTCCTGTATCCCCTATATGTAGTAATAGAGGGGGTGCAGTATATACTTTGTCCTGTATACCCTATATCCAGCCTGTATGTAGTAATAGAGGGGGTGCAGTATATCCTGTGTCCTGTATACCCTATATCCAGCCTATAGTAGTAAGTAGAGGGGGTGCAGTAATACGTGTCGTATACCCTATATCAGCCTATAGTAGTAAGTAATAGGGGGTGCCAGTATATACTGTGTCCTGTATACTCTATACCAGCCCTATATGTATAATAGAGGGGGTGCTATATACTGTGTCCTGTATACCCTAATCCAGCCCTATATGTAGTAATAGAGGGGGTGCAGTATATACTGTGTCCTGTATACTCTATATCCAGCCTATATAGTTAATAGAGGGGGTTGCCAGTATATACTGTGTCCTGTATACCCTATATCCACGCCTATTGTAGTAATAGAGGGGGTGCGTATATATTATACTGGCCTGTATACCCTATAATCCAGCCTATAGTGTAATAGAGGGGTGCAGTATATACTGTGTCCCTGTATACTCTATAATCCCGGCCTTATAGTTAGTATAGAGGGGGTGCAGTATATACGTGTCCCTGTATACCTATATCCAGCCATATGTAGTAATAGAGGGTGTGCAGTATATACGTGCCTGTATCCCCTATATCCAGCCTATATGGTAGTAATAGAGTGGGTGCAGTATATACTGTGTCCTGTATCCCCTATATCCAGCCTATATGTAGTAATAGAGGGGGTGCTAGTATATACTGGTCCTGTAACCCTATATCCAGCCTAATATGTAGTAATAGAGTGGGTGCAGTATATACTCGTGTCCTGTAATCCCCTAATATCCAGCCTATATGTAGTAATAGAGGGGGTGCAGTATATACTGTGTCCTGTATACCCTATATGTAGTAATAGAGGGGGTGCAGTATATACTGTGTCCTGTATACCCTATATGTAGTAATAGAGGGGGTGCAGTATATACTGTGTCCTGTATACCCTATATCCACCCATATATGTAGTAATAGAGGGGGTTGCAGTATATACTGTGTCCTGTATCCCCTGATATCCGCCTGTACATGGTTAATATGCGGGGGGTGCAGTATAACGTGTCCTGTATACCCTATCTCCAGCCTATATGTAGTAATAGAGGGGGTGCAGTATATACGTGTCCTGTATACCCTATATACCAGCACTAGTATGTAGTAATAGAGGGTTCAGTATTATCTTGCCTGTATTCCCCCACCCCTTAATAATCCAGCCTGTACATGTAATAGAGGGGTGCAGTATATACTGTGGTCCTTATCCCTAGTGCAGATAATATAATGTTAGTACAATGAGCCGGACTGCTGGTCATGGGAGTGCGAGGTTCTGGATCGGGCACTGTTCACACTATAGATCCTCTACTGATCAGTTTCTTGCACGTTGGCATTATCGCTATTAGTAAATATCTTCTGCTTCAGGACGTCTACAGAAACCAGAGACATGACCCAGTGTGAACAGACCTAATGGGTCCATGCCGAGGCTCGGCTGCGCCGACAGTGTGGCTGTATATCACAGTGTATCCACAGAGAGATATCGCCTGATGTTTGGGTTCGTCCAGTACCCGGACATATTGCGGATTACCCCCAAGCAACCAGCCAGGGCTGTGATTGGCCAGGGGTGCGCCCTGCAAGACGTCCGGTCCTGCAGCTAAACCCAACAATCTGGTCCATTCGTCTCTATCACATGTTCAGGATTTTTACTTTAAGGTTGTGTTCAAATTATGATTTGTGAGCCGGAGGAGAGCTCTCACCATCCAGATGAGTTAGACCTAAAATTTCCACAGTTTTACCGGTAATGATGCAAAACACACGTGTTACTCCTCCTGCTGCCCTATTTCTAAACCGTAATTTGTGCGCACCTGTGTGCTTGTAAGCCTCAGGAGTCCCCTAAAATCCCTGGGAGCTGCACTGGCAATAGTCTCCTGTTCTGAAGTTTTTGCCAGGGGTAGGGGAACACTTCCACCCCCAGGGGCTTTCTCAGGATTCCGGAATTCCCCGCTACATCACATCCATTCCCTGATTCTACAGAAAACTCCCTGATACTGAATGTGAACACTGTCATATCGACAGAGCCCATGTAAACCTCTCTCCGGAGTTGTGGGGTATAATGGGTACATTTGTGGAGTTGATTTATAAGACTGGAAGTAAATGCTCTGATTGTATAGAAGATGCCGCAATATTACAAGTGATACCTCTGTATGGGCCACAGGACTAAAAACTTTTTACAATTATAATCGACCTTCTTTCTGATTGGTGGACACCTTCCCACTGATCATGTGACAAGATAGACGGGTTATTCCTATAGGGACTAATGTCTGGTTCTCCCTATTACCTAGAGGACAATACAATGTGTGACCTTCTGCAGAATCTCAATAACAAAGGGGGGGGGGGGTCCTTATCACAAAGGCAGGAGGTGAACAAACAGCACGAACAACGGTCTAGTAGACAGAAATCCTTAGAGTGACCTATAGCGATACTAAGAGAAGTTTCACCCATTGTATGCAATGGATACAACATCCGCTTCAGTAACAGTAACCTTTAGGATGTGTTCACATGGTGCGATTATAAAGTGTACTGGAAAATACCTTGTAATACCTACAGGTAAAGGGATCCGGTCACCAGGTTTTACCCCAATAAAATTTCTGGTCCCCTCAGGTCTGGTATGAGATGTCCTTTCTAGAATTCCATATTTTATGTGAAATCTCACCCGTTTCCTATATAAAAAAAAATCTCCCACAAAGTCAGGCAAATATGACTCATTTCACCTCATTGTCACATGAGACGAGTGATGTTTTGTGGTTGCAGGAGTAGTGTCACTTCTGTTTTACTTCACCTTGAAACTTGCTTTTTGGATCATATAAAAGATAGTCTCATCTTTCAGATGACATCAGGCTTATGGTTCTGGGAGCTACAGAACTGGAACTTCAGACAGTTAAAAAGAAGGCAGGAACTGGATCTTTATCTGCAACTTGCATTTCCAACGATGTCTTTAGCTGCCGGTTCTCTCTAGTTTTGTAGCTTACAGAACCAAAAGTTTGATGAGATCTGAAAGATGTGTTGCTTATCTTTAATATGACACCGGCAGCATGTTTCTAGGTGCTATAGAACGTTAAGGTCTTCTGAAGTGACACTACCCCGGCAACCACTAAACTTGACTCATCTCATGTGAAAATGAGTCATATATACGGCGGCATATCAGTCCCGATTACAGTCTGTGGTGCCTGGTCACTGTGCGGTGAGCACACAGCAAAATACAGGACATGTCCTATATTTTGCTGTGTTATGGCGCCGGCCGCTAGCTTCTCTATGGAGAGGGGAGGGGTGAGCAGCGCTGATCCGTCCTCCTCTTCTGCGCTCTGCTGTGAATGTACCCCAAGACTGACACATATACCGGTAGTGATGTAATAATAGACATTTGTATACATGTTAGAGCGCCCCCTGTAGACGTTGTACCAGTGTGTGTGACGTTGTGATTTTTGTCTCGCTCAGGATGAAGAGGCTGCTGCTGATGCTGCTCCTGGCCTGGCTCTCCATCTCCTTCTATTCCGGCATTTGGCTCTTCATGAGCGGGTTCCTTCTCATGAGGATTGAGCTCGGTAATCAGAGTCAGTGCTCCTCGCCTCCGTCTGCCGCTCCTCACCTCCAGGACGCGCGCTGCTGGTTCCCGCAGAGGTTTGATAAAGCCGTTATAGTTATTATCGATGCTCTCAAATACGACTTCGCCAAATACAACCCGGAAAACGACAACCCTAAACCGTATGAGAACAAGCTGGGGGAGATCCACCGGCTCTGCAGCGCTCAGCCACGACATGCCAGGCTGTACCCTTTCCGAGCCGACCCTCCTACCACCACCATGCAGAGGATTAAGGGCTTCACCACGGGCTCCCTGCCCACGTTTGTGGACCTGGGCAGTAACTTTGCCAGTTATGCCATTCAGGAGGACAACCTGATCCATCAGATGGTGTCTAATGGTGCGTATTGTCTTCACATTCCTAGTTACTGGGACAGTTACATTATATGTTATAAGGTTTTATAGAGGGATTCAATTGTATAAAATGAGTATTACTCACCTTACCGATCCCGGTCTATTACTGGATCCCCCTGGTCTAGTAACTGTATACTCGGACAGCTAATGGTCGCAGCTGTGACCCACTTCATCTCTTTCTGAGCCGCTGTTTTATGTCATTTCTCGTGTGTTGAGATAGAACCAGGAAGCAGAACCCGTTAAAGGGATTGTACCAAGTTTTCATATTATTCGCCATCCTGTGGACAAGCTGGTCGGTGAGGGTCTAACTGCTGGGGTCCATTCCAATCATGAGAACCGGACCCCAGTGATCCAGAAACCAGGTCTCCCATTCTCTTTTTGTAGGTGGAAGGGCAGGACGAGCATCTGTCCTGCTGCTCCATTCCATCGTATAGGAGTGTCAAATTGCAGAGAAAAGCGCCGAGGTATCTCCAGCACACTCAATCACTGTCTATGAGAGTGCTGGAGATACCTGAGCGCTGTGCTCTGCAATTTACAACACTCCCATTCTATTGAATTCTATTATTGAGAACATGATTCCCATTCTCTGGGTTGCTGGGGGTCCCTTTCCCATGTTCCAAGGGCAACTAGCAATTGTAGCCTCACTGATCACCTTGTTAGGATAAGGGATAACTTGCAAACTTAGTACAACCCCTTTGAGTATCAGAATAATATGGGTTGGAGTTGGGAATGTCCTTTATTTTTTTGGGCACTAAACCACCAGTATGTCATTATAAATAACTTATAGCTCCAGTTATCCCTGTATTACACCCGTATAAACCTGGCTAAAACATTTACTAGAACAATAATTCCACTGTTCTGTGTGAGCAGCTCCCAGTATGAGGGAAGTAATCCCTACTGATCTGTGTTACAGGAAAGCGAGTGGTGTTCATGGGGGATGACACCTGGGACGGACTCTTCCCCAAAAAGTTCTACAAGTCTTACTTCTTCCCGTCCTTCAATGTAAAGGACCTCCATACTGTGGACGATGGCATCTTACAGCATCTGTACCCTACTGGTAGGTGACGGTAGCCCAATATTTCCTGCGTTGTGTTTCCCTGTTCCCTACTTTTAGACTTCATTGTGGTCGTGTATTACATAAGACGCCTCGGGGATAACCATGTAATGCTTCATGCAAGTTCTATGGCTGCAATCAGTAATGGACCCAAAAGAACTGATTTACTGACTCGCAGAGTGTTAGGTCGGCATCTCAGTCTCTGGAAGGGCTGCCAAAGTCCTTCCCCTGCAGGATCTTAGGACTAAATAACAAATTCACTGCACATTTTGAAATCAGTTGACCGAGACTATACACATACACGTCCCTCGATGTGAAAAGGAGAATGGTGCCTCTAGCGCCTCCCTATGGAAGGAGCCTCCCTATGAGTCCGCTTCTGACTTTCATGTAGCCTTGACCTCATAGACATCCCACACCCTCCCCTTGTAGCTGCTCTCCCTTATTGTGTAGCATATGAGGGACCCAATGCTTCTCTAATCCAGCCTCTGATTTGTCTCTACAGTGGACGGAGGAGACTGGGATGTGATTATCGCTCATTTTCTTGGTGTGGATCATTGTGGGCACAAGCATGGACCAGACCACCCCGAGACTGCCAAGAAGCTGATGCAGATGAATCAAGTCATTGCGTGAGTATCTACTTATTCTTCAGCCAACTATTGGGGATATCCGGATTCTGTAACAGATACATTGTAATTCACATAATGAAATGTCTCCTTTCCTGCAGCTCTCTCATAGAACATCTGGATGACAAGACCCTGCTGGTGGTGGCTGGAGACCACGGGATGACAGACACCGGAGACCACGGAGGAGACAGCGAGAAGGAAGTGACTGCAGCGCTCTTCTTGTACAGCAAGGCGCCTCTGTTTGCTGAACAGCTGAAGACGGTAATGCTTTGGGTATGGGGAGCTGAGAAGGGTTAATAGCGCTTTTGGTTCCTTGAACACGAGCATACAGCCACGCGTGGGAGAGAGGACAGCGCTGCTCACCCCTCCTCTCTCCATAGAGTACCATGTCCTATATTTCTCTGTGCTCCCAGAGACTACGTGTGCTCAATGCACCATGACCTGGTGCCACATGCACCAATGGGGACTGATATCCGCGTACTCTGCTGACTGGTAGCAGTCCTGGACACATTCGTGTGTATGATGCCTAGACTAACTTCACACCTTTGTTTCTACACACGTGGCGCATTCAATGCAGAAAATCCGCAGAGTAATACAGTAGCATTAAAGTGAATGTGCTTTGGAAAATGTCATGTAAACGATGCAGACATTTTTCGTCACTTTTGCATCTTTGTGGAATTTCGCATGCGCTTTTTTTACCTTGAGATTTTACATTTTGCATGTAAATCCGCATCAAAAACCCACATAAAAACCTTGCACAATTTAAAGGCAATCGACCAATTAGATAATGGCCGGCTACACTCACTTACTGGTGTTCTTACAGATAGCTGCACTTATTTTATTTTTTCAGCAAAAAATCTTATTACCGAGGGGAAAAAAAAAGTTTTAAAATCATTGCAGTCGGGGGAGCGGGTTCTCAGGGCGTCGTTGCTATGGTGCTTGGCGCTTTGAAGATTTATGCACGCCTCTTTGCATCTCCTTCTCTGCAGTCGGCTTTGTTTTTAACTCTAGAATAAGATTTGTTTCCTGTAAATAGAATACAAGTCCCGTTATCGGTAAGAACCAGTAGGAGGGCCTAGCTCAGTTGGGCATTATATAAGTGGTCGATTTCCTTTAATGCAGATTTTTCGCATAATTATCTGCAATGTCTGCATTACCATGTTGCATTTCTATTGCTTTTTGAAATGCAATCGAAAGGCTCCACCCTGATCGCATTTCCAGTGTTTCCAGCATATGTAGTAAATGCAGTGCAGGGCCTGGAGGGAGGGGCAGGACTCATTCTAATTGTATTCATGGAACCTGGAGTCCTGCTCCTCCCCCCGGGCCCTGCACAAGGTGTAATCCAATGAATTCGATGTGACTGGAGCCTCCCTCTAACTCAGTGTGTGGTTGGGGGGGGGTGAAGCCTTTCAATTATGTTTCAACATGTGTCCATACAATCCTTAATATTGCGTTATTAATAGCGCACGCCGGTTTAGACTATTGAACACATTGGGGAAGGTCCATCCATTGAAGTCAATGCAGAACTTCCCTTCTGTAGTTTTAATTTTTCTCTCAAATGGATAGTATAACGGAAAGTCAAGACAGAGGTGTGAACAGGGCCATAGGGCTTTTCTGTAAATACTGGGTAGAGGGGTTGTCCATGTATACTCTGCTGCCAATCTGAGACTGGGCGGGGGAGGTGCAGCTGAACGCACAGGGTTAGTTTTGTGTATAAGCTCTTGCATGTCTTCCTCTGTTTGGATGCTGTTACACGGATTTTGGAATTGTGCAGTTGTTGCCATTAACCCAGTAATTATCTGATTGTCTTTTAGGAGGCCCCAGCTGTTCCTCAAGTGAACTTGGTCCCCAGCTTGTCGCTGCTGCTAGGTCTCCCCATCCCATACAGTAACCTGGGGGGTGTTATTGATGACCTCTTCGGGTGGCCTGAAGATAAAGTGTCAGCTCTGCTGTCAAAGACCACAGCTTACCACATCAATGTCCAGCAGGTAACATTGAATATCAGTATTTGTACAATATTATCTTCGTGCCATAACCTGGATTAGGCCGTAAATAGAGAAGCACATACGTCCTGCTAGAAAACTGCTCCATCTGAATGAGGACTTTACAAGTGTCAGAGATGAATTGGGCTACAGATTCTCTGTGGGTTCATACATTGGTGTGAAATCTGCAATGAATCTTCAGCATCATTGATGTTTCATTGGAAATTTGCCTCTTTATTTGAACTGAGCTTTTAAAGCCACATCTGCATGTAGTGGACTGTCATTTTCGTTGGATTGATCACAATGACCTTACTGTGTGATCAGTACATGATATCACACACATCAGCACATGATATCACACACCCGGTATTGTCATTATGGAAGGAATAGTCATTTGGGACACTCAGTCTTAAAGCAAACCTGTCACCAGGAATGTCATTTTTAACTTGTGACAGGTTCCAATAGTCTATTCTATGCTGATTTTAAAAATGCCATTGTCAGCATTCTGAATGATTTCAGCATTTTATAAAACTTTATTTCACATTAGCTGGCTCCTTTATTATATCATGTTTATGGGTTTTCCTCTCTTACAGGTGGCTCGCTACTTGGACTCCTATTCTCGGGCTGCTGGGGACCTACCTGCTGAGAAGCTGAGAGCTCTGGCAGATCTATTCACCTCCCTGACCTCAGAATATGAGCAGCTTATGTCGCAGCGGGATCAGCTATCTGAAGAGGAGCTGGAAATTCATCTGCAGAGGATCTTACAGAGGCAGCAGAGTTACCTGGACCAGGCCAGACATGTGTGTATGGAGTCCTGGGCTCGCTTCCACCCCATGCACATGCTCATGGGCTGCATCATCCTCCTCACCTCCTGTTTTTTCTGCTATATAATCGCTGAGGCTGGCTCAGTCTTGTCTTTGCCGTACAAGAATTTGCTAGGATATCCCCTACTCTTTACTATATCCGTCACTTCCGCCCTGGGCCTGGCAGTATGGACATCGGGGCTGGCGCTCGATCTAGTAACTGTCTGCGCTGCAGCAACTCTTATCTTCCAGATAAGTTTCTACTTTAACTTTCAGGCTAAGAAATCTTCCCCGTCGAGACGCCAGACACATCCAGTGTATCTGCTACTGTCAGGACCCTGCGTCGTGCTACTTTTCCGCTGTTGTTCTCTGTTTTCAGATAGTTACGTGGTAGCAGAAGGCAGCGTGGCACCTTTCCTTCTGACGTCTCTGCTCACAGTGACAGTGGTGAAACTACATTGGGATGGGAAACTCCTCCTCCCCACATTTACCCCTCTAGGAAGCGAGTCCTTGAAGCCTTCCCTGACCCCAGCTTACAGGAGGGATGGCTCCAGACTGATGTGGCTGCTGGCAGCATTGGGGATTTGTGTTAGACTTTCAGGGTTCTTCCATAATTGCCGGGAAGAGACCCCGGATTGTCAGCCCTCCTCCTTCCTATCTCCCCTCTCCAGCATCCGGGACCCCGACATTAAGAACGTCTCCTATGTTTTCTGCGTTGTGTTTCTGGGGTTCATGGTTTTCCTTGTTAGAAAGTGGCTGCAGCATTATGGAAACCTGAACATTGCCTCTCCGCTGGTGCTCTATGTGCGCTGGGGCTTCCCCCTTATAGTTTTAGGTATCGCTTGCTACTGGGCAGTGAGCTCTGGTACTGAAGATAGCCTCGCAAAGCTGAAGGAGCTGACACACCTGGCTCTGGTGGCCTGTCCTAGAGCAATCTATGCCATGGCTGGACTGGGCCTCCTGCTGATTCTGTGGAATCCTATTACTGTGTTTATGAAGAGCCGAGTCTCGGATCCTGACAACACGGTGACTACTTATCGGGGAGCCCCCAGCTCTGAGGCTGAACTGCAGCACGTTATCCCTCAGATCTACAGGAAAATGCAGCGCACGCTCAAGAGCCGCCTTCAACATGGAGGTGAGGGAGAGGACGGCAAGAAGGGGGTGTCAGTGGAGGCCTATGGTCTGGGCAGCGTGTACTCTGCCGCCATGGTCATCACCCTGTCTATTCTCACTCTGGTTCTCATATTGCTGCACAGTGAGAGGATGACCCCGGCCTTCCTGCTGCTCCTACTAGAGGCGGTTATCATCCTGCACATCCACGGACACGTCACCAACCTTTATAGTGAAGGAGTCGGTAAGTAGTCATAAATCACAGCAGTCATTTTGAGAGATGTTCATTGATAAACTATACGAAGTGTCAGCTTCAGAGGTCTAAGATCTTGTCGACCCAAAACTGCCAGAATGAAGGGGTCGAGGTCAGATTTTTAGGTCGGTCGGGATTCTAGATCATAAAACCTACCGTATCATATCTTGTTGCTCTAAAATGTGTCTGTATGTAGTGACACCTCAATGACTGTATGCTCCTTCTTTTCTGCAGAATTATTCAGTGTCCCGTGGTACTCAGTCCTGGCGTGGTCTCTCGCTGCCACCCAAAACTTTTACTCCACCGGTCACCAGCCAGTCTTCCCTGCCATCCACTGGAACTCGGCTTTTGTAGGATTTCAGGAAGGACACACAAATAATATTGTCCCAGCTCTGCTGGTGGCAGCTAACACCTTCTCAGCCAACATCCTATTCTCAGGTAACAGTCTGTAATATGGGGACACGTTAGATGCTACGTAGATCTTGGTTTACATTTGGATAGTTGGGGCTGGGGAGATCATGGAGACCACTAATTAATTGTTTCAATTATCTCTCCTGAGGAAGCCGGATCCTGTCTGTTGCTGCTTTGGCCTTTCCTGTGTGAAGCCCCCACTGGACGGAGACGGAAAGGAAAGAAGGAGAAGGAGGGGGGGACAGAAGACGAAGAAACACCCATGATGGAGATGAGGATACGGGAGGACCCAGACAGGTTTTCTGTGGCTTTGCTGCAGCTCGGGACCAAGTACCTCTTTATCCAGGGAGTGCAGGTACCTACCTTGTACTCTTGATAGTTTTATATTAGGCTTTACTTATAAAAGCAAAAAATGTGATCCGCATTCACAGTGAACAGCTCTCCCCTCTATAACTACCTTAAAATAAATGTCATTTTGTCTTCGTGTTTGAAAAAAATTCACTATATTCAAGAAAAGGTGAAAACTAGTAAAAAATCCCTCGTCCTCAGCATCTAATGGTTTGGATTATGACAATAAAGTCTTCAGGTGCAGTGAGGGGGGGGCTATGGATATAGAGGGTGGTCTATTGTTGGGGTCCAAAAGGATGGTATACTTTTAGTATACTCACCTCTGTGTGCGCCATCCTTTTGGACCCCAACAATAGACCACCCTCACATATCCTATAGAGTTTGGCAACTCCATATAGGAGATTATCCTCTGGAGGCAGCACCAGACAAAAATTCTCACCACAAAGCCTACAATAGTGTTGTGCCTATCTGCAGCACAACCAAAAACGGTGAGCACAATCTACAGCTTTATGTCCATCTGTTACCCCCTAAGATGTCACACTATTAGCGCTTCCTCCCTGTCCTTTGCCATTTTCTATACCCCATGGATATAGAGGGGGCAGGGCACCAGGATATTCCTGCCTGTAGGGGGATTACATAATAGGATTGTACTAGGGGATTGTAAGTAAAGTTGCACATTAAATTATTATTAAGTTTGATTTTCCAACTTTTTCAAATTTATCTTTTGTCACGTTTTTAGCTGCTGTCGTGCGTCTGCGCTGCCATGATTCTCCGCCGACATCTCATGGTCTGGAAAATATTTGCACCAAAGTAAGTCCAGTATAGTGCTGTTTATAGGGGGTTGAACAAGATATTATCTATCATCTATCTATATCATATCTATATCTATCTCCTATCTAATCCCAGCAATAAGTCAACACTGGTCATTATTCCATCATAAATAAAGGCCACCGCTGATATTTTTACACATCTCTTCTCTGATGCTGTTTGTTCCTGGTATTATTTTTTAAGATCCCTTTGCCCGGTCTGTTTTTGTTGTGCTGCTTGGACTGTCTTTACATATCTATGTACGGTAGGAAAGTCCAATCGGCACACTCAAAACAAAGTCAGGCTGGGTGCAGGCGTCACAGGACTAGGCCTCAAGTCCTCCAATAATAAATAATAGACAATGATCAGCACTTCAGTTGTAGTGGTAAAGCAAGATGTGCTCTTCTTTATTCAATATCAAGTGACAATAGCGACCTTTTGGCTCAAGAAGAACCTTTTTGAAGCCGAATAATAGAAGACAACATCTTGGTTCACCACTTACAACTGAAGTGCTGCTCATAGATACCAGATAAATATCTCATATTCATCTTGACAGTTGTCTGAGTACCAGCTGGATGCTCGCTCATATGCTTTGTAAGCAGTACAGGGGTCAGGAGCTATAGCATAGGTTAGCCATAACTTGTAGCTGACAGCTGACACTTTTGCTCCCCCTGGTAGAAGAGTGTATGTATATGCCACTGCCAGACACCTCTGATGATGTCACATCTCTCTGGAAAGAAAAGTATCGGCACATTGAAATCCATCTGCCTGATGCTTATCCCACCCAGTATCTGCCATCACGTGAGAGCAAGGAGGCTACAATATACAGTAAATGATACATTCTTACACGAAGTAAAGAACGTTCACCTCATCTACCAGAGAAGAGCTTTGGATGCAGATCTGGTTGTAACTAGAGCATGTCACATCACCTGAATGAGGAAAACAAATCTTCATTTTTGTTTGATATAAGCTGGCCAGTAGCCCCTCTGTAATGTTGTTTTCTTGTCTTTGCTTTCTGCCAGGTTCCTGTTTGAAGCTTTGGGCTTTGCAGTCAGCAGCCTCTTCCTCCTCCTCGGGATTGCTCTGGTTTTAAGGGTGGACTGTGCGGTCAGTAACTGGTTCAGGAACCTCACCCTCCAGCAGAACAGGTAGCGCTGGAGAACACAGAGGGTTAAAAGAGACGTGAATCACACAGTGCCTCAAAGGCGAGTGAACCCACTAGCCCAGGACACCGGCCACCAGCCCAGGACACCGGCCACCAGCCCAGGACATCGGCTTCTCCTGAATCTGTTCTCTGGATGGATTTCTGGCCATTTGGAACCATAAGCCATGAATGCCATTGTCTCGGAGACCTCAGGCCTCGCGCCCGGTGACCCCACTCCCTGTGTAACATTACAGTAAAACCAGACTCTGAACCCCAAGAATTCACTGTGCCAACCTGTGTGAGCTGATGTATGCTCAATAAATAAGAGGGCGCTTCATTACGGACCAGGGCGTCTGCCATTGCCGGAGTGATGGAAAAAAAACACCAAGGATTTTACAATTGTTAAGGATTAAAAAGAACTTGGGTCACGTTTCTTGTATTTTTTTATTTGTAACACATATTTAAAGGGGCGGAGTAGAGGTTGAACACTATAACTGCTTTCTTCAAACAGCGCCCCACCTGACCTGCAATACCGGCACACACCATGGTCAGCTGTGGCGCTGTTTCATGCAGGAAAGCAGCCATGTTTCTCAATCCTTTAATCTGAGTTTATTATACCTATGCCCCATGACTGGTGTGTCAAACATAGGGCCTAACAAGAGGTCAGGATTGAGGTCATAGATTGAAGAAGGATAAAAAATGGAATGGGAACCTATTGCGACAAAAGCCGTGGAGCCCACAGCCGTGCTTCTTATTTCTGTTCTGTGATATCTTTATTGTTTGCTGTGATGTCACTGCGTGCACTATCCTTGACCTTTGACATCACCTTGTGCTGATCTTGTGACATCAGAGTGCTTAATGTTTACATGGAGGGACATTACAGCGTCCTATATCCTCACAATGCACACAGTCATGTCATGCATGATGTACTAGCAGCTGACATTATTGTGTGGATAATCCCCATGCTATTATGTACTGGGTATCTGTGTATAGGCTACTGTGATGTCACTGTGCATAGTTTGCCATTACTGTGACATCATTGTGTATATTGTTCCTCCTCTCTGATGTCATTATGTGTGTAATCCACTAATATATGACATCACTGTGTGTGCCGGGGCTCCGGAGATATAGGTGTGTCATAGTATATAAGGCTGGAAAAAGAGGCAAGTGCGCCCCTCTCCGGCCTGCCCGCTGGAGGCAGAAGGTAGAAGGAGCTGCAGGAAAGATTTAGATTGCAGTTTGGAGAATTGTAGAAGTACATGCAGCCTCTTGTTTTGGAGCTGAACTTGGGGAAAGGGTGATGGAATGAAGCTCTAAATATTTATAACATATTTTGGTAAAGGTTTATTTATTTTTACTAATTATTAAAAAAAAAAACTTTAATCTGAAATTATTTTAAAAAAACTTTCTAGTTTTCGAAGATCTTGTCATTTAAAGATGCGCATAACAATACTCTAGAACAGCGATGGCGAACCTATGGCACGCGTGCCACAGACGGCACGCGTACCGTCGCCGGTAAGCCTCTGCCCGCTGCCCGTAAAAGTTTGTCTATGTGAGCGGCGGAACTACGCGCCGCTCCATAGACAGAACTGCAGAGTTTTCGCGCATGCGCAGTATTTATTGCTGACTGACAGGGAGCGCTGACTGAATTTCCGCTCCCTTAGAACCAGGGGCGCACCTGCGCCCGTCGTCCATGCTGCCTCCCGCCAGTCCGCCTATGCTGCGCCGGAAATCCCTGCCCGTACTACGTGCGCCCGTCCGCCTATGCTGCGCCGGAAATCCCTGCCCGTACTACGTGCGCCCGCCTGCCGGCCAGCCTGTGCCGCCGCCATGGCTGACACTCCATGCATGCCGGCTGGCAAATCCTCTTTCCCGCTCTGCTCTGCTCCCTCCCGGTCCGCTCTGGTCCGCTCCGCTCTGCTCCCTCCCGGTCTGCTTCTCACTGCTCTGCTCCCTCCCTGTCCGCTCTGCTCTGTCCTGGTCCGCTCCGCACTGCTCTGCTTACTCTGTCCCGTTCCGCTCCGCTCCCCCCTCTCCTCCGCTCCGTAGCCCCCCTCTCCTCCGCTCCGTAGCCCCCCTCTCCTCCGCTCCGTAGCCCCCCTCTCCTCCGCTCCGTAGCCCCCCTCTCCTCCGCTCAGCTCCCCAACCTCCGCTCCAGGTGGGAGTGCAGAATGCATACAGTGTAACCTGTATGCATTCATGGAGAACCTTCCTGTAGAATAAAAGAAAATAAAGTAAGTTTATCTGTGTATATGTATGTAATGTGTGTATGTTATGTCTATGTGTATGTGATGTGCATATGTGGGTGTATATGTATGTGATGTGTATATGTATGTGATGTGTATATGTATGTGATGTGTATATGTATGTGATGTGTATATGTGTATACATATACATATATATACACACACACACATATATATATATATATATATATATATATATATATATATATATATATATATATATATATATTCTGTATTTATTTTATACTACATGGTGATAAGCTGTATGCATTTTATACTACATGGCGATAAGCTGTAAGCATTTTGTACTACATGGCAAAATGCTGTATGCATTTTATACTACATGGCGATATGCTGTATGCATTTTATACTACATGGCGACACGCTGTATGCATTTTATACTACAAAGCGGTACGCTGTTGATAGTGTTTTTATTGTAATACAAAAGATTGTAACGTTTGAGCTATGTTTTCTTAATTAAAACCTTGTTATTCTAGTTACATTTTTGTGGTGGCACTTCGCTTCGAATCAGAAGGGTTTGGGTTGCATTTTGGGCACTCGGCCTCTAAAAGGTTCGCCATCACTGCTCTAGAAATTGAGCAGGACATCCAGGCACCAATGACCCTCAGTATCGAAGGGAATAAATATGTTTACACATAGATCCAGGCACTGGGACTGTGGTATCTTCTTATATCTGTTATCCATGGCCTCTTTCCTTCTAATATCAACTTTTATAATTATGCTAATGAACTTGAAGGGCTCTGGAAGGTGTAACCAGAGCCGCTCTGCTCTTTAGATTCATAAGCTCTTGCACTGTCTCCACCTTCTACTCAATCAGCACTTCCCCCTCCCTCTGCCTGATGTAATCTCACACAGTGGGAGGGAGGTAGTGCTCCTGCACAGTGTAACAGCCTGTGAAGCTACAACATGGAGAGGCTCTGGTAACACCCCCAGAGCCCTTCTTTCTCATTAGCATAATTATAAAAGTTGATATTAGAAGGCAGGAGGCCATGGATAACAGATATAAGAAGATAACACAGTCCTGGTGCCTGGATCTAGGAGTCCCTGGTTTATCAGGGTGGATTTAGAAGCTAGTTAGACCAGCAGTACACAACTGTGGTTGGCCCATGAAAAACGGACTGTGCGTTGCCTGGATTTTATGGGCCTATCACAGTACAGGGGACGGGGCTGGATAGTTTTATATGATACAATGGGGCAGATTTACTTACCCGGCCCATTCGCGATCCAGCTAATCTAAGGTAGTTCCTCTGACGTCCACCAGGTGTCGCTGCTGTGTTGAAGTTCCCAGAGGCCCGCCGGAATGCACTGAAGTTCACCGGCCTATTCCTGGTGAAGGTAAGCGTGAGTCCCGCAACCCTTTTTTTTTTTTTTAAATGCGGCGGTTTTTCCAAATACGTCGGATTTTCGTTTGGTACCCTCCCCCCCAATTTCCGTCGCGTGCATGCCAGCGCCGATGCGCCACAATCCGATCGCGTGTGCCAAAATCCCAGGGCAATACAGGGAAAATCTACGCAAATCGGAAATATGCGGGTAACACGTCGGGAAAACGCGAATCGGGCCCTTAGTAAATGACCCCCAATATTTCTTTTCAGTAATCTGTTGCTGCTATCCACTGTGTGCATAGTCAGGATTACAGTCCGCTGCTGCTCATCCCTATGCTGCATGGAGCCGTCCTGTCACTGTTGTTGGTCCATGAGATGCGTTTTTCTTACGTACTAACCACAGTGATGTGCGCCGGTCCTAAATCTGTAAATTACGGACGGTTTTTCATGTATTTCCTGGACTATACATTGTGCAGAGACCCCCGACTCCCCGCATCATGGTCATCTCTGCTGCTTGGAGTCCACCATCCCACCAGGACTACTGTATTGTACAGTAATGATGTTTTCATGGGGGTTGTAGTCCCTCAGAAGACAGCGCTGTGCAGCCCTATAGATGACGGTGGTAGTGATTGTCATTGTTAGTGTTGAGCGCAGGATCATATTTTACACACATGTGTAGGGGGGCAAATTGTGCCACCAGGTGCAGTTAAAGTTGTGTTGCAAAATACATTCATTTTAAAATAGCTTTTTGTTACATATATATCTGCTCCTAATTATTTTTCACCTTTTCAATTAAAAAAAAAACCCACTAAAAACGCATCTTGGATGCACATTTTTACCTGCACCGTCTGAATACACTCCAGTAGACTGAGTGTAAGTGGTAATGAATGGGTCGGCAGTTCTGTCCGCCCGCCACTAGATGGCGCTGCCGCGCTCCACCGCTGTCCTGCTCTCAGCTATGGTCTATGGCCGCTGACTTCCTGACATGCGCAGTGGGTGCCGCGAGCCGATGCTGCAGGTAAGTGGCTGTGCCCCTCATTACCCGGGCAGGAGGTGGGTGATAACGCTACTGCCCCCTGCTGGGGAATCTCTGAGGAGGATAGAGCCACATACTGAGTATTTTTAGTTTTTAATATTTTGTAAATTAATTTCCAATATAATTGCTGTATTTAACCCTTTAGGGACGCGGCTTTTCCGTGAAAAATGCCGATTCAGACGTTTGGGCGCTATTCTCACCACGGGGAATAACCGTTGTTATATTTGATCAGCATTTTGGGACACACACCCAACGTGTTTATGATTTTTGTTTATTTTTATATTAAGGGAATGGGCGTTTCTTAAGCTTTTAGGTTTTTATTAATTTATTTAATTTTTTACTGTATTTTTAGAGCCCCTTGTTTGGGTACTTGAAGTTTTGAGGTTTTGGGAGACCCCAGCAAGACTTCCACATGTCACTACAGCTGTGTGCCGGCTGCGGTGCGTCCTGCTAGCATAGGGACAACGTATGGCTGACCTATTGTGCATGTGTATGAGCGTGCATCCTCCACCCATGACAAAAATCTATTTTTTTTCCAGTAACAGCGCCACACTCTGTCCACAGGTCGTGTCTGGTATTGCACCTCGGCCCCATTCACTTCAGTACATCAGAGACGTGATGGCAGATACGGCTCCAGCTGATGCGCTCCTTCTTTTTGAGACTAATGATTGACACTTTCTTCCTCTTCCTCACAGCGTATCAGGGAACCTTGTCACCCCTATGCGTCCCTCCTCGTGATCACTTACTTACAGGTAAGTCCCAGTTATTCCTCTACCTGCAATTGTGAAACAATCATCTTTTTCCTTCATTCATAATTGGTAATTTAGTAACAGCCCGTACATGAAACTCCATGGCAGGAGTCACGGGGGCGGAGAAGAGAAGAATATTCTTTTCTTCATAAAGTGGCAATTTAAAGATGATGAAAATGGGATTCTGGATCAGCAGTGGACTGGTTCTTTTTAATATAAGGAGGAGGGAGAATGAACAGCTAGTGCTGGTACTGAAGGTGTGGAGCGCGTCGTAGCGGCACTGAAGGTGTGGAGCGCGTCGTAGCGGACTGGACTTTGGTTGGGAGCCCGCGTCGTACGCACTGAAGGGGTTGTGGATGCCGCGCCGTAGCGCACTGAAGGGGTGGCGCGCCGTAGCGGCGCGGAAGTGTGGAGCCCGTCGTAGCTGGCGCGAAGGTGTGGGAGCGCGTCGTAGCGGCGCTGAGGTGTGGAATGCGCGTCTAGCGGCGCTTGAAGGTGTGGAGCGCGTCGTAGCGGCCGGAAGGTGTGGA
Source organism: Engystomops pustulosus (assembly GCA_019512145.1). NCBI lineage: Eukaryota > Metazoa > Chordata > Amphibia > Anura > Leptodactylidae > Engystomops > Engystomops pustulosus. Next base: position 318,221,122 of record CM033641.1, on the reverse strand, counting down.
GCGCGTTCGTAGCCGGCGCGGGAGGTTGTGGAGCGCTCGTAGCGCGCTGAAGGTGTGTAGCGCGTCGGCAGCGGCGCTGAAGGTTGGGACGCCGTCCGTATCGGCCGCTTGAAGGTGTGGAGCGCGTCGTAGCGGCGCTGAAGGTGTGGAGCGCGTCGTAGCGGCGCTGAAGGTGTGGAGCGCGTCGTAGCGGCGCTGAAGGTGTGGAGCGCGTCCCGTAGCTGTCCCGAAGGTGTGGAGCCGCGTCGTAAGCGGCGCTGAAGTGGGAGCGCTCGTACGGCGCTGAAGGTGTGGCCGCTCCGCACGCCGCCTGAAGGTGTGGCGGCCGCAGCGCGCATGAAGGTGTGGGCGCGGCGCTGGAAGTGTGGGCGCCGCAGCGCGCTGAAGGTGGTGGCCGCGTCCGCAGCGGCCCGCTGAGGTGTGGGCGCCGCAGCGGCCTTGAAGGTTGTGGCGCGCCGCAGCGGCGCTGAAGGTGTTGGTCGCCGATGCGGCGCCTGTACGGTTGGGTTGGGACGCGCAGCGTGCGCTGAAGAGGTGTGGAGCGCCGCAGCGGTGCTGTGTGGAGCCCGTCGTAGCGGTACTGAAGGTGTGGAGCGCCGTAGCGGTGCTGTGTGGAGCGCGCCGTAGCGGTACTGAGGTTGGCGGCCGTGAGCGGTACTGGAAGTGTGGGAGCGCCGTAGCGAGTCTGGAGCGTGTTCTGGAGCGCCCGTAGCGGTTCCTGAAGGTGTGGAGCGCCGTAGCGGTACTGAAGGTGTGTTGGGCTCGCCGCTGCGGTAACTGAAGGTGTGGGGCGCCGGTAGCGTTCCTGTGTGGAGCCGCCTGTCGTAGCGGTCTGAAGGTGTGGAGCGCCCGTAACGGGTACTGGAAGGTGTGGCCCGCCGTACGACGGTGTGTGCCGTGTGCTGTGTGTGAGCCGGTTTGTAGCGGTGCTGAAGGTGTGGAGCGCCGTAGCGGTGCTGTGTGGAGCTCTGCGGGGATGCTGTTCTGACAGACGGGGAGGGTGATCTAGGGGTGGAGTGCCGTATTGATGCTGTTCTGACAGACGGGAGGGTGATCTAGGTGGATGCTGTATGATGCCTGTTGACAGACGGGGAAGGTACTAGGGTGGGATGCTGTATTGATGCTGTTCTGACAGATGGGGAGGGTGATCTAGGGGTGGAGTGCTGTATTGATGCTGTTCTGACAGACGGGGAGGGTATCTAGGGGTGGAGTGCTGTATTGATGCTGTTCTGACAGACTGGGAGGGTGATCTAGGGGTGGAGTGCTGTATTGATGCTGTTCTGACAGATGGGGAGGGTGATCTAGGGGTGGAGTGCTGTATTGATGCTGTTCTGACAGACGGGGAGGGTGATCTAGGGGTGGAGTGCTGTATTGATGCTGTTCTGACAGATGGGGAGGGTGATCTAGGGGTGGAGTGCCGTATTGATGCTGTTCTGACAGACGGGGGTTGGATCTAGGAGGGTGGAGTGCGTATTGAGCTGTTTTTCTGACAGACGGGGAGGTGATCTAGGGGTGGAGTGCTGTTAATTGACTGTTCTGACAGACGGGGGATGTGATCTAGGGGTGGAGTGCTCGTATTGTGCTGTTCTGCGACAACGGGAGGGTTGATCTAGGGGTGGAGTGCTGTTTTGAGTGCTGTTCTGACAGACGGGAGGGTGATCCTAGGGGGTGGAGTTGCTGTATTGACCTTTGTTTCTGCAGACCGGGGAGGGTGGATTTTCTAGGGTGGAGTGCTGTAGTGACGCTGTTCTGACAGACGGGGAGGGTGATCTAGGGGTGGAGTGCTGTAGTGACGCTGTTCTGACAGACGGGGAGGGTGATCTAGGGGTGGAGTGCTGTATTGATGCTGTTCTGACAGACGGGGAGGGTGATTAAGGGGTGGAGTGCTGTATGAGTTGTTCTGACAACGGGGAGGTGATCTAGGGGGGAGTGCTTGTAGTGACGCTGTTTGACAGACGGGGAGGGTGATCTAGGGTGGAGTGCTGTAGTGACGCTGTTCTGACAGACTGGGAGGTGATCTAGGGGTGTAGTGGCTGTTCGTGACGCGTTTCTGACAGACGGGAGGGTGTACCTAGGGTGGAGTGCCGTATTGAGCTTTTTCTGACAGACGGGGAGGGGTGGTCTAGGGGTTGAGTGCCTTATTGACGCTGTTCTGACAGACGGGGAGGGTGAGCTGGGGTGGAGTCCGTAGTGCACGCTGTTCTTACAGACGGGAGGGTGAATCTAGGGGAGTGCCGTTAGTTGACCGCTTGGTTCTTGAACAGACGGGGAGGGTGATCTAGCTGGAACAGCCACCAGGATAATGGTGAGAAAAATAATGATCCTGTTGGGAGCAATGAAAGAATAACTTCATGGAATGGGCTACACGTGTGCTAGGGAATGGGGGTCATTCACCTCATCAGGCCTCAGCTGTGGACTCAACTCTGACACTGAGACAGGTCCCCGGACACTAATCATTGTGCCAGTAGTAGAAATAGGAAACTGAATTTTTTTTTTTATTGCTAATAGAAAATCATTCCTGGCCCCTTTGCCTCAGGATCTGTGACAGTTCTCAGAACATTTTTCACTCGCTGGCGATTTACATATCTGCACCTTCAGTCATTGGGGGATTTATTGTTCCTTGTGCATTTTATTAGGCAGGAAAAAGTCGCAACTTCTGGCAAATGACCTGGAATTCTGACCGTGCGTCTGACTGGCTAGAATCCATTTTTATTCATACCGTACATATCCAGGACCAGGCAATGAATAATACCGTACATATCCAGGACCAGGCAATGAATAATACCGTACATATCCAAGACCAGGTCAATAAAAATAAATCCGTTCAATATCCAAGACCAGACATGAATAATACCGTACATATCCAAGACCAGGCAATGAATAATACCGTACATATCCAAGACCAGGCAATGAATAATACCGTGCATATCCAAGACCAGGCAATGAATAATACCGTGCATATCCAAGACCACCAATGAATAATACCGTGCATATACAGGACCAGGCAATGATAATACCGTGCATCCAGGACCAGGCAATGAATAATACCGTACATATCCAAGACCAGGCAATGAATAATACCGTACATATCCAAGACCAGGCAATGAATAATACCGTACATATCCAAGACCAGGCAATGAATAATACCGTACATATCCAGGACCAGGCAATGAATAATACCGTACATATCCAGGACCAGACAATGAATAATACCGTACATATCCAGGACCAGACAATTAATAATACCGTACATATCCAGGACCAGACAATGAATAATACCGTACAAATACCAACCAGTACAATGAATAATACCGTACATATCCAGGACCAGACAAGAATAATACCGTACATGCCAGGACCAAGACCAAAGACAATATACCGTAATATCCAGGACCAGACAAAGAAATAATACCGTACATATCCAGGACCAGAACAATGAATAATACCGTACATATCCAGGACCAGACAATGAATACTACCGACATATCCCAGGACCAACAATGAAAATACCGTACATATCCAGGACCAGACAATGAAATAACCGTCATATCCAGGACCAGACAATGAATAATACCGTACATATCCAGGACCAGACAATGAATAATACCGTACATATCCAGGACCAGACAATGAATAATACCGTACAGCATCCAGGACCAGAACAGAATAATACCGTACATATCCAGGACCAGACAATGAATAATACCGTTACATAGCCCGACCAGACCAGATAATACCGTACATATCCAGGACCAGACACGAATAAGACCCGTACATATCCAGGACCAGAACAACGAAATTAATACCGTACATATAGCCAGGACCAGACAACGAATAATACCGTACATATCCAAGGACCAGACAACGATATACAGTACAATACCCAGGACCAGACAACGAATAATACCGTACATATCCAGGCCAGAAACGAATGATACCGTACATATCCAGGAACCAGACCAACTAATATACCGTAAAAAAAAAAAAAAAAAAAAAAAAAAAAAAAACAAAAAAAAAAAAAAAAAAAAAAAAAAAAAAAAAAAAAAAAAAAAAAAAAAAAAAAAAAAAAAAAAGAAAAAAACAACCAGGACCAGAACAACGCATAATCCGTACATATCCATGAACCAGAAGACCCCACGAATATAAAACCGTTACTATCCATAACCCAGAACAGAATAATCCGTACATATCCCAGGCAACCAGGCAATTTAATGATTATACAAAGTCCAAACTAATCCATAAATAATAATGCAAGATCCCCGACCAGACATTATATTATAATATAAACTTTAGACCAGAGAATAATTATTAGGTCAGAGAGTAAATACAAAAATACAGATCCCAGACCAGTCTATAAATAACGTAGTTTCCAGACCAGGGAATAAATAGTAACATAACCAGATGGTAATGGCCTTGGTCTCTCCTTAGTGACTCCGTGTTGCGCTGTAAACACTTCCCCGCCCGTATACTCCATTCCCAAAAGCCGGACACTGAAGATGTCACCTGGTTGGGTGGAGCCGGGACGCTGCATATACCGGCTATTAATCAGTGAAACATAATGATGGGTGTAGTAGTGCACCAAGCATTTACATAGAAGCCATAGTATCACAAGATGAAGATGACGAGGAGACTCTACAGGGCGACATCTCATCTCCACCAATATCTACTATGTGAAGAATTGTATAAAAATGGCCGCCCTTCACCTCCGCTAATGAGTCCATCATTAGGTATTAGGTATCAGCGGATCTTGTGATATTTCCTCCCTCACATGGACAGAGGACTGCCGATGGAATAGTATAGGTAAGTGGCCGAAAACAGAAAAAATATACCGCGAAATTCCTTTAATCCGGCATCTGATAATCCAGAAGTTCCATTAATTCTACACTTGTTACCAGGTCAGAAGTGTAACGCTCAGCACACATTGGCTGATCTGGGCAGAGATCATTAGGAGGCCCCACAACTCTCTCCCAATAGCAAAGATGGATTGGGCATGTTAGATTTCAGCATGGCCGATCCTTTCATTGTGTACGTTGTCAGGAAATAGCAATTCCCTGAAGCTGGAGGAGAGAGAAGCCGTGCACCAGAGCGAGATTTTCCTGTATCCGGGGGTTAGCACTACAGCCTTGCAGCACGGTGGCTCAGTGGTTAGCACTACAGCCTTGCAGCACGGTGGCTCAGTGGCTAGCACTACAGCCTTGCAGCACGGTGGCTCAGTGGCTAGCACTACAGCCTTGCAGCACGGTGACTCAGTAGTTAACACTACAGCCTTGCAGCACGATGACTGGGTGGTTAGATCTACAGCCTTGCAGCGCTGAGGTCCTAGGTTCAAGTCCCATCCAGGACAACATCTGCAAAGAGTTTGTGTGTTCTCTCTGTGTTTGCATGGGTTTCCTCTGGGTCTTTCGGTTTCCTCCCACACTCCAAAACATACTGGTAGGTGATTAGATTGTGAGCCCCAGGGACAGGGATTGATGTGACAAGCTCTGTGTAATCATAATTATGTGCATGAGCCAATCGTACTGAAGCCCAGGGGAGCTGTGGTGACGCCCCCTGGAGCATTTCTAGGTAATTTTCATCTACTTAAAAGTCGTTTTTTTGGAACAAGAACACAAAGAACGTTACCCACACTGATTTTTGATGGTATCTTTTCTTTAAGGAACATTTTTCATAGACTGGCGCTTCGTGCAATGCCATGTGATGTAAGCCCCGCCCCTCCGGCCCCGATTCCCCATGTATGCGCCGGTCGGCTGTACTGCAGGCCCTTCCTAGCGTAGAATTGCCCTATTGTCTGTGACAGGCGCAGGCTAAATCAAGTGCCCAGGCGTGTGGCCCCTCCGTCCCCCTTTACCTCACTATACTGCGCTTTGTGTGGAGGTGGTGTAAAGGGTTAAATAATTTTTGATTCCTGATGCTCCACAAGAAGTCGGGTTCGATTATTTCAGGAACACCCTCCCCCCTGATAAGTACCCCCAAGGTGTCCGAGTGGTTACACAGAGTGAGGGGCCTCCCCATCATCTTCCACCAGCACCCACGTGTGACTTGTTGTTGTGGCGGGGGCGGAGCCTTTTTCTGATAAGCGATGTATGAGGGATTACTTTTTGCGGGACAAATTATACTTTTGCTAAAATCGTTATTTAATATCCTGGGAAGCTGCGTTTTTCTCCTACATTATCCATGCCGTGTTCATAGCATTTTTATAGAACGGTGTAGGGGTTGTTTTTTCGGGAGGTGCTATAGTTTTTATTTGGAAAGGAAATATGGTGAAAAAACAAGTTACCTTTTTATCTACTTGGGGGATAAATGTTTTTATTTTAGAGCCAGAATGATGAAATGTGAGTTTGTAAGTTTTTTTAAGTTTTTCTTATGTGATTTAGGGAAAGGAGTGTAGTAGATGTTGTAGGGTGGGAGGGGCTAAGGGGGTCTCTGCTTGGCCTCCAGCTGCTTCATCCACCATTGGCTGTCGTTCCATGACCCGTTCCTTGGGGTCCAGTATACCGGTTCCTGTGTTACCTGCTCGGTTCCTTAGATGCAGGATTAAAGGAATTTTCCGTTAGTATTTTCTGGACACGTGTTGTGCTGATTGTGTGGATGTGCAGCGTCATCTGTGCTTCGGTGTCTTTATACATCAGTAAATCCCAATTCCTCTATTCTTATCTTTCAGTTACCATTGGCCTGTATTGGGTCGTGTTCTGCTCTGACCGTGGATTATATTACACAAAAGGTAAGATCAATGATGCCCGGAATTTAATGAACAAGTTTTCTCTCTGTACAACACACATCTACTGATACATCCAGGCCCCGGGACTGTGCTATCTTCTTATATTTGTTATCCGTGCCCTCCTTCATTCTAAAATTATCTTTTATTATTATACTAATGAGCCAGGAGGGCTCTCCGTGCTGCAGCTTCACAGGATGTTACACTGTGCAGGACCCCTTCACCCTCCCATTATTAGATTAAATCATTAAGGGGGGAGTGCTGAGGGAGCAAAAAAGGGTGACAGTGTAACAGTCTGTGAAGCTACAGGAGAGGCTCTGATAACATCCCCCAGAACACTTGGCTAATTAGCATGATTTTAAGAGTTGATTTTTCAGAAAGAAGGAGGCCATGAATAACAAATATAAGGTGCCTGGATCTATGAGTAACTGTTCCTGGTTTTTCAGGAAGGATTTTGATGGGAGATTTCCTTAAACCAATCACTAGGAATGTGATTAGCTGGTGACCGGTTCCAATAGGCTGTGCTGATTTTTAAAATACCTTTGCCCTCCTCCCCCGCCCCCACTCATGTCACATGTTGCAGGTAATGTGAAATAAAGTTTTATAAACTACTGAAATAATTTGGAACGCTTTCAATTCAGTATGCTTTTATAATACCCTTTAAAGGTATAAGACTGTATCTCTAGGAGAGTCAATATCTGATCAGTCTGACTGAGCACCCAAACTGATCAGGCCCTACTCATGGGTTAGTAGGTAATTGTAGAGGGGTGACGCTCAGCACCCCTGGCGATCAACTAATATAGAAAACGTCTGGAACTGACAGCAGGACAGGATTTGTGTACATAGACCGGTCTATAAGTACTTACTGGTTGTTTAGGAACCCACGATACCTCGTAGCTGCCATACACATAAGTGTTGCCCCAGCTGTCGAGCAGAGTTGCCACACGTAACACCCACTACAATCTACAATTGTTCACCTATTCACTGCTTCATTACATTTTATAAAAAAGTGTTGGCGGCATTAGAAAGTAGTGAGGGGGCACTGGGAGCAGTATCCAGCAGGTTTATTACACTATTTTATATACAGTATATCTATATCAGACAATAATTTGTTGTTTCTACTTTTGTCATAAAATTATTATTTTTCTATTTTTTTTCCTAGAGGCCTCCTCATCATGCCGTGTTGTGTTGTGAAGGGATGTATTTGCAGATACACCTGGAATACCAGGGATTCGGGCATTATCCTCCATGTCTTCCCCCGTGACCCCAATATCATCAGACTGTGGTTACAGAAAACCGGCCTAGAAGGAGAAGAATTGGAAGTCATGGTGGAGAAAGTCATAAAAGGGAAGAGGACGGACGCCTATCGCATGTGCTCCGTGCATTTCGCTGATGACTGTTACATCGACAATGGCGCTCGGCGTAAACTGAAAAAAAACGCAATCCCAACCATATTCCCTCTGGTGGTAACCGAACCCGACGTCTCAACAGAAGAACCTACAGAGACTTCTGTTACCTCAACAGAAGACAAAGGGAAACCCAAGAAGAAAACGAGTAAGAAAAGAAAATTGTCCTCGAATGCGCCTTTATATCAAATAGTCGAATTAAATCCACCTGAGACCGTTCTTCCTCCGACCGCTCTTCCTAACGCTCCAGAACCTTGCAAGAAGTGGCGGGTCGTGGTTGATCAAGTTACCAGTACAGATCCTGTGAATCCCAAGAGATTTGGATCAGGGGGGGTCACCCCAAAAGCAGGGAAAAAACATGCAGAAACGCAAACGTCGGCACAAATGTTCAAAGCAGAACCGGAGACCCGAACGGAAGAAGTTCAACCTCTCCTTGGGTGCCGTAGAAGTTTTAGAAATGGAAGACATTCGAAACATGTTCTTAAAATGGATTCCGGCTTCCATGAATCTGACTACGAAGAGGAGGAGGAGGAATCTTTCTACGCCGAAAGCGATGAGGAAGCAGAAGGCGGAACCCAAAATGATGAATTCAAGCGCATCCACGAAGGTAAAAAGAGTCCGGTCCGTGAGAAGAAGTTCATAGTGTTTGAAAGTTGCCTCAATAAACTTCTAGCGATGATTCCGTGTCAGGCACAAAGTGAGTGCGGCGAGCGGGTAACGCATGTGCGGAAGAGCTTTGTGGGCTCCTCCGTAATTGTAAAGGTGAAGTGTGCAAGTGGCCACACCAAGACCATATGGGAGAGCCAGCCCAGACATGGCGGCCAACCTTTAGGAGATGTCCTGACCTCCGCCGCCGTCTTGTATAGCGGATGTAGTTTCCCCAAGATTCTTCAGATGGTAAAATTGTTGAACTTGAAATTTATTGGGAAATCCACTTATTACAAGAACCAGACGATGTATTTGTTTCCGACCTTGAATCGTTACTGGCAATTGGAACAGCAGTCGAATATAAGTCGCCTACGAGAAAAACCCGTGTGCCTGACCGCCGACTGCCAGGTCAACCGGCCCGGCCACTTGGCTAAGTATTTGACCTATACCATGATGGACGCAGAGACGAAAAAGATTATTGGCTTTCACATACAGCAACTACTTCCCTCTTATTCTCAGGATCACCACGAAAATACAGCTTTTAAAAAATCCCTGGATGACATCTTAGAAAAAGAGGTCAATGTAAAAATGGTCACCACCAATCCTCATGTCGGAATTAGAAAAGTCATGAAGGACGGTTACGCCAATATTATTCACCGCTTTGACCCCTGGCATTTAGCAAGAACTGTAGGTAATAAAATACTGGCCCAATCCAAGAAAAAACATTGTGAGATTCTGTCGCAGTGGGCATCACCGATAGAGTCCCACTTGTGGTGGTCCGTCAAGACCTGCGGAGAAAACGGGCAAGAATTATTGGATCGCTGGAACGGATTGCAGTACCACGTTCTCAATGTTCACGAATGGTATTCCAGGTCTGACTACTGGAAGTGCAGACACGATATAGGTCGCTCTGGCAACTCCAAACCTGTCCAGTGGATCCCGAAGGGTTCTTTGGCATACCGGAGACTTAGAAAGATTGTACTTAACCCTTCGTTACAGAAGCAGTTGAAACGGGTATCCTACTTCTGCCATGCAGACGCCCTGGACATCTTACATAGTACATGTCGTAAATACCGGCCGAGAGGGATTCGTTTTCATAAAGATGAGATGGTGGCCAGGACCCAGCTGGCAGTATTGGACTATAACCGAAATGTACAGAGAGTTCAAGCTGCGCTGAAGAAGCCAAACACTGATCCCGCCCCGAAAAATTGTGCCAAATTCACCAAGTCCCGTAAGGCACAGGTAGTGAAAGCTCTTTATGAGTGCAAAGGCCAGGACTTCATTTTGGACCTGTTACGAGATGTGGTTACTTTGGTGCGTAGATAGAATGTGTTGGAGCTGAATTCAAGTCGTCGTCCTATGTCAAAGCCTCCATCGAGAGACCCAAAACATCAAAGTGCCCCGGACCTGGGCAAAACGTGATCATGACGTCTCGTATTTCATGATAAAACGTTTTCCTTCATTTTTTTATAAAAAGTTGTTTTAAACTTGCAATCCAGAGACTCGCGAGTAACTTCCACTGTATATTTATTACATTTATAAAAGTATTTTTATGTTTGATGGGTTATTTTTGGGTTCTTTCACATAAGGCTTCTTTTATGACTTGTTTTCTGGTATCTGCAGTTGGCTTGTAATCCAGAGTGAGGGTTGTACACAAGAAGCATAATCTGTAGCCAGTCACATAATAGCATCATAATAATTGAGGCTGAAAAGAAGACAATAGACCAGCAAGTCCAACCTATAATCCTGTGGTGTTGATAAAGCGGAAGCCTATAAGTCTGGAGCAATTTTGCCCAAACTAGAAAATATTCCTTCCCAAGCCCAGACTTGGCCTCAGAATAACTCCCTGGTTTGTTATCATAACCTTTTGATATGTTTTGCTCTTCAGAAAGGCATCCAGGGCCCTCATGTACAAATTATCAGCGACCTGAGGCAGAGCGTTCCCCAAAATCTCACTGCTATTACAGTAAAGTCTATGGTGACTGTAGAACCTCCTCTCCTCTAGGTGTAGAGGATGCCCCCTGTCTATGGTGATGGTAGAACCTCCTCTAGGTGTAGAGGATTCCCCCTGTCTATGGTGATGGTAGAACCTCCTCTCCTCTAGGTGTAGAGGATGCCCCCTGTCTATGGTGATGGTAGAACCTCCTCTCCTCTAGGTGTAGAGGATGCCCCCTCTGCGCATCTTGTGTCAAATTGTTCCATTACTTTTGCCGCCAAATTAGATTGTTAGCAGCGACCACAGCGAGACCCAGACCAGTCATAGAGACACCGACTATGGGAACATTATAGTAGTTATATTCTTGTACATAGGGGGCAGTATTATAGTAGTTATATTCTTGTACATAGGGGGCAGTATTATAGTAGTTATATTCTTGTACATAGGGGGCAGGATTCACCATAGTCATCTCATAATCACAGAGTCACCAGAGTCATCTCATTATCACGGAGTCACCATAGTCATCTCATTATCACAGAGTTACCATAGTCATCTCATAATCACAGAGTCACCATAGTCATCTCATTATCACAGAGTCACCATAGTCATCTCATTATTAAAGAGTCACCAGAGTCATCACATTATCACAGAGTTGCCAGAGTCATCACATTATTAAAGAGTCACCAGAGTCATCACATTATCACAGAGTCACCAGAGTCATCACATTATTAAAGAGTCACCAGAGTCATCACATTATCACAGAGTCACCAGAGTCATCACATTATTAAAGAGTCACCATAGTCATTTCATTATCACAGAGTCATCTCAATATCATTACAGATCAGGTATATAATAAAAAATGACAACTGTAAAATATTGCTAAAGGCCTAAATAAAGCTAATAACACCATATACCGCAGGGGCGTAACTACAGGGGTAGCAGCCATAGCAGCTGCTATGGGGCCTGCAGTGTCCGGGGGCCCATTCATCTGACCTGACACACTAAAGAGTGGAGGATGTGCACCATTATACACATAGTATGCTGCACATTGTATAGTATATGTATATTATATATGTGCCATATATATGCTGCATCTGTGATGTGTATATATTGTGTGGTGTGTGTATATACTGTATGTGTGTATATATGCTGTACATTTGTATATGGCACTGTATGTATACGGTGTATGGTGGGTGTATATGCTCTATATGTTTGTACGTGAGTGTATAAATGTGTGATTGTAACTTGCATGTGTGAGTATACAAATATATATAAATTTTAAGTAGGCTCTGATATACGGCGCACCAATATAGGTGACTGTATGCAGCTCCCCGGCCTCTACCTGACCTCTACCTGATCTCTAGGGTCAGGAGCTTAACCCTTTCTCTTCTAAAGATACTTTTCTGTCCTATTATCTGTATTACTTCCCCTTTAACCGGCCCTGTATATTATACAGACAGAATGAGGTAGTTTGTGTGTCTCCAGTTGTTCTTCCCTTTGCTTTTATCTACTGTACATGGTACATCATCACTATGACAGTAATTGCTGTCACCATTCTACGTCGGGAAACTTCTCCCGGATTGGGAATCTGAGACCAAAGAGAATAAATAATTAGGAGGAGGGAAGATCCTGTCATCAGATTGGGGGGATCTCATGTCTAAAGGAGAAAATGAAATGCAAAATAACACAAACATCTACATAAGAAACAAATATCCCCCAAAATAATCTGATCTTTTACCATATTTTTCGGACTATAAGGAGCACAAAAAATCCTATGATTTTCTCAGAAATAAAAGGTGCGCCTTATAGTCCAGTGCGCCTTATATATGAACCGTACTTACAGACAACAGCTGCCTTGAACTGTGCACAGGTCTGCCACCTGCTGGTCAGTCATCCTTATAATCAGGTGCGCCTTATAATCCGGTGCGCCTTATATATGAACCGTACTTACAGACAACAGCTGCCTTGTACTGTGCACAGGTCTGCCACCTTCTGGTCATTCATCCTTATAATCAGGTGCACCTTATAGTCCGGTGCGCCTTAAATATGAACCATACTTACAGACAACAGCTGCCTTGAACTGTGCACAGGTCTGCCACCTGCTGGTCAGTCATCCTTACAATCAGGTGCGCCTTATAGTCCGGTGCGCCTTAAATATGAACCGTACTTACAGACAACAGCTGCCTTGAACTGTGCACAGGTCTGCCACCTGCTGGTCATTCATTCTTATAATCAGGTGCGCCTTATAGTCCAGTGCGCCTTATATATGAACCTAGACGTTTTAGCAGGCATTTATTGATGGTGCGCCATATAATCCTGCGCTCATTATAGTCCGAACAATATGTTACCATACACTGCCAAGGGGGTCTGTGTCTGATTGCATCTGCATTATTAAAGGGGATGTGTCACCAGGTTAGTAGCAGCAGGACTGTAATCAATGTATGATTTATATGCCAGAATTATAGCTTCTCCGAGTGTACTAGTTGTGTGTCCTCACACTGCTGTGCTCTTTCTCTTTGCAGCCAATGTTAGGTATTATCCCTGGACAGATGAGCAATCATATCTCTGTGTATGTTGTGAAAAGCAGCAGAACTGTGAAAATGGATTTATATTCCGTGATTGTCGCTGGACTTTGAGCGTGTCCTTGCACTGCTGTGCTTTGATTTCTCACCATTGAACTACTCTAAAACCCTTCCTTTCCTATGATCTTTGAAATATTCAACCAGTACCCTGTCACACATCTTTCACTCAGAGCATAAGGGAGGAGCTGTAGTACAGGTCAGTGCATAGAGCTACAAGAAATGCAATGTGAGGACAACCCTCCACTCACACCAGTCCCTTACTGTTCTGTCTCGTCCGGATTTCAGAGTTCTGGTCCAATCACTTCCTGGCGCCGGGACTCTGACATCACATAAGAGCTCCGCCTATGTAGGTCCGTGGTATCCTATTAGCACTTTATAAGTTCCCGGTTATCCCCTTATCCTGGTATTCTGACCAGGAAGATTAAACCAATGTATATTGTTTACTGCCTTAAAGGGACATTCCACATGATATCTAATAACTTACCGGGACTCTGTCAGGCAGAGCTTGCTCCGCGCTGCTGCTCTGTGTAAGTGGGGCCGGATCCGCAGCGCTCTCCTTAATACGTCGCCCAGGAACTTTGGCTGGGACAGTCCTAACAAGCTTCTCCTGTGTCCTCACTGCCTTATCCTGGCTGCTGCTCCCTGCAGCCGATGTGTTCTCTGGCTTCTTCAGATCTTTCTTCTCTTTGGAAACTCTTCTTTTTGGGGGCATCACAAAAACCTGAATAATCACCCAGAAAATAATAAAAGAAAATCAATCAATGGTGCAAAATAAAAAATGGTAAACATAATTATAGTAGTTATATTCTTGTACATAGGGGGCAGTATTATAGTAGTTATATTCTTGTACATAGGGGGCAGTATTATAGTAGTTATATTCTTGTACATAGGGGGCAGTATTGGATTATTTTACTATAATGCACTTATTTACATTTCTCTTGACACTTCATTGCTAGTGACAGCCCTCCAATTTGTATGTCCTCAAGAGTGTAACAACTCACAATGATGTTTCTCTCTGCCTCTAGTAGACATATTCTTCACAGGACTGGGGAGAACTTTTTCTGGGGATATGACCAATGCAAAATCTACTAATTAAAGTGAAGTGACTCTGACATCCCCCATTCTTTGTGTAACATTACACAATGCCCTTAGCCGGATCCTGCACCGCTGACTGTGAGAGTTGCGGCATCTCGGAATATGGCTTTCATGACAGCGGGGAGGAGCCGTGTTATCCTACAGCTTACTATTAAGAGCAATTAGCAGGATAACAAGCTGTAATTATACACCATTATCAGAGAGAGTGTGGCCCATGACCCGGAGGAACCCACAATAACATTTGGTCTGTCAGTATGATGATAGGAAGACCGGGGTTGTGTTGTATCCATCCAACCCCTCTTACCCGCCGTACCCTATATGTGCCATATTAGAGCTTTCTGTCACATTTATACATCAAGGAAATCTCCCATCACAATCCATCCTGATAAACCAGGGACATGACTCATAGATCCAGGCACCGGGACTGTGGTAATCTTCTTATATTTGTTATCCATGGCCTCCTTCTTTCCAAAAATCAACATTTAAAATTATGCTAATGAGCCAGAAGGCTTCTAGTGGCTTGGGTCAGCCCAAAATCTCACGGTAACCCATCAAAAAAATTGGCTGGAGTGTAATGCCATTTTCTTCCTGTAGTGGCCACTATACAAAAAATTTGTCAGATCGGTGCCGATCAACTGATTGCAAGAGAACATTGCAATAGACACTCAGGATATACAGTATACACACACATACAGGGAGAGCTGTTGCCCGTAATAAAAACCTTTAAAAACTCGCTAAATTTTCTACATGCGAGTTTAGCCCCGTTGTTAGAAAACTGGGACATACAAGATCCCAGGTCTCCAGATTTGTAAAGTATCGACTCCTGATTGACACTGATCTCTCCCAGTGCGGCAGCAACTTTGCATAAATGAATCCCAGACTGAGCCCGGTCTCTGATAATCTTCCCCGGTAGATTTATCCTCATTAATCTTTTCTGCGTCTGTTTTGCAGAGATATGATGAATATGATGAATAGCGATGGCCGACATAACTACATGGAAACCTTCCGGAACTGTCACCGATTCCACCGGAATTCATGGAGTTTCTATGATGTTTTCTAATTATTCTGGTTTCTAATAATTACAGGTTATAATCAGATCAGGTCACATATTCGCAGTAAAGGGGGTCTCTGCTGGTTAGAAGGGTCCTGCTGTGACCCCCAGGTGTAATCTGTGCCAGCCCCAATGTGTCCCCAAATACCATCACAATTAGAGAATTGGCTCCTTAAGGGGACCCCCATGGGGAACTACAAGTGCGGGTCATGCCGGTATTGCCACTTTAACAGCCAATCGAAATATGTCACCTTTGGAGGATTCACCCAGTCGTTTAGTAGTTTCATAACATGTAGGTCCACTTTCGTTGTCTATGTAGTATTCTGTCCATGTAAACGATACTATATTGGTAAAACTGTCAGGAGCCTCTTTACCCGATTCAGGGAGCACAAGAGGTCAATTACCACTGGGGTCGGCTGTCCCCGCCTCATCGAACACGTTAGGGTACAACACAATGGAGATGCGGATGTACTAAAAATTTGCTGGCATAGAAAGGATAGAACATAGCCCAGAAGGAGGTGATCGCTCCCTCCATCTCTTGCGACGAGAAAGTAGGTGCATTATGAGATTTGGGGCCATGGGACCCTCCGGTCTGAACGACCGCAATGAACTTAAAGTGTTCTTGTAAAATTATCATGTGATGACGTTTCCTTAATTTCAACCGCATATAGTAAGTTTTCAATATGTCTTCCCATTATGTGATTTTAATATGATAGGTATGTGTGCATCACACGCCCATATTTTATCCATTAGTACGATACTGTATTTGCCTCCTATAGGTATTGTTTCCCTTTCCTTATCCTTTTCCCTTTTCTTTCTCCCTCCTGTCCTCCTCTTTCCTTTTTCTTTCTCCTTTCTCCTTTTTTTCTTTCTTTTCCCATTTTTCTCCCCCCCTTCTTTCTTTGATCCTCCCTTCCTTGATCCTCCCCTCCTATACCTGCCTTGGCAAGCGCCACTCTTTTATGGAAAAAGATAGATGTATTAGTCTCAGTACCTACATCCCATCCATACTGTTATATTGCAGGGACCTGAGGAGCAATTTTGATGTTATATACAGTATTTACTTCTTAAGATTGTTTTGTTTGTATTCAGTATGACGACTTTATATCCGGTGGAAACGCGCACATGCGCAGTCACTGCCAGTCACTACTATCCATAGTGTTACCACATACAGTGCCAGCCAAATCACCACCCCCCAATATGCCCCTCTGCAGAGCCCATCTCTATGTTTTGCCATATAGTGCCAGGTACTCCATGCAACATCCATCAGTATCCGTACCAGGCACAACATGCCACCAAATGGCACCTACCTTCACCCATGTAATACCTACCCCAGTACTCTGCCAACCTTGGGAGGTAATCCTAATCACTGGGTAGCTGTCCTAATAAGAGAATACAGGGGTCCCACAAATAGAGCTGAACCATCAGAGAAAATATGCAAAGTTTTCCAGGATGGGATAAGGAAAGCCACGCCCCTTTTAGCTACCTTGTAAGGCAGCTCCCTTGACATCAAGCATGACCTACAAGAGGCCTTATTACATGATACAGGATTAAAACCAAACCAGTATATGTATTCCAGAAGGAACAGATTCCCAACTCTAGACAGCGCTGTTTCGACCTGGTTGGGTCTCGTCAGTACAGCGTAGGGAACAGGTTTGGCTGGGTGGCTATGGTCGGGAAGTAAGAGTTCTCCTTACAGAGAGATTGCCAATTAAGGCCTCTTGTAGGTCATGCTTGATGTCAAGGGAGCTGCCTTACAAGGTAGCTGAAAGAGGCGTGGCTTTCCTTATCCCATCCTGGAAAACTTTGCATATTTTCCCAGAATCCCCCTAGTGGAGCATCCATGGCTATAAGACTCTACGCGCCTACATGGTAGCCATAATTGGCAGTCTCCATAAGGACCCTGAACCATCAGACGCAGAGCAGACCCTGAACCAGCAGACTCAGAGCAGACCCTGAACCAGCAGAGGCTTCCAGGAGACATGAGCTCAGAAGATTATGTATCATGTGACAATCCACCTAGCCTAGTGGATAGAGGCTCTCTATTTCCATTGCAGGTGGAGTCTGGAGGTTCTGGGTTCAAATCTCAGCCATGGCATAAATCATGAGACAATCCATGTCACATATAACAAAGTTACTTTACTACCAATAGAGATTATATCTAAACTATAAATTGACACTTTTTAGGGAAAGAAATACAAGGACGTGTAAACTGACAACAATGTTACAATCTGCATAAAGAGTTTCACTCGGATAATTCCTATT
Organism: Engystomops pustulosus; assembly: GCA_019512145.1. Classification (NCBI taxonomy): domain Eukaryota; kingdom Metazoa; phylum Chordata; class Amphibia; order Anura; family Leptodactylidae; genus Engystomops; species Engystomops pustulosus. The sequence continues at coordinate 318,203,424 of CM033641.1, read as the reverse complement.
TATTAGACAAGTATCTGGGTAATAATAGACTGATCACAAAGTGCCCCCCCTGCTGGGACCCCACTGGTCACCAGTAATATGTGGGGGAACATTTTAGTAAGTGCGCAGTTTCCCTGTAGCTCCCCTACAGGAGAAAAGATGCATTACACGTGAGATTACACTGATAAAAGATTAGATCATTTGTATCTATCTGATATCTGTTATTTACAAAATAGATCATTTTTTATAGCAAGATAATTATATTGATATATGATAAATACATAGTTTACTCATTGACACATATGAGACAGATTGACATGAGATATATACACAAAGCAGAGAGCCACTGCGTGAGAATACAAATTGGCTTATTGTTCTCAATTATCTCTAATAATCTAGGTAATTTAATAGTTTGGTTCTTTACATGCAATGTTATAGCAGGAGGCTGCCCTTTTTGGGAGAGGAGCATTATAAGAGATAGATAGATAGATAGATAGATAGATAGATAGATATGAGATAGATAGATAGATAGATAGATAGAGATGAGATAGATAGATCGATATGAGATAGATAGATAGATAGAGATGAGATACATAGATAGATATGAGAGATATATAGATATGAGATAGATATGAGATAGATAGATAGATAGAGATGAGATAGATAGATCGATATGAGATAGATAGATAGATAGAGATGAGATACATAGATAGATATGAGATACATACAGGCAGTCCCCTACTTAAGGACACCCGACTTACAGACAACCCATAGTTACAGACGGACCCCTCTGACCTCTGGTGACCTCTGGTGACCTCCCTGGATGTTACCATAGTCCCAGACTGCAATGATCAGCTGTAAGGTGTCTGTAATGAAGCTTTATTGATAATCCTTGGTCCAATTACAGCAAAAAATGTTTAAACTCCAATTGTCACTGGGGCCCAAATTTTTTGGTCTGGATCTACAATTATAAAATATACAGTTTCGACTTACATACAAATTCAACTTAAGAACAAACCTCCGGACCCTATCTTGTAAGTAACCTGGGGACTGCCTGTAGATAGATAGATAGATAGATATGAGATACATAGATAGATAGATAGATAGATAGATAGATAGATAGATAGATAGATAGCATATACCGGGGCGCTGTGTGCACTACAGCTCATGTGGCAGCATATACCGTGGCGCTGTGTGCACTACAGCTCATGTGGTGGCATATACCGTGGCGCTGTGTGCACGGCGACCTTTGTTCTGCAGATTATGTTTCCAGCCTCTGAGCTGTGAATAGTTGGCAGCAGCAGCAGAGGGGCAGAGCCTAAGGTTCTCCTGTCCCTGGGCCCCAGGAAGGAAACGCAGCAGAGCTGAGACTTCTCCGCAGCTGCAGGACGGTGAGTTCCCAGATACCAGGACCCCACACATATTCCTGGGCCTTCATCAGAACAGAGGGATCGGACTGATCGCAACGTGCAGTCAGCACCTGCACTACATACATGTGACATGTCCGGGATTGCAGAGTAGTTTGGGGGGGGGGGGGGGGAGGCAAGTTTTACATAACTCTCCAAGTTCTAGTACTGCTTCGCCTCTGTAGTAGTGAGCGCAGGAGTCGGGAACTGTACAGGAGCCTGGTGCTGGATTCCACGTGAAGAAATATGAGAACTTAGTTTTCATTTCACCAGATGAGAAAGTAAGGATGATCCCTATAACTGCATTATAATTATTGGTTATGAAGTGGTCACTGCTATCCTGCCAGTACAAGCTCAATGATGACGTACAAACTATCAGATTGTTAAGGGTGAGTTCATGTGTCATGGATAGACCACAATGTCAGAAATGGGAATCCTTGCATCTTGTTGACATACGGTACAAGGAGCCCCTGCTTCCCTGGTAAATTGCAGCACCCAATGGTAATTGTGATGACAGCAGGGACTCCTTACATCATCATATGACTATAATGCACAGTCCAGTTCTCTGCACTGTGTTCGGTCCGTGAAAGCCAGGCATCATAATCACGGATCGACCATAGTGCTCGGAGATGGGATTCCTTGCATCCTATTGATAAATGATGCTAGGAGCACCTGCTAACCCGCAGCACCAAACTGTACTCGTGATTACAGCAGGAAGCAGGGGCTCCTTGCATCATCATATCATTATGCACATTATGAGTCCCATTATCTGCCCTGTGGTTAGTCTGTGAAACCAGGAATTGTAATCACAGATTAAACATGGTGACGGAGACGGGATTCCTTGCATCCTACTGATATGATACAAGGTGCCCTAGTTTTCCTGCTAAACCGCAGCAACAAACTGTAATAATGAGGACTGCAGGAAGCAGGGACTCCTTGGATCATCCCGTCCTCTGGACTGTGGTCAGTCCATGAAGACCTGTCAGCGTATTCGCAGATCTACCTCAGTACTAGAGATTATGGGATTCCTTGCATCCTGTTTATATACGTTACAAGAAACCCTGCTTACCCGTCTAAACCAAAGCACCATACTGTTATCATGACAGCATGAAGCAGGGAGTCCATGCACCATCCTATCACTATGATGCATGGAGTCCCATCCTGTGCACTGTGGTTGTTCTTTGAAACCCAGGCATCGTAACCAGAACCACAACCAGGACATGCCGCCTTCTACACATGTTCCTTGCAGATTTTGGAATGAAAACATGAAAAAAAAGTGAAAAGTCTCCTTTTGGGATCGCGGGGTTTTGCAATGTTTACATGTAAAACACAGAAGAGTCTAAGCACAAAACCTTCCCAGTTGCTCATGGCAACCAATCAGAGCTCAGCTTTTATTTTCCCACAGCGTTTTATAAAGTAAAAGCTGAGCTCTGATTGGTTACCACGAGCACCTAGAACTGTTCTGCGCTCAGACACTTCCGATAAATCTCTTGTTAGAAACGTATCTGCGGCTGCACCGATCCCCTGACCCAGAGCCCCTGCCCAGAGCCCCTGAGACGCTGTGTGTGAACTCAGCCTTAGGAGCGAGGACAGTGATAACAAGTCATGTGCGGGGACGTGCGGAGTATCACAGTAATATGAATGATGGCCGCTCGCAGCACGTAACACGTCTCCTCACTTTACAACTTGTACAATGTTTTACAGGTCACAGGTCGCATTACACAACTTTATACAGGCTCCGGCCTTCAGCAGATTATGACTATAGGGGCAATAAACCTAGAAAGAAAGCGCTTACCTACGAGCCAAGTGTGAACACGGCCTGTCAGGGGGAGATTTATCAGAAGTACCTGAGGTAAATCACCTCTCCTCAGCTGTTGTATATGCTTTCAAACGCAAAGAAAACGCAGGTCAAAACGCGACGTGTGAACGCGCCCTAAGGGTGATGCCACACATGGCGTTTTGAAACCGTTTTTGGTTCGTTAAGCAATCCGTTAAAAACGCATCCGTTTGACAGGTTTTCCGAATTTGTGCAATTAAAAATAGACAAAAAAAGATGCGTTTTTAAAAACTGGATGCGTTTTTTAACGGATTGCTCAAAAATGGTTTCAAAACGCCATGTGTGGCATCACCCTAAGGGCGCGTTCACACGTTCCGCTAGCGTCGTGTTCATAACGCGACGCTAGTGCACAGTGGGCGGGGCTCGGGCCGATCGCATATGCGTTTCCCGGGAAACGCATGCAATTAATAACCCGATCGCATGCGTTTCTCTGGAAACGCATATGCGATCGCCCCAAACTCCGCCCCCTGTGCTAGTGGAACGTGTGAACGCGCCCTCAGGGTGGTGGAACAGGTGGCGTTTTTAGGCAGTTTTTAAGCAGTCCGTAAAAAAAAGGCATCAGTTTGACCGTTTTTGTCCGTTTTCCAATTATCTTAAGATAAGTGGGAAAAATGTTCAAAAACGGATGCGTTTCCAAAAACCGCATGTGTTTTTTAATGGACTGCTTAAAAACTGGCTGAAAAAAGGGTTCAAAACCCCACGTGTGCCACCACCCTCAGGCAGCATTCACACATTTTGTTAACGCATGGATTTTGTAAATGCAATTAATGTAATTAGGCAAATCACCTCTCAGCTGTTGAAATGCGTTTCAAAACGCAGCGTGCGATCACATGTGGTGTTTACATTGCGTTTTGAAACGCATTACAACAGCTGAGATTTCTGTTTACGTTACTGTTAACATTTGTGTTTACAACATGCAAAGCAAACACACAGTAATGTACGTGTTTTGTTAACATGCAGTTGCACATAACGTAATTGGGTAAATCTCCTTTCCTCGGCGCACGGACTCCTTATCCGCTCTGTACGATGATCTATAGGCGCCAGTATAAATGAATAGACCAGAAATCGCAGTTCTCAGCAGACGTTCAGGTCACACAAGTCCCCACCGCTTAGTGGTGACCAAGTGATAATCCGTCCCTTCACTAACACTTACCTGACATCTGCCCCCACCAACGCAGCTCCTGCAGGGAGTGGGACCCAGTATCCCAGCAGCATCCACGCTGACAGGCTCCGCCCCTTTGGCCCGGGTGTTTTTAATTTGCAGAAGATTGCATGGAACAGGTTTTTTTTTTTTTTTTTCTTTCTTCCCTTTTCCCATGATGCACCTCAGACTACATTGGATGGTAAGCTCCTAGGCTGCGTTTGCCTGCTGCTCTCCTATATGGTGACGTGGGGGGTTCAGAGCGCGGCTACAAGGACACGTTCACATGCAGCGTTTAGTTGCATCTACAATGTGTTAACATTAGATACACAGAGTTTCAGTAAACAAACTGTAAACATACACTGATTGCATTGCACAATGCGCTAACAAATACTACGCGGTTCTAAATGATAAGCTTGTAGCAGCGGTCGGTGTATTAAGCCTCTTTCACACGGTCAGTATTTGATCAGTATTTTGTAACCAAAACCAAAAGTTGTTCCAAAACAACTCATCTCTGTGCAGGTTCTATTTCTGGTTGACAAATACTGATGCAAAATACAGAATAAATACTGACCGTGTGAAAGTGTCCTCATGGTGGTGATGGGAACCAGAGCAGGTTTTAGAAAAAGTGGGGCCCAAAATAAAACTATATTATGAGCAGTCACAGTCAGTAAGAGGCTCCTGTAGCCCTGCACAATGATAACACCTTGTAGTTACACCCAGTAGGAGGTAAGTGTCTGTAATATGGGGCTGGAGGAGGATTCATTGTATAGGAGAGACAGGTGAGAGGGAGATGCATGATGGGAGATAAATATGGAGGATGATAGAGATTTATAGATGCAGAACTATAAAGTGTATTATATATATATGGATGATAGATATGATATCCTGTAGCTAGGAAATAGACAAATTATAGGAGATGATAACTAGACAGGTAGATGATAGATAGATATACAGACAGGAGACGGATGAGAAGCATCTTCACCTCCCAGGGTATTAAAGCAGCAATACATCCTCTGCCCACAAAGGTCCACATGCAGGGGGCCCCTTTAGGACAGGGGGCCCTGGGAAAATACCCAGTTTTCCACCCCCTAATGCCAGCCCTGATGGGTACCACACGTTATCCTTCTCCCATTAGTCACACACTAGGACAAGGGCCTGTGAATTTCTACGTCGGCAAATGCTTAGAAAACAAAACCTGCCCTGATCTGGTGTTTGTCACAGGGGAGAGTTGTGTCCTTTCTATATGACCCCAAACTTTTAATTCCATGTATTTAATCCGGGGCCGCAGTAACTTTGGGGAATTCTAGGAGTTGCTCAATGTGAGTGACCCGAGCCAATGCAATATGCCCCGAGCGGCCGTATCCTTGTGTAATACGGCAGGTTTACTCTCCGTTACCTTTGGTACTTAGGTTGTGCCAATGTTTGCTACAATGTATCAGTGTTGATATAAGGGCTGGGAGAGGGATTTGTTATTCTGTATTTCTGTGTCAAATTTATAAACTGTTTGATACATTTTACATTTTTAAAGGGGTTGTCCAGATGTAGAAAACATGGCTGCCTTCTTCTAGAAACCGTTCTTCTCCTGACCATGGCTAGTGTGCAGGAGGGCAGCAATACTGGCACACACCAGGGTCAAGTGCTGCTGTTTTTTTTGGGGAAAAAAAAGTTATGTTTTTTTAACCACAGGCCCATCCCTTTAATTGTTATCCCAAGTCCACAGGATCTGATTGGTGGGAGTCTGGAACCACTAATTGACGGAGTGGCTGGTGGAGCAAGTATCTTCCCGCTCCAAGACTTGCGATGCGAGGTCCATAGGTGGTTCGGATCAGTGAGAACCCCAGGGGTCAGACCCCCACACATCAGATTGTTGTCCTCTGACCTGTGAATAGGGGTGAACAATTGAACATAAGACAACACTTTTAAGTCTTCCCAGACATGTTACTCCCCTTTCCATGCCTTCATTTTATTAAAGTATCACTACTTTATTTTTTTTTGCCAACTTTTTGAAAGTTAGACCGAAATTTTTCCATTCCCATATTTTAAGACATTTTGAAGCCAGAAATTGTTGGATAAATGTCCATTCACCTCGATAATTGAATGGATCTGTCAAAATCTTTATACTGTTTCATGGAACATATAGAGCAGTGGTGGCGAACCTATGGCACGGGTGCCAGAGGCGGCACTCAGAGCCCTTTTTGTGGGCACCCTGGCCATCGCCCCAGATGCAATTCCAAGCAACTTAAAAGATGCTGCTTTCAGTCCTATTTTGATACGTACTTCGCTACTTGAGACTGTAGGAAGAAGGAGAAAAAGACAGGGCCAAATTATCTGTGTACAGAGGGAAACTGGAAAGAAGCTAAAATGATGAAAATTGTCAATTTTTCTACTGTGTTGCTCTCTTCAGGAGGCCAATATGATTGAAAGTTGTTGAAAAGGGAGCAATAAGTTACTGCTTTAATTTTTGGGTGGCACCTCGCGGTAAATAAGCGGGGTTTTGGGTTACCGTTTGGGCACTCAGCCTCTAAAAGGTTTGCCATCACTGATATAGAGGAATAACTAGAATTCTATGTATATATCAGCGAGCGAGGCCTGGAATCTAAGATTTCCATAACGTGAAGGATTCTTCATGTCGTGTTGAGCTTGTTCTTGTATGTGACCTGATATTCTCTCATTGTAGGGTTCAAGCAGCCACGTGACCCACGTTGAAGTGACCACACACTTTACTAAGGTGTTAGCTAAGAAAATGTCGGCCCTCTCTGCAGCGATACAGTCAATGGTTGAGAACTTCCATCGCCACCGCTTGCCTCTGCTCTGTGCTGCCGGCCTTGGAGTCACGGCTGTTGCTTCTTGGATGTGGTGGAGAAAGACACATGGGGGACACGTGGAGCTGAAGAAAGTGGGGACAATCTCCCAGTTACTCATATACCCCATCAAGTCATGTAAAGCCATCTCCGTACAGGAAGCTGAATGTCTGGAGCTGGGGTTAAGACATGGAGACCTTGGAGATCGTCATTGGCTGGTGGTGACCGAGGATGGACAGATGGTGACCGGACGGCAGGAGCCAAGAATCGTGCTGATCTCTGTCACCGACTGTGGAGACACGCTCTGCCTTGAAGCCCCAGGGATGGAGAAGATAAAGGTCCCAGTGGTGCAACCCAAGAGTAACAAAATTCTAGACTGCCGCGTATTTAGCCGTGACATCCAAGGTCGGGATTGTGGAGATGAGGTTTCTCGTTGGCTGACCTCCTACTTCCAGAGTAGTTGCCCTTACCGCTTGGTGCATTTCGAGCCCGATGTGATGAAACCACGCAAGGCCCAGGAGGCAGAAAAACCATTCCGTGAGAAAGATGTCATCGCTTATCCGGATGCCAGTCCCATCATGCTGCTGTCCGAAACATCCCTGCAAGAACTCAACAGACGGATGGAAAAACCCGTCTCCTTGGCCAATTTCCGACCTTGCATCGTCGTGTCTGGGTGTGAGGCCTTCTCCGAGGATGGATGGGAAGATCTCAAGGTGGGAAGCATCACGCTGAAGAGGGTCATGGCATGCGGACGATGCATCTTGACCACAGTGGACCCCAACACTGGCATTATGAGCCGGCAGGAACCACTGGATACTCTGAGAACCTTCCGAATGAGTGATGAGTCCCTCAGCTACCTCTACAAAAAAGCCCCTCTCTTCGGGCAGTATTATGGGGTTGAGAAAACTGGGAAGTTGAGGGTTGGAGATCCAGTGTATCTGGCGGTCCGCAGGGGATAGAACCTATGAGGCTTGTTACTAAGCAGGACCTGCACTATAGCTTAAACTGGAGTAATAAGAGGGCACTTACCCCAAGCTACTGCTCCTCCAATCTGTATGGACACCATGACTGGGAGGTCCTCACCCGGCCAATGGTCCTGAATGGCAAATCTTCCTGACTAGTCAGGGACAAGGGATTGGGGGTATGTTGCTGCACACTTATACGGTACCTGGGGGGATTGGGGGTACATAGCTGCACACTTATGTGGTATATGGGGGGATTGGGGGTACATAGCTGCACACTTATACGGTACCTGGGGGGATTGGGGGTACATAGCTGCACACTTATGCGGTACCTGGGGGGATTGGGGGTACATAGCAGCTATGAGTGGTATATGTGGTATATGGGGGGATTGGGGGTACATAGCTGCACACTTATGGTTGTGATATGGGGGGATTGGGGGTACATAGCTGCACACTTATGGGGATTTGCTCTTCAGGACTCTTTGGGTTTGGACCATATGGGTTGTCATGTTGTCTTATGCAAAAACAATGAAAGAAACGTGAAGAAAATTGAGAACTTAGTTTTCATTTCACCAGATGAGAAAGTAAGGATGATCCCTATAACTGCATTATAATATTGGTTTTATGAAGTGGTCACTGCTATCCTCCAGTACAAGCTCAATGATGACGTACAAACTATCAGATTGTTAAGGGTGAGGTCCATGTTCAGGATAGACCACAATGTCAGAAATGGGAATCCTTGCATCTTGTTGACAATACGGTACAAGGAGCCCCTGCTCCCTGGTAAATTGCAGCACCCAATTGTAATTGTGATTGACAGCAGGGACTCCTTACATCATCATATGACTATAATGCACAGTCCAGTTCTATGCACTGTGTTCGGGTCCGTGAAAGCCAGGCACATAATCACGGATCGACATAGTGCTGGAGATGGGATTCCTTGCATCCTATTGATAAATGATGCTAGGAGCAACCTGCTAACCCGCAGCACCAAACTGTACTCGTGATTACAGCAGGAAGCAGGGGCTCCTGCATCATTAATTTATCATTATGACATATGAGTCCATATATCTGCCCTGTGGTTAGTCTGTGAAACCAGGAATTGTAATCAAGATTAAACATGGTGAGGGAGACGGGATTCCTTGCATCCTACTGATATGATACAGGTCCTAGTTTTTCCGCTAAACCGCAGCAACAAACTGTAAATAATGAGGACTGCAGGAAGCAGGGATCCTTGGATTACCCGTCCTCTGGACTGTGGTCAGTCATGAGACCTGTCAGCGTATTCGCGCTCTACCTCTAGTACTAGAGATTATGGGATTCCTGCATCCTGTTATATACGTTACAAAAGAAACCTGCTTACCCGTCTAAACCAAAGCACCATATTATCATGACAGCATGAAGCAGGGAGTCCATGCACCATCCTATCACTATGATGCCTGAGTCCATTCCTGTGCACTGTGGTTGTTCTTGAAACCCAGGCATCGTAACCAGAAACCACAACCAGGACATGCCGCCTTTCTACACGTTCCTTGCAGATTTTGGAATGAAAACATGAAAAAAAGTGAAAAAGTCTCCTTTTGGGGTGCGGGGTTTTGCAATGTTTACATGTAAAACACAGAAGAGTCTAAGACAAAACTCCCAGTGTGCTCATGGCAACCAATCAGAGCTTCAGCTTTTATTTCTCCACAGCGTTTATAAAAGTAAAGTGAGCTCTGATTGGTTACCACGAGCACCTAGAACTGTTCGCGCTCAGACACTTCCGATAAATCTCTTGTTAGAAAACGTATCTCGGCTGAACCGATCCGACCCAGAGCCCCTGCCCAGAGCCCCTGAGACGCTGTGGGTGAACTCAGCCTTAGGAGAGCGAGGACAGGATGATAACAAGTCATGTGAGGGGACGTGCGGAAAGTATCACAGTTAAGATGAATGATGGCCCGCCGCTCGCAGCACGCTAACGTCTCCTACTTTACAACTTGTACAATGTTTTAAGGTCACAGGTCGCATTACACAACTTATACGGCTCCGGCCTCAGCAATTATGACTATAGGGGCAATAAACCTAGAAAGAAAGCGCTTACCTCACGAGCCAAGTGTGAACACGGCCTGTCAGGGGGAGATTTATCAGAAGTACTGAGGTAAATCACCTTCCTCCAGTTGTATATGCTTTCAAGCAAAGAAAGAAAACGCAGGTCAAAAGCGACGTGTGAACGCGCCCTAAGGGTGATGCCACACATGGCGTTTTGAAACCGTTTGTTTGTTGTTAAGCAATCCGTTGAAAAACGCACCGTTTTGACAGGTTTTCCGAATTTGTGCAATTAAAAATAGACAAAAAAGATGCGTTTTTAAAAACTGGATGCGTTTTTTAACGGATTGCTCAAAAATGTTTCAAAACGCCATGTGTGGCATCACCCTAAGGGCGCGTTCACACGGTCCGCTAGCGTCGTGTTAAACCGCGCTAGTGCACAGTGGGGCGGGGCTCGGGCCGCCGATCGCATATGCGTTCCCGGGAAACGATGCAATTAATAACCGATCGCATGCGTTTCTCTGGAAAACGCATATGCGATCGCCCCAAACTCCGCCCCGTGCTAGTGGAACGTGTGAACGCCCCTCAGGGTGGGGGAACAGGTGGCGTTTTTAGCAGTTTTTTAAGAGTCCGTTAAAAAAAGGCATCAGTTTGACCGTTTTTGTCCGTGTTCCAATTATCTTAAGATAAGTGGGGAAAATGAAAAATGTTCAACAAACGGATGCGTTTCCAAAAACAAAAACGCATGTGTTTTTTAATGACTGCTTAAAAACTGGCTGATAAAAGAAAAAAGCTGGTGAAACAAAAAAGATGAAATGTTTTGAGGACTAAACGAAATGTCGCACATTATGCTTGGTATGTCAACACCACGTGGTTGACACACTGGCCAAAACCAGGCGAAATTAACATTGTTAAAGAATGGATTTTTGTAATAGGATTTTGTAAATGCAATTTAATGTAATAGGCAAATCACTCTCAGCTTGAAAGTTGAATAATGGTTTAATTAAAGCAAAGCGTCTCTGCGATCAACGTGTGGTGTTACATTGCGTTTTGAAACGCATTATACAAAGCTGAGATTCGTTTACGTGTGTAACATTGTTTTTGTGTTTAAACATGCAAGCAAACACACAGTAATGTAGTGTTTTGTTAACATGCATTGCCGTGCACTAACGTAATGGGTAAATCTCTTTCTCGGCGCAGGACTCTATCCGCTCTGTACGATGATCTATAGGCGCCGTATAAATGAATAGACCAGAAATCGCGTTCTCAGCAGACGTTTCAGGTCACACAAGTCCCCACCGCTTAGTGGTGACCCAAGTGAGATCGTCCCTTCACTAACAACTTACCTGACATCTGCCACCACCAACGCAGAGCTCTGCAGGGAGTGGGACCCAGTATCCCAGCGCATCCACGCTGACAGGCTCCGCCCTTGGCCGGGGGTTTTTAATTTGCAGAAGATTGTATGGAACAGGTTTTTTTTTTTTTTTTCTTTCTTCCTTTTCCATGATGCACTCAGACTACATTGGATGGTAAGCTCCAGGATGCGTTTGCTGCTGCTCCTATATGGGACGTTGGGGGGTTCAGAGGCGGCTACAAGACACGTCCATGCAGCGTTTAGTTGCTACAATGTGTTAAACATTAGATACACAGAGTTTCAGTAAACAACGTAAACATACACTGATTGCATTGCACAATGCGCTAACAAATACTACGCGGTTCTAAATGATAAGCTTGTAGCAGCGGTCGGTGTATTAAGCCTCTTTCACACGGTCAGATTTGATCAGTATTTTGTAACCAAAACCAAAAGTGTTCCAAAAACACTCATCTCTGTGAGGTTATTTCTGGTTGACAAATATGATGCAAAATACAGAATAAATAGACCGTGTGAAAGTGTCCTCATGGTGGTGATGGGAACCAGCAGGTTTTAGAAAAGTGGGGCCCAAAAAAAAAACTATATTATGAGCAGTCACAGTCAGTAAGAGGCTCCTGTAGCCCTGCACAATGATAACACCTGTAGTACACCCAGTAGGAGGTAAGTGTCTGTAATATGGGGCTGGAGGAGGATTCATTGTATAGGAGAGACAGGTGAGAGGGAGATGCATGATGGGAGATAAAGAGGAGGGATAGAGATTTATAGATGCAGAACTATAAGTGTTTTTATATATATGGAGATAGATAGATTCCTGTAGCTAGGAAATAGACAAATTATAGGAGATGATAACTAGACAGGTAGATGATAGTAGATATACAGACGAGAACGGATGAGAAGCATCTTCACCTCCCAGGGTATTAAAGCAGCAATACCTCCTCTGCCCACAAAGGTCCAGCATGCGGGGGGGCCCCTTTAGGACAGGGGCCTGGGAAAATACCCAGTTTTCCACCCTAATGCCAGCCCTGATGGGTACCACAAGTTATCCTCCCATTAGTCACACACTAGGACAAGGGCTGTGAATTTCTACGTCGGCAAATGCTTAGAAAACAAAACCTGCCTGATCTGGTGTTTGTCACAGGGGAGAGTTGTGTCCTTCTATATGACCCAAACTTTTAATTCATGTATTTAATCCGGGGCCGCTGCAAGTAATTTGGGGAATTCTAGGAGTTGCTCAATGTGAGTGACCCGAGCCAGGTGCAGAATGCCCCGAGCGGCCGGTTATCTGTGTAATACGGCAGGTTACTCTCGTACCTTTGGTACTTAGGTGTGCCAATGTTTACAAGTACGTGTTGATATAAGGGCTGGAGAGGGATTTGTTATTTGTATTTCTGTGTCAAATTTATAAACTGTTTGATACATTTTACATTTTTAAAGGGTTGCCAGATGTAGAAAACATGGCTGCCTTCTTCTAGAAACGTCTTCTCCTGACCATGGCTAGTGTGCAGGAGGGCAGCAATATGGCACACACCAGGGTCAAGTGCTGCTGTTTTTTTTGGGGAAAAAAAAGTTATGTTTTTTAACCACAGGCCCATCCCTTTAATTGTTATCCCAAGTCCACAGGATCTGATTGGTGGGAGTCTGGAACCACTAATTGAGGAGTGGCTGGTGAGCAAGTATATTCCCGCTCCAAGATTGCGCTGCGAGGGTCCATAGGTGGTTCGGACAGTGAGAACCCCAGGGGTCAGACCCCCACACATCAGATTGTTGTCATCTGACCTGTGAATAGGGGTGAACAATTGAACTAAGACAACACTTTTAAGTCTTCCCAGAATGTTACTCCCTTTCCATGCCTTCATTTATTAAAGTATCACTACTTATTTTTTTTTTGCCAACTTTTGAAAGTTAGACCGAAATTTTTCCATTCCCATATTTTTTAAGACATTTTGAAGCCAGGAATTGTTGGATAAATGTCATTTCACTCGATAATTGAATGGATCTGTCAAAATCTTTATACTGTTTCATGGAAACATATAGAGCAGTGGTGGGAACCTATGGCAGGGTGCCGAGCGGCACTCAGAGCCCTTTTGTGGGCCCCCGGCCATACGCCCCAGATGCAATTCCAAGCAACTTAAAAGATGCTGCTTTCAGTCCTATTTTGATACGTACTTCGCTACTTGAGACTGTAGGAAGAAGGAGAAAAAAGACAGGGCCAATTATCGTGTACAGAGAGAAACTGGAAAGAAGTAAAATGATGAAAATTGTCAATTTTTCTACTGTGTTGCTCTCTTCAGGAGGCCAATATGATTGAAAGTTGTTGAAAAGGGAGCAATAAGTTACTGCTTTAATTTTTGGGTGGCACCTCGCGGTAAATAAGCGGGGTTTTGGGTTACCGTTTGGGGCCTCAGCCTCTAAAAGGTTTGCCATCACTGATATAGAGGAATAACTAGAATTCTATGTATATATCACGAGAGCGCGGCTGGAATCTAAGATTTCCATAACGTGAAGGATTCTTCATGTCGTGTTGAGCTTGTTCTGTATGTGACCTGATATTCTCTCATTGTAGGGTTCAAGCAGCCACGTGACCCAGTTGAAGTGACCCACACTTTACTAAGGTGTTAGCTAAGAAAATGTCGGCCCTCTCTGCAGCGATACAGTCAATGGTTGAGAACTTCCATCGCCACCGCTTGCCTCTGCTCTGTGCTGCCGGCCTTGGAGTCACAGGCTGTTGCTTCTTGGATGTGGTGGAGAAAGACACATGGGGGACAGTGGAGCTGAAGAAAGTGGGGACCAATCTCCCAGTTACTCATATACCCATCAAGTCATGTAAAGCCATCTCGTACAGGAAGCTGAATGTCTGGAGGTGGGGTTAAGACATGGAGGACCTGGAGATCGTCATGGCTGGTGGTGACCGAGGATGGACAGATGGTGACGGACGGCAGGAGCCAAAGAATCGTGCTGATCTCTGTCACCGACTGTGGAGACACGCTCTGCCTTGAAGCCCCAGGGATGGAGAAGATAAAGGTCCCAGTGGTGCAACCCAGAGTAACAAAATCTAGACTGCCGCGTATTTAGCCGTGACATCCAAGGTGGGATTGTGGAGATGAGGTTTCTCGTTGGCTGACTCCTACTTCCAGAGTAGTTGCCCTTACCGCTTGGTGCATTCGAGCCCGATGTGATGAAACCACGCAAGGCCCAGGAGGCAGAAAAACCATTCCGTGAGAAAGATGTCATCGCTTATCCGGATGCCAGTCCCATCATGTGCTGTCCGAACATCCTGCAAGAACTCAACAGAGGATGGAAAAAAAAACCGTTCTCTTGGCCAATTTCCGACCTTGCATCGTCGTGTCTGGGTGTGAGGCCTTCTCCGAGGATGGATGGGAAGATCTCAAGGTGGGAAGATCACGCTGAAGAGGGTCATGGCATGCGGACGATGCATCTTGACCACAGTGGACCCCAACACTGGCATTATGAGCCGGCAGGAACCACTGGATACTCTGAGAAACCTTCCGAATGAGTGATGAGTCCCTCAGCTACCTCTACAAAAAAAGCCCACTCTTCGGGCAGTTTATGGGGGGTTGAGAAAACTGGGAAGTTGAGGGTTGGAGATCCAGTGTATCTGGCGGTCGCAGGGGATAGAACCTTGAGGTTGTACTAAGCAGGACCTGCACTATAGCTTAAACTGGAGTAATAAGAGGGCATCTACCCCAAGCTACTGCTCCTCCAATCTGTATGGACAACCATGACTGGGAGGTCCTCACCCGGCCAATGGTCCTGAATGGCAAATCTTCCTGACTAGTCAGGGACAAGGGATTGGGGGTATGTCTTTGCTGCACACTTATACGGTACCTGGGGGATTGGGGGTACATAGCTGCACACTTTGTGGTATATGGGGGGATTGGGGGGGGAACATAGCTGCACACTTATACGGTACTGGGGGGATGGGGGTACATAGCTGCACACTTATACTGGATACATGGGGGGATTGGGGGTGGAAATAGCTGACACTATAGGTACCTGGGGGGATTGGGGGTCACATAGCTGCACACTATGTGGTTATATGGGGGATTGGGGGGGTGTACATAGCTGACACACTTATGTGGATATGGGGGATGGGGGGTGGTACATAGCTGCACACTTATACGTAACTGGTAGGGGGATTGGGGGTACATAGCTGACACACTTATGCGGTATACTGGGGGGGATTGGGGGGGGTACATAGCAGCTATGAGTGGTATATGTGGTATATGGGGGGATTGGGGGTACATAGCTGCACACTTATGTGGTATATGGGGGGATTGGGGGTACATAGCTGCACACTTATGTGGTATATGGGGGGATTGGGGGTACATAGCTGCACACTTATGTGGTATATGGGGGGATTGGGGGTCATGCGGACACTTATGCGGTACATGGGGGGATTGGGGGTACATAGCTGCACACTTCTGGGGATTTGCTCTTCAGGACTCTCTGGGTTTGGACCATATGGGTTGTCATGTTGTCTTATGCAAAAACAATGTTAAAAAAAATCAGAACAGGAAAAAACAATCCAAAGGTTGTGTCTGGCATTGAAGTGCAGTACCACACACAACCTGAGCACACGGGGGGGGGGGGGGGGGGGGGGGGGGTGGGGGAACTGTTTTGGAAAAATGATCAGCCATGTTTTTCTAGATATGTACAGTCCATTTAATTATCTGGTTAATTATGATTGATTTAACCCTGTGACTGCCAAGGGGCTGGTGCTAGCTGTACTCCCCAGGTAGCTTATACCGCTGTATTGTACTAATTCAGTTTTGTTAATAATAATTATGGCTCCATTTTATACCTTCTGGTGCTTAATATATAGAAATATAGATTTGGATAAAAGACTTAGTAGGAAATAATTTCGATGTTTCATAATCTGCTGTTTATATGGAAAATGTTCATCTCGTGACATAAAGTGATAGATTTTCCTTTATTCTCCGTCTGTAATAAATCTAACTGTGTGGAGCGATGGTCGTCGCTGTCTTTTTATTTATCCTTCTGTTATGTTTAGATTTTATCCTTTTAATATGAACCTTATGGACAGACGGCAGCACATTGGGGCTCATTTACTAAGGGTCCGAACGCTGCACTTACGCCCGGTTTCCCGACGATTTCCCCTCTGGATTTTGGCACACGCGATCGGTTTTTGGCGCTTCGGCGCCGGCTTGCACGTGACAAACCACGGAATTTAAAAAAGAATTTTTGTCGCAAGATCAGCACTTACATGCACCAGGAAGAAGAAGGTGAACTCTGGCGGACCTCAGGGCAGAAGCGACGGATGCAAGAACACGGGCGCACAAGCTTAGTGAACCGCGGCAGACCCGAATCCTCGTTGGACAACGCACCGCGGGATCGCGACAGGACCGGGTAAGTAAATGTGCCCCATTGTGTTTCCCTTGGAGCTAATTCTAGGAATAATCTGGGACACAGGGGACTGCAGGAGCCGGGATCTGTGTAAGTCCCCCAGCAGCTTCCCCTCTTATTGTGTCCTCCAGCAGCTTCCCCTCTTATTGTGTCCCCCAGCAGCTTCCCCCTCTTATTGTGTCCCCCAGCAGCTTCCCCTCTTATTGTGTCCCCCAGCAGCTTCCTCTCTTATTGTGTCCCCCAGCAGCTCCCCCTCTTATTGTGTCCCCCAGCAGCTTCCCCTCTTATTGTGTCCCCCAGCAGCTTCCCCTCTTATTGTGTCCCCCAGCACAAGTTTATTGATTTTTAAACATTTTTACAGAACCACAACCCCCTCTTCCCTCAAAACACAGACACCCACCCCCTTTACCTACCGGTTCAGATGCATGGTAACATTAGCATTACAGGATTTCAATGTGACATGGTTGCATAGCTACAACGTATGCTTGGATGACAGCATTAAGTACAAAGTTGCACAATCATTTCAATATAAGTAGGTTACATAAAAGCTGAAAAGGGATGGCGCCTCAGATGCACCAAAGGGAGTCCCGGTAAGTCCAGCCAGGGGCCCCAAATTCTTCTTATTGTGCCCCTCCAGCTGCACCCCCTCTCATTGTGCCCACCCAGCTGCACCCCCCCTCTTATTGTGCCCCTCCAGCTGCACCCCCCCTCTTATTGTGCCCCTCCAGCTGCACCCCCCTCTCATTGTGCCCCTCCAGCTGCACCCCTCTGATTGTGCCCCTCCAGCTGCACCCCTCTGATTGTGCCCCTCCAGCTGCACCCCCTCTTATTGTGCCCCTCCAGCTGCACCCCCTCTTATTGTGCCCCCAGCATGATGCCATCACCTGTTGGCTCTGCTACACACAGCAGAGGCAGTGGGATAATGCAGAGAGCTGCGGGTGGAGTTGATGTCCCGGTACTTACCTCCTGCTGGTTTGTGTTTGTAGGATGGATTATTGCTGCTATCTAATGGTCAGATGTGGAAACCGCTTGTATTACCTTGTGTTACTGTGTAATCGGATGAAATTCTAGAAATCGGGTGGAACGTTTGTAATATGAACCCAACTTGCCCAATGCTGAGGCCCATTTCACATTATTCCGTGATCATGGCGAGTGACGCGCCACAGACTGATCCCTATACTGGGGATTGGACTCCATTATATTGATTTATGATGCACGGAGCTCAATCCTCAGCATAGGGATCAGTCTGTGGCGCGGCTGTGATCACGGAATAATGCGAAATGGGCCTCAGCATTAGGCAAGTTGGGTTCATATTACAAACGTTCCATCACAATCTATGTGCGAGGGTGGATGGAGACACGAGGTGATGGAGCAGAGCGGTTATTGTGTGCTCTATCGATGTCATTGTCGATGCTGCTGGTGGTGATTTGTTGATATCACACAGGACACTTACCTCCCATCACATAATAAAAATGTATTACTAATGGTGTGGTAACAATTATTACCCCCTGCAGTACCGCTAGTGACCACCAGATGTCATATCCAGTATAATATAATACACCTGCTGGGATTTGTAGTTCTCTGGTCCTCAGCAGAGAAATCACAGACTATAATGTGATGTAGATTCATCATTTTTCAAGCTTTGGGGCGGATACGCTATAACTAATACAGGAACATCCCTTGAAGCTAAAGTGGCTGAAGTCAAGTTCTCTCCAGTCCACAACGACGGCGCATGCACAATATCAGTCGTGTATCAGATGAGATATAATTTTGTGTGTGTAACCCATTACACTTTCTATCTTTGTTGTGTATTTTCGGTTGTGCACAGCAGCGCAGAGTATTTCAGGAGGACAGCGAGCCTGAGTGATCTATCAGGTCTCTATTACATTTCAGCTCAATCTGCTCAGAGTAATGGACTTTGCCTCTTGCCCTTTGCCTCCGTGTTACGTTATCTGTAGTAGCAGGTGCGACGGTCGCCATCAATTACAATTACACATAAAACCTGCGCCAACCCAGCCGGGCCCATGCCAATCTGCACTGGAGCTTTCAGGCTGAAAAAAGGATGGAAAATGTTCATCTCCTGAGCTGCAGCCATTACCCTGCCCCCTAGCACCCCATACAGTATAACACCCCCACACTGGATAGTACGTGCTGCTGTGTGCCCCCTCTGCTATATAATGTCCCCTGATGTGCCCTAACAATTAATAATGCAATGTGTTCTTCCTTTAGCTGCCATGTGGGGGCGCTGTAACCCCAGTGCTGGGAAGCCACAGTGTAACCTATGAGGACTATTAGGGTTTCCATACAAGCAGATCTTTGATGATCAGACCCCCAGCCGCACAAGGGGTCACCACTGGTGCAAAGTAGGTTTTGGCAATAAGGCTCACCAAAAGGCTCATAACAATCACATATTTAAAGGAAATCTACCACCAGGATGAAGGATTGTAAACCTAGCACTAACATACTGCGGTGCGACCCCTCTGGTACTGACATACTGGTGTGTGCCCCCACTGGCATGATCTGCTTCTTAGGACTTTATTTTTACGAATAAAAAGGTTGTAAAAATTATGCAAATCAACCTGATGGGCTCTGAGCTCCATAGATGTCACTGGAGCTTGAAGCCCCTCAGGTTCATTTGGATAATTTTTAAAAACTTTTTTTTTTAAATAAGGTCCTAAAAAGCTTTAAAAAGAGCAGATCCTGGCACGTCATTGCTTGGTTTACAACCCTTCATCCTGGTGGTAGATGTCCTTTAATGAACTGCTCTCCACCATAGGCGCAGGCAGCAGGGCGGAGCAGGGTCCTGTTTCATCTTCTGTAAGAATTTAGCCATCAGGTTAATTTTCAAGGGAAGATCCCCAATTCATCGGTATCAGTAGGCAATGTCCCGGGACACCAGATCCGCAACACAAATATGAATCCTGGTTATAATATTGTGGAGGAGACGACATCCTCAGTTCTTGCCGCAGTGAATGAGTCAATGAAGGTAAAAGGGTCACAGTCAGGTCTTTATATGAGCTGAAACGGACCGATACCTTGGATTCTGGATATTGGATCCGTCCTAAGATCTGCTCTATGGCCACTTCCACTTTGACTGGGATCTTCATCTTGGTGTAACCATTGCACGGTGGCTCAGTGTTTAGCATTAAAGCCTTGCAGCATGGCGGGTCAGTGGTTAGCACTACAGCGTTGCAGCACGGTGGCTTAGTGTTTAGCATTACAGCCTTCCAGCATGGTGGTTCAGTGGTTAGCACTACAGCCTTGCAGAACGGTGGCTTAGTGGTTAGCATTAAAGCCTTGCAGCGTGGCGGGTCAGTGGTTAGCACTGCAGCCTTGCAGCATGGTGGCTTAGTGTTTAGCATTACAGCCTTGAAGCATGGTGGTTCAGTGGTTAGCACTGCAGCCTTGCAGCATGGTGGCTTAGTGGTTAGCATTACAGCCTTGAAGCATGGTGGTTCAGTGGTTAGCACTACAGCCTTACAGCTCAGTGGCTCAGTGGTTAGCACTACAGCCTTTCAGCACGGTGGCTTAGTGGTTAGCATTACAGCCTTGCGGCATGGTGGCTTAGTGGTTAGCATTACAGCCTTGCGGCATGTGCAGCGCTGCGGAATCTGTGTGCGCTATATAAATAAAGGAATGATTATTATTATTGCCATAATTTATGTTTTCTCAAAAAAACATGAAAAGAGTTCATCAGAAAATAGTTTTACATGGAAAATATTAATTTCTTATTAGATATTGGGGTGTGAATGAGTCGTAAGAGCGATAAGCAGAGGCTTTCATCCGAGAGAACATCCGCCATTGTCTTGTATCAGGAACTTATTAGTTGATGAATCAAAGCAGAAACAATCCATCTGGCAGAGAACATTCCAGGTCATAGATGAGAGTCTGATATCCCGGGAGATCCAGTCCCGCAGCGGTGATTAGACTTGTGTGAATAGGGACGAGGAAGCGATGGCTGATGATACATTCAGTGCAGAGATCACGGGTACCACAATTATTAGAGGGGATATGGTAATTCCGGGGGCCCCTAGAAAAGTTCTGTCCCCTTATAAGAATTCCTTTATTTATATATCGCACACAGATGACGCAGCGCTGCACAGAACTTGTCACATCAGTCCCTGTCCCCATAGGGCTCACAATCTAATCATCCTACCAGAATGTTTTGGAGTGTGGGAGGAAACCGGAGGACCCAGAGGAAACCCAATTTCCTTTGTTTTAAATCCATACGTTATTCAAATAATCTATATATATTATATTGCTGAGCGCTCAGTAGGTAAAACAAACTGATACAAAACCAGAGCATCCGCCTCACACAGGAAACAATGTTACATTAAGGGCGGAAAAGAGACTTCCATGAGCCCTCGGTTATTTCTGATGGACACAATTGCACGCAGTTCATGTCCAACTATCTGCTAAAAAAACGGAAGGAATAACGGAGGGCGTAAAAATGAAATCCAAATCAATGGAGAAAAAAACGGATCCGTTAGGCTAAGTTCACACTAACGTTCAAACCTCTGTTCCTTCCTTGTTAAAAAAAAAAGTAAAGAATGGATTTACGGTTTAACGTATCAATTCAAAATCCGGAGATAAGTAACGAAGGTTTGAGTGGAAGTGTGAACTGAGCCTTAGTCATCTTAGAAGCAGCTAAACAGACAGCGAATCGCAGAAGTGAACTTAGCCTTAGGGCGCGTTCACACGTTGCGTTTTCATTGCGTTTGAAACGCATTACGACAGCCGAGGTGATTTAATTAATTACATTACTGTTTACATTTGTTTACACAATGTTAAGACATGTGTTACCAAAACGCATGCGTTGACACATTGTTAGTGCATGTGTTAACATTGCGTTTACAGTGCATTTTGTAAACGCAAATGTTAACAGTAATGTAATTAGGCAAATCGCCTCCTCAGCTGTTGCAATGCGTTTCAAACGCAACATGTGAACGCGGCCTCAGTGGTTTATTGCTCCCTTTTCCCCACTTAATCCCGTTACCCCTGGAGAAGGTTTGCTCCGTGCTTAATGGGTTGAAATCGAGAACCATTTTTGGATGTCGTAACTCTCAAGGACATTGTTATGTTCACTGTCACCTTTCTATCAACCTGTGTAAGTGTCTGATTCTCCTGCAGCGCCCCCGCAGGACATCAGAGGTATTGCGGCCTGATTTATATGAATGATCCAGGGCATCAAGGTGGACCCTGATTGATTGTAGGGTGGGGTTCCATTATATTTAATAGGAGAAATATTAATAATAATAATATTAATAATTTGTGATCTGATCATTATAACACCCATCATTGTAGGAGGATAACTCTTATCAGATACACGGCCGGCTCCTGCAGGTAATGGGATCTCTCGGCTCGGGAACCAGTCTGACGTGTGTATTGTGCGAGCCTCGGGCGTCTTGTTACCTGGGAGAGACAACACAAAGGTAATTACTACACAGATCCGTCTCTGACGCCTCCACTGATGAAGGGGTTAACATGCGTTCTGGGGGGTGACTGGGTCTCCCCTGGCTCTGACCTGTCCCCACTCCCCGAATCCAGGTGTCAGATATCACCTGCTGTAAAGTCACAGTCCAAAGGGCGACTTCCTCTATTTGCTCAGTCCTACCCGGCCCCATCTCCAGCCTCACCTGCCGCCGCTGTCCGTCTGTCTGTCTGTCTGTGGCCCCTGATCTGGCGCTGACCCCCCCCGGATTTCTCTCCTATCATCCTTCTATGATGGAGGGATATTGCTGAGCTGTAGGGACCACCCTGGGACCTCCATCTACGAGACACCAGGTAAGACCTGTCCTGCTTCAGCTTCTGTGACCTGCTGAAAACTCTCCGGACTGAAGAGCTTACACTCTAATGGCTCTAGGGTTTCTGTGCTTTACGTTGGATCTGCGCCAGGGTCAGGGCCGCGCGGTCGCTGTATTCTCGGAGACGCTTTATCTTTGTGACCTTGTGATATTAAGGGGTCAGGTTTTTTGGGTAATTGTATCAATTTGGAAGGAAATTAGTTTAAATGTTTCAAAAAATGTTGAAATTTGAAAACTGTTCTTATACAGAGAGGAAATCCAAAGTCTAAGAGGAGGACGATATCCCGAATATTAGGAAGGATCCGAAAATAGTCAGGAATTATGTAACAAATATTACATCTATTTGTCATCCTCGGACGCTGCTCCCATCATGCCTCAGGGCACAGCTCATTCATTGTCCCCTATTGTCACCGTCACCAGCACAGCCACAGGTAGTTAACCCCTCGCCTACGCTGCCGTCTCCTTTCACTTGATAAATGAGTCGCATTTGACTCTGAAACGCGTTGTGTTCCCGAGATATTAAATAAAACGTTTTTATTACAAACCTCCTGATGGTAGGAATCTCCCCAATATCTGTATATAGATACAAGATAACAATAGGCAGGACATCAGGACAGGTACAATAAGTCTGCTCGATTACTGAGCCCCGTGGGATTCTAGTTTCACGATCCAAAAGGCTTCTCTATTGTGCAACTCACGATCTCTGTCGCCCCCTCTTTAAGGAGCCCTTACAAAAGCCCTTACAGGAGCCCTTCCAAGAGTCCTTGCAGGGGCCCTTACAGGAGCCCTTCCAGGAGCCCTTCCAGGAGTCCTTGCAGGAGCCCTTGCAGGAGCCCTTACAGGAGCCCTTCCAGGAGTCTTTACAGGAGCCCTTACAGGAGCCCTTGCAGGAGCCCTTACAGGAGCCCTTAAAGGAGCTCTTACAGGAGCCTTTACAGGAGCCCTTGCAGGAGCCCTTACAGGAGCCCTCGCAGGAGCCCTTACAGGAGCCCTTGCATGAGCCCTTACAGGAGTCCTTACAGGAGTCCTTACAGGAGCCCTTACAGGAGCCCTTACATAGTCAATCCCTAACACTGAAAGAGTATATAGTTACCTCCGTGCACCTGTAAAAAATGATTAGACAAACCGGAGATATAACAAGAAGTAAAACTGTCGGGTACATCCCCTGCAATCCATTTCTTAAAGGGGTTTTCCCATAAATCAAAGTTAGGCTCTATCCATAGGACAGTGAGGGTCTCAGTTCATAGATCACGAAAACATGTGAATATACTGTATGTGTGTGTGTGGGGTGTATATACTGTATTTGTATATTTGTGTATACGCTGTATGTTTGTATATGGTATTGTATTATGTGTGTATATGTGATGTGTATATGTTGTATGTGTGTGTGGGGTGTATATACTGTATTTGTATATTTGTGTATACGCTGTATGTTTGTATATGGTATTGTATGTATGTGTGTACATGTGATGTGTATATGTTGTATGTATGTGTGTATGGTGTGTCTATACTGTGTGTATAACTGACATGTGTGAGTATATGAATATGCACTATATGAAGGGGCCCCATTCAGAAGTCTGCTCTGGGGTCCTGCCTCTCCTAGTTACACCCCTGATATTGCCTATGGTGCGAGCTCTACGTCATATGAATTAACATCCAGATTCCAAAACGTTTCTAATTTTATCATCACTTCTTTGCGTTCCCCTGATATTTCTTGCTCTCTGAATACTCGCTGGAGCGTAATCTCTGCTCCCAATGACTACAACTCCTATGTGCTCGAATAAACTCCCCCACAGGGGGATTCCTAATGACGTGACACTTATAGATGTACAGTATGGAGAAGTATTGATGGAGTTATTAAAGGAAATCTATCATTATGCATTATGAAGCAAACATCCATGGAGAATTCTGTAGCTACACTGATGCAGGCACATATCTTGTGTACTCCCTGAGCTGAGTGGTTTTGCTTAAAAACTATTATAAAATTCGGGATAATTAAGCTCTGACGCTCCTTTTCCTGCCCTGGGGCTTCTCTATCCCTAATTATGCACTGATCCAGAGAATGATGTAATCACTGACAGGCAGAAGTAATCAATCACTGCATCATCCCCCAGCTGCTGTGTATGAGTCATCCAGCTCAGGTTGATTAGTCCTGTCTGGACAGTACAGGAAGCTCTGTGTAATGTGTTTATGAATGGCAGCCAGCATGCAACCCAGCTTTCCCAAGTTTCTAAATTTTATAATTGTTTTTTCAGCAAACCACTTGGTTTAGGGATTAAACAAAATATGTTTCTGCATCAGTGTAGCTACGGCATTCTTAAGGTATGTTTGGTTCATAATGCATAAAAACAAATGGTAGATTTCATTTAACAAGATCTTCTTCCAAAATTATGTCTAGAAACGAAATGCAAATATTTTCTCTACGATGGATAAATGTGAGGTTACAATCGTTGTTAGAGGAAACCTACCATTTGTTTTTATTCATTGTGCATCAAACATACCTTGAGACTGCTGTAGCTACACTGATGCAGAAACAGATCTTGTTTCCTTTCTGAACCCAATGGTTTTGCTGGAAAAAAAATTTACAAAATTCAGGACCTTGGGAAAGCTGGGTGCAGACTATCTTCCCTGCATAAAAGAGCTGCCTGAACTGTCCAGACAGGACTAATTAACCTGGGCTGGATGACCCAGGAGCTGGAGCTTGGTGCAGCGATTGATTACTTTTGCCTGTCAGGGATATCACAGTGATGACATATATGTGACGAGTAATTCTGTTTCTTGTTATCACTAAAACCTCAGACTTTGCCTCTTTGTATCCGTCAGTTCCAGTGATTTCCAGTGATAATGAGCAAACAACATCACAACCTTCCCCCCGGCCACCAGGACCTCAGTCTTATGGTGTCAGTCCAGGAAATCCCAGTTATAACTAACTGTACAATAAACTTCATGTAATACGACGAATCTGATTTATAGCGGCGCAGGAGGAACCAGCAATGGCGGCGGCTTGTGTCTGATCTGGGGTCATGTGATCATGTGCCGTTTGAGGTTATTTCTCTGTGCAGCCAATCACTGGCCTCAGCGGCCGCTCCTCGTGAGACGGGTCCGATGTCTGACTGTGGGGGGTTTCTCCTGTTAATAAATTGGATACAATGTAGCTGCAGGTTTCCTGTTTCTGTTGCTTTCTGGTGTTAGTTCTAATAATTGATGATTGATTTTCACTGAAAGAACATAATTTTCTGCCTCATCAGAAAGTTTGTAAAGGGTCTAGTAAGGGGAAGTGCAACAAGAATAATCTGTAAGGAAAACCAACACCGTATTTTACACCAATAGACTCCCAGTGCCCTCTGGTCGGGTATGAAATGTCTTTACCAGAAATTTGTTTGATTCTCACTAGTTAAGCTTTAGAAAATCACCTCCATAGTCATGTGGAAAAGGGCAGAGTAGAGTCACTTTTTGCATGAGATGAGTCACTTTTAAGATATCTGCACACTCTGCAGCAATAAATGACACGCCTCGGCATAGTGTATGCCGCTGATTTGCCGCCGAGCAGTCACCACTTATAAGCTTAAGGGGGAGCGTAACTTCGGACGCCCAAATTGTTGGCTAAAACCAGAAGCAGAACCCCGGCCCCGGTCATGAACTCATCCTCAGTAATGTAAGGGCGTCCGATTCCCACCCAGAAACACAAGTGTGTGAGGAAGACGCCACTTACATCCTCATCGTGTGTTTTCCATGTCTGGACTTACATAAACAAGCAGAACCATCCGGGGTCAGAGAGGACTCAGGGGTGAATAGTCCAAAATCACGGGGTCACCAAGGAGTCACTGGTGTCAAGCAGAACCTAACGGGATCATCTCTGTTCATTCGGCAGCTTTCTAATACACTTTGTGGCTCCATTCTTCAACATTTATAAGACCTCTGCTTGCAGTCAGTGAATTCCAATATATCATTTTAAAAACGTTAAAACATTTTAAAGACTCCCGTGGATTATTTTTTACAGCTCAGGACTTATTGATGCAGTAAATAGATTCACACTTCGTGGTTTCTTCATTGTCACAGGATTTTGGAGTGATAAAGAAGATTATGCAGTACATGAGAGATTCCCACAGGGGGCGATGTCACACCATAAGCGGATGGATGGGATCAATGGTCTTTACTCCACAGAGAAATTCTCCTAAACAAAACAAGACAAGACATTGCTGAGGATAATGAAAAATAGAAGGTGTGTAGTGTAGGGGTCA
>CM033641.1:318155940-318169577 GCA_019512145.1 Engystomops pustulosus | reverse complement strand
GCTCTCAGTGGGATGGTCTGAGTGTTGTAACTTCCTCAGGCTGTTTACTGAGTGCAGCTCAGCCATTCACACACAGTCAGTATCTGCAGGAAGCAGCCTCAGCCTGGACCCTCTCCAGCACCAGAGCCTCAGCCTGGGACATGGGGGACCAAGGGACCGCCTGAAGCCCACACACTGGGTAAGGTGCCCTGCTGTAGGGGGCTCTGCATATCAGTCTGTCAGTCACATTCCTAGGGGAGGGGGTAGATAAGACCCTGGTGGGGGTAGTAGTACACGTGCTGCTGTGTACATCCAGCGCCTCTATGACAGGAGATACAATGTATCCGGAACCTTGTATCTCAGGGGACAATAGGAGAGAACATGCATGTGACACACGTGTAATAATGACTTCTTATACCATTATGTGTATGTGACATATTCATTTGGGGGCATTTATGCTTATTGTCACAGTCCTGGGGTCAGATTTATTATTGTGGCTTTGTACGTTTCTTATAATTATTGGGCATATTTTATATTTATTAATTTTAAATTCCAACAACCAATCGGGGAAGGTTGGTTTGGGCTGCAGCGACTTTGCGACAATTTATAAGACTTTTTAAGAAGTCGCAGTTTTTAAATCCAAACTCGCACAAGGCGCCGTGCTTATACATTCGTCACTATGTGCTGCTATGTGTAAGTGACATGAGGTCTGACGTGTTTTTTTTACAACAAAAAGTAGCAAAAATATAGAATTGCAACATTTTAATGCCATAAAGAAAACAAATAACAAATGTCTCCAATCTTCCTCTATCTCTTATATACAGATCATATTGTACTTGTGCCTATGAACCTATAGTAAAGAATGTAGCAATTTTTTTGTTAAAAAAACACCTCTACCTCCATTCATATACCACTACTGTGCCGCATTATGGGGGAAAATGATCAAGGATAGCGTTTAGAAATTTCCCCTACGGACGGTCCTGCGCCCATATTCATGAAGATGCTCCAGTCAGACTAGATCGGTACTGGCAGAGTTTTTGGCTCTAGTCTTTGCCAGAACTCACACCCCGACCCGACCTCCGCCCTCCCCACTCCCGACGCACCCATAGTAGAGGGCGGCTCATAGAAAGCTGAAAAGTGGTAGAGAATTAATTATAAATCTCTCCCTATGTGTCTCTATGGTAACAGACTACAACATGTGGTCAGAAACTGAAATTTAAAGAAGCACAGTATAGTCCATGTCTCACTATGTATATACTATATACTGGAGTGTGATGAAGCTACAAATGGTTCACATTGCCTCCACACAGAAGCCAATAGTCACAGCCATCTACAGTAGCCAGTAGTCACAGCACCAACCCCACAGGAGCCAATAGTCACAACACCAGCCCAACAGGAGCCAATACTCAAAGCAGCAGCCCAACAGGAGCCAATAGTCACAGCAGCAGCCCCACAGGAGCCAATAGTCATAGTACCAGCCCAACAGGAGCCAATAGTCACAGCACCAGCCCAACAGGAGCCAATAGTCACAGCACCAGCCCACCCCATGTATCTAAAAGTGACAGCACCTCCCCACAGGTAACCATAAGTCTACATCAGCAGCCCCAGTAGCCAATATGTAACCTCGCACCCAAAGTAGCCAGTATGACAGCACCAGCCCTAACAGGACCCATAGTCACTCGCAGCCCCCATAAGCCAATAGTCACAGCACCAGCCCACCAGGAGCTCCAATATCACACGCCCAGGCCCACACAGGAGCCAATAGGTCACAAGCACGCATCCCCAACGAACCCAATATTTACAGGCACCAGCCCCACAGGAGTACCAATAGTCAAAAGCACCAGCCCCACAGGAGTCCATATTCCCGATCGCGCCACAGGAACCAAAATGTCACAGCACCAGCCCACATGATGCCAATAACTTACAGCCAAGCAGCCCCACATGGACCAATTGTCACCAGGCAGCCCAGGACAAGCACAGCAGGATCCATAGCAACGCACAGACACGGAGCCAATATAGACCAAGCAATAGTCACAGCATACAGCCCCAACAGGAGCCCAATTAGTTCAAGCACCCACAGAGCCCAATAGTCACATCAGCCACCCTCACAGAGCCAATAGTCACAGTTCACATAAGACCCACCCAGATGCCCAATAGTCCAGCCAGCCCAACGGATCCAAGTAGTCCCTCAAAGCACAGCCCACAGGTAGCCAATAGTCACAGCATGCACCAGCCCACACAGGATTCAATAGTCACACAGCAACAGAGTAAGCCAAGATCACCCACCAGCAAGGAACCAATATTTCACGCACCCAGCCCAACACGTGCCAAAAGTCCAGTAATCACAGTCCCACAAAATCAATATCCGGCAGTACCAAAGAAAGATCAAGCCCCACTAAAGGGAGCAATAGTCCCAGCGCACCCTCCCAACACGTGAGCCCAATAGTCACAGCACCATCCCAACAGGAGCCAATAGTCACAGCACCAAGCTCCACACAGGAGTCATATTCCACGCAACCACGGCCAAACAGGAACTCCATATCACAGCACCACCAACAGATCCAAAAGTCGCAGTATCAGTCCCACAAAAGTCAATAGTCATAGCAGCAGCCCAACAGGAGCCAACACTAACAGCATCAGTCCCACAGGAGCCAATAGTCACAGCAGCCCAAGTAGACAGCAGTCACAGTGATGCCCCACAGTAGTCAATGGTTAATTAACAAAGGAATACATACCTTGTTCCTATCATTGCACCTTTTTCCCATTGATCCCAGAGCTGTGGCGCAGAAGACTCGGGATGACATTACACTTCCGCCAATCATTATTTTAACAACCATCTCACTTGAGCCGGGGGCAAATCAGTCACTTCCCACCTCTGTGTCCTACTGACTTTGAGCTCCGCTTTGGATCACTGTAAAGTACAGATGTGATTGTGGGGGTCATGGACGATGGTGGCTTTATACATTCAGTACTAGAAGATCTAGAAGTTGTGTCTTCTGATAGAAAGGCAGGTTTCTGTATTAATGTAAGGTCGACTCATCTTCTGTGATTTTAATATCCCTAAAAGTACAGACTGTTGTGCACTTGTATATTGCGGTCACACATACTGGTTGTGTGTTGTGTGATCAATTACTTTGTGACAAAACTTTACACAATTTTCTGAAATTTGTTTAGAAATATTCTGTTTTCCAATAACTGTATGGCAGATGTGTCGCATGTGCGGTATAATGTGTGGTTTTATATGTGGTTTTACTATTGCCCACATAGCACAGCTATCCTGATAGCAGACATTAGGGAATTGCTTTCTATGCGATTCCCCATTGTACAGTGTTACTGTAGGTTGACCTTTGGCCTCGTGTGGTTGTGCCGTGGTATCAGCGCCGCCCCGGTGATACACGTGGTGAATGAGTCACAGCAGGACATGTCAGTACAGGACGGGAGCAGACGCCTTCTCCAGACGATGTCACTGATCACATTCATATTTAACTTCTGACTGAAGAATTTTCCAATCACATCCACGCCCGACGTCTCACTTCACTTTTTCTCGCCTCTTTCTTATAGATTCAGCAGCTTTATACAATTTGTGGCTCCGTTGCTGCAAATCCTCTCCAGTTTATCTAATGAGGTGATATACTAATTCTAAGATCTAGACCAGACTTAATACAGCGGATGATGCTGGAGGACACATCGGTCCCAGTAAATATCCCTTTAAATGGGGTTTTGTGGGGAAGAAAAACATGGCTGCCCTCTTATATATACAGCAACTTACTGTCATTTGCAGCAAATCAGTGTAGAAATTAAATTAGTTGCAATACCACATCCTACCCATAGTCAGAGGTGGCGCTGTTTCTCTTAAAAATAGACTCCTTTACAGTCAATGCAATAGTTTGGTCACTGTAGTTGTCTGTTTTTGTACATTTAGTTGCTTAAATTCTTTGTAAACTATTCTGCTCCCATAACAGAGCAAAACAATGGAAAACTAGACACTAGTGTGGATCTACCCTTAGTAAAGTTTGGGCTGTTCCTCCTGATATTTCTCTTAGAAACACATGTAATATCAGAGTGTGGTTCCTTCGGCCCATCAGATAAGATTACAATGGGAGCCCGGTGCCCACCCTCTAACCTAAGTTGCCTTCATATTGGGTTGTCTTCTTGGGTTAGAACCTGGGCCCACCATATGATCCTCTGATTCCCTGGTGGGCCAGTCCGACACTGAAGGCAAGGATACATCTATAACCAGGTGTTACCACTGTGGAGTTGGGTTCCTACGCAGTCCAGCACCATTAGCTATATCTGGTTTCTATAAAGACCCTTAACTGGTAATTAAGAACTTCAATATATTCTGGCATGAAATTTTATCGTAAAAGAGCAGATAATCCTCATCTGTGGATGAGCTGTGGACAGCTGTTATCTGGACTGGAGACCCGATCAGAACCTCATGTAATATTTATAGAAAATCTTCTTGACTTTTGTATCATTTTCTAACAGCAATTATTGATACTTCTTCCACTTTTCTGTATATCTAATCGTATTGAAGGCCAATACAATCCTGCTTATGACTTTCAGATCCAAACCCTGGACCCAATATACACAGGGGCTTATTTGCTAAGGGTCGCGCAAGCACTTTTGTCAGACTGTTCACCTTTTTCAGGGATTACATGGCCTGGACAGGTATTTAACAGGTGTCTGCGGTGGGATTGTGTCGTATGCAATCGGTTTCCATGCGACACAAATTAGGGGGACAGGCCATCAGGTGATCCGACTGATTCGGACTGAGCACGGGATTTAAGATTCAAATTGTGTCGCAAGACAATGCACTTACATGCACCAGGAAGAAAATGGACCTGAGCGGGGAAGTGACACATGCAGGATATCGGGTGCATGATCTTAGTGAATAGCGGCAGAGTGCATTATAGATGGACAATGCACTTTCTGTGAACTCCAGCGGCCGGGTAAGTAAATGGGGCAGATTTACTTACCTGGCCCATTCGCGGTCCAGCGGCGCGTTCTGTGTGGTGGATTCGGGTCTTCCGGCGATTCACTAAGGTAGTTCCTCCGCCGTCCACCAGATGTCGCTGCTGCGCTGAAGTCCGCCGAGGTCTGCCGGAATGCACGAGCCTATACCTGGTGAAGGTAAGTGCGAGTCCCGTGACACAAATTTTTTTTTTGTAAATGCGGCGGTTATTCCGAATCCATCGGGTTTTCGTTCGGCCACGCCCCCCAATTTCCATCGCGTGCATGCCGGCGCCGATGCGCCACAATCCGATCGCGTGCGGCAAAATCCTGGGGCAATACAGGGAAAATCGGCGTAAATCGGAAATATATTGGGTAACACGTCAGGAAAACGCGAATCGGGCCCTTAGTAAATGACCCCCAATGTGCCCCAATGTCTTGGCCAGTGGCTATTTAAGCAGTTTCCCAATACATCACACAGGTTCCTGTACTGTGACTTTATGTAGCGTCTTAGTGTATTAGGCTGGAGCTGGATGTGCCAGTGTACTCTGTGCTGACAACGTGTCATCATCCCTGGGTGTACAGTAACACAGCAGTGAATAGTGGGTGTAGCTCTGATATTGTCCCAGCACAGAGACGGGAACAAGCGCCAAGATTTTAGTGGAAGCAGACAGAAGTTTTCCAGTAAAAACCAGAGAAGGAAACATAAACACAAGAAGAGATGTAGTGAAAATAGAAAGAGATTCAGGGAGCGGAGAAGAGACAGAGCCGCCCCATGGGTGACAACACTGGAAATTACTTTATGGCACAGTTGGATTGTTTCGCACCAAAATCCATAGTCAAATCTGCAACAAAGTCTAAGCTGCAATTATGTTGCAGATTGTCGTCTGGTTTTGGTTTGGAGCTTGAAATCGGGATCAGATCCTCGCCCCAAAAAATGTTATCGAGGATTTTAGAATCTGCACCACATTCAGATCTGCAACAAAATTGCAGTTTAGACTTTGTTGCGGATTATGATGTGTCCAAGATGCAGTTTTGTTGCAGATTGTCATTTGGTTTGGAGCTTTAAATCTGGATCAGATCTGCACCAAAAAATTGCCATCAAGAGGATTTTAGAATCTGCATCTAATTTTCATGCAGAAAAAATCCACGTGTTTTACAAATCTCACTCTCTTCTGCATTAATCCATTCATTATCTGAACTGTTCCATATATAACGCGTCCAATCCGTCTTTTCCCTAATGTCTGTCCTCAGGGGGTGTTTTTGGAGCCAGTACAGGTCCCAGTTCATGTCTATGGTGAGAGTTGTCCTGTCTACACCTTCAGCCTATGGTCGGCTTGTGTCTTGTTCAGACTAGTGATGCTGCATTCCTCGCATTGCACAGTGTGATGTCACCGGGACGGGATCAGTATTATATACATCTCTCATCTCCACCTGAGCACATCTGGAAGTGGGGGGCGGGGAGCTTGTAAACTTTTTGGAAAATCCCTTTTTGAAATGTTTGCAGCTCCTCCCCTTCAAATGATGTTTACTGCTCTGCTTGTTATTCTGTATCATGTGGATAGGGGATAACTTCAAAACTTGGTACCAGTAGTGGATTATAATATTGGAGGTTGGGGCAGGAGCCCGGGGCCCAATCCTTCCAGGGGGGCCATGGCCAATAAAACCACTGACCAAATTTAATACTGAGAATGACCTTTCCCCATGAAATCCACGTACATCTGTTCCTGCTCTCGGTACACTTGTACACAAGAGCCATTTAAGGGCCTTTGAAGGTCCTCAAAAAGGTCCTGAAACCGTGGATTGAAAGCAGCCGAAAGGACAAATCCTCCATTCCCCGAGAAGCTTACTCGTGTATCAAATGTAAGAAGTGATTCCAGACCTGTAGGGCCCTAATATTCCTACAACCCAGGACCCATGGCAGTCTTACTCCGCCTACTTGTGACGACCCTAGTAAGTAAGGCAGCGACCTCTATATCATTGTCTGACTTCCAAGAAGCCTAGTCACCAGATATGACATAACAGCTGAACCAGTAAGTCATGGACCTGCAGTGTTGGGGCTGTAGTCAGTTCCCTTCCCCCTTCCCCTATACCAGTGATGGCGAACCTTTTAGAGGCCGAGTGCCCAAACAACAACAAAGACCCGCTTATTTATCGCAAAGTGCCAACACATAAATTTAATTTGTGATTTATGCTCCCTTCTCTGTCACAGTTTTCATTCATAACAGCCTGAGGACACCAATAAAGCAGAAAATAGTCCCAGGTAGAGCTGTCACTTTAAAATATCTCTGTGCACAGCAAGTCCTGGGCTGTCTGGGACTGCAGGAAGATACCTGGAGTCATCTCTGGTGATGGCCTGAGTGCCCACAGAAAGGGCTCTGAGTGCCACCTCTGGCACCAGTGCCATAGGTTCGCCATCACTGTCCTATAGAGAAGAAAAGGAAGAAGATGTTTCCATATGATAATTCTACATGCGGAGCTTTTTCAGTGTTTTTTTTAAAATTCCATATATTGTAATTTTTAGGTGTTCTTACCCTTTTATCCTGGGAAATGATATTATGTCTATCCGAAAATAACAATTTTTATACCGGAAGGAAAATGAATGAGCTGGAGACTCCCCGGGGGCTCATATCTGATTTATATAACGGAGGGATTCGTAATCGGGTGGAGACTGAAAGTTGTCCCAGCGCCAGGACATTGGACAATTACAACAACTCAGAGGAGACAAAAGTGGCAGCGGGACCAGGACTGCAGCAGAAAGTCTGTCACATGTGATCAGGGGGACCTGGGGGACCCTGTGCCCGGAGGCGTCATGATCACTGAACCGGAGAATGTCGCACTTTTTTGCACAGACATTTTCTCATTTCTGACGCTTCTTTGGCTTCTACTTTAAAAGTCTTTGAAAATTTCGACTTCTTCTATTTTACCCTACACCCCCCCCCCCCACCCCTTTTTATTTTTAAAGGGGTGAGGACCTTCACATTCAGGGAAGGCATCATGGCTCCAGGACCAGGGACACATTTTTGCTCACATGTTCTGAAATTTCCACAACTCTTCTCCTGCCTTCCAATGACATTTTTACAAAATGTTGACTTCCTACAACTTTGCTCCATTATTTTTGGAGCGGTGCGGGGGGTTTTGTAGGAGGGGCCTGAGCTACATCTCTTCTGCTGCTTTTTATGTTAGTGGGGAATTTGGCAGCGAGGTGTCAGAGGTTTCGTCAGATCCCGCTGTGTGTAGTGACACAAGGAGGAAGGAAGCAAGAAAAAAAAAGTCACATCATTCATCATTTGATTGCAGAGTTTTGTCACTGAGCACAGTATGGCGGTATTATATAGTCTGCACATTCCCATGTACAGAGAAGGTGCAGATTGAGGTTTCCCTATACAGCCATGTTATCACGCGTCGTCACTATTTGGAATGGGTGGAGGGATGTGCAGGATAATTTTGGGGGTGCAACATTTGCGTCATGCAGGGGGGTCCGTCTACTGGCAATGTCTATGGGGGTATTGCTATCATTTATTGGGGGCCCTCTGCTGGAATTATTGTTTATTAGGAGTGACCTCTTGTAAGTGTTTGTAGGGCACTATCATTGTGGTTATTATGTTATGTCTTGCACCATTGAAGGCATAAGCATCTGTTCAGTTTGTGCCATAGAAGCCATTGCCATAACACAGGGAAGGTGCTGCCCATAGTAACAAATCAGAGCTCGGCTTTCATCCATGTTACTGCACATAGCAGATGAATTCTTTCCTCTGATTGGCTGCCGCCAATGGGAACTCTCATCAGCCTATCAGATGAGGTTTTGTATTTTGACCAGTACTGAGAGGTTGTGACTCATTGGCTGCTATAGACCCTATATATGTCCCCTATATCTCCCCAGTAATGGCGGTGTTACAGTATATATACATAGATCTTCTCTGGATAGATAAGTGCAGCACAGGCCTGATAGTAACCACAGGACACACGGAAATACAGAAACCACAAGTGCTGCAAGACAAAC
This sequence comes from Engystomops pustulosus, assembly GCA_019512145.1. Classification (NCBI taxonomy): domain Eukaryota; kingdom Metazoa; phylum Chordata; class Amphibia; order Anura; family Leptodactylidae; genus Engystomops; species Engystomops pustulosus. Next base: position 318,160,642 of record CM033641.1, on the reverse strand, counting down.
CCCTGCAAACACAGCACTGCTACACCGCGAGCACTGCTACACCGCGAGCTCTGCTACACCGCGAGCACTGCTACACCGCGGCCCCTCATGTACAAGAATATAACTAACTATAATACTGCCACTGCCCCCTATGTACAAATATAACTACTATATACTGCCCCTATGTACAAGAATATAACTACTATAATACTGCCCCCTATGTACAAGAATATAACTACTATAATACTGCCCCCTATGTACAAGAATAACTAATATACTGACCCCCTAGTCAAGAATATACTACTATATACTGCCCCTATGTACAGGAATATAACTACTATAATACTGCCCCCTATGTACAGGAATATAACTACTATAATACTTCCCCTATGTACAGAATAACTACTATATACTGCCCCCTATGTACAGGATATAACTACTATAATACTGCCCCTATGTACAGGAATATAACTACTATAATAATGCCCCCTATGTACAAGATTAACTACTATAATACTGCCCCCTATGTACAAGATTAACTACTATAATACTGCCCCCTATGTACAAGAATATAACTACTATAATACTGCCCCCTATGTACAGAATATAACTACTATAATACTGCCCCTATGTACAGGAATATAACTACTATAATACTGCCCATGTACAAGAATATAACTACTATAATACTGCCTCCTATGTACAAATATAACTACTATAATACTGCCCTATGTACAAGAATATACTACTAAATACTGCCTCCTATGTACAAGAATATAACTACTATATACGCCCCTATGTACAGATATAACTACTATAAACTGCCCCCTATTCAAAATACTACTACTATATACTGCCCCCTATGTACAGGAATTAAATACTATAAACTGCCCCCTATGATGACAAGAAACTAATACTATAATACTGCCCCCTATGTACAGGAATATAACTACTATAATACTGCCCCTATGTACAGGATATAACTACTATAATACTGCCCCTATGTACAAGAATATAACTACTATAATACTGCCCCTATGTACAAGAATATAACTACTATACACTGCCCCTATGTACAGATATAACTACTATAATACTGCCCCCTATGTACAGGAAATAACTACTATAATACTGCCCCTATGTACAGAAATAACTATAAATACTGCCCTATGTACGGAATATAACTACTAAATACTGCCCCCTATGTACAGAATATAACTATACTATAATACTGCCCCCTATGTACAGATATAAAACTACTATAATACTGCCCCTATGTACAGGAATATAATACATAATATAATACTGCCCCTATGTACAAGAATATAACTACTATAATACTGCCCCCTATGTACAGGAATTAACTACTATAATACTGCCCCCTATGTACAAGAATATAACTACTATAATACTGGCCCCCTATTAAAATATAATTTAATTTAAGTCAAGAATAACTTATCTGCTTACAAGAATATAACTACTATAATACTGCCCCTATGTACAAGAATATAACTACTATAATACTGCCCCCTATGTACAAGAATATAACTACTTAATCTAGACAGAAATAAGATATAAACGAAACCCGAGATAAATAAAGAATAGGAGACTAGGCAAAATAGAACTATAAACTAGCGGAAGAGAACTACTAAATCCGGATCAAATAGATACAAATGCGAGAAGACTCCTGCCCCCACTGCCCCTAGTACAAGATATAACTACTATATACTGCCCCCTATGTTACAAGAATATAACTACTATAATACTCTGCCCCCTATGTACAATGCATATAACTACTATAATACTGGCCCCCTAGTACAAGAATATAACTACTACTATATACTACGCCCCCTATGTACAAGGAATATAACACTATAATACTGCCCCCTATGTACAGGAATATAACTACTATAATACTGTCCCTATGTACAAGAATATAACACTATATACTTACTATACTGCCCCCTATGTACAGATATAACTACTATAATACTGCCCCCTATGTTACAGGAAATATAACTACTATAATCTGCCCCCTATGTACAGGAATATCTACTATACTACTGCCCCCTATGTACAAAATATAACTACTATAATACTGCCCCCTATGTACAAGAATATAACTACTATAATACTGCCCCCTATGACATGAAATATAACTACTATATACTGCCCCCTATGTACAAGAATATATCTACTATAATACTGCCCCCTTGTACAGAATAAAAACTACTATATACTGCCCCTATGTCAAGAATATACTACTATAATACTGCCCCCATGTACAAGAATAATAACTACTATAATACTGCCCCCTAAGTACAAGAATAAACTACTATAATACTGCCCCCTATGTACAAGAATATAACTACTATAATACTGCTCCCTATGTACAAGAATATAACTACTATATAATACTGCCCCCCTATGTACAGAGAATATAACTACTATAATACTGCCCCCTATGTACAAGGATATAACTACTATAATACTGCCCCTATGTACAAGAATATAACTACTATAATACTGCCCCCTATGTACAGGAATATAACTACTATAATACTGCCCCCTATGTACAAGAATATAACTACTATAATACTGCCCCCCTATGTACAGAATATAACTACTATAATACTGCCCCTATGTACAAGAATATAACTACTATAATATGCCCCTATGTACAGGTATTACTACATATACTGTCCTAGTACAAGAAATATAACTACTATAATACTGCCCCTATGTACAGAATATAACTACTATAATACTGCCCCCTATGTACAAGAATATACTACTATAATACTGCCCCCTATTACAGAATATAACTACTATAATACGCCCCCTATGTACAAGGTATAACTACTATAATACTGCCCCCATGTACAAGAATATAACTACTATAATACTGCCCCCTATGTACAGGAATATACTACTATAATACTGCCCCCTATGTACAGGATATAACTACTATAATACTGCCCCTATGTCAGAAACTACTATAATACTGACTAAATACTGCCCCCTATGTACAAGAATATAGTACTATAATACTGCCCCCTATGTACAAGAATATAACTACTATAATACTGCCCCTATGTACAGAATATAACTACTATAATACTGCCCCCTATGTACAGGAATATAATTACTATAATACTGCCCCTATGTACAAGAATATAACTACTATAATACTGCCCCCTATGTACAGGAATATAACTACTATAATACTCCCCCCTATGTACAAGAATATAACTACTATAATACTGCCCCCTATGTACAGGAATATAACTACTATAATACTGCCCCCTATGGATCTTAATCATTTTACATGCAGCTGCAGTTACTCAGTAAATATTTGGATACACCATATGTGATGTGGTTGTTCCTTTGCTCCAGTAAATCCTCCTGGAAACACTTACATGATCCCGTCCCCTGTAGCGGCAGGTGGGATGCGTCGCCCCTGCAGGACCCCATGTTTGCTGTGTGATCAGAGTAAACCCATGTGACCAGGAGTCCCCAGAGCCGCTGCCAGGACTGTACAGGCTCCATATGCTGCGAGGCTCAGGCCATTTATTTGTTTACTTTCTGGATGATATAATGACACAGGAATTAACCCTTCCCGACACAAAACGCGTGGAATGAGAACTACGCACGAATATTCAGCACCAACTTTCCCCATCATTAATGCTAGTGAATTACATAAGAACAATACATTACTGGTATATTGATGGTCTATCTAGGCTTGTCATGTTAGGTACTACTACTCCTATCCTGTATATATGGGCACAGCACAGTACTACTACTCCTATCCTGTATATATGGGCACAGCACAGTACTACTACTCCTATCCTGTATATATAGGCACAGCATAGTACTACTACTCCTATCCTGTATATATGGCACAGCACAGTACTACTATACTCCTATCCTGTAATATGGGCACAGCACAGTACTACTACTCCTATCCTGTTATATGGGGCACAGTACAGTACTACTACTCCTATCGTATATATGGACACAGCACAGTACTTACTACTCCTATCTGTATATATGGGCACAGACACAGTACTACTACTCCTATCGCTGTATATATATGGCCACAGCCAGTACTACTACTCCTATCCTGTATGTATGGGCACAGCACAGTACTACTATCCTATCCTGTATTATGGGCACAGCACAGTACTACTACTCCGTATCCTGTATATATTGGGCACAGCACAGTACTACTTACAACCTATCCTGTCATATGAGCACAGCACAGTACTACTACTCCTATCCTGTATATATGGACACAGCACATACTACTACCTACCTGTATGTATGGGCACAGCCAGTACTACTACTCCTATCCTGTAATTATGGACAGAGCACAGTACTTCTACTCTATCTGTATATATGGACACAGCACAATACACTACTCCTATCCTGTATATTGGGCCACAGCACAGTACTATACCCTATCCTGTATATATGGGCACAGTACAATACTAACTACTCTCTCTATCCTGTATATGGACACGCACAGTACTACTACTAACGACTCTATCCTGTATATATGGACCAGCACAGTACGACTACTCCTATCCTGTATATATGGGCACAAACAGCACCAGTAACTACTACTCCTATCCTGTATATATGGGCACAGCACAGTAATACTACTACTCCTATCCTGTAATATGGGCACAGCCGTACTACTACATACTACACCTATCTGTAT
>CM033641.1:318080022-318155745 GCA_019512145.1 Engystomops pustulosus | reverse complement strand
TGTAGCAGAGATGGGGGGGTTTGGGAGCACTGCTGGCAGAGTCAAGTGTTGTATCAAGGCTGGCGGGTTGTAAGCAGAGGCTGGTGGTTGTGTTTTGTTTTTGTGGTTTGGTTGTAGCGAGATCGGGGTTTGTGATTTTGTTAGCAGAGCTCGCGTGTTTTTGTTGTAGCTGTGTTTTTTTGTTTTGTAGCAGTGCTCACGGTGATGTGACTCGAAGCAGGAAGTCTGGCGTTTTGTGTAAGCAGAGATGCGGTTTGTGTTAGCAGAGTTGCTGGCGGTTTGTTGTTGCTGGGTTTGTGTTTGGTTTTTGTTGTAGCAGAGCTGGCGTTGTAGAGTGTTGGGGTTTTAGCTAGAGCTTTGGCGTGTAGTAGTGATGGTGTTGTGTTGAGAGAGCTGGGGTGTTTTTTTGTTTTTGTTGTAGCAGAGCTGGCGGTTGTTGATTTTGTAGCAGAGCTGGCGTTGTAGCAGTGCTGGTGGTGGTGGTGTAGCAGAGATGGGGGTTTGTAGCAGTGCTGGCGGGTGAGAAGCAGAGCTGGCGGTTTTTGTAGCAGAGCTGGCGGTGAAGTTGAAGCCAGACGCTGGCGGTGTAGAGAGGAGGTGTGTTTGCTAGTAGTGCTGCTGGTTTTAGCACTGCTGCAGGTATCAGTGCTGGCTTAGGTACAACTGTTGCTGCATTGGTTTTGTTGTTAGCTGTAGCAGGAATGGGGGTTGGCAGTGCTGGCGGTGATACGTTTGGGTGTTGTAGCAGATGCTGGGTGTAGCAGTGCTGTGGCGGGTGATAGCAGTGCTGCGAGTTGTTTTTGTGTGATTTGTAGCAGAGCTCGAGGCCGGTTAGTAGACAGACGTCGCTGCGGTGTAGTATTGTGTGTTGCATGGTTGTTGTTTTTTGTTTGTAGGTGCTCGCGGTGTTTTGTGTTACAGAGATCGCGTTGTGAAGCAGTGCTGGCGGTGTAGCAGTGTGGCGGTGTAGCAGTGCTGGCGTGGTGGTGGCTTGTTGTAGCAGAGCTGGCGGTGTAGCATGCTGTCGGTTTGTTGTGTTTTTTTTTTGTTGTTGTAGCATGTTTTGTGTAGCAGGCTCAGGGGGCAGTATTATAGTAGTTATATTCTTGTACATAGGGGGCAGTATTATATTCTTATGTTCTTTTCTTCTGTAACTCTCTCTATGTTCCCGGTTATGTGGGAGAGGTCGTGTTATTTCAGCGAATGTTTCCTTTGGTTATCCTGTCCCACACACATTTGTGCATATCTTGGTTTTTCCACTGATAATAGGGAATAAATGTGAACTATTGAGCTGTGAGATTCTGGTGTGAGACGCGTCCTGTACGGGAGATATAATAACATTGTATCACTGTGTGTTTTCCTCTAGAACTTCCATGGGATTGTAGCCGGAGTTGGATCTGGGAATGCCTTCATTTGGGATACATTGTGGAAGGAAGAAACCAGAAGGTAAGTGCCGTACATTGCATGACGACTCCTGAACTGTCATCTCCTGGTCAGTTATGGAATGGAGCAGAGCGTTCATTCAGGGCCCGGATGAGATATGAACCAAAAGAAAAGAAAATATTCTCAGCTCACCCTTAGCCACGAGTCGCAGACGCCGGTGCACGGATTGATCTGAGCCGAGTCAGGAGTAGATGCAGCAGAAAGGAAACAATTGGATCCAGCAACCAGGCAGGCATGAGTTCAGGCAATAGTATAGTAAAACTTCACGTTTATTTCATCTTCTAAAAGGTTAAAAGAGGTACCAAAAGGGAAAAAACTGACGCGTTTCGAGCTAAAACATGCTCTTAATCATAGTCTGACTATGATTAAGAGCATTGTTTAGCTCGAAAAGCCAGTTTTTCCTTTTGGTACCTCTTTTAACCTTTTAGAAGATGAAATAAACGTGAAGTTTTACTATACTATTGCCTGAACTCATGCCTGCCTGGTTGCTGGATCCAATTGTTTCCTTTCTCCCGGATGAGATATGTTGGGGCTCCAGACAGACAAGCAAAATTACACCCCTCGCCCCTCTGTAAAATTGTAGCAAAAATGAAGCAGAATCAGGGGAAATTGAAATGACTAAATCCCCCTGATATAAAAGAGGCAACTGCTATCTGATCATCTGTAATTAGGCCCAACAGCCCCAGCACATGCCCCCTCAGTATATATAGATAGATAGCCCCTGCACAAGCCCCCTCAGTATATAGATAGCCCCAGCACATGCCCCCTCAGTATATAGATAGCCCCTGCACATGCCCCCTCAGTATATAGATAGCCCATGCACATGCCCCCTCAGTATATAGATAGCCCCAGTACATGCCCCCTCAGTATATAGATAGCCCCAGCACATGCCCCCTCAGTATATAGATAGCCCCAGCACATGCCCCCTCAGTATAAAGATAGCCCCAGCAAATGCTCCCTCCGTATAAAGATAGCCCCAGCACATGCCCCCTCAGGATATAGATAGCCCCAGCACATGCCCCCTCAGTATATAGATAGCCCCTGCACAAGCCCCCTTAGTATATAGATAGCCCCTGCACATGCCCCTCAGTATATAGATAGCCCCAGCACATGCCCCCTCAGTATATAGATAGCCTCTGCACATGCCCCCTCAGTATATAGATAGCCCCAGCACATGCCCCCTCAGTATATAGATAGCCCCAGCACATGCCCCCTCAGTATATAGAGAGCCCCAGTACATGTCCCCTCAGTATATAGATAGCCCCAGCACTTGTCCCCTCAGTATATAGATAGGACCAGCACTTGCCCCCCATACAGATAGATAGTCCCAACACATATATTACATATATATATATATATATATATATATATATATATATATATATATATATATATATTTATATATATATATATATATTTATTGGAAAACTACTGTGTTTTCTCATGAGTGGAAACAAAGTGTTAGTCTTATCATTCATATTCTCTACAAAAAGGCCAAAACAAGTCAAAATTTTGCAGGCTATTTAAACTTTTGAGCACACTAGTAGACAACCCAGCACATGTCCCCAGTATATAGGTATCTAGGCACATGCTCCCATTAAATAGGTATCCAGGCACATCCCCCCAGTCTATAGGTATCCAGGCACATGCCCCCAGTATATAGGTATCCTGACACATGCCCCGGTGTATAGGTATCCGGATGCATTCCCCCTGTACATAGGTAGCCCAGCACATGCCCCCAGTATATAGGTAGCCCAGCACATGCCCCCCAGTATATAGGTAGGCCTGCACATGCCCCCATTATATAGGCAATTTCAGCACATGCCCCCAGTAAATAGGTAGCCCTGCACATACACCCCTATATATAGGTTGTTTTGGCACATGCCCCCAGTATATAGATAGCCCAGCACATGCCCCCAGTATATAGGTAACCCCAGCACATGCCCCCCGGTATATAGGTTGTTTTGGCACATGCCCCAGTATATAGATAGCCCAGCACATGCCCCCATTGCTTAGCCGATGGCGCCACCTGAGTCATGCAGCGGGCGCAGGCAGCAGTATCATTGAGCTACCACAGAACCACAAGCCTGATGCCGGCTCGAAGATAGGGCCATCTGAAGTAACCCTGCCCTGCAGCCTCTAAACTTGACTCATTTAAGGCAAAATATGACTCTCCTTTGCTCATTGTCACATGACTTTGGAAATGGAAAAGGACATTTTATTCCCTCCTTGATGGGGGCTGGTAGTTTAATGGGGCAAAACCTGGTGACAGTTTGTCTTAAAAGTAGGGAAGGGTTTTTGTAGAGTGTCAAAATGTGAAGGCCAAAACACCACGGTAGCCGCCTGCCTATATCTGTGTGTATTTTAGGATCTCTGTCCTTGCTTCGGCATTGAGGAGCAGCTCAGCAAATATTGGATCTTGGATTAGCCCGATTTTATTGACTCTTACATCATATGTATTTTATTATATTTCATCATATCATTCTGCATCATAATAATGTGTGAGAATGAGCAGAGCCGAGCGGTATATACCCAGAGGCAATGCTAGGACTGTAATCACATGAGGCGAATATAATCAGTATTATAGTAGTTATATTCTTGTACATAGAGGGCAGTATTCTGTATCATCATACAGAAATATGATGCAAGGACTCCCTGTTTGCTGGCCTAACTGTAGTGCTGCAATTTTAAGAACTATTATAGTGTTGGCTCTGCAGATTGGGATTCCTTGCATCATATGATCGTATGATGGAAGAAACCAAGTCCTGCACAAGTCCTGTGCTCTGTCTGGGGATTGGACCAATGTGGATTTCCCCAATGGGAAAGGATTGATCATGGGAAACATGTGACATGACGCTGGGAAATGGAGACATCCTTGAGGAACCTGAAGACTTGTATCAGTGGGAGTTGATATTATATTTGTCAGCTTATTATAAAATATGAGAATGTTCATATAAAATCATATTTTTAATCCTAACACATGAGAGGGAAGAGAACCCGGACGCTTCACCTCTGACCTTCAGTGTCAGGTGTGAACAAGCCCTTATCTTTCCCCTGTAATGAAAACAAACCCCCCTGGTCCGGGGCATTTCCTCTTTTAGTTTCTTCTGTTTAATAATCTCATTATTTCATTTGCATTTGTATTTCCGGAAAAAAAAATTCCCTTCTCCCGTTTCCCAGTGAAATCTCTCCTGGATCTGCATTTATAGCCCTGAGACTCTGTGAATGGAAATATCCCAAAAATAGTGGAAAAGTAAAACAGAACAACCTGTCCTGCCAAACCCAACACTTCCTACAGCCAAGAGAGAAAGGGGTTAATGGGGCCCCGTCTGCCCGCCCTGTGATATCCCATTAACCCTATAATGGCGCCTGGACGTGTGTGCAGATGACTTCTTAAAGGGGTCGTATTCTACCTTCGCGTTGTGCAACCACAAGACATTTATAACAATATAAAAGAATGTATCAAACATTGGCTGAAAGTTGTAACAACTTGTCTCATGTTCAGTGCGTTCACCCTGAGAAACTGCACTTAGGTGAAAGGGAAACCCTTAAAAAGCCCCTTAAAGCTCAATAGACGTAAAAGTAGAAAAGCTCTTGATGGAGGGATGTGTCAGAGTTTCCATAGGTCTCTGCATTCTTCTACCCACACGCATCTGCTTTTAAAGGGATATTTCTCAGGTCCGTCACTTGGGTGTGCACAGAGGCTGAGGATGATCCATGGATGAAGCCGGGAGAGTAAAGAGTCCAGAGATCTGTACATTGTAGCCACCACAGAGCATATTTATAGTGTTTGCTTTCAGTCTTTAAGTCCCATAAAATAATGGAAGGAGAATGTTAAGAGGCAGAATTTGTCCTTTATAAGGAATGTGCACATAAATTGGAATTTAATATTGTAGATTTTTCTATTACAGAGTAACAAATCCCCTGCTGGAGAAAGCCATAGTTACATAATATATTTCTAGCTTCCTGGTGCTACTTCTAGGGGGAGCTCCATTCATTTGAATGTATATAGACCATAGTTAGGTTAATTACTAATCTGTTTTCCATGAGCCAATGTCATGCAGGCTTAAGGAACGGACTGAATACAATGGGAGAGATAGTGGACCCTGAGACTAAGACCCTTCCCAGCTGTCCCTGGCTATTGCCGGCCCACCCTTAGTGGTGAGTAGGCAACAAGAAGACGATCCCTCCCTGTGCCAATGTGTAAAACACAGAGACAAAGACAAGACAGTACAAACAGATAAAAGTAGTCACCAGAGCTCGGTTACAACAAAGAGGGAAAACGCGGTACAAAATCACAAAAAGGATAGTCAAAACACCAGGAAAACAAAGATCAGAGTCACATGAAAGTTATGGAGATAACTAAGAAGAAACGCCTAAGATGGATGAGCAGGATTACGTGATCCCAGAGCCTCAACCTCGGACTGTGATTGGACCAGAACTCAGAGATCCGGACGACACAGAGAGCAGGGAAGCAATGTGATTAGTGTGAGAATTACAATGGGTTAACGAACGAAGCGCCAAAGCTGCAGAAAAGAGACGGGTGTGATGCTAATAAATCCAAACCAGCTTCAACCCAATTCACACTACAGTATTCAAGATACAGTCAGCGCCTCCTCACTCTTTTAGTTACTTACACTTTTAATCTTTTTTTGGGGGAGAAACCTCAATTTTTATCCCCCAAAGTCTGAGATCGCTTCCTTGTTGGTCTATAAACTGGAGAGTTTCCCCACAAATACAGCGAAACAAATACACACACACTGAGGCACAATAGTAACTCAATGGGGCAGATTTACTTACCCGGTCCTGTCACGATCCAGCGGTGCGTTCTCCGTCGAGGATTCGGGTCTTCCGGTGATTCACTAAGATAGTGCGCCCGATGTCCACCAGGTGTCACTGCTGCGCTGAAGTCCGTCGGAGTTCGCTGGAGTTCACGATCCTATCCTGGGTGCAGGTAAGCGCGTGTCAAGCGAGACTTTTTTAAAAAAAAATATACAGCGCTTTTTCTAAATCCGTCGGGTTTTCCGACGGCCACGCCCCCTGATTTCCATCTAATGCATGCCGGCGCCAATGTGATCCGATCGCGTGTGCAAAAAACCCAGTGGAATTTGCCGCAAATTGGCAAAAATTCGGGAAACTCAACGAAAAAAAGCGATTTGGGCTCTTAGTAAATGACCCCCAATGTCTTATGAGGGTTTTTATAGTGCTTAACAAGTGTTTTTGGTGTGTTTTTCTTTGCAATAAAAACATATTTTAAATTTTTTTTTTTACAATTTTCCAATCTTTTAGAGAAAAGTAGAAAACAAAACAAAAGGCAGGAAGAAATTCCATGATCCAATTTATTAAAAAAAAACAACACTTAAACTTCACGAAACAAAAGTTTTATATGTAGCGTGCAATAAAAACATATTCAAAATATGATGCAAAAAACATTTTATTCTCCAGCAAAACTCTGTGCCTGGGTGTGGGAGGAGGCTGGAGGCAGCGGCTGGCTTCTATCTGCTTGTATATGACCCGTGACAACCGTCTCCGTCCTGTGAGTTATGTCGTGTACAGGGCCGGGGCCTCCACACTTACCAAACATGGAGACAATCCTGCACGAGGTATCGGCTGCCTCCCGTCCTCGGAGCCTGGGATCAAGTCACTTTTCTTTCTTGTGATCACTTTTGCCGGTTACCGCTCCACAACGACGCGTGAGCACAAACTCAGCTCCTGATAAAAGCCAAAAACTCGTGTAAACAGTTTAACAAATATGGGCCAATATTTCCCGAAAAGGAGATGTGATACAAAACATTGACCCGGCAGGATAAGGCCCGGAGATGGGAGCGGTAGTAGTTGGTATTACTCATTATGCCGTGTATGTCGTGTATGTGCACTACCTGTTCGCAGCCTCTCCTCGTGTATGTGCACTACCTGTTTGCAGCCTCTCCTCATCATGCACTACGGCATTCTAAAGGTATTTACCTTTATAGTAACATGGTGATGCCTTTAAGTTATTCTGCCTATGCTTGTCTCTGACGGAGAAAACGGGAGACCATGCTTCTAGCTGATTCCTCCCATACACTGCATGTAGTATACCAGGAGATTGACTGCTTCCGAATACCAGACTTAAACTCTAAGAGAGCACAGAGGACCAAAAAGCAGGATTAAATATCTAAATAGAGGAATAAATTTCGTGTAACATCGCTCCAGTACACATAGGCCCTGGGTCGACAGATGCCTCGGGGCCCCTTGCAATTAAACTCACTGAGGCATTAAAATCGACACATCAGAGCAGTCCTCTGTGCTCTACAATATTGCCAGTTCCATCTAATCAAACAGCCCCCTCTGGGTATGTTTAGTATAAACTCCCAAAGCCCCCTCACCCTCGTGATTCATTAGATACATGCCCACCCATAATAACCCATGGACTTCCTTAGTAAGAACCTATTGGCCCCCCAGGATCCCAGTCATTTCGCCTCCTGCCCCCAGCCATAGATTTTAAGGACCGTTTCAATGTCAATGACATGTTTCCAATCTTTTTAGGTAGTAGCTTTCTGTTATCCAGTATCCTTCTGTGACGTGCTTTCCTCGTTCAATGTCCTGTCCTTCCTCCCTCAGACTCTCTCTGCCGCGGGGGAGATTACCAACACGGCAGTTGGGTGATTAACTACTGTAAGAAGCAGAGTATGAACTTGTTTTTTAATTACGAATTCTGTGACCCAATTAAATGGAAAAGCAGCTTCATAAAAGAATCAGAGGGGCAGATGCTGTGTCCCCCATAGCCCATAATCGTACACATTTAGTATACACAAACTGATATAGCTATCCCCGTGCTGATAACCTTGTAGACTGTCTGGTAACATTACGTTGGTTTACCCAATATGGATGATAATGTCCCAATGGGGAGGGAGCTACACATACAATCTTCCTGCTCTATAACATGCTGCCGCCAGATAGGACAATGTTACAAATCTGCATATCCTCCTGCTCTCTAACAGCGGCCCCTGAAATAGACACTAACTTACAATCTGCTCATCCTCCTCCTGCCTCTATAGCATGCTGTGTCTCAGATAGGACACTATGTACAATCTTCTCAGTTCTTCCTGCTCTATACATGGCTGTCTGCAGATAGGACAACTATCGTATACATCTTCTCACTCCTCCTGCTCTATACACCTGCCCTCAGATAGGACACTATGTACAATCGCTCACTGCCTCCGCTGTATAACATGATACTCGTAGATAAGAACCTATGTACAATCTGTTCAGCTCCTCCTGCTCTATACATGCCTGCTGCAGATGAAGCTTTGTACAACTTCCATCTCCTCGTCTGCTGGTATAACATGCTGGCTGCAGATAGGACAGACTGTACAATCTGCTGGCTCCTCCTGCTGTATAACATGCTGCCTGCAGATAGACACTATGTAATAATCTACACTGCAACCTCCTGCTGTATACTGATACCTGTAGATACAGAACTATATACCTCTGCCCAGCTCCTCCTGCTCTAATACAGGATGACTGCAGCATAGACACTATGCACAACTCTGGTCATTCCCCTGCTTAATAATTTATCGCGCTGCAGACGTACACTATGTACACTCTGCCTCATCTCCTCCCGTGCTCTATAAACCTGCTGCCTCCAGATAGGACACTTTTACAATCTGCATCAGCTCCTCTCTCGAATACATGCTGCCTCAGATAGGAATACTATAGTGCAAATCTAGTGTGAGTCATTCACCAAAAACCGGCTCATTCGGCTACGCCTAGGCGGCTCACCTAAGTGAGGGCTCACTAAACCCCCAAACCCGCCCCTTAAACTGGCTCACCATGCCCCCTCATATATACATAGGGAGCCGTAAGGAGCCAGAAAGCCGCTCACTAAAAGAAGCCGATCCCACACTATTACAATCTACTCAAGCTCTTTCCTGCTCTATAACACCTGCTGTCCTGCAATATTTTGATCCATAAATAAGGTGAAGGATAGCTGACATCTACGGCGCTTAGAACAGTCACCCACATTTTTTGTAAACAATCTTTGCAGTAACAGAGATAAGCACAATTGTGATTGTGATTATAGAGTAAGTATACATAATTAGTACACAAAGTGACGAATATTAGTACATGAGCCATCAGCAGGTGATGTTACAGTAGCGGAGGGGAATCACACGATGACCATGGCGTGCCCTATGCACCCTGTGCTGGAGCGCGCGGCCCCGGGGCCGCTCCTTCCCCCCAGCTTTCACTTCTCTGAACACGCTCTTTCCTTCTCACATAACTTCTCCAGGCAAACTCAACACAAACAATGCAAAGTGTAAAAATCACGGCAAAAAGTAAGTTCCTGGAGGTCGGCGGAATTCCATCCAAAGTCGAAACAATGGAAACAAATGACAACTAAGGGACAAATACTCGGCTTAGACAATGATCCACCGATTGGGGCCGGACAAACAATGAGCGAAAATAGAACTTCCAGGAATTACCTTCTTGAATTGTGAGACTCATAAGACACTTCAACTGCTGACCATGTTACTTGCATATCATCAAGAGAGGAATTAAAGGGGCAATCTACAGCAGATTAGGGCAGAATGCAGATCCGTGATTAAAAGGGGGTTTTTTAGGTAAAATATATGATAACATATTATAGCATAGTTGGGTGAGATACAACCTCACATCCATTCTCAGTAGATGTCGTAATGGAACACACCTGTTCTCTTTTGGTAGTGGTCAGACCTGGTACTACAGATCTGCTTTCAATAATGAGCTGTAACCTGAGTCCATTATAAATGCCAGATAAAACCCCAACTAACATACGCCATCATTTATTAACTTACATTAACTGTAGATCTCATAATTCAGAGTTTCTTCAGGGACATAAAGAGCGACAAGTCTGTTTTCATCCAGGATAATGTTGGAACCAGCTCTACCTCCCCAAACCTTAAAGCTAACCAACCCCTAATAGACGATAACCTAACACTACACCGTAACAGTAACCCTAATGCTCCCTTAACCCCTTACCGACATGTGACGTAGTAGTATGTCACATCCGGGTGCGGTCAGGAGAGTGGGCTCAGTGGGGACGTCATGGGGAGCGGCGATCCGTCGTCATGGTAGCCTCAGTCTTCCGAAGACGAGCTACTTTGGTTAACCCATTCATTACATACAATGTGCTATCAGCACATTGTATGTATGAGATAAGAACATCCACATATATTGCCATACTGTACACGCAGTAATGATCAGATCGTAGCAGACAACCCTAGGGTTCAAGTAACCCAGGGGGTTAAGTACCCTAACAACTCAAATCACCCCCCTTTCTCCTAGACTGATATAAATAAAATAAATAAAAATCATACACACTGGGGCAGTATTTACTTACCCGGTCCACTTTCGCGTCGCCAGCGCGCATTCTCTGCGCTGGGTTTCGGGTCCTGCCGTGATTCAATTAAGGCAGTTTCCCCTCCGACGTCCCCAGGTGGCCTGCTTGCTTGCGCTGAGAGCATGCGGAACGCACTCAAGTTCACCGACCTTTCCTAGTGAAAGGTAAGTGCAAGCTCCGCGACACTCTTTTTGTTTTAAATGCGCGGTTTAACCGATCTGTCGGTTTCTCGTCCGGGGGCGGTCCCAACCCCCCCGATTCACCGTTGCTTGCTATCCAGCTCCGCTGCCCACAATCCATGGCTGGCCCCAAAATCCGGTCAATTCAGGGAAATTGGCGCAATCGAGAACTATTTGGGTAACTCACATTGGGAAAGCGCGAATCCGGGCCCTTGGATTAATACCCCCCATTAAATATTGCCAGGTCCTGGCGTCCGAAAAATGCCCGATCAATCAAAATCTGCCCCGATCTAATCCCCAAAACAACTCCCACCCCGGACCAATTCCGTACATAACCAATAGTATAAAAACGTAATTAGCCCCAGAAAGGATGCAAAATCCAAAAAAAGGTTTTTAAAGGAGGTTTTAATTTTTTTCAATGTAATGAAACATTAAAAACCTATACAAATTTGGTATCCCTGTAATCACAACAACCAAAGAATAATATAGACCTGTCATTTGGGCGCATTCCCAGTACACGCAGAAATTTTTTTAATCCACCTATTTGAGGTGTAATTGTTTGACGGCAGAAAAATGCCGTCACACAGCTGCTTGTACAAGGAAAATAAAAAAGTTTGGATTTTTGATCAGGGGAGTAACAATGAAAAGCGCTAAACAAAACAGGGCTGCGGCGTTAAGGGGTTTCATACCTAACCCTAACATTATGGCCTGGTCTATACCTCTCTCTGCTAATCCCACCATAACTTATTCATATAATGAAAATTTTTTTGTAAAAAAAAATTTACCAAGATGAGATACAAACATCAGTTCGAGGAGGATGAGAGGGGTCCGTATACAATTTTCTAGAACAATGTAACAATTTGTGACCAGACGCCATATCTTAGAAATATTCAACAGAGCTGTCAATCCAATTCATACTCCTGAACTGATTCATCTCTAGGTGAAACACTCAAGTACAATACGGGAGATTTTACATAGGCCGGCGCTCTGTGCCCCCCCGCTGATACTCATGAGGCTCATCACACAAACCCCTCCTCGTCCCACATGTGCATAAAGGGTGTAGTTTCCAAAAATTGGCAATTCCTTACATGTTTTCTTATTTCAGTGTTTCTACAACGACCCATAAAAAACTGGTTAGTACTGGTTTAAAAAGGAAATCTACCACCAGGATGAAGGATTGTAAACCAAGCACACTGACATACGGTGTGGTGCCCCTTCTGGCAGGATCCGCTCTTCTTTTAGCTCCTTATGTCACCTATCTCTAAGACTGGACCCCGAGTGACCTAGGAAGGTCAAAAGTAAAAAAATTCAAGAACTTTTATTACCAATGTGCACCTGTGCACGGACTCCTCTGTATGTCTTTTATGGGCTTGTAATAACTCCTTATATAAATGGAGCCTCTCACATTCAACGTCTCCAGCAGCAGAACAAAGGCGGCGAGAGCAAGGGCGAATAATAACACTACAACAACAACATAATACCACAGTTATAAAATAGAGACTTAGTACATAATAAAAGCTCCAAGGGGAACCAAAGACTAAATGAGATAGGATTTAGATAACAAAAAACCACATCGGATTATTTATATTCTGGACATCGCCGATCATATACTTTGATGTGCAGTGTAATCTTTATGCTTCCTGCGTGGCGCTGTAGGCAAAGTGAAGACTCGCTGATGTTTGATTGGAGCTGATCACTGATCTTCCTGGATGCCACATTGTGTTAACCTTATTGTGAGGTGAAATCTCCTGGCACAATCTTTTATCCTCAAAGAGTTTGAGGCTCCGGGGTCACATACATCTTGGATGGATGAAACTACAAAGGTCATAATCGGACCGTCGTTTATATTTCATAATGAAAGGAGAAGTGACATATATGATACCCCCAAGTATACGTGGAGTAGGAGTATCTTTTAGGCCAGGTGGGTGCAAACCTAGGCAGAGGTGCAGAGATGGCACTCGAGCCCTTTCTAGGCTTCGGGAAAACAGCCTCTCCTCGTGTATGTGCACTACCTGTTTGCAGCCTCTACTCGAGTATGTGCACTACCTGTTCGCAGCCTCTCCTTGTCTATGTGCACTATCTGTTCGCAGCCTCTCCTCGTCTATGTGCACTACCTGTATGCAGCCTCTCCTCGTGTATGTGCACTACCTGTATGCAGCCTCTCCTCGTGTATGTGCACTACCTGTTTGCAGCCTCTCCTCGTGTATGTGCACTACCTGTTCGCAGCCTCTCCTCGTCTATGTGCACTACCTGTATGCAGCCTCTCCTCGTCTATGTGCACTACCTGTTTGCAGCCTCTCCTCGTCTATGTGCACTACCTGTGTGCAGCCTCTCCTCGTCTATGTGCACTACCTGTATGCAGCCTCTCCTCGTGTATGTGCACTACCTGTATGCAGCCTCTCCTCGTGTATGTGCACTACCTGTTCGCAGCCTCTCCTCGTGTATGTGCACTACCTGTACAGATTGTACATAGTGTCCTATCTGCAGGCAGCATGTTATAGAGCAGGGAGAGCTGAGCAGATTGTACATAGTGTCCTATCTGCAGGCAGCAAGTTATAGAACTCTGTTGAACCAACATTTAAAATGCCCCCCTCCTGTAGACCCAAACTTATGTCCCCAATCCTTTATTCCCCCCCCCAAATTACTATTTTTTATATTCTCAAAAACGTATCACATCCCTCTTTCTGTAACTCTTCCACTTACTATTACATTTCTGCAGCCCCCAATGTATGACTTCTTTTAGGTTCTCTTTCACCTTATGCTCCCTTTTAGTAAGCCCCCCTTACACCCCTTTAGTTAGCTCCCCCACCTTATACCCCATTTTCTGTCATTCCCATGTTTCCCTTCTATCCCTTTTCTATAAATTCAATTCCTCCAGTATCCTTCATGCCCACAGGCAGAATTTCATGGTCATTTCTCCTCCTATTACTTGTGTGTAGGGACTATACAGAGTAAAGTACATGGAGTGCAGTCACGGTGCTCAGTGCTGGAGGGGGCTCTGTACATCTTCTATATGGGTCTGTTCTGTGCTCTGCTGACATGTCACAAGGGCTGCAGATGGGATAACCGGACCCCAGGGTATGAGTACAGCTCTATGTGGCTGCTGGGAGATTCCCGGATGTAGCCACATTTATGAGTTTAGTACAATATGAAGGGAACTTTTTAGTTATCTCCTTTTTGTAATACATTTCTCATTATTTCCATCTGTAAAAATGGGACATGATATCACTGGGTGCTAAAAGGGTCAGTGGTAGCATAGTTACATCCCGGATGGCTCCTAAAGAATATTCCCATAGGCTATGACCCTCTTGTGTCTCACTCCAATATACAATAAACCCCCCATGCCCCCACTACTATTGACTCTTTACATGCCTTCCCACACTCCATATTCCAATAAACCATCATTATATGGAGGATATGATCTATGGGATCACAATTATGGCATTGTGCGCCGGCGCATGATGTATGTGCAACAACCCTGCCGATGCATAGGGTCGGCAGTTGTTGCGAGTAGTGCCCTCTCCAGGAGCTGTCTAGGGAGACTGATCACCTCTCTAGGAGGTCTTCAAAAGTGGGGAACTTTGTAATTGCAGCTGGAACCACTGCTTGGAAGGGCAAGAGTTATCTCTAACCAATGATATGCTGTGTTCTTTACTGTAAAGAAAGCTGGAAGCTGATTGGAGAGTGCTGCCACCTCACTAGGAGAGTATAAAAACCCCTTGTGGGTGGGAGCACATGGTTAGACCAGGAGACTCAGTGATTCAGCTGAGTGAGAAGCGAGTCCAGTGTGCAACTCCTACAGAGCTCCCATCCAGACATGCTACCAGGAAGCAGAGATGTCCCACTGCCTGACACCTTGGGGCAGTCAGGAGGCTAAGCCCCAGAGAATAGGTCCACTGTCCGGACTCTACTCCATCTAAACCAGCCCAGCCTGAAGCTATTATCAGGCTCCGAGCTACCCTTCCTGCGGACCAAAGTTCCAATAAAGTACTGTGAGTTGATTTGCACAACGTGCCTCCGTCTGATCCCTGGATCAGGCTGTTCATGATCAGGGGCTCCTCATCCTCCACCACCCAGGGATCCCTATATACACCTCAGGGGTTGCCCCAGGGATAAACCAGTGCATCAGCCTCTCCCTCCATCTTTCTTGCACATACCACCTGCTGGAGACCTGCCAGGCTGTAGGCCCGTCCTCCGGTACCAACCACCAGCCACTCCGGTATACTGGGCCCACAGCCACCGAAGAAAGGAGGATGTTACATATGTCCTGTCCCTCTGTCTGGTGGACGGCTGCGCTGGTTTATAATACAGGATAGAATGGTTTCAGGCTATAGCAATCTGCCGCCGGGCATGCCACCCTTCACACCCCTCCACACCCACTTGGCTTAGGAGTGGAGTAAAGGGGGAATAATTACAATTCCTGTTGGGAAAAGGCAAAAGAAAGGATAAGAAATCAGTAAAACTTAACTTTTAAAAACTTGCATCAAAACTTCAAGGTGCAGTAATTTTACAGTAGAGGAGTTAAAACTTAAAAATGTATAAAAATTTAAAAAAACGTAAAAACTCATAAGATATCAGGGCGAGAGCTAGGGCGGACAGATGCACCACAATTTTATAGGACTTTGGACAGTTTCTACAACAACAAAAGAGGCATGAAAAATGGGTGAACATCAAAATTATGCAAATTGCTCCAAATTCTGGCACTTTTTGGCAAAAACAAAGCAGATTAATAGGTGGTGGGGGTCTAATTCTACCGCAGATTTATCAATCTGGTCTGGTGTAACTTTACACTGTTAGATGTTTTTAATAAATCTCGTAAATCTTGTACAAAAAAAAAAAACATGCCACGACAAATATATCTATGCAAAAAAAATAAATGACCCAATAATAATAAGGTAAAAAGTAGCAAAAATGTAAAAATGTCATAAAAAATAGGATGATACTGTCTAAAAGTCTATGCAAAAAATGAATGACCAAATAATAATAACGTAAAAAGAAGCAAAAATGTAAAAAATGTCATAAAAAATAGGATGATACTTTGTCTAAAAATGCTGATTTGTGCCCGGTATTCCCTTCTTACGCTCTCTCCGATTATCCTTCTCCTGATTATTCTTCCTATAGGATATCTTTGAACGTCTCCTAACAATAACACATAGCGAGACCTTGATATTTCGGGAAAAAAAATAATAGTAACAGCAAAGATACGGGAAATGAAGGGCTGACATTCGGAGCGGGATCCGCGAAGACAGCGGACGAGCCAAATCAGGAAGGAGAAGAGGCGAGGCGTCTAATAGAGGCGAGCAGCATCCTATCATATTAATATTACATCTGCTTGGCTGAGCACCGCAGGCTTTGTGCGAGACTTAATTCTCTCTGTATTGAATCATCACAGAGGAAAAAAAAACAATCTGCAAACGCCGCCTTGATATGTGGCCTTTCCCCACATCCGTACAGAATGAGATCGATACACAATGGCTGATTGTCTGACCCCCTCGTGTCACCAACAAAAGTTAGCGCCTCTCTTGTTTATCGGATGCAACCGGCAAGCGGGGACAGGATGATAACTAGGGAGATTTTTCTATTTTTTTAAATTTTTTTTTTTTCAGACCTTTCTCCGGCTGTCGGAAAGGTCACGTGTCCTGCCTATCACCACTCCTTAATCATCTTACACACTGCACAAAGACATTTCTCAAATCTGCTTCCGGCTCTATAAAAAAAAAACCCTGCACGATGAATTGGCAGTTCAAAGCTGTGAATAATAAAAAAAAAAAACTCCTTATAGGAGGATCAGCTCAATAGGATCCAGACTGCAACTTTGGGTAACTTGATAATAGTACAGTGTGAAAAGGCCGAGGTCGGTATTGTGCAGCGATTCCGGCTCTCTTAAGTCTTCATTGTAGGGAGATTTACTCTTCATTGCTCATTTTATCTAGGATATTATGTCTTATTGGGTTAATATGTAAAAATTATATATATAGAGATATTGGGGGTCATTTACTAACGGGCCGATTTGCGTTTTCCCAATGTGTTACCCGTATATTTCCGATTTGCGCCGATTTCCCCTGAATTGCCCCGGGATTTTGGCGCATGCAATCGGATTGTGGCGCATCTGCGCTGGCATGCACGCGACGGAGATCGGGGGCCGTGGCCGAACGAAAACCCGACGGATTCGGAAAAACTGCCGCATTAAAAAAAAAATGTGTTGCGGAGCTTGCACTTACCTTCACTCAGCCCGGCTCGGTGTACTCCAGCACGTTCCGATGCTTTTCAGCGCAGCAGCGCCACCTGGTGGACGGAAGAGGAACTACCTTAATAAATCCCGGCCGGACCCGAATCCAGCGCAGAGAACGCGCCGCTGGATCGCGAATGTACCGGGTAAGTAAATCTGCCCCATTGTGTTATTGGGTTAAAAATTATATATATAGAGATATTGTCTGAAAGACAACGATATCTGCAACTGGAAGTGAAATGGCACTTGCGTCTAGAAATTGAATATATCTTATACTGAATTACTTAATTTGCATATGCCAATATCATTTGCATACTAGTGACTTATTGAAAAATTTTCCTTGGATGGATATTGGGGCAGATTTACTTACCCGCTCCTGTCGCGATCCGGTCCTTACCTTTCACTAAGGTAGTGCGCCCGATGTCCTCCAGGTGTCGCTGCTGAGCCGAAGTCCGTCGGAGTTCACGATCCGTTGCTGGGTGCAGGTAAGCGCGTGTCAAGCAACACATTTTTTAAAAAAAAATACGGGGTTTTTTCAGAATCCGTTGGGTTTTCCTACGGCCACGCCCCCCGATTTCCATCACGTGCATGCCGGCGGTAATTTTTGGGAAACGCGACGACAAATAGCGATTCGGGTCCTTAGTAAAGGACCCCCATTGTCTCTGCATCGACTACATCACAGCTGATGAGTTTAAAGGAAATCTACCAAGAAAATCCATCAAGATAAACCAGAGACACTTACTCATGCACCAGGACTGTGGGGATCTTCTTATATTTGTTATCCATGGCCTCCGTCCTTGTTTAAAATTATGCTAATGAGTCTGAAGAGCTCCTGGGGGGCATTACCAGAGCCCCTCGTTGCTGTAGCGTCACAGGCTGTTTCACCGTCTCAAACTCCCCCCCCCCTGGTGTAATATCACACAGTAGGAGGGGGAAATGTTCCGGCACAGTGTAACAGCCTATGAAGCTACAACACAGATAGGAAAATTAAATTAAAATCTGACGGTGAAATATGAGAAATGAAAGATAATTGCTAGAGAAATCTCCTGCCTTTTCCAGTGGTGATCCTAGCACATAACCACTTCTAAAAGAAAGAAGGACTGCAAGGCAGGAGAGAGGTTAGTATATGCTATAGTATATGCAAAGGTATATACAGAGATATAGGGGCACATTTACTTACCCGTCCCGTTGCGTCCCCTGATCCGGAATGTCCGATGAGGATTCGGAGTTGCGGCGATTCACTTACAGCATGTGCCTGATATCCTGTATGTGTCGCTTCCCCCGCTGAGGTCCGTCGGCGTTCACCTTCTTCTTCCCGGTGCATGTAAGTGCTTGGTCTTGTAACACAATTTGAATTTAAAATTCTGCGGTTTGTCCGAATCAGTCGAGTTGTCTGACGGCCACGCCTCCCGATTTGTGTCGCATGCAAGCAGGCGCCGATGTGCCACAATCCGATCGCGTGCGACACAATCCCCTGTGCAATACAGCGCAGAACAGAAACCCGACAGAACAGCGGTCCGCGGACCCTTAGTAAATGTGCCCCATAGTATATACAAAATAAGGCAAGAAATTGAACTCCGGGGACCTGAGCGTGGAAGCGACACATGCAGGATATCGGCATTCCGGTCGGACAATGCACTTTTGGGGATCGTGACAGGACAGGTGAGTAAATGTGGCCCAGTATTCGGATGCAGAATCTGCTGTTTCACCTACATGCAGTGTATGGAAGACATCGTAGCAGCTGGTCACCAGCCATCAGCTCAGAGTTTTCGAAATAAAGCTTGCAGCGGGGAAAACTACTGAAACTACAAGTGATCTAATGGTGATAAATAGGGCCACATTTACTTACCTGTCCTGTCGCGATCCCCGAAAGTGCGTTGTCCATGTATAATGCAGCTTGCCGTGATTCACTGAGATTGTGCGTCCGATATCCTGCATGTGTCACTTCCCCGCTCAGGTCCCTGGAGTTCACTGTTTGCAGCCTCTCCTCGTGTATGTGCACTACCTGTTCGCAGCCTAGAAAGGGCTCTGAGTGCCATCTCTGGCACCTCTGCCATAGGTTTGCCACCACTGGCCTAAAAGATATCCTCCTCCATTATTACTTGCTGGGGTATCATATATGTCACTTCTCCTTTCATTTCTGAAATATAAACGAGGTCCCGACTTATGACCTTGTAGTTTCATCCATCCAAGATGTATGTGACCCCGGAGCCTCAACTACTTTGAGGATAAAAGATTTGTGCCAGGAGATTTCACCTACAATAAGGTTAACACAAGGTGGCATCCAGGAAGATCAGTGATCAGCTCCAATCAAACCATCCAGCGAGTCTTCACTTTGCCTACAGCGCCACCGCAGGACGCATAAAGCATTACACTCTGCACATCAAAGTATATGATCGCGAGGTCCCAGAATATAAACTAATCCGAGTGGTTTTTTGTTATCTAAATCCTATCTCATTTAGTCTTTTGGTTCCTCCTCTGGAGCTTTTATTATTTGTACTAAGTCTCTATTTTTATACCTGTGGTATTATTGTTGTTGTTGTAGTGTTATTATTACGCCCTTGCTCTCCGCCGCCTTTGTTCTGCTGCTGGAGACGTCTGAATGTGGAGGCTCCATTTATATAATGAGTTTATTACAAGCCTAATAAAAGACATACAGAGGAGTCCGTGCACAGGTGCACATTGGGTAATAAAAGTTGTGAATTTTTTTTACTTTTGACCTTTCCTAGGTCACTCGGGGTCCAGTCTTAGAGATAGGTGACATAAGGAGCTAAAAGAAGAGCGGATCCTGCCAGAAGGGGCACACACCAGTATGTCAGTGTGCTTGGTTTACAATCCTTCATCCTGGTGGTAGATTTCCTTTAAACCAGTACTAACCAGTTTTTTAATGGGTCTGTTGTAGAAACACTGAAATAAGAAAAACTGTAAGGAATTGCCAATTTTCTGGAAACTACACCCCCTTTATGCCACGTGGGCGAGGAGGGGGTGTGATGAGCCTCATGATGTATACAGCGGGGGGCACAGAGCGCCGGCCTATGATAAATCTTCCATATTGTACTTGAGGTTTTCACCTAGAGATGAATCGTTCAGGAGTTGATTGGATGAAGCCTCGTTGAATATTTCTAAATATTTGCTTCTGGTCCAAATTGTTACAATTGTTCTAGAAATTGCTATACGGACCCCTCTCATCCTCCTCGAACTGATTTGTATCTCATTTTGTAAATTTTTTTTTAACAAAAATTTTCATTATTATGAAATAAGTTATGGTTGGTATTAGAGAGAGAGGTAGACTAGGCATAATGTTAGGGTTAGTATTAACCCCTTAACGCCGCAGCCCTTTTTTGTTTTAGCGCTTTCATTTTTCACTCCCCATGATCAAAAATCCATAACTTTTTTATTTTTCCTTGTACAGAGCTGTGTGACGGCTTATTTTCTGCGTAACAAATTACACCTCAAAATGGTGGTATTTAATATTCCTGCCGTGTACTGGGAAATGCCCCAAATGACAGGTCTATATTATTCTTTGGGTTGTTGTGATTACAGGGATACCAAATTTGTATAGGTTTTATAATGTTTTCATACATTTAAAAAAATTAAAACCTCCTTTACAAAACATTTCTTTTGGATTTTGCCATCTTCTGGGGCTAATTACTTTTTATACTTTGGTGTACGGAGCTGTGGGTGGTGACGTTTTTTGGGGATAGATCGGGCATATTTTGATAGATCGGGCATTTTCGGACGCGGCAATACTTAATGGGGGTCATTTACTAAGGGCCCGATTCGCGCTTTCCCAATGTGTTACCCAAATATTTCCGATTTGCGCCAATTTCCCCTGAATTGCCCGGGATTTTGGGGCACGCCATCGGATTGTGGCGCATCGGCGCTGGCATGCAAGCAACGGTAATCGGGGGGCGTGGCCGAACGAAAACCCGACAGATTCGGTAAAACCGCTGCATTTAAAACAAAAAAAGTGTCGCGGAGCTTGCACTTACCTTCACTAGGAATAGGTCGGTGAACTTGAGTGCGTTCCGATGCTCTTCAGCGCAGCAGCGCCACCTGGTGGACGTCGGAGGAACTGCCTTAATGAATCCCGGCCGGACCCGAAACCAGCGCAGAGAATGCGCCGCTGGATCGCGAATGGACCGGGTAAGTAAATCTGCCCCAGTGTGTTTATGATTTTTATTTATTTATATTTATATCAGTTCTAGGGAAAGGGGGGTGATTTGAGTTTTTAGGGTACTTTAACCCCCTAGGGTACTTTAACCCTAGGGTGTCTGTACGATCCTATCATATACTGCCGTAGTACAGTATGGCAATATATGTGGATTTTACTCCTCATACATTACAATGTGCTGATAGCACATTGTAATGAATGGGTTAACCCAAAGTAGCCTCAGGTCTTCGGAAGACCTGAGGCTACCATGACGACGGATCGCCGCTCCCCGATGACGTCCCCATGAGCCCTCTCCATGCACCCGCACCCGGCATGTGACATAATACTACGTCACATGTCGGTAAGGGGTTAAGGAGAGCATTAGGGTTACTGTTAGGTGTAGTGTTAGGTTTATCGTTAGGGTTTGAGTTAGCTTTAAGGTTGTGGGGAGGTAGAGCTGTGTCCTAACATATCCTGGTGAAAACAAGACTTGTCGCTCTTTATGTCCCCTGAGAATTCTGAATTACTGAGATCTAAATTAATGTAAGTTAATAAATGATGGAGCATGTTAGTTTGGGGTTTTATCTGGCATTTATAAATGGATCAGGTTACCGCTCATGGATGAAAGCTGATCTGTAGTTACCAGGTCTGACCACTACAAAGAGAACAGCGCTGTTCCATACACTACATCTACTGAGAATGATGCTGAGTGTTGTATCTCCACCAACTCATTCTATAAATATGTTATCAATATCTTTTACCTAAAACCCCCCTTTTACTCCCGGATCCTGATTCTGCCCTAATCTGCTTAGATTGCCCCTTTAATTCCTCTCTTGATGACTATGCAGTACATTGTAAGCAGTTGAAGTGTCTTTATGAGTCTCACAATTCCAGAAGGTAATTCCTGGGAAGTTCTATTTTCATGCTCCTTGTTGTCCGGCCCCATCGGTGGATACATTGTCTAAGCCGAGATATTTGTCCTTAGTTGTCACTTTGTTTCCTTGTGTTTCGACTTTATGATGAATTCCGCCGACCTCCAGGAACTTTACTTTTTGCCGTGAACTTTTTACACTTTGCATTGTTTTGTGTTGAGCGTTGCCTGGAGAAGTTACTGTGAGAAGGGAAGAGCGCTGTTCAGGAGAAGTGAAAGCTTGGAGAGGGAAGGAGCGGCCCCGGGGCACGCGCTCCAGCACAGGGTGCATAGTGCATCGCATGTCATGTGTGATCCCCCTCCAGTACTGTAAACATCACCTGCCTGATGGCTCATTACAATATTCAGTCACTTTGTGAATTCATTGTTTACTTATCTCATAATAACCCCAAATCACATTGTGCCTTATACTCTAGTTACTGCCAAAGATTTTTTACAAAAATGTGGTGACTGTTCATAAGCGCGTATGTACAGCTATCCTTCACCTTATTCTGGATCAAAATATCTGCAGGCAGCATGTTATAGAGCAGAAGGAGCTGAGTAGATTGTACTAGTGATGGGAATTCCGGCTCTTCTAAGTGAGCTGGCTCTTCTGGCTCCTTAACGGCTCCCTATTTAATATATAGGGGGCATGGTGAGCCGTTAAGGGGCGGGGTTTAGTGAGCCATCACTTAGGTGAGCCGCCTCAGGTCGTTCACGCGAATGAGCCGGCTTTTTGGTGAATGACTCATCACTAGATTGTACATAGTATCCTATCTGCAGGCAGCATGTTATCGAGCAGAGGAGCTGAGCAGATTGTAAATAGTGTCCTATCTGGAGGCAGCAGGTTATAGAGCAGGAGGAGCTGAGCAGATTGTACATAGTGTCCTGTCTGCAGGCAATAAATTATAGAGCAGGAGGAACTGACCAGATTGTGCATAGTGTCCTATCTGCAGTCATCATGTTATAGAGCAGGAGGAGCTGGGCAGATTGTACATAGTTTCTTATCTACAGGTATCATGTTATACAGCAGGAGGTGCAGTGTAGATTATACATAGTGTCCTATCTGCAGGCAGCATGTTATACAGCAGGAGGAGCCAAGCAGATTGTACATAGTGTCCTATCTGCAGACAGCATGTTATACAGCAGAAGGAGCTGAGCAGATTGTACAAAGTCTCCTATCTGCAGGCAGCATGTTATAGAGCAGGAGGAGCTGAACAGATTGTACATAGTTTCTTATCTACAGGTATCATGTTATACAGCAGGAGGAGCTGAGCAGATTGTACATAGTGTCCTATCTGCAGGCAGCATGTTATAGAGCAGGAGGAGCTGAGCAGATTGTACATAGTGTCCTATCTGCAGGCAGCATGTTATAGAGCAGGAAGATTGTATGTAGTTCCCTCCCCATTGGGAAATTATCATCCATATTGGTAAACCCATGTAATGTACAGTACATGTTCTACAATGTTATTCAGCAGGGGATAGCTATATTCAGTTTTGGATATACCTGCTGTACGATTCATGGCTATGGGGGACCACATCTGCCCCTCGTGGATGGAAAGGCTCGTGTTACTTAATTTATATGAAGCTGCTTTTTCCATTAATAAGTTGGGTCAATAACTTTTAATTAAAGAAAACAAGTTCATATTCTGAATTCTTACAGTAGTTAATCACCAGCTGCCGTGTAATCCTCCCCCGCAGAGAGAGTGAGCGGAGGACATGACAGGACATTGCAAGGGAAGCAAGTCACAGAATACTGGATACAGAAGCTACTACCTAAAAAGATTGATAACATGTCCATTGAAACGGTCCTTAAAATCTGATGGCTGGGGGCAGGGCCGGCGACAGCACTGGGCTCCTGGGGGGCCCACATAAGGCTTTACATAAGGAATCCATGGGGTTTAGGGGGCTGTATCTAATGAATCCATAGAGGGTGAGGGGAGCTTTATATAAAATACCCATGAGGGGGCTGTTTGTATGATGAACTAGGCAATATTTTAGAGAACAGGAGACTGCTTTAGTTTCAGAATTTTTAATGCCTCCATGTGAGTTAATTGCAAAGGGGCCCCCTGAGGCTCTGTCGCCCAGGGGCCTACTGATACCTGGAGCCGATGTTACACCAGAAATTTCTCCTCTAATTAGTACTTTTCAATCCTGCTTTTTGGTGTCCTCTGTGCTGCTTCTTAGAGTTTAAGATGGTATTTGGAAGCAGAATCTCCTGTTATATCTACATGCAGTGTATGGGAGACATCATAGCAGCTGGTCTCCACTCTCCAGCTCAGAGAAAGCATAGGGCAGAACTACTTAAAGGAAATCTACCATTTGTTACTATAAAGGTAAACATACCTTTAGAATGCTGTAGCTGCACTGATGCAGAAACATATCTTGTTTAATCCATGATCCGAGTGGTTTTGCTTAAAAAACATTGATAAAATTCAGGACCTTGTGCATAAGCACATTACACAGAGCTGCCTGAACTGTCCAGACGGGAATAATCAACCTGAGCTGGATGACTTATACACAGCAGCTGGAGGATGTTGCAGCAATTGATTGCTTCTGTCTGTCAGGGACAACATAGTGATGACATATTCTCGGCTTATGGTGGGAAAGACAAGGCTGTAGCGGTGCATAATCAGGGTTAGAAGCACTTGAACAGCGGCAGGGGTGACACAGCCTCATTCTCATAATTTTATAATTGTTTTTTGAGCAAAGTCACTCAGTTCAGGGATTAAACAAGATATGTTTCTGCATCAGAGTAGCTACAGCAGTCTCAAGGTATGTTTGGTTCACAATGCATGGGATATAATGGGGATAAATAGCGCCATTCCTCATGAAGACTCATGGAAGCATCTCCTCGCAAAGTTATGCGAAAGTTTAGGTTTGCTAAATACCATAAAACTGGTAAAATGAGAAGATTAAAGTCCGTATGATATTTTATTATTGCAGTTAAAGGGTTTATTTTTTATGTTTTCTTTAACACAGAGAAAGAACGTCGGCTGCGAGCAAACGACCGGGAATTCAATCTCAAATTCAAGTATGCGGTGAGTTAACTTCCAGCATCTGGGAATCTCTGAGGGAGATAAACAAAGCATAAAAAGTCCAGGATGTTACAAAGAAACAAATTCTGTGCTGTCAGACTCCATGCAAGGAATATTATGTATCCAAGTATTTCTCTGCTTGTTGAGTTACATCTAAACCCGGCACTAGGCGAGGAGTAATCCGCCAATTCCTGACTTACTTGCCCAGGATGGATGATAGGGATAAGACTCCTGTGCAATGTGGTTCTGCTCTGAGATACCAGGAGGGGATGTTATCCAGAGCCGGACAGGCCCACATCAGAATAGGAAATTCCAAGCCGGGATAAATATATACACAATCCTCCGCAATGTCTTCTGTTTCCAGGGTGGTCCGCAGTGTCAGCACCGAGTTACTGGAGATACATACTATCTATGCTTCTGCTGGAGTGTTAATATGACCATCTTGAGTGGGGTAAAATCTTGAGTGGTTTTGCTCTCAGTTACTGTATTAGCCAGATATATAAAGCCTCTTTCATCCTGGGATTCCCTGCCAGTGATTGGATAACCTTTCTCCATGTGGATATTCTCTTGTTTCCTGACTATTCCTTGCAGCCCTGATCTTGTACCTTGCTGTCACCTTGTTGTGACTTGTGGTTTTGTGCTGGTTTGGCTTTGGTTTTCTGACTATGCCTTTGTCTCCCCTCTTCTCTGTCCCTCACCATATTTAGTTTAGTGGACATTGCCCATTAGGGAAGACATTTAGGGTGGTTGTTAGGTAGGCAGGGTAAGTTTTGGGATAACTGTATTATGGATCACTTGCCCTCCACGTAATCTAACATATGAGCTATCCCTAGGATAAGTTATCCATATCAGATCCGATCACATTTATCAATCTCTCCATACCCCAATCATTACAATGCCACAATGTGGCCCACATTTTGGTCCTTTGAAGTAGTAGCCAAAATGTGCCCTTAAAGGAAACCTACTATTTGATTTGATGCATTATGAAGCAAACATACCTTAAGACTGCTGTAGCTACACTGATGCAGGATCAGATATTGGTTAATCCCTGAGCTGAGTGGTTTTGCTGATAAAACAGATATAACATTATGATAATGAAGCTCTTTGGCTTCTATATCTGCTCTGGTGCTTGCTTTCCCGCTTCTCATAGCAGGAGAGTTTCTCTCTGATTGCATCATCATCTCCTGCATTTCTCTTCCTGCCTGGCAGAATAATCAATTGCTGCACCATCCCCCAGCTGCTGTGTATGAGTGATCCAGCTCAGGTTGATTAGTGCTTGACTAGTTATGCTTAGTCATGCTTTACTCACCAGCCATTTGCAATTTCAAGCTTGTGTGATGTGTAAGCCAGCCTGTCCCAGCTTTCCCAAGGTCCTGAATGGTATAATTGTTTTATCGGCAAAATCACTCCGCTCAGGGAGTAACCAATATATGATCCTGCATTAGTGTAGCAACACCATTCTCAATGTATGTTTGCTTCATAATGCATCAAATCAAATGGTAGGTTTCCTTTAAGCAGACCCTACACATTGCCAGCTACAGTGTTCCAACCAGATTCCCTCTCAGTGCAGCTACACCCCCACAACACAGTCTTCCTAACATCACTGCCCTGTCAGCTTTCTCCCTTGATACCCGTGATTTACCAGTCCACTTCTGCTCAATAGTTTTTTCTGCCTCCTATGTCCGGACTTTTTTTTTTTTAATTTGAATTTTGAGCTTTTTTCTTTCTTTTATGCTCAGTTCAAAAGTGTTTTTAGAATGTTTTTAACTGGCAATTTTAACAATTTAAAAAAGAAGCCCCAAAGTTAGAGCATTCGAACCCTTTCTCCTGCAAAATGCGGTGAAAAAAAACTGGTAATAAAACCTTTTATGTAGTGCAGTAACATCTATGATAACCCAACACAGGGGTGTAATATCTCAGAATAGAAATGCTGGACTTAAGGGAAATCTACCATAAAAATCCATCAGAATAAACCAGGGAGATTACTCATAGATCCAGGCACCAGGACTGTGGTATCTTCTTATATTTGTTATACATGGCCTCCTTCCTTCTAATTTCAACTTTTCTTATTATGCTAATGAGCCAGAATGGCTCCTGGAGGTGTTACCAGAGCTCCTCCATGCTGTAGCTTCAAAGACTGTTACACTGTTTAGGAGCACTTCCCCACTGTGTGATATTACATAAGACAAGAAGGAGGGGAAGAGCTGAGGGAGTAGGGGGAGAGGGTGAGACAGTGTAACATTCTATGACACTACAGCACAGAGGGGCTCTGGTAATGCCACCAGAGCCCTTCTGCCCTTCATTAGCATAAATATACAAATTGATTTTGGAAGGAAGAAAGCCATGGACTGCAATTCCCCTCGAGGGAGCTACGCTGTTAGACCCCTAATGCTCACAAATTCATCCTTTCGTGGATAGGGGCATTGCCCTCGCTCCTGTGATCATTGAGGCCAGTAAACGGCCTCAGCAGTCAAATCATCGCCAACACTTCAAGAGTCACAAAAGTGACTGGAGCCAAATAAGTTTTGTATTACTCATACTTCTGTATTAGTACTGATCCGTGTCCTTACTTTCTCCACCGTCTTCCCTGGCTATCCCTCCGTCCCCAGCACTCAGCATAACATCCATTCCCCCCTATGAAGTAGTTTAGCAGACCTGACGCTCATTGGTCAGTGGTGACTCTCTGCATTCTGTTCCCGCACAGTTAATACCTAATTACACGTCTCGGCGTCCTGTAAATCTCTGCCAGCGAAATATTCTGAGATCCGTGTGATATAAACAGCGCCAGCTCCTTAATACCCCGAGCTCTGGGAAAGCCACGGCTCCTCCTGCTTGATCCACAGCCGCGGGACACGGGAATTACATGGCAGTCAATGGGATTATTGACCCAAACCGAGTGTCAATGTTAGCGGGAGCTATAAAAATGATCAGCGGGTGAGGGTGATGTGTGAGCACTGCCAGGGGAGGACTCGCCCAATAGCAAATAACTTTTTTATTCTTTTAAAAGTTCCATAAACAGTAAGTCATTTACTTAAAGGAAACCTACCATATGATTTGATGCATTATGAAGCAAACATACCTTGAGAATGCTGTAGCTACACTGATGCAGGATCATATCTTGGTTAATCCCTGAGCTGAGTGGTTTTGCTGAAAAAAACAATTATACCATTCAGGAGCTTGGGAAAGCTGGGAGAGACTGGCTTACAGAGGTTGGAATTACATATGGATGAAGGTAAAGCATAACTAGTAAAGCACTAATCAATCTGAGCTGGATCACTCATACACAGCAGCTGGGGGATGGTGCAGCAATTGATTATTCTGTCTGGCAGGAAGAGAAATGCAGGAGGTGATGATGCAATCAGAGAGAAACTCTCCTGCTATGAGAAGCGGCATAGTAAGCGCCACAGCAGACATAGAAGGGACAGAGCTTCATCATCATAATGTTATATCTGTGTTATCAGCAAAACCACTCAGCTCAGGGATTAACCAAGATATGATCCTGCATCAGTGTAGCTACAGCTTCTCAAGGTATGTTTGCTTCATACTGCATCATATCAAATGGTAGGTTTCCTTTAAAACCTTTTGCCTTTTTTTCTTGAAACATAGGGATAGTTAAAAATTTTAAAAAGACATTTTTTTTCCTTTAACTCCTTAAGATCCTCATCCAGACCTAGCACGTGCATCCTCATCCAGACCTAGCACGCGCATGTGTCAGGAGGAGTAGATCTCAGCAAATGAGTGTTTGGTTGGAGGGACAGAACAACCTGCTAGATCTCAGCAAATGAGTGTTTGGTTGGAGGGACAGAACAACCTGCACAGGATAAGACGAGAAGGATCCTGTATCAGTGCCCTGTTATGTGACCCATCATTACGCCCCAGAGCTTACACTCCTATCAGTGGTTCAGAGTACAGCCGAGCTGTCAGAGTGACGGGACCTTGAGTGGAGGTTATAGATATATATATACAGCGTAGTGCAGCTATAGGGGTTGCAGAGGTCATGGTTCATACAAGTTCATGCTGTTAGTCTCTGAATGGCTTGTGTACACTGCACCTGAAGGTGGGTGCCCCCGTCTCCCATGTGAGTGGAGGTCCTCGGAGTAGTACCTAAAAATTATGAAATGAGATTCCACGTCCACCACCTGAGAACAGAAGTTTACTCAGCAGACAAGGCTGAAAATTTATGTAAAGTTCTCTCATGTATTATCTGGGTACGGGGCCCCCCCCCCCTAATATTAGATCAGATCAGGGGTGTTCCATGATGAGCGGGGTGATCAGGGGTCCATATACTATTATCGGGGGGCCCTCGGCTGTTTTCATTCTTTTTTATGTTGTGTATTTGTCACACAGAGCAGATAGGAGACTGTACTCCGGGCGGTGAGTGTGACCTTGTCATAGGACGTTGTGCCCTGTAACTTTGTGACATGTTACTGCTGGAGTTTGAGTAAAGCCGATACAATGTTACAATATTGTGTAACCTGATAACAAATTCTGACACTCATTCTGAGTCACTGCATCAGGGGTGTAACTAGGGATGAGTGGGCTCCATAGCAAACTTTTGGCTGACCCCCCCCCCCTGGAGCTGGGCCCATATGCAGGATCACGTGCAGGAGGCTTTAGAGTGCAGGGACCCTTTCATTAATTAATATCATGTTTTATTGAATTTTTAATATTTTAAATTTTTTTTTCATTCCAGACCAATCAAATTAAGACCTCAAAATACAATGTATTTACCTTCCTCCCCCTCAACCTCTTTGAGCAGTTCCAGCGAGTGGCCAACGCTTATTTCGTCTTCCTCCTGATCCTGCAGGTGAATACTTCTAGATGTCTTCTACCACTGTCTTCCCTCTTGGGGGATCGGACCTAGATTGGGGTTTCTTAGGACTCCTAATACTTGCAGGTTGTGGTAGGTCGTGGCGTTTCTAGTGATAGACCACATCCTTGTACACTTTGTTATAGCTTGCTGCATGGGAAATTATATCTTGTTACATACTCCAGTCACATCCAAAGCTGCAGTATGAACTTTATAGTTCTCTCTTCTCTACTCAGTTCTGTGTTTGTTATAATATACATTACATAAATCTGGTTATCTGCAATGACCACTAGGGGGAGCTCACTGCATATGAAAATATGAGACATTGAGCTCCACCTATTGGTGACTGCAGGTACTTGCTCTTTGATGGTGTCACAGCAGATAGATGAAGGACCCTGGATATGATTGGAGTATAGGAGTGAGTATTTTGTTCACATACTAAATAAATTGTGTATTTTTCCTTCTCAGCTCATTCCCCAAGTGTCTTCCTTGTCGTGGTTTACTACAGTCGTCCCCTTGGTGCTGGTGCTTGCTGTGTCCGCTGTAAAAGATGCCACCGACGACTATGTAAGATCCTCCCAGAGTCACTTCTGTGAGATGAAAATCTATCATTTTTTTAATGCATTATGAAGCTGCAGCTACACGGATGCAGAAACATATCTTGTTTAATACCTGAACCAGTAGTTTTGCTGAAAAAGCCATTATAAATTATGATAATGAGGCTCTGTCGCTCCTGTGGCTGCTCCAGAGCTTCTCTTCTTAGGCTATTTTCACACGAACGTATAGAGGATGACTGACATATATACATTCCCCATAGATGGCAATGGGTGCACGGCGCTGTATAGGAGCGGTGCGGTGCAGCACACGTGTCCTATCTTTCTCCGGAATATGGCGCCGTACGCCATATATCACTATGGAGAGGGGCGGGGGTGAGCAGCAGCACTATGATACAGCAGGCACACGTCAGTGTGAATATAGCCTCACACTAATTATGCACTGCTCCAGAGAATGATGTAATCACGGTGTTATCCCTGGCAGGCAGAAGTAATCAATTGCTGCACCATCCCCTAGCTGCTGTGTATGAGTCATCCAGCTCAGGTTGATTAGTCCTGTCTGGGCAGTTCACGCAGCTCCATGTAATGTGTTTATGAATGGGAAGCAGCATGCAACCCAGCTTTCCCAAGGTCCTGAATTTTATAATTGTTTTTTGAGCAAAACCACTCAGCACAGGAATTAACAAGATGATTCTGATTCTGATTCAGATGATTGTGATTAGTGTATTGTGATTCTGATTGTTTTAGTGTAAAATGTGGCAAATAGTAACATTTCGCAGTCTCTGATTCACTGCAGAATAGTCAAGGAGGAGGAGCGGGAGATTTATTTCACTTTCAACTAGAATGTATTTTCTTTTTGTTTCAGTATCGACACAAAAGTGACAATCAGGTTAATAATCGGACGGTGCAAGTACTTAGCAAAGGGGGGTAAGTGGCCGACAACTTTTTTTCCTGGGGGGTCCGTCTTGTAATGATATCCTAGTGATGGGAATCACCATCCGCTTATTGGCTCCTTTTCCTCTTTATTCATGTTATGGTTTCGTAGTTAATCATTGAATAC
This sequence comes from Engystomops pustulosus, assembly GCA_019512145.1. NCBI lineage: Eukaryota > Metazoa > Chordata > Amphibia > Anura > Leptodactylidae > Engystomops > Engystomops pustulosus. The sequence continues at coordinate 318,124,011 of CM033641.1, read as the reverse complement.
TGGAATAGAAAGCAACTGGCAAAACAGAACAGCAGAACTGTTCAAAACAGCCGAAGCCGCCGGTTGTAGCCGTCCATTATAGGATTTATAACAAGTTTGACTGTCTCTCTGACACTCGCATGGTAGAGATAGCTGATCGCTGTGTACGGCAATGTCTGAAGCTACCCTTTAAGGTGATTACAGGGAACCTGTCTGGACAATTTATTAAGACTCTAATCCACCCAAAGATCAGCATTGAGCAGTGGCTCAGTGTCCCACATTTGCCTCTGTATCCGGGCAGTTTAAATAGACTTACCTGAGGCGGCTACAACCCGAGGTTCACTGAACACTGAGCAAGACGACCCAGAGCTCAGCCGCAGCATCACACTGATGTCAGGGGGAGTTCTGTATGTGTGTCTGTGTATGCAATGTCCCTCAGGACAGCAGAATTACAGGGGAGGTGACATGTTCCCATTATATTGTGTTACACCTAGATATAAATATATATCTATATAAACTGGAGATCAAAATTAGAGAACAATGTCTGATGGCTTGATTTATAATATATAATTTATTTATATAATGTATGAAAGAAGCTTAAAATCCGATACATTCCTCATGTCAGGATATAATCTCATAGGAGATTCAATGACCCGGAGATTTAGGAAATTGTGTGTTCTCTAATTTTGATCTGTAGTGTATATATATATATCTTCTCCTGTCCGCCGCTCATTGCTACTTTCCATATTTTGTATCACTAAATGAGTTCTTCCCCTTCAGATTCACCAATGAGAAATGGATGAAGGTGCAGGTTGGCGACATCATCAAACTGGAAAACAACAACTTTGTGACGGTAATTGTCATGTTCCACAATTATAGGGTAGAATATTCCTTCCGTATCCCTGCCTTGTGCAGATATTCTGTCCTCTTAAAGGGATGCAATTCAGGTCCAATTCTGATCACCCGGAACCAAGAGAATCCAACTGGTTTTAATGCTGAAAGGCAAAAAACAATAAACCTTCTGCTGTGTATTTCTGCATCTCCTGCGTCTCGTCCTGTGACATTTCCCGATATCTGAGGCGGCTCCTGCCCGGGGCACATCCTGCCTGTCCTCATTCATGTATAATGTCTCCTGATGGAGAACAGTCAGTGCAGATAATGTACAGAGATAACATGTGCAGGACCTTTCCTCTCTACTACCCCGACCCTAGTACAGGGGGTCTCACTGCTCTCTTGTGTTTAGGCAGATCTGCTGTTACTCTCCAGCAGCGAACCCAACAGCCTGATATACATCGAGACTGCAGAGCTGGACGGGTAAGTGGAAACATGGGGCAGTATTATAGTAGTTATATTCCTGCACATAGGGGGCAGTATTATAGTAGTTATATTCCTGTACATAGGAGGCAGTATTAGAGTTATATTCTTGTACATAGGGGACGTATTATAGTAGTATATTTCCTGTACATAGGGGGCAGTATATATAGTTATATTTGTACATGGGGCGTATTATAGTAGTTATATTCCTTACATAGGGGCAGTATTATAGTAGTATATTCTGTTACATAGGGGGGCAGTATTATAGTAGTTTAATTCTGTACATAGGGGTCAGATTATGTAGTTATTTCCTGTACATAGGGGCAGTATTATAGGAGTATATTCCTGTACATAGGGGCAGTATATAGGTTATATTCCTGTACATAGGGGGCAGTATTATAGTAGTATATTCTTGTACATGGGGCAGTATTATAGTAGTTATTTCCTGTACATAGGGGTCAGTATTATAGTAGTTAATTCCTGTACATAGGGGGCAGTATTTAGTAGTTATATTCTGTCATAGGGGCAGTATTATAGTAGTTATATCCTGTACTAGGGGCAGTATTAGTAGTTATATTCTGTACATAGGGGGCAGTATTATAGTAGTTATATTCTTGTACATAGGGGGCAGTATATAGTAGTTTATTCTTGTACATAGGGGGCAGTATATGTAGTTATATTCTGTACATAGGGGGCAGTATTATAGTAGTTATATTCTTGTACATAGGGGGCAGGATTATAGTAGTTATATTCTTGTACATAGGGGCAGTATTATAGTAGTTATATTCTGTACATAGGGGGCAGTATTATAGTAGTTATATTCCTGTACATAGGGGGCAGTATTATAGTAGTTATATTCCTGTACATAGGGGGCAGTATTATAGTAGTTATATTCCTGTACATAGGGGGCAGTATTATAGTAGTTATATTCTTGCACATAGGGGGCAGTATTATAGTAGTTATATTCTGTACATAGGGGACAGTATTATAGTAGTTATATTCCTGTACATAGGGGGCAGTATTAGTAGTTATATTCCTGTACATAGGGGGCAGTATTATAGAGTTAGAGTCTTGTACACAGGGGGCATATATTATAGTAGTTATATTCCTGTACATGGGGGCAGTATTATAGTAGTTATATTCTTGTACATAGGGGGCAGTATTATAGTAGTTATATCCGTACATGGGGCAGTATTATAGTAGTATATTCTCTGTACCTAGGGGCAGTATTATAGCAGTTATCTTCTGTACATAGGGGGTAGTATTATAGTAGTTAGATTCCTGTGACATAGGGGCAGTATTATAGTAGTTATATTCTGTACATAGGGGGACAGTATTAAGTGTTATATTCCTTGTACATAGGGGGCAGTATTTAGTAGTATATTCCTGTACATAGGGGGAGAGTATTATAGTAGTTATATTCCTGTACATAGGGGGCAGTATTATAGTAGTTATTCCTTGTACATAGGGGGCAGTATTAGTAGTATTTATTGTACATAGGGGGCAGTATTATAGTAGTATATTCTGTACATAGGGGCAGTATAAGTTATATGTCTGGGGCAGTATTATAGTAGTTAATTCCTGTACATAGGGGGCAGTATTATGTAGTTATATCTGTAATAGGGGGCAGTATTATAGTAGTTATATTCTGTACTAGGGGGCAGTATATAGTAGTTATATCCTGTACATAGGGGGCATATTATAGTAGTTATATTTCCTGTACATAGGGGGCAGTTTATAGTAGTTATATCCTGTACATAGGGCAGTATATAGTAGTATATTCTGTACATAGGGGGCGTATTATAGTAGTTATATTCTTGTACTATAGGGGCAATTATAGTAGTATATTCCTGTAACATAGGGGGCAGTATATGTAGTTATAATTCTTGTACATAGGGGGCAGTATATAGTAGTATTTCTTGTACATAGGGGCAGTATTATAGTAGTTAATTCTACATAGGGGCAGTATTATAGTAGTTAATTTTGTACATGGGGGCAGTATTATAGTAGTTATATTCTTGACATAGGGGGCAGTATTATAGTAGTTATATTCTGTACTAGGGCAGTAGTATTATTTTTTTAGTAGTTATATCTGTACTAGGGGCAGATTATAGTAGTTTATTCTCTGAATGGGGGCAGTATTATAGTAGTTATATTCTTGTACATAGGGGGCAGTATTATAAGTAGTTATATTCTTGTACATAGGGGGCAGTATTATAGTAGTTATATTCTTGTACATAGGGGGCGTAGTATTATAGTTAGTTATATTTTGATAACATAGGGGGCAGTATTATAGTAGTTATATTCCTGTACATAGGGGCAGTTATATGTAGTTATATCTCTGTACATAGGGGCAGTATATAGTAGTTATATTCCTGTACATAGGGGGCAGTATTATAGTAGTTATATTTGTACATAGGAGGCAGGATTATAGTAGTTATATTCTTGTACATAGGGGCAGTAGTTATAGTAGTTTTTATCTCTTGTACATAGGGGGCAGTATATATAGTTAGTATATTCTTGACATAGGGGCAGTATTATAGTAGTTATATCTATGTATAGGGGCAGTAATAGTAGTTATATCCTGTACATAGGGGCAGTATTATATAGTATTATAGTAGTTTATATCTCCTGTACATAGGGGGCAGTATTTATAGTAGTTATATTCCGTACATAGGGGGCAGATTATAGTAGTTAATTCTGTACATAGGGGGTATTATAGTAGTATATTCTTGTACATAGGGGGCAGTATTATAGTAGTTATATTTTGTACATAGGGGGCAGTATTAATAGTAGTTATATATCTTACATAGGGGCAGTAGATAGTAGTTATAATTCTGTACATAGGGGGCAGTATTATAGTAGTTATATTCCTGTACATAGGGGGCAGTATTATAGTAGTATTTCCTGTACATAGGGGGCAGTATATAGTAGTTATATTCTTGTACATAGGGGCAGTATTATAGTAGTTATATTCTTGTACATAGGGCAGTATTATAGTAGTTATATCTTGTAATAGGGGCAGTATTATAGTAGTTATATTCTTGTACATGGGGCAGTATTATAGTAGTTATATTCTTGTACATAGGGGGCAGTATTATAGTAGTTATATTAATGCTTGTTCTCATGTGTCGTCATCCAGAGAGACTAACCTGAAGGTGAAGCAGGCTCTAACGATAACAGGAGACCTTGGAGAGAACCTGACAGAACTCTCACAGTTTGATGGTATGTTGGTTGTGTTGGTTGTGTTGCCTGTGTTGTATTGTGTGTTATATATTCACTATGTAGAGTCACCTACTTACATTACGGCCCTTAATTGTTTTAGGTGAAGTTGCATGTGAGGCCCCCAATAACAAGCTGGACACCTTCACTGGGAGCTGACCTACAAGGGAGAGAAATATGCCTGGACAATGGAAAGTCCTGCTGCGCGGCTGCACTCTCAGGAACACGGAGTGGTGCTTCGGGATGGTCATCTTTCAGGTTAGTTGAACCAGATGGACCTCATGGTGTCTCCTGAGGACAGAATGAACATCTGCTCATTGACTTATTTCCCCAATTTAGGACCTGACACTAAACTAATGCAGAACAGCGGTCGGACCACCCTAAAAAGGACGAGCATTGACCGGCCATGAACATCCTCGTTCTCTGGGTAAGTCACGCCTCTGTAGACCGGAGCTTGTTGATCCTATTTCCATACTTTGACCTTCCCCCCATTGTCATTGGATACTATGTATAATAATCAGGATGATGAAACAGTAACATCATCCAAGAAGTAACCAGATTCAGGCTTCTAAGCTTTTCCTGGATTATTTTCACAGATTTTGGGTTTCTGGCGTTTATGTGCATATCCTGGCAATTGGGAATGGAATTTGGGAAAGCAAGCAGGGAAACTTCCAGGTGTATCTCCATGGTGAGGTGTCGACAACGCAGCCTTCTCCGGGTTCTCATGTTTTTTGTCCTATGTCATTACCTCAATAAGTGGTGCCTATTTCCCTCTATGTCAGGTAGGACTACAACTCTCAATATACATAGAACTCCACTGTTTACCACCTGGATTGAGTAATTTGATTACTTATATGCTCCATTGGGGACAGTTCATCTCTTCTGCAGGAATGAAATGTTTTTTTCTTCACCTATTGACTGGACAGCTTGTTTGTGAAATAAAAAAGCTCTTTTCTAAGAACTTGCGCAACTGCAAGTTTGGTGTTCAGTGGGTGTTACCTTTACTCTTCTTTCAGTTCGTTACATGTTTATTCTCAATTTACTTTTTCTGATGCTGCTTGTGCAGCTGCAAGTTCAGTGCTAAGTGGATGTTACCTTTGCCCCTTTCTGACCCCTTTTTCAGTTCGCAGCATGTTTTCTCTTTTTTACTCTTCATATAAAATGTAGCTTATGAGGTTATATAAATAAAGTGCAGTGTCCTTCCTCTCTGAGAAGCGCTTGTGCAGCTGCAAGTTCGAGTTCAGTGAGTGACAACTTTTGTATCTCATTTGACTCCCTTCTTGAATCTGCTACATATTTCTTTCTTTTTCTCTGTTATAAAATGTACCAGAACTGACTCTGTTCTTTTAGTTCTGGTACGTATTTCAGCTCTTTTTTACATATAAAATGTAGTGTAGTCATATGAAGTTTGGCATTCCTTTTCTCTGAGATGATGCTTGTGGATCTGCGAGTTAAGTGTTCAGTGGGTGTTACCTTTAACCCTCCTCTGACTCCCTTCTTTCTGTTCTGGTACTTGTTTCTTCTCCATTTTACCCTCTTCTATGAAACATAGCTTATAAGTTCAGATATATAAGGTGTGGCGTATGGATTGCACTATTGAGGGTCTTTGCAGGAGGCAGGCGCAAAACACATGGCTGCAGGATGAGAATGAACTTGTGATTTGCTTGTAGTCTGGTAGAGCAGCTTCATTGGCCTGGGGGTACATAGGTCTGCATATACACTGTATGATAAGTTGCTTCAATTTGTTTCATTGGAGGCAAACGTTGCAAAAGTGAAACTTTTCTTTAAACTGGTTGCAAACTGTCCAGGTTCAGGTGAGACTAAAGTGAATGCTTGATATCGCAGACGTCCGGTGCTGATCTCTGCGGTCGCTTTCCATCCAGACTAATAGCTGCAATCTTGACTCTCCATTGTCCTCAGTGTGGAAATCATTCGTCTTGGAAACAGTTTCTACATCAATTGGGACCGTAAGATGTATTACCCAAAGAAGGACACTCCGGCAGAGGCTCGTACCACCACCCTCAACGAGGAGCTGGGACAGATCAAATACATCTTCTCCGACAAGACCGGGACTCTGACGCAGAACATCATGACCTTCAATAAGTGCTCTATAAATGGCAATTCATACGGTGAGTGGGATCCTCCAGGCGGCCATCTTCTTCTTCTTCTTGATGATCGCTCTTTATCTGATTGACTTCTGGTCCAGACTTGTGTTTTCTCAGTGTGAAATCCCATCTACAATTCTGAAGTGTTTGTTCCAGATTTGACCATTTGAAGTTCTCCTCTCCGAGTGCAGATCACACTTCACTTTTTGACTCTCCATCTAAAAGCCATCGATGAGGATTATTCTTTGGTCTCATAGAACCCCCCCCCCCCCCCCCCCCGCCCCTCCACCCTCCATATCAAACGCGGGAGACGTGTTTGTCCCCTCCCTTCTATTTAGGTTGTGATATTATACGCCATGTTGATGTCTTCGGAGAGAGTATTTGCTATGCAGAAATAGGTCTGGAAGTAAATGAGTTTGGGTTTGTATTGTACAGATTAGCATTTTAACCAAGTTCCTTGGAAAATCATAAAGTTTTATTTCATTTTGTTTCTCCGTTTGTTTGTTCCGTTATATTTGCAATCTTTCCACCCATCCGCACAGTTTGTAGCGCCCCGAGAAGTCCGTGTTGCGGCTGATTTATCTTTGGATTGATGTGCCATTTAAGTAGCAAAATTATTTAGCAAAAAAAGCCCTGCACTAGAAAACACGAGGAGCACTCGCTTGGAATCTGCCTCAACAAGCCCAAAATCCCCAAACCAGAAAGAAAAAAACTGGCTCAAATTTTCCAAAGTAAAAATAAATGATCCCCTAAATTTATTTTTGAAGGGTCGCAGTTGTTGCACAAAAATGTTGAGACATTTAAACAGCAACCGTGTGCCTAAAGATAATCGGAAAACTTGGATGCTGCAAATTTTTGCATAATTCTCACAATGCATCCAAAAAGTCACAAATATAACAGAAAAAAAAAAAAAATAAAGATAAATAAACCCCTCATAATTTTTATTTTAAAATAAATTGTATAATATGATAATTATACTATATATACAGAGCTGTATTCACAATTCTACAGGCTTCAGAGCTGAAATCTCCCGGCGTCTCTCTTCGAGCTGGTGTAGGTATTTGCTACAATTTGTTTTGTGTACTTTGTGTGTTCGTTGTTGTTGTGTTCGTTTGTGTTTTGTGTTTGTTTACGTGTGGTGTTGTTACTTTGTGTTGGTGTACGTTGTGTTTGTTACTTTGTGTGATGTGTTACGTTTTGTTTTTTTGCCTATTTGGTGTTGTGTTCGGTGTGTTTGTGTTACGTTGTGTCTTTTACTGTGTTTTTGATTGTGTTGTTTTATCCCCATTGTTTTTGTTATGTTATTTTGTGTGTGTTCGTTACGTGTTGTGTGTATACGTTCGTGTTGTGTTAGTTGTTGGGTTGTGTTACATGTGTGTTGTGTTTACATTGTGTTGGTGTTACTGTGTTGTTACGTGTGTTGTTACGTGTGTGGTGTACATTGTGGTTGTTGTTATTGTGTTGTGTTACATTGTGTTGTGTTGTTACTTTGTTGTGTTACGTTGTGTTGTGTGTGCTAGTGTGTTGTGGTTACGATTGTGTGTGTTTACTTGTTGTTGTTACGTTGTGTTTGTGTTACGTTGTTGTTTGTTACGTTGTGTTTGTGTTGTGTGTTACGTTGTGTTGTGTTCGTTGTGTGTGTTAGGTGTTACGTTTGTGTTTGTGTTAGACAAGTTGTGTTGTGTTCCTATTACGTTGTGTGACGTGTATGGTGTTGTGTTTACGTTGTGTTGGTGTTTACGTTTATTGTTTTCCTTTGTGTCTACGTTACTTGGTGTTACGTTGTGTGGTGTTACATTGTTTTGTGTTACACATTCTGTTGTGTTGTTTCTACTTTGTTTACGTTGTGTTGTGTTCACGTATGTTTGTGTCTACCGTTTGTTTCGGTACGTTGATGTTACTTTAGTGTTGTGTTCCGTTTGTGTTGTGTTCCGTGTGTTTTTGTTCGCTTTGTGTTTGTTAACTTTGGTCGTACACTTATAACAGCAGATGCATAGACACACGTCAGGACTTGGACCTCAGTGACCCCTTCTCTTCTATGTCTCAGTACACAGAAAAGGTGGATTTCTCCTACAACTCTCTGGCCGATCCCAAGTTCTTCTTTCACGATCATAGATTGGTGGAATCTGTAAAGATGGGGGACCCGTCCACACATGAGTTCTTCCGGCTTCTGGCCCTGTGTCACACAGCGATGTCCGAGGAGAAGAAGCCAGGTGAGGATCCTGGACAATCCATATGATCACTATGGAATTCAGGAGGTTGGGATTTTCCAATGTTTTAACAGATCTTTCCTAAAGTCCATTCTCTGTAATGACCATTTCGGGTCTATGGTCGGACCCCATCTTTTCTGTTCTGTCCCATTGTCAGCAGTGGTGCTGGGTGTGCAACTTCACACAACTCTAGAATTTAGGATGACCTAAGATATGATTGTTTTTGATTTCCGGGACCTCAGAGCAGAGCAGTGCCCTAGGATGGTAAGAGGAGATTTTCAAAGTTTCTAGAGGGTGCTCAATAGATTTTTTAACTCAACAAACCCCAGATTTGTCAAAGATTCATTCTTATATTACAACCATATATTGCCAAGATCCTATGTAGACTAGAAGAGTCAACCAAATCTAACCAAAAGATGTCCACCTGTGGATAATCACCTCATGTATAAGTGATACCACGATTATACAATACCCCATCAGGGGCAGCTGGATTCCCAGGGTCTAGATTGGCTGCTTGTAGTGTGGCCTAGCACCTATGTGTGTACCAAGGTGGCTTGGTCTACAAGAAACCATCACTGTGGTGGCGATGGTGGTGACCAACGTCATTTGGACTTGTAGTGTTTGGAGCACTACATTCGAGCAGAAGATTGCAGCCAAGGATAGAGCTTAAGCAACTATTACTTATCACACCATGGGAAATACTGCCTTGAAAGGGTAAGTTTTAAGGGTGGCATAGGAGGATTGGCTGAACCCTCTCCAGCCGACCAGGATTTGCAGGATCTGGAGCTCAATCTAGTGATGACCAGTCCAGCGGGACATTACAATTACATTATGTGGAGTATTTTAGTTCACTCCTGGGCAATCCAGGGCATGAGGAGTTGATACAACCGGCTATCGGACTCTTAATGCATCAAGTGATCTGTTCTGACCATCCATAAAAATGATCCACGGTCTTATTGCTAAAAGCTGTAGGGTTCAGTCCATAATACGATGATCATACACACCTGAGCTCACAAATACACTGACTACCCCACAGACTATCCCTGTCCTGATTGTCTTCTCTTTCCACCACAGGTGAATTAGTCTATCAGGCTCAGTCTCCCGACGAGGGGGCGCTGGTCACCGCCGCCAGAAACTTTGGATTTGTCTTCCGTTCCCGTACACCAGAAACCATCACTGTAGTGGAGATGGGGGTGACCAAAGTCTACAATTTATTGGCCATATTGGACTTCAACAATGAACGGAAAAGGATGTCGGTGATTGGTGAGTTCTGCAAAGTTGTGACACTCCGATGTAAGATTGCATGAGGGCGCCCATCAGTATGACATCCTGAGCAGTATTCTTATAATCTACTAGTTGTCTATTATTACAATATGATGGGTATAGTGCTGCTCATAATAGTCCATAGGGGGAAGATATATTGTGTAGTTTTGTTATATGTGACTATGTAACATCTCTTATGTTATTATATGTGTTTTATGTGTGATGTGAGTGACAGGTGGTTACACTTTTATATATTGTAACATTATGTATATGTGTTATGTGTGACATGATATTCATTGACGCCTGTCCCCACAGTGCAGAGCCCGGAGGGCCGCCTCACCTTGTACTGTAAGGGAGCGGACACCATTGTGTACGAGCTCCTTGACCATTCCAGCGAAGGCTTAAAGGAAGTGACCACCGACCATCTGAATGTGAGTTGTATCTATAGACGGGAAATGTCGTACTCCATTTCCTTCATTATGTTTTGCCCTCAAACTAGATAAGAGACTACTACCACTATTACTACCACTATTACTACCACTATTACTACCACTATTACTACCACTATTACTACTACTACTTCCACTATTACTACTCAGTAACCTGTGCATTTCTGTTACTACTTGCTGTATTTTATATCCATGCCCTACAGCAGTGATGGGGATATTTTTAGAGACCAAGTGCCCAAACTGCAGCCAAAATCTACGAACTATCGCAAGAGAGGATTTTTAAAGTTTATATGGGTTGATCTATAGATTTTATGGAGCAACAAGCCCCAAATTTACCATTTTCTTAGCGCTAGTCTTTTATTACCGCCATATAGCGTATTAGTACGTCACAATTCCATAAAGGGAGTATGGAGTCGGCTGAGCCCACTCCACACAAGCCGGGTATTTGCTGCATATTCCACCGTTAACATCTGTGTTCAGTACTGGCTCCAGTTGCAGGTTTCAACCCTTTGACTGCCCCCGGCAAAGTCAAAAATTGACATCATGTGGCACGGGGAGCGTTGATCAGTTTTCATGACAGCCTGAAGTCTTTCTAAGGTTCCACCATCTGTCATTGCTGAAGAGCTGTATTAGTGTGCCAGTGGCACACTGCTACAGAGCTCTATAAAATTCTCCATGTACTGTAATACAGTAGTATTGCAGTATATGGTACGAGCAATCAGACTCACTAGGGTTAAAATAGTAGAATTAAAAAAATATAAATGAATCACTCCCTTTTCCTCAGAACTTATAATAAACAATAGCAAAATAAACAAATAAAATCATATTGGGTTTGGTATCACCACATCCCATGAGTCCTTATCTTTGAATGTATAAAAATGCGTATTCCCAGTGGTGAACCCTGTAATGGGAAATAGCGCCCAAATGTCTGAAATGCCACTTTTTTGCCATTTTCCAACACCTAAAAAGTGATGAAAAGATTGTACAGCCCTCAAAATGGGAGCAATGAAAATGATATCTCAAACCGCAAAATGACACCTCACATGCAAAAGTTATTAGCAGAACGAAGACATTTTTTTGTACATGAGGTTTTAATTTTTTTTAAATGCCTTAAAACACAATAAAACCTGTGTAAATTTGGATTCCCCGTCATCATACCGACCCAAAGAATAAAGTAGACCTGTCATTTGGGGCACACAGTGAAAACCACACGGACCACAAGAAATTTCACCAATTTCACCACATTTGGAATTTTTTTACCCACTTCCCAGTAAATGGCACGAAATCATAAATACTGTCACTATGAAATGCGATTTGTTACACAGAAAACAAGCCCTCGCGCAGCTCCATACACGGGAAAAATAAAAAGTTCATAAAACTCCATAAAAAATTGAAACACAAAAGTCATTAAGTGGTTAAGGGGTAACTGCTCTGCCGCCACTTTCTATTGTATCAGTGCCTGGAGGCTGCCAATACAATTAAACAAAGGCAGAGAATTTATAGCTTCAGTCATTGGTCATTGATCTGGAAATGTCTGGGGATCGGGACGAGCCATGAGACGTACAGAACAGCAAATTACCTGGAATATTGTAAATTTTATGTTGCAAAACCAAGTCGACCATTAGTCGTCCATCTAGTACAACCAGACCGGGAAGTCATCGGGAACGGCGTTCATATATCCCCTGTCATGTAGAACAGTGATTTTCAACCTGTGTGCCGTGGCACACTAGTGTGCCGCGACACATGGTCAGGTGTGCCGCGGGGAAATTTCCCCAAACTATGGTGCCCCCTGTGTTTTGTTTCCCAGCAATGCGCAGCGATGCGCAGTCACGGCTTCTTACAGGAGACGTGTACAATAACACATGCGCAAGCTTTGAACCTCGTGCGACAAAATGATGTCACCAAGGCCGGCGCATCATCCTGAGAGCGGAGAGACTCTCGCATTTGCCCACCGCCAAGGTAATGCCCACCAATAATGCTGACTATATGAGCTTTTGCCCGAGTATATGAACTGTTGCCAGAATACTCAGCATATGAGCTGGTACTTTTAGTACTCCAGCAGTATACTGCATATAACAATGAGAAATGCAAAATGAGAAATACTATAGTCATGAGGCTGGAGTACTACAAGTACAAGCTCATATGCTGAGTATATATGCTGAGTATATGAGCTGGCACTTGTACTCTGACCTCATGGCCATAGTACTTCTCATTATAAATAATCAGCACCATATACTAAAAACAGGGAGAAACTGAGAACTGTTGAGGAAGAGCTTTGTGTGTGTCTTTCCACCATTCCTGCCAGGATATCCCTTTTGTGTTTATCGAAACAGGCCCAGGTTTCACACTGAGTTAAATAAATTTAGAATCTATATTATTAACTATATGTATAATATGACTGTTTTAGTGTCATTTTGTGCTATTTTGGTTGGTGGTGTGCCCCAGGATTTTCTAAGTATAAAAAGTGTGCCGCGGCTCAAAAAAGGTTGAAAATCACTGATGTAGAAGACCCTGTGACCCTACATGACCTCTCTCATGGTCTCCCTCTATGTCCTAGGAGTTTGCCGGGGAAGGTTTACGCACTTTGGTTCTCGCTTACAAGGACTTGGACAAGGTCTACTTTGCCAACTGGAAGAGCCGGCACCATGAAGCGAGTACTTCCCTGGACAATCGCGAGGAGAAGCTGGCCGTGCTCTACGAGGAGATTGAGAAAGAGCTGAAGGTTAGTCTTGGGATGATGACTTGTTCTGCAATGGGGGATGACGGACGCCGCAGATCCTATAGATAATGAGATCTGTGGTGGGAGAAACGTTCTGATAACGTTCTATACTGAGATATTCTGGCACTTTCATTACATTGTAGCTAATCGGAGCGTCGGCTATAGAAGATAAACTTCAAGATGGCGTCCCCCAGACTATCGAGACCCTCACCAGGGCTGACATTAAAATATGGGTGCTCACCGGAGACAAGCAAGGTAAAAAAAACGTAAATGTGTAGAATATTCTATAGAATAATGAGAAATAAGATTTAGGATAGGGAATCCCCGCTGTATCCCCACGGCCATCACTCCCTTGTACACAGAGAAACATTTTCATCTTTGTTACATTGTATAATCTCTACCTATGGGAAATGAAAGGGCGAAACGCGTTGTTCCGTATTGGAATGTGTCGCGGGACCTTAGAATAAACTTGACCTCTGAGCCCCTTGAGGTGGAATGTCTCAGCCCTCAGGGTAATCTTATCTCCTCTGATTCCACAGAAACGGCGGAGAACATCGGGTACTCGTGTAACATGCTGCAAGACGAGATGAAGGAGATCTTCATCATAAAGGGCAGCAGCCCCGAGGAGGTGGAGGAGGAGCTCAGGTAAAGGCTCCCGACATCTCATCACCAGTACAAGGGGCGATTAGACGGATTTCATCCTAACAAAGATGTTTTTGTTCGCAGGACGGCGCGGAGGAGGATGAATCCGGATTCATTTATGGACAATTATGATATAAAGGTTCAAATAAAGAAATGCTCAAAGCAGTCACAAGTGATTCCAGACGATGAGCTGAAGGGAGAAGAGACGTACGGGATCATCATCAACGGCCACAGTCTGGTGCGTGACATGGGGGCAGATAGTAAGGACTTATATACAGCCCACTAGATGGCGGTGCTGGTATACAGCCCACTAGATGGCAGTGCTGATATACAGCCCACTAGATGGCGGTGCTGATATACAGCCCACTAGATGGCGGTGCTGATATACAGCCCACTAGATGACGGTGCTGATATACAGCCCATTAGATGGCGGTGCTGATATACAGTCCACTAGATGGCGGTGCTGATATACAGCCCACTAGATGGCGGTGCTGTTTAACACCCTCTGACACTTGTGGGGGGGACAGGACAAGGGGACAACAAACAGCCTGACACTTGGTGGGGACAAGGACATACCCGCTGACCCTTTGGTGGGGAACAGGCACAGGCAACACGCTGACACTTGGGGGGACGCAGGACCGCTGCACTTGGGGGACAGACAGGGCACCACGCCTGACTTGGGGGTAACAATGACCCCAGAGGACAACTCTGACACTTGGGGACGGACAGGACAACGCTTGCCCTTGGGGGACAGTACAGGTACACGCTGCCAGACTTGGGGGGTGTGGGACAGGTACCGCTGACACGTTGGGGGACAGGACAGGCAGGGCAACCTGACACTTGGGGATGACAGACAGGGAACACGCTGACAGCTTGGGGACCGAACAGGCGACACTCTACACTTGGGGGGACAAGGACATGACACGCTTACACTTGTGGGCACATCGGACAACGTGACATGGTGACACTTGGGTACGATACATACACGCTGACAAGCTTGGGGGGACATTACAGGGACAGAGCGCTGACACTGGGGACATTACAGGGACATGCTGAACTTCTTGGGGACAGACGTCGCAACGCTGACACTTTGGGGACAGGACAGGACCGCCTCACACTTGGGGACAGGACAGGAAAACTCTTGACACTGGGGGGACAGGACATGTGACAGCTCTCGACACTTGGGGACAGGACAGGCAACTCTGACACTCTGTGTGGGTGTGGCGGGACACGCTTGACCAGTGGGGGACAGGACATGGACACTCTGACACTTGGGGAGGACAGTGCAGGGACAAAACTGCCTTACACTCACTCTTTGGTGGACAGTGACAGGTTGACACGCTGACATGTGGGGACGGACCCGACAACGCTGACACTTGGGGGTACAAGGACAGCAACGCTGACACTTGGGGCACGGACAGGACACGCTGACCACTTGGGGGAACAGGACAGGACACGCTGACCTTTGGGGGTGGGGACAGCGACCTTGTACCACGCTGACCGTGGACAAGGACAGGACCTGCTGCACCTTGGGGGACAGGACAATGGCCACGCTGACCTTGGGGGTCAGACAGGGACAATGCTGACACTTGGGGGGACCAAGGAAAGGGACACGCTGACACTTGGGGGGGGGGCTGGACTATCTACTACTCTAAACTCTCTGGGGTGGGGACAGGGACAACGCTGTACACTTGGGGTGCAGGGCAGGGACAACGCTGACACTCTGGGGGACATGACAGTACTGCTGACACGTGGGGGGATAGGACAGACAACGCTGACACTTGGAGGATACAGTGAATGGACAACCGGCTGAACCAGGCGACATGGCGCTAACTTAGGGAGGACAGGGACCGCACTTGTGGACAGTAAGCCTGACACTACTGTGGGGGGACATGACTGGGACACACTGACACTTGTATGGGGACAGGCCTGGACACTCTGAACACTTGGGGGAGGGGACACTCTGACCTTGGGGGGCAAAGGACACGCTGACACTTGGAGGCATACAGAGGATACACGCTACACTTGGGGGAACAGATAGGTACACACTAACACTTGTGGGGACAGGACAAGGACACGCTGACACTTGGTGGGACAGAACATGGACACGCTGACACTGGGTGGACAGACAGGTGACACGCTTACACTTGGGACTGGACAGGTACACGCTTACACTCTGGGGGGACAGACATGGACAACTCTGACACTTGGGGTACAGGACATGGACAACGCTGACCCTTGGGGGACACTACATTGCCACACGCTGACACTTGGGGGCAGGGCATGGACCCGCTGACACTATGTGGGGACAGGACAGGGACACGCCGACCACTTGGGGGACCAGATACAGTTAGCAACCGCGTGACACTTTTGGGACAGGACAGGTACAATCTCTGACACTGGGGACAGGCAATGACATCATGCTGACACTTTGGGTGACATGGACCAGGACCAATCCTGACACTTGGGAGGACAGGACGGGACAACGCTTACACTTTGGGGACAGGGACAGGACAATCGCTGACACTGCCTGGGGGTTCAGGGAGGACAGACGCTTACACTTGGGTGACAGGACAGGGACCATGCTGAGACTTGGGGGGCGACAGTACAGTGACAGAACCTACACTTGGGGGAACAGGATAGTAACCGCTGGAACTTGGTAGGGAGACATGACATTGACACGCGGACCACTTGGGGGGGAACAACGGACGGGACACAGCGCTGACACTTGGTGGGGACTGAGAGACCTCCCTGTACCCTTGGGGGGCAGACAAAGGGACACGCTGACACCTTGGGGGGCAGGACGGTACAACCTGACATCTTGGGGGTCCCAGGAGACAGGGACACACTGACACTTGGGGGACAGGACAGGGACACCTGACCACTTTGTGTGACAGGACATGGACACGCGACCCTTGGGGGAGGGGGAACAGCTACTGACACTGGGAGGTACAGGACAGACACTCCGACACTTGGGGAGGGACTGCTGTACACTTTGGACCGGCAGGGACAACGCTGACACTTATGTGTACCAGATAACATGGACCCTTACACTATCCAGTACCTTTGGCTGGGACTTACTAGTACGACAACAGCCACAGGAGGCAGTCTTAGCCATCAAGGCAAAGGCTGGTATCGGATACGGCTTGCCGTCGTCTCTCACTGTGTCGTACATGGCCTCCATAAGCACAAAGAACATAACGGGGACGTAGATGCCATGGTCACACACTCACACTCTTTCTTTTGTAGTTCGTTCTTCTTCTTCTGCCGGGACTCATACAGCTGCGGATCTCCATGCGCCAGCGGTCATGTCCCGATCCTGAAGAGAGGATTAGTCTATTAGTCTATCACACCTACTATTACTATTCCGGCTGTTTTAGAGAAGGGTATCATTATCGGTAAGTTATCACCCACGTTCACCAGATAGATAGACAGGGCTGACATGACCCGATTACGCTACACCTACAAACATACTCATCCCCAGCAACCGGCATGAGAGAGAACCAGATGTCCATGTGATGAACCATTCATCGTACACATCTGTGAAAAAAGATCCAAAGACTGAAGCTGCAGTAGTGTGATGGGGGGACCAAGATGGCCTGCAAAGCCTCGTTAAGCTTAATTGTAAGCTCCTTGGGACAAGAACACAGTTGTTTGTGTTTTCCTATTCATGCAGGTTTTTGTTGTCTCACCTGACGGGAGAGCACAGGAGAATCCTACCGACATGGCCCATTGTGGAAGGTAGAAATTCTGTATAAAAAGTATCTCCTGAACTGCACATTGCGATATAGGACCAGCGCCGTGCACCAGGAGGAGCGCTGCAGATACCGAACTGGGCGAAAGCGAGCAATCACTGGACAGCACGCGCCCTGCAAGTCCCCCCTCCTCCCAATGTCCCTACTTCCGATGTGTGCCGCTGCGAAGAGGACACATTTAGTACCAAGATGCTTTTAAAACCGGTTAATAATTAGGTTGCGTTTCACACGTGCCTTTACATGATTAGAAACAAATACTACGCACGGGAGCGATTTAAACAAAATATTTTTTTTTTTGCCTAATGACATTGCTATTAACATTGTGTTTTAATGTGGCATTTTTTTCACACCCAAAGGTTAACACTTTGTAGTGGGCATTACATTACCAAAACGCATGCATATCACATGTTACTTTCATTTAGCTCTGTCTTTACTTGCCTCCTCACTCTCCTATGGTTCAGTGTGACTGTTATTACTCTGTAATGTAATATTATCTTTGTATTGTCCCCTATGATATGTAAAGCTAACGGAATTAGACTGGAGCTAAGAATACAGATTATTTGTATCATTAATACCTGATCAATGAGTGGGGCACAAAACCCAAAAGGACCCTCTTTGTGTAATCCTCCAATCCTGAAACACACAAAGGTGCTGAGCAACCAAAACCGCTGACAAGTCAATAGGACAAAGGACACAGACAACAAATACGCAATATCAGGAAGGAACCATTGGAAACCATTGGATACCTGACGACAGTGAGGGACACTTGATGACCTTAGTCACCAAAGTATGGGCAGATACAGCCGTACCGACTAAGCTGGGAGAACTAAATCCACCGTACATCCTACGCTAGAAGAACCGACTAATGGTGATCCTGACCTGGAGATCCAAGTTAACTAACATAGTTATATTTGAAAACAACTTACCAACCATAATAACCAACTACTTGTGACATCGTGAACTGCGACCCAAACCAATAGATCCCTGCCTTGAATCCTGAGCCCACTGGACATCCTTACGGAGAACCAAACCACTGGACTCCTGTACTGAGACCAACCCACTGGATCAGCCTGTACTGGAGAACCAAACCACTGTACAATCCTGTACTGGAGAGACCAACACTGGACAATCCTGTGATGGAGACCAACCCTGGCAGCCTGTACTGGATAACAAATCACGGACATCCCCTGTCACTGGAGAACCAAACCACCTGGACTCCTGTCTGGCCCACCACAGACCCTGTACTGGAGAACCAAATCACTGGACATCCTACTGGTAGACCAACCACTGGACATGCCCGTACTGGAAGAACCAACCACTGGACTCCCTTTACTGGAGAACCCAAACCACAGGACTCCTGTACTGGAGACCAGACCACTGGACATCTGTACTGGAGAAACCAACCACTGGACATCCTGTACTGGAGAACCCAAACCACTGACATCCTGGACTGGAGAACCAAATCACTGGCCATCCTTGTACTGGAGAACAAACCACTGGCTCCTGTCTGGAGACCAACCACTGACATCCTGTACTGGAGAACCTAAACCTAAGCCACAGGAAACATCCTGTACTGAAGAACCAAACCACTTGTGACATCCTGTACTGGGAGAAACAAAACCCCGGACATCCTGTACATGGAGACCAACCACTGGACATCCTGTACTGAGAACCAATCCTGGAAATCCTGTACTGGAGACCAAATCACTGGACATCCGGTCTGGAATCCAATCACTGGACTCCTTTACGGGAGAACCAAACCACTGTACATCTGTACTGGAGAACAAAACCACAGACATCCTGTACTGGATACCAATCACTGGACATCCTGTACTGGATAACCAAACACTGGACATCCTGTAACTGGGACCAAACCACTGGACATCCTTACTGGAGAACCATCACTGGACATCCTGTACTGTAAACCAAACCACAGGCATCTGTCTGTAGACCAACCACTGACTCCTGTACTGGAGACAAACCAATCACTGGACTCCTGTCCTGGAGAACCCAATCACTGGACATACTGTACTGAGAACCAACACTGGACATCTTGTACTGGAGAAACCAAATCACTGGACATCCTGTACTGGAGAACCAATCACTGTACATCCTGTAAGCTGAGAACCAACACTGGACATCCTTACTGATAACCAAATCACGGACATCCTGTACTGGAGAACCACATCACTGTACATCCTGTACTTGGAGAACCAACCACTGGCACATCCTGTACTGAGAACCAACCCAGGACATCCTGTACCTGTAGAAACCAATCACTGGACATCCCTGGACGGGAGACCAATACGGCACATCCTGTACTGGGAACCAAATCACTGGACAATCCTGTACTGGCGAACCAAATCCTGGACACCTGTACTGGAGACCAACCACTGCACCATTATGATCCGCATAACTAAACCAATTATGTGCAGACCTGAAACCAAACGACAGTACATCCTAACTAGGAGAACCAAACCACTAAAAATGATGACCTGGATGAACCAAATCACTGGACCTGCTGACCCGGAGAAGCTAAACTTACTGAACTATGACCTGGATGAAACCAAACCTTTGATTTATGTCCTGGATAACAACAGCCACTCGGACTCCTGACCTGTGGACCCCCAACTGCTCCTGGACTGGGGTTTCTAATAAGCGATAGGCTTTCAAGAATCGGTGCAACTACAACTGCACATCCTGATGAACCAGTATGGAACGAACATGAACTCCTGAAGTGGTTTACCAGCCGAATACAGAGTGGAGCGACATCAATTACTGCATTCCGGGGCGTGAAGCGATGACCCACTAGAGGACCGAGATGGCTTAATAAACGCCCGTACAAACCAATGATTGGTGCACAGAATAAGGAATTAGGCTAGTTGATTGTAGCCAGAACCAGTGTTAATGGATACGCGAACCAATGGGGGGGTGGGGGTGCTCTTACTAAGGGGATAACTAATGGCCCGAGTTGGGGGGGTGGGGGGCAGCGGTAGGTTGAGTTCCATTTACAAGGGCCCGATTTCGCGTGTTCCCGAGGGGACCCCGACGAGTTTGCCTATGTTGCGCCGTTTCCCCTGTAGTTTTCCCACGGTGATGGTTGGTTGAGCGGCATGGCTCCTGATCGATGGTGGTGTGGGTGCATTGTGGTGTGCGGTCTCTGGGCCTAGCTTGATGTTTGTGGAGCCTCGCTGGGGGGTAGGCCGTGAGGCGATATGCACTGGCTGGACGGAAGAAGTCGAAGTTTTTATGTTTGTATGATGGGGTGGACTGTGGTCCTTCAATGTAGGTGGGGTGCGAAAGACCTGGCCCTGACCGTAGGAATTGGTTTCGGTAATAAAAAACCGCCTGTCCTTTTCTGCGTTTTTAAATTAAAATAGAAATGTGCACGTCCTACCGTGCCACGCGTAGGCTTGGACTCGCTTACCTTCACTTGGTCCGGGCGGTGACTCCAGCGCGTTCAATCTTTTCAGCGGGCAGCGCCACTTGTGGATGGCGGAGGAACTACCCTGAGTGAAATCCCCTGACCGGACCCGAATCCACGCAGATAACGCCTCCGCGCGCGACGGCCGGTAAGTAATCTGCCCCAATTTTGCAGTGCATCCCCTCCAATGACCAAAGGGGATATTTAATTACCGGCCGGTCGTCGTATCAGGGCGGTCTCCTCGCTGGGATCTTGGGTTCCGGACCGGGATTCATCAAGCAGTCCCTACTGACGCCCAACAGGTGCGCGTGAGCGCTGAAAGGTCCCTGAATGCACTGAAGTTCACGATCCTATCCTGGATGAATGTGAGTGGAAGCTCTACGACACATATTCCTTTGTTAAATGCGGCGTGTTTTTTCCGACTCCGTAGGTTTTTTCGGCCACGCCCCCCCAATTTCTTTTCGTCGCGTGCATGCCACGGTGACGGATGCCGCACATCGACTGCGAGTGCGCCCCAAATTCCGGGGTCATTAGGATACACACGGCGCAATCGTAATATGCGGGTAACAAGTTTGGAAAACGCCATCGGGCCATTAGTAAATGGACCCCAAAGTCTCTTCTCCACAGATGAGTCATGCTATTTTTGCTG
Organism: Engystomops pustulosus; assembly: GCA_019512145.1. Taxonomy (NCBI): domain Eukaryota; kingdom Metazoa; phylum Chordata; class Amphibia; order Anura; family Leptodactylidae; genus Engystomops; species Engystomops pustulosus. The sequence continues at coordinate 318,102,280 of CM033641.1, read as the reverse complement.
TGTGGGAACATTTTACTCGGTGCGAAAATAATATTTGTCTTTTTTATTTTATAACTTTTTGCCGTTAGAATCTGAGCATCGAGACACATATCCAGGACATCCATCCCTTACCACCGCACCGCCGTCATACAGACATCAGAATACCCGGGGAATCGCCTCTCGTTAAACTTATCCATTAGCGAAGCAGGATAACTAATACAGCAGAAGAAATAACTCTATAACTGATTCCACAGGTCCACGGGGCGGTGGATGGGTTCACTTACAATTTCTTATGTAACGGCTCCCAGGAATCCTCCAGGACGTCCACTACTTGATAATGCTGGAATATGGCTCCGTCTCTATGCCAGCGTCACCGCTTTTTGCTACTTCACATGACAGTCTGCACCACCTGCGCCTTCTGGCAGAGGAGTCACACCGACAGATATGACGGCCTGCTACATGCACGCGTTCCGCAAGGAGCTCACACTCATGCTATCTCCTAGGAGCGAGCTGTGGACCACAGAAATCACGTGCGGTGGAAAACACGTAGATATATCATGGGCTTACTCTAGCCAACCAGGGGCGAGTTCACCAATTCTGCTAATACAATGCAGTATAGGGCAAGGTGTGCTGCAGAGATATGTGGAGATGTACCAGATTTTTACCACCCACTAAATACTACCCGCTCAGTTTGCGGGAAAATTTCTTTCTAGTCTATTTAACTTCTGTTATGGAATCTCACAACATTTACCTATAAAAATCTTCCTGAAGACGGGTAACATATGACTCTTCTCATCAATTTTTACTAAATAGTCAAGTGGTTGCAGCCTTTGGATCTATAGTCCTAAAAACATGCCTACTGTGTCATATTAAAAATGATAAGAATCTCACAGGCCTCCTGGTTCTGTGGCTACAGAACTGGACATATACCAATTAAAAAATAGATGGGACTGAATTATCTGCAGCTCACATTTACAACAATGGGGGACATATACTTACCCGGTCCTGTCGCGATCCCGCAGTGCGTTGTCCAACGAGGATTTGGGTCGCTGTGATCACTAACCTAATACTCCGAGTTCCTGCTCCGTCGCTTCGCCCTGAGGTCCACCGGAGTTTCACCTGCTCTCTTCCTGTGTGCATGTGAGTCTTGATCTTGCACACAATCCTTTTTTAAATCTGCGGTTTGGGTCCAAATCCGCGGGATTTGTCCCCACATTTCTGTCGCATCCAAGCTGGCACCCATGCCCAAAATCCGTTCGCTGCGCCAACAATTCGGCGCAAATGGGGCAATTCGGCGCAAAATGGAAATCGTCGGGAAACCGACGAAATGCGCCGACCGACCCTTAATAAATGTGCCCAATGTCTTAGCTGGCTGTACTCTGGTTCTTATCTTTAATATGACACCAAGCAGCATGTGTCAGGTGCTAAGAACGAAATAGAGGTCTAAGTACACTCCCTCCGACTACTAACTGACTCATCTTAGGAATTGTACTGAGAAGTCATAGTTGCCCCTTTGGAGAGAATGATATGGGAAGGGGTAAGATTTAACATAAACACGGAAATTTGAGAAAGGACATCAACCCGACCTGAAGCGGCTGGAGTTTACTGCCAGTGTCTGTAGGATCTACATTTCTAGCTGCTGCCTGAAACCAGCCTGAGATCCAATGATGCATTGTCCACTACTGAAATACATTGTATCCCGCGTCTTTCATTCTGTATCATTAGCGGTCCCTCGTGAGCCAGAAGCAAAGAATGTCCTGTACAGACACTGAACCAAAAGAAAACTAGTAGCAGGAGGGATCACAATTGAGAGTTTACAAAACTGTATGCAAGCTGTGGAGTTGACGGAGTATAAGGTTTTGATTTGACTCAAGATCATCACAAGATAAGGGAACAAAGTATTTACAAATGTTACTCAACTTTCTATCTAAAAGTAAACGCTGAAATAGTTTGTAAGTGAAGTTATGCGTAAAGAAATATTTTTCTGGCCCTAAATCACAAGTTCCATTCCCTCCGTCTTCTATGTACATTCTGATATCACGTAAAGATATCAGAGTTTTCCCTTTTAGATACATTTGGTTAATTTGTGTATATAATAGAATTGTGGAAAGGGCATCAACCAAGGTCAGGAGTGGAGAAGGATGGGGGCTCTCTACAATAATAGTCCGGTGCTGAGCAAGATATGGGCGTACAATAAGACAGATGTATTTTGGCCAAGCTATCCGAACCTCTATAACTCATTACCACTAGTGGCCGTTCACTCTATATCCACCGCCATCTAGTAGTCGGTAATACCAGCACCGCCATCTAGTGGGCTGTATACCAGCAACCGCCATCTTGGGCTTATTCAGCACCGCAAGCCTACCACCGCCTCTAGTAACTGTATCATCAGCACCGCCATCTAATGGCCTGTATTCAAGTCACCGCCATCTAGTGGCGTGTATATCAGCACCGCATCTAGTGGGCTGTATACATGCGCACCTTATGTAGCCGGGCTGTATATCAGCACTCGCCATCCACGCCGGCTGGTAATCAGCACCTCATCTAGTGGGCTGTATATCAGCACGCCATCATGGGCTGTAGATCAGACCCCTCAGTGGGGCTAAACGCCTCTAGTGGACTGTCATATCAGCACCGCCATCTAATGGGCTGTATTCAGCCCGTCATCTAGTGGGCTGTATCTCAGCACCGCCATCTAGTGGGCTGTATCATCAGCACACTGCATCTAGTGGGCTGTATATCAGCACTCGCCATCTAGTGGCTGTATACACACCGCACTCTTGGCTGTTAGCCCCGTCAACTCTGTGGGCGTATATCAGCACCGCCATTAGGGGCTGTATATCAGCACCGCATCTAGTGGGCTGTATATCACACCGCCATCTAGTGGGCTGTAAACGCAAGCATCTATGGGCTGTATATGCAGCACCGTCATCTAGCGGGCTGTATATCAGCACCGCCATCTAGTGGGCTGTATATCAGCACCTCATCTAGGGCTGTATATCAGCACCGCCACTATGCTGTATATCAGCACCGCATCTAATGGTGTCTATCCCGCAATCTTTATATCAGCACCGCCATCATGGCTTATCATCTCACGCCATCTAATGACGGCATTAAGTATCAGCACCGCCATCGATGGGCTGTATATCAGCACCGCCATCTAGTGGGCTGTATACCAGCACGCCATCTAGTGGGGTATCACCGACCCATAGTGGGCTGTAATCAGCCACGCCATCTAGTGGGCTGTATATCAGCCCTCCATCTGTGGCTGTATACCATCAATCTCACACATCTAGAGTGGGCTGTATATCGCACACCGAACTCTAGTGGTCCGTTCACACCGCCATCTAGTGGGCTGTATATCAGCACCCATCTACCCGGGCCATCTAATGGCTTATATCAGCACCACATCTTGGGCTGTATTCAGCAACCCGCCATCTAGTGGACTGTACACCAGCACTGCCATCTAGTGGCTGAACAGAAGCCATCTAGGGGCTGATATCATCACTGGCACATCCTAGTGGTGTAACACACCGCATCTAGTGGGCTTTATATAAGTCCTTACTACTCCCCCATGTCACGCACCAGACTGTGGCCGTTGATGATGATCCCGTACTCTCTTCTCCCTTCAGCTCATCGTCTGTAACTCCTTGTGATGTTGAGCATTTCTTTTTGAACCTTTATATCATAATTGTCCATAATGAATCCGGATTTCCTCCTCCGCGCCGTCCTGCAACAAAAACATCTTGTTAGGAGATAATCCGCTAATCGCCCTGTGATGGTGATGAGAATGTCGGGCAGCCTTTACCTGAGCTCCCTCCACCTCCCTCGGGGCTGCGCCCTTTTTGATGAAGACTCCTTCATCTCGTCTTGCAGCATGTTACACGAGTACCCGATGTTTCTCCCCGTTTCGTGGAATCAGAGGAGATAAGATTACCCTGAGGGCTGAGAATTCCCCTCAGGGCTCGAGGTCAAGTTTATCAAGGTCCGCGACACATCCATACGGACAACGCGTATTCGCCTTCATTTCACCTAGGTAGAGTTATCCATGTAACAAAGATGAAAATGTTTCTCTGTGTACAGGGATGATGGCCGTGGGGTACAGCGGGTGCCCTATCCTAAATCTTATTTCTCATTATTCAATAGAATTATCTACCATTACGTTTTTTTAACCTGCTGTCTTCCGGTGAGCACCCATTTTTAATGTCACAGCCCTGTGAGGGTCCGATATGTCTGGGGACCCATCTTGAATTTATCTTCTATAGCCGACGCTCCATTAGCTACTGTAATGAAGTGCCAGATATCCAGTATAGAACGTTATCAGAACGTTTCTCCCACCACAGATCTCATTCTAAGATCTGCGGCGTCCGTCATCCCCCATTGCAGAACAAGTCTCATCCCAAACTAACCTTCAGCTCTTTCTCAATCTCCTCGTAGAGCCGGCCACTTCTCCTCGCGATTGTCCAGGGAAGCTACTCGCTTCATGTGGCCGGCTCTTCCAGTTGGCAAAGTAGACCTTGTCCAGTCCTGTAGCGAGAACCAAATGCGTAAACCTTCCCGGCAAACTCCTAGCATCAGAGGGAGCCATGAGAGAGTCATGTAGGGTCCAGGGTCTTCTACATCAGTTGATTTTCAACCTTTTTTGAGCGCGGCACACTTTTTATACTTAAAATCCTGGGCACACCACCAACCAAATAGCACAAATGACACTAAACAGTCATATTATACTATAGTAAAATAGATTCTAAATTTATTTAACTCGTGTGAAACCTGGCGCTGTTTCAGAACACAAAAGGATATCCTGGCAGGAGGTGTGGAAAGACACCCACAAAGCTCTTCCTCAACAGTTCCAGTTTCTCCCTGTTTTTAGTATTGGTGCTGATTATTTATAATGAGAAGTACTATGCCATGATCAGAGTAACAGTCCCCAGCTCATATCCTCCTATATACTCAGCTATGAGCTTGTCCTTGTAGTACTCCCCCTCATGACCATAGTATTTCTCATTTTGCATTCTCATGTTATATGCAGTATACTGCTGAGTACTAAGTCAGACTCATAGGCTGATAGCTGGCACCAGTTCATATACTCGCAAAAGCCATATAGTCAGCATTATTGGTGGGCATTACCTTGGGCGTGGGCAAATGCGAGAGTCTCTCGCTCTCAGGATGATGCGCCGCCTTGGTGACATCATTTTGTCGCACGAGGTTCAAAGCTTGCGCATGTGTTAGTTGTACACGCCTCCTGTAAGAGCCGTTGACTGCGCATCGCTGCGCATTGCTGGGAAACAAACACAGGGGCACCATAGTTTGGGGAAATTTCCCGCGGCACACCTGACCATTGTGTCGCGGCACACTAGTGTGCCACGGCACACAGGTTGAAAATCACTGTTCACATACACGGGATATATGAACGCCGTTCCGATACTTCCCGGCTCTGGTTGTACTAATGTGGACTAGCTTGGTCGACTTGGTTTTGCAACATAAAAATTTTACAATATCCAGGTATTGCTGTTCTGTACGTCTCAGTGTCTCGTCCGATCCCAGACATTCCAGATCAATGACCATGATGAAGCTATAAATTCTCTGCCTTTGTTTAATTGTATTGGCAGCCTCCAGGCACTGATACAATAGAAAGTGGCGGCAGAGCGTTAACCCCTTAACCACTAATAATTTTGTGTTTCAATTTTTTATGGAGTTTTATGAACTTTTATTTTTCCCGTGTATGGAGCTGCGCGAGGCTTGTTTCTGTGTACAATCGCATTTCATAGGACAGTATTTATGATTCGGCCATTTACTGGGAAGTGGGTAAAAAATTCCAAATGTTGGAAATTGGTGAAATTTCTTGTGGTCCGTGTGGTTTTTCACTGTGTGCCCAAATGACAGGTCTACTTGTATATCTTGGGTCGGTATGATGACGGGGAATCCAAATTTACACAGGTTTTATTGTGTTTTAAGAGTTAAAAAAATTAAACCTCATGTACAAAAAATGTCTGTCGTGCTCGAAACTTTGCATGTGAGGTTGTCATTTGCGGTTTGAGATATCTTTTCATTGCTCCCATTTTGAGGGCTGTACAATCTTTTCATCACTTTTTAGGTGTTGAAATGGCAAAAAAGTGGCATTTCAGACATGGGGCGCTATTTCCCATTACAGGTGCAAACTGAATACGCATTTTTCTACTTCAAATATGACTCATGGGATGTGGTGATACAAACCCATATGATTTTTATTTGTTTATTTTTGCTATGTTTATTATAATTCTGAGGAAAGGGAGTGTTCATTTATTTTTTTTAATTCTACTATTAACCCTATGGAGTCTGATTGCTCGTACCAATACTGCAATACTACTGTATTACAGTACATGGAGAATTTATAGAGCTCTGTAGCAGTGTGCCACTGCACACAATACAGCTCTTCAGCAATGACAGATGGTGGAACCTTAGAAAGACTTCAGGCTGCTGATAATCTGATCACGACTCCCGCGTCCACTGATGTCAATTTTGACTTTGCCGGGGGCATCAAAGGGTTGAAACCTGCAACTAGCCAGTCTGAACAAGATGTTAACGGTGGAATATGCAGCAAATACCCGGCTTGTGTGGAGTGGGCTCAGCCGACTCCATACTCCCTTTATGGAATTGTGACGTACTAATACGCTATGGCGGTAATAAAAGACTAGCGCTAAGAAAGGGTAAATTGGGGGCTTGTTGCTCCATAAAATCTATAGATCAACCATATAAACTTAACTCTCCTCTTGCGATAGTTCTAGATTTTGGCTGCAGTTTGGGCAACTTGGTCTCTAAAAATACCCCACACTGCTGTAGGCATGGTATATAAAATACGCAAGTAGTACAGAAATGCACAGGTACTGAGTAGTATATGGAAGTAGTAGTATAGTGGTAGTAATAGTGGTAGTAATAGTGTAGTAATAGTGGTAGTATAGTGTAGTATCTCTTATCTATTTGAGGCAAAACATAATGAAGGAAATGGAGTACGACATTTCCCGTCTATAGATAACACTCACATTCGATGGTCGGTGGTCACTTCCTTTAAGCTTCGCTGGAATGGTCAGGACTCGTACACAATGGTGTCCGCTCCCTTACGTCAAGGTGAGGCGCCCTCGGGCTCTGCACTGTGGGGACGCGTCATGTATACATGTCACACATAACCACTCATACATAATGTTACAATATATAAAAGTGTAACCACCTGTCACCACATCACACAAAACACATATAATAATAGAGAGGTTACATAGTCACATATAAAAAAACTACACAATATTCTTCCACCTATGGACTATTATGAGCAGCACTATACCCTCATATTGTATAATAACAACTAGTAGATTATAAAAATACTGCTCAGATGTCATACTGTTGGGCGCCCTCATGCAATCTTACATCGGAGTGTCACAACTTGCAAGAACTCACCAATCACCGACATCCTTTTCCGTTCATTGTGGAAGTCCAATAGGGCCATATATTTGTAGACTTTGGTCACCCCCACTCTCCCCACAGTATGGTTTCTGGGTCGGAACGGAAGACAAACCAAAGTTCTCGGCGGTGACCAGCGCCCCCTCGTCGGGAACTGAGCCTGATAGACTAATTCACCTGTGGTGGAAAGAGAAGACAATCAGACAGGGACTAGTCTGTGGGGTAGTCAGTGTATTTGTGAGCTCAGGTTGTGTATGATCATCGTATTATGGACTGAACCCTACAGCTTTTAGCATAGACGTGATCATTTTTAGGATGGTCAGAACAGATAACTGATCATTAAGATTCCGATGCCGGTTGTACAACTCCTCATGCCCTGGATTGCCCAGGAGTGAACTAAAATCTCCCCACATAATGTAATTGTAATGTCCCGCTGGACGGGTCATCACTATTGAGCTCCAGATCCTGCAAATCCTGGTCGGCTGGAGAGGGTTCAGCCAATCCTCCTATGCACCCCTAACTTACCCTTTCAAGGCAGTATTTCCCATGGTGTAATAAGTATAGTTGCTTAAGCTCTATCCTTGGTCTGCAATCTTCTGCTCGAATGTAGTGCTCCAAACACTACAAGTCCAATAACTTTGGTCACCACCATCGCCACCACAGTGATGGTTTCTTGTAGACCAAGCCACCTTGGTACACACATAGGTGCTAGGCCACACTACAAGCCACCCAATCTAGAGACCTGGGAATCCAGCTGCCCCTGATGGGTATTGTATAGCTGGTATCACTTATACATGAGGTGATTATCCACAGTGGACATCTTTTGGTTAGATTTGGTTGACTTCTAGTCTACACAAGGATCGCAAAGTATGGATTGAAAAACAATGATGCTTCATATCTGGTTGTAAATAGTGATTTTGCTGGTGTTGTTGATTTCTCTATTGAGCACCCTCTAGCTTTGACTCTCTCTTCCATCCTAGGGCACTGCTCTGCTCTGAGGTCCCGGAAATCAAAAACAATCATATCTTAGGTCATCCTAAATCTCGAGATTGTGTGAAGTTGCACACCCGCACCACTGCTGACAATGGACAGAACAGAAGATGGGGCCGACCATAGACCCGAAATGTGTCATTACAGAGAATGACTTTAGGAATCTGTTAAAACATTGGAAAATCCCAACCTCCTGAATTCCATATGATCATATGGATTGTCCAGGATCCTCACCTGGCTCTTCTCCCTCGGCCATCGCTGTGTGACACGCCGAAGCCGGAAGCTCATGTGTGGACGGGTCCCCCATCTTTACAGATTCCACCATCTATGATCGTGAAGAAGAACTGGGATCGGCCAGAGAGTTGAGGAGAAATCCACCTTTTTCGTGTACGGAGACATAGAAGAGAAGGGGTCACTGAGGTCCAATTCCTGACGTGTGTCATGCACGTGTTATAAGTGTACGACCAACGTAACACAACACACGACACACACACGTACACACACACGTAAACACCCACGACATAACGTAACACAACGTAACACAACACAACGTAACACAACACAACGTAACTCAACGTAACACAACACAACATAACGTAACACAACACAATGTAACACAACACAACGTAACACAAAGTAACGTAACACAACGTAACACAACACAACGTAACACAACAACACCACAAAACGTACGACAACACGTACCAACCATGACACACACAACGTGAACACAACACAACAAACGTACACCACACAACAACACAACGTAACCACAAACCAACGTTACACAACCAAACGTAACACAACACAACGTAACACAACACAACGTAACACAACACAACGTAACACAACACAATGTAACACAACACAACGTAACCAACACAACGTACACAACACACAACGTAACACAACACAACATAACATAACACAACACAATGTAACACAACACAACGTAACAACACACAGTAACAGAACACAACGTAACACAACACAACGTAACACAACACAATGTAACACAACACAACGTAACACAACAGAACGTAACACACACAACGAACACACACAACAAGAAACAACAAACCCAGAGTGTAACCAACACAACTAACACAACCACACATAACGAACACAAGTAACACACACACGTAACACAACACAAAGTACACAACACTAACACACACAGTCACACAAAGTACACAACAAAGTAACACACACAGTAACACAACACAAACACAAACACACGTAACACAACGAACACAAAATGGTAGCAAATACTAAACAAGCAGAGACGCCGGGATATTCAGCTTGAAGCCTGTAGAATGTGAATACAGTTCTGTATCTAGTTAATATATTATACAATTATTTTAAAATAAAATTAGGAGGGTTTATTTATCTTTATTTTTTTTTTTTTCTGTTATATTTGTGACTTTTTGGATGCATTGTGAGAATTATGCAAAAATTTGCAGCATCCAAGTTTTCCGATTTATCTTTAGGATCCACAGGTTGCTGTTTAAAATGTCTCAACATTTTTGTGCTACAACTGCGACCCCCTTCAAAAATAAATTTAGGGGATCATTTATTTTTACTTTGGAAAATTTGAGCCAGTTTTTTTCTTTCTGGTTTGGGGATTTTGGGCTTGTTTGAGTAGCAGATTTCCAAGCGAGTGCTCCTCGTGTTTTTCTAGTGCAGGGCTTTTTTTTGCTAAATAATTTTGCTACTTAAATGGCAACATCTAAATTCCAAAAGATAAATCAGCCGCAACACGGACTTCTCGGGGCGCTACAAACTGTGCCGGATGGGTGGAAAGATTGCAAATATAACGGAACAAAAAAGAGAAAAACAAAGTGAAATAACTTTTATGATTTCCAAGAATTTGGTAAAATGCTAATTCTGTACAAATAAAACCCACCTCATTTACTTCCAGCCTATTCCCTGCATAGTCAAATACATCTCCTGCAAGAAAATAAAACTGGCGTTATTACTATCACAACCTAAATAAGACAGGTCTAGGTGGACAACAAGTCTAACGCTTTTGACTACGGAGGGTGGAGGGGGGGAGGGGGGGGGTTCTAGAGACCAAAGAATACCTCATCGATGGCTTTTAGATGGAGAGTCAAAAAGTGAAGTGTGACTGCCTCGGAGAGTGAGACCTTCAAATGGTCAAATCTGGAACAAACACTTCAGAATTGTAGATGGATTTCACACTGGAGAACACAATCTGGACCCGAGTCAATCAGATAAAGAGCGATCACAAGAAGAAGAAGAAGGAATGGGCCGCCGTGAGGAGCCCACTCACTGTATGAATTGCCATTTATAGAAGTATTGAAGGTCATGATGTTCGGCGTCAGAGTCCCGGTCGGTCGGAGAATGTATTTGATCTGTCCCAGCTCCTCGTTGATGGTGGGTGCGAGCCTCTCGCGGGTGTCCTCTTTGGGTAATACATCTTACGGTCCCAATTGATGTAGAAACTGTTTCCAAGACGAATGATTTCCACACTGAGGACAATGGGAGGTCAGATTGCAGCTATTAGTCTTTATGGAAACGACCGCAGAGATCCCCGGACGTCTCGATTTCAAGCATCACTTCAGTTCCTGCAGTTTGACGTAGATGGGAAATTTGCAACCAGTTTAAAGAAAGTTTTAACTTTTGCAACTTTTGCCTCCAATGAACAAATTGAAGCAACTTATCATACATGTGTATATGCAGACCATGTACCCCCAGGCCAAAGAGCTGCTGTACCAGACTACAAGCACAATCACAAGTCATTCTCATCCTGCAGCCATGTGTTTTCGCCGCCTCCTGCAAAGACCTCAATAGTGCAATCCATACGCCACCACTTTATCTATCTGAACTTATAAGCTAGGTTTCATAGAAAAGGGTAATGGAGAAGAACAAGTACCAGAACAAAAGAAGGGAGTCAGAGGAGGGTTAAAGAAATCAACTAACACCCCCCATAACCTACAGGATGTCCAGTGGTTTGGTTCTCCAGTACAGGATGTCCAGTGGCTCAGTTATCAAGGTCAGGATATCTATTGGTTTGGTTCTCCAGTTCAAGATGTCAAGTAGTTTGGTTCTTCATGTTGGTAAGTTGTTTTTCACATCACTATGTTAGTTAACTTGGATCTCCAGGTCAGGATCACCATTAGCTCGGTTCTCTAGATTAGGATGTCCGGTGGATTAGTTCTCCAGCTTAGTAGGTCCGGTGTTATCTTGCCCATTACTTTGTGTGATCTAAGGTCATTCTAAGTGTCCATCACTTCAGCTCAGGATATCCAATGGTTTCCAATGGTCTCCTTCCTGATATTGAGTATTTTTGTGTCTGTGTCCTTTTGTCCTATTGAACGTGTTCAGAGTTTTGGTTTCTCAGTCCTTTGTGTGTTGTTCAGGATTTGGAGGATTACACAAAGAGGGTCCTTTTGGTTTTGTGCCCCACTCCATGATCAGGTGATTATAATGATAATAATAATCTTTATTTCTATAGCTCCATCATATTCCGTAGCTTTACACATCATAGGGGACATATACAAATATAATATTACATTACAGAGTAATAACAGTCACACTGAACAATAGGAGTGAGTGAGGAGTCATTACAGACCAGATGCTAAATGAAACTAACATTGTGATAATGCATGCGTTTTGTTAATGTAATGCAAACAAATGTGTTAACATTTGTGTTTGCAAAATGCAACCATTAACACAATGTTAACAGCAATGTCATTAGGCAAATCTCTCCTCTGCTGTTGTATTTTGTTTCTAAATTCCATGTAAATGCCACGTGTGAACGCAACCTAATATAACGGTTTTAAAACATCTTTTACTAACATGTTCCCTCCTTTCGCAGCGGCACACATCGGAGTAGGGATCAGTGGGCAGGAGGGAATGCAGGCCGTGCTGTCCAGTGACTTCTCGTTCGCCCAGTTTCGGTATCTGCAGCGCCTCCTCCTGGTGCACGGCCGCTGGTCCTATAATCGCATGTGCCAGTTCCTGAGATACTTTTTCTACAAGAATTTCACCTTCACACTGGTCCATTTCTGGTATGGATTCTTCTGTGGCTTCTCCGCTCAGGTGAGACAACAAAAACCTGCAGTGAATAGGAAAACACAACTGTGTTCTGTCCCAAGGAGCTTACAATCTAAGCCTTAAACGAGGCTTTGCAGCCATCTTGTGTCCATCACGCTGTACTGCAGCTCAGTCTTTTGATCTTTATTCACAGACTGTGTACGATGAATGGTTCATCACCATGTACAATCTGGTCTATACCTCACTGCCGGTGCTGGGGATGAGTCTGTTTGATCAGGTAGGTACATCAGTGTCATGTCAGCCCTCATCTATCTGTGAACGCTGGGTGATAACCTTACCGATAATGACTCAGATCTCCTACACAGCTGAATAGTAATAGTATAGGTGTGATAGAAGAACTAGACTAATCCTCCTCTTTCCAGGACGTGGATGACCGCTGGAGCATGGAGTATCCGCAGCTGTATGAGCCCGGCCAGAAGAATCGATACTTCAACAAGAAAGAGTTTGTGAAGTGTGTGATCCATGGCATCTACAGCTCCCTCGTTCTGTTCTTTGTGCCTTATGGAGCCCTGTACGACACAGTGAGAGACGACGGCAAAGCCGTATCCGACTACCAGTCCTTTGCCTTGATGGCTCAGACCTGCCTCCTGCTGGTGGTGTCAGTACAGGTAAGTCCCCAGCCAAATGTACTCAGGATAGTGTAAGGGTCCATGTATCCTGTCCCATAAGTGTCAGCGTGTCCCTGTCCTGTCCCAAAGTGTCAGCATGTCCCCTCCCCCAAGTGTCGGCGTGTCCTTGTCCTGTCCTCCCAAGTGTCAGCGTGTCCCCTCCCCCAAGGGTCAGCGTGTCCCTGTCCTGTCCCCCCAAGTGTCAGTGTGTCCCTGTCCTGTCCCCCCAAGTGTCAGTGTGTCCCTGTCCTGGCCCCCCAAGTGTCAGTGTGTCCCTGTCCTGGCCCCCCAAGTGTCAGCGTGTCCCTGTCCTGCCCCCCCAAGTGTCAGCGTGTCCCTGTCCTGTCCCCCCCAAGTGTCAGCGTGTCCCTGTCCTGTCCCCCCAAGTGTCAGCGTGTCCTGTCCTGTCTCCCCAAGTGGTCAGCGTTTTTACTATCCTGTCCCCCATTGTCAGCGTTGTCCTGTCCCTGTCCCCCCCCCCCAAGTCTCAGCATGTCCCGTCCTGTCCCCCAAGTTACGTGTCCCCTGCCGCACCCCAAGTGTCAGTCGTGTCCCTTGTCCTGTGTGGGGTCCCCCCAAAGTGTCAGCGTGTCCCGGTCTGTCCTCCCAAGTGTCAGCGTGTCCCTGTCCTGTCCCCCAAGTGTCATCATGTCCCTGCCTGTCCTGTCCCCCAAGTGTCAGTGTGGTCCCTGTCCTGTCCCCCCAAGTGTCAGCGTGGTCCGTCCCTGTCCCCCAAGGTGTCAGCGTGTCCCTGTCCTGCCCCCCAGTGTCATCGTGTCCATGCCCTGTCCCCTCCCAAGTGTCAGCGTGTCCCATGTCCGTCACCCCAAGTGGAAGTGTCAGCGTGTCCATGCCTGTTCCCACAAGTGTCATCGTTTCCCCTGTCCTGTCCCCGCCAAGTGTCGTGCCCTGTCCTGTCCCCCCAAGTGTCCAGCGTGTCCCTGGCCTGTCCCCCCAAGTGTCAGCGTGTCCCTGTTCTGTCCCCCCAATGTCAAGCGTGTCCTGGTCCTGTCCCCCCAAGTTTTAGTGTGTCCCTATCCTGTCCCCCAAGTGTCAGCGGTGTCCCGTCCGGTCCCCCAGTGTCACGTGTCCTTGTCCTGTCCTCCTCCAGTGTCGCGTGTCCCCTCCCCCAAGGGTCGCGTGTCCCTGTCCTGTCCCCCCAAGTGTCAGTGTGTCCCAGTCCTTCCCCCCAAGTGTCAGTGGTCCCTATCCTGTCCCCCCAAGTGTCAGCCGTGTCCCGGGTCCTGTCCCCTAAGTGTCATCGCGTGTCCCATGTCCTTGTCTCCCGAAGTGTCAGCGTGTCCCTATCCTGTCCCCCAAGTGGTTCACGTGTCCTGTCCTACCCCCCAATTGTCAGCATGTTCCCCTTTCCTGTCCCCCAAGTTCAGCTGTCCCTGCCCTGCACCCCAAGTGTCAGCGTGTCCTGTCCCCCCCCAAGTGTCAGCATGTCCCCTGCCCCCCCCCCCCCCCCCCATAGTTCAGCGTGTCCCTGTCCTGTCCCCCCAGTGTCAGCATGTCCCTGTCCTGTCCCCCCAAATGTCAGCGTGTCCCGTCCTGTCCCCCAATTGTCAGCATGTCCTTCGGTTCCCAAGTGTCAGCGTGTCCCTGGCCTGTCCCCCCAAAGTGTCAGCGTGTCCTTGTCCTGGCTCCCCCCCAAGTTCAGCTGTCCCTGTCCTGTCCCAGTGCCAGCGTGTCCTGTCCTGTCCCCCCAAGTTTCAGCCGTTTCGCGTCCTGTCCCCCAAGTGTCAGCGTGTCCGCCTGTTCCCCCCCAAGTGTCAGCGTGTCCCCGTCCTGTCCTCCCCAATTGGTCAGCGTGTCCCTGTCCTGTCCCCCAAGTGTCAGTGCGTGTCCTGCCCCCCCCAAGTGTCAGCGTGTCCCCTTTCCTTTCCCCCAAGTGTCAGCGTGTCCCTGTCCCTGTCCCCAAGTGCACGTGTTCCTGTTCCTGGTTCCCCCAAGTGTCAGCGTGTCCCTGCCTGTCCCCCAATTCAGCGTGTCCCTGTCCTGGTCCCCCAAGTGTCAGCATGTCCCTGTCCTGTCCGTCCCAAGTGTCGCGTGTCCCTGTCCTGTCCCCCCCCAAGTGTCAGCGTGTCCTTGTCCTGTCCCCCCCAAGTGTCCCCACACCATGTTCCCGTCCTGTGCCCCAATGTCAGCGTGTCCCTGTCCTGTCCCCCCCAAGTGTCATCGTGTCGCTGTCCTGTCCCCCCAAGTGTCAGCGTGTCCTGTCCTGTCCTCCCCCAAGTGTCAGCGTGTCCTCTGTCCTGTCCCCCAGTGTCAGCGTGTCCCCTGTCCCCCCTCCCTGTCCCCCCCCCCAAGTGTCACGTGTCCCTGTCCTGTCCCCCCAAGTGTCGCCGTGTCCCTGTCCTGTCCCCCAAGTGTTCAGCGTGTCCCTAGTCCTGTCCCCAAGTGTCAGCGTGCCCCTGTCCTGCCTGTCCCCCCAAGTGTCAGCAGTGTCCATGTCCTGTCCCCCCAAGTGTCAGCCGTGTTCCTGTCCGTCCCCCAACTTGTCCAGCGTGTCCCCGTCCTGTCCCCCAAGTGTCAGCGGTCCCTGTCCGTCCCCCCAAGTGTCAGCGTGTTCCCTGTCCTGTCCCCCAAGTGAATGCACTTCACCTCTTCTTTTGTTTTGTCCCTTCATTGCCCTGGACACAGCTTACTGGACGGCGTCAACAGTTCTTCATTTGGGGGGCAGTTGGGGCCGTGTACTTTGCTATCAGTTTTAAAACGATTTAACAGTGGATGGGATGTACCTGATCTTCAAGGTTCCTTCCCCTTCATTGTGATTGACCTTGCCTCTTCGTTTCGTCCTCTTGTAGGGTCCTCACGCGCTCTAGTACTTGTGTATAAGCCGCCAGTTTCTCTCCCCAGGACGTCTCCGTAACTACTCTCTGAACCAAGCCCGCATTGTGGCTCGCCATCTTCCTGACCATGGTGCTCTGTTTCTGCCGTTGGTGGCCTACAGATTCCTGAGGTCACCGCTCAAACCTATCCTTCAGTGGACAGGGTAAGTAGTGGCTACGTCATGGGGACAACCAACGTCTCCCCAGGACGACAAACCTCAGCCCTTCCGACGAAACAAAGCTCACATGGAATACCCAACTTACGGTCTATGTGTATGTGGTGCCCCCCTCTTTGCCCCCTCTTCCCCGCACCCCGCCCAATCTCTTTTGTAGGCTCCGGCCTCCTGATAAATTACAGTGGGCAGCTGCCCTTTGTTCACAGGGCACTTCCCTTGGCGTATAATTGCACCCTAGGTCTGCCTCCTAAAAAGAACAATGGGCATTCTACAGGCAGTGCACATGTGCGGCACAGGATCAACAACCCTCAAAACGCTGGCTGCAAGGGGGGGGGGCGCGCAAGGCAAGAGGGAAAAGGGAGCAAGGGGAGAGGAGTGATTGATCTATGGGAGAGTCGGCTCTAGGAGAGTGTCAGCGCTAAACAGAGGGAGAATCTCATGCCCGTGATGTGGTTTCTCCATACAAGATGTTCCAGTGCTTTTGTTCCCATTACATGAATTTCCGTGAGTTGGTTCTCCATACAGGATTCCAGTGGGTTTGGGTTCTCCAGTACATGATGTCCAGTGATTTTGGTTCTTCCAGTACAGGATGTCCAGTGAATTGGTTCTCCCTTACAAGATTTCCTTTAGTTGGTTCTCCGTACAGGATGTCCCGTGATTTGGTTCTCCAGTAACAGATGTCCAGTGGTTTGGTTTCCATTACGGATTTCCATTTTGATTTGGTTCTCCATACAGGATGTCCAGTGATTTTGTTGCTCTCCAGTACAGATGTCAATGGTTTGGTTCTCCATACAGATGTCCAGTGATTTGGGTTCTCTTACAGGATGTCCCTGATTTGGTTCTCCATTACAGGATGATCCTGTAGTTTTGGAATTCCCAGTAACAGGATGTCCCATGTTTTGGTTCTCCCAGTACAGGATGTTCCAGTGGTTTGGTTCTCCAGTACAAGGATGTCCAGTGGTTTGTTTCTCCATTAACAGGATTTCCAAGTGGATTTGTGTTCTCCAGTACAGGATGGTCCTGTGGTTTGGTTCTCCAGTACAGGATGTCCAGTGGTTTGGTTCTCCAGTACAGGATGTCCAGTGATTTGGTTCTCCAGTACAGGATGTCCAGTGATTTGGTTCTCCAGTACAGGATGTCCAGTGATTTGGTTCTCCAGTACAGGATGTCCCATGGTTTGGTTCTCCATTACAGGATGTCCAGTGGTTTGGTTCTCCAGTACAGGATGTCCAGTGGTTTGGTTCTCCAGTACAGGATGTCCTGTGGTTTTGGTTTTTCTCCCGTACAGGATTTCCCAGTGGTTTGGTTCTCCCGTACAGGATTCCAGTGGTTTGGTTCTCCAGTACAGGTTTCCAGTTGATTTGTGGGTCTCCGCTCTCAGTACGGATGTCCAGTGTTGGTTTCCTCCATACAGGATGTCCAGTGGTTTGGTTCTCCAGTCCAGGATGTCCAGTGGTTTGGTTCTCCATTATCGTATGTCCCGGTGGTTTGTTCTCCAGTACATAATTCCCATGGTTTGGTTCTTTCTCCATACCGTGTCCAGTTGTTTGGGTTCTCCAGTACCGTCATGTCCAGTGATTTGGTTCTCCAGTACAGGATGTCCTGTGGTTTGGTTCTCCAGTACATGATGTCCAGTGGTTTGGTTCTCCAGTACAGGCTGTCCAGTGATTTGGTTCTCCATTCAGGATGTCCGTGGTTTGGTTCTCCAGTACAGGATGTCCAGTGGTTTGGTTCTCGGCAGTACATGATGTCCGTGGTTTGGTGCTCCAGGTACAAGATGTCCATTGGTTTGGTTCTCCAGTACATGATGTCCAGTGGTTTTGGTTCTCCAGGACGGATGTCCAGTGGCTCATTATCAGTCATGATATCTAATTGGTTTGGTTTCTCCTTCAGATGTCAAGTAGTTTTGGTTCTTCAGTTGGTAAGTTGTTGTTCACATCACTATGTTAGTTAACTTGGGATCTCTCCAGGTCAGATCACCATTAGCTCGGTTCTCTAGATTAGGATGTCGGTGGTAGTTCTCCACTTAGTAGGTCTGTGTTTATCTTGCCCATTACTTTGTGGATCTAAGGTCATCTAAGGTCCAGCACTGTCAGCCAGGATATCCAATGGTTTCCAATGGTCCTCCTTCCTGATTATTGATATTTTTGTGTTCTGTGTCCTTTTGTCCTCATTGAAACGTGTTCAAGTTTTTGTTTCCAGTCCTTTGTGTGTTGTTCAAGGATTTGGAGGATTACACAAAGAGGTCCTTTTGTTGGGTTTGTGCCCCAACTCCATGATCAGGTGATATAATGATAATAATAATCTTTATTTCTATAGCTCCATCATATTTCCGTAGCTTTACACATCATAGGGGACCATATACAAATATAATATTAACATTCCCAGTAATAACAGTCAGCACTGAACAATAGGAGTGAGTGAGGAGTCATTACAGACCAATGTAAACTAAACTAACATTTGTGATAATGCATGCGTTTTTGGTAATGTAATGCAACAAATTGTTAACATTTGTGTTTGCAAAATGCAACCATAACACAATGTTTAACAGCAATGTCAGTATGCAAATCGCGCCTCTGCTGTTGTATTTTGTTTCTAAATTCCTGTAAATGCCACGTGTGAACCAACCAATAATAAGGTTTTAAAACATCTTTTCTACATGTTCCCTCCTTTCCGCACGGCACAACATCGAGTAGGGATAAGTGGGCAGGAGGTAATGTCAGGCCGTGCGTCCAGTGACTTTCGTTTCGCCCATTCGTATCTGCAGCGCTCCTCCTGGTGGCACGGCCGCTGGCCTATAA
Source organism: Engystomops pustulosus (assembly GCA_019512145.1). Classification (NCBI taxonomy): domain Eukaryota; kingdom Metazoa; phylum Chordata; class Amphibia; order Anura; family Leptodactylidae; genus Engystomops; species Engystomops pustulosus. The sequence continues at coordinate 318,083,381 of CM033641.1, read as the reverse complement.
TCGCATGTGCCAGTTCTGAGAACGTTTTCTACAAGAATTTTCACCTTCACACACTGGTCCCTTCTGTATGGCATTCTTCTGTGGCTTCTCCGCTCAGGTGAGACAACAAAACCTGCAGTGAATAGGAAAACCCACGTGTGTTCTGTCCCAAGGAGCTTCAATCTACGCCTTAAACGAGGCTTTGGCAGCCATCTTGTGTTCCATCACGCTGTACTTGCAGCCCCCTTCAGTCTTTTTGATCTTTATTCACAGCGTTGTACGATGAATGGTTCATCACCATGTACAATCTGGTCTATCCCTCACTGCCCGTGCTGGTGTATGAGTCTGTTTGGATCAGGTAGGTACATCAGGGTCATGTCAGCCCTCATCTATCTTTGAACGATGGTGATAACTTACCGCTAATGACTCAATCTCCGTACACACTGAATAGTATAGTATAAGGTGTGATAGAAGAACTAGACTAATCTCCTCTTTCCATGACTTGAATGACCGCTGGAGGCATGGAGTATCCGCAGCTTTTGAGCCCGGCCAGAAGATCTTACTTCAACAAGAAAGAGTTTGTGAAGTGTGTGATCCATGCCATCTACACTCCCTCGTTCTGTTTCTCTTGTGCCTTATGGAGCCCTGTAAACGACCAGTGAGAGACACGCAAAGCCGTATCCGACCTACCAGTCCTTTGTCCTTGATGGCTCAGACCTGCCCCTGCTGGTGGTTCATAAAGGAAAGTTCCCCAGCCAAATGTACTCAGGATAGTGTAAGGGTCCATGTATCCCTGTCCATAAGTGTCAGCGGGTCCTGTCCTGTCCCCCCAGTGTCAGCATAGTCCCCTCCCCCAATGTCTTCGTGTCCTTGTCCTGTCCTCCCAAGTGTCAGCGTGTCCCCTCCCCCAGGTCGCAGGTCCCTTTCCTGTCCCCCCAAGTGTCGTGTTTCCCTTCCCTGTCCCCCCAGTGTCAGTGTTTCCCGGTCCTGGCCCCCCCAAGTGGCCAGTGGTTGTCCTGTCCTGGCCCCCCAAGTGTCCACGTGTCTTCCCTGCTGCCCCCCCAGAGTGTCAGCGTGGCCCTGTCCTTTCCCCCCCCAATGTCAGCGTGTCCCTGTCCTGTCCCCCCCAAGTGTCCAGCTGTCCATGTCCTGTCGTCCCCAATGTCCAGCGTGTTACTATCCTGTCCCCCAAGTGTCAGCTTTCCCCTGTCCTGTCCCCCCAATTCTCATCAGCAATTCCCGTCCTGTCCCCCAAGTGTCGCGTTTCCCTGCCCTGCACCCCAATTCAGCGTGTCCCGGTCCTGTCCCCCCAATGTCAGCGTGTCCCTGTCCTGTCCTTCCCAAGTGGTCAGCGTGCCCTGTCCTGTCCCCCAAGTGTCAGCATGTCCCTGTCCTGTCCCCCAGTGTCCGTGTTGTCCCTGTCCTGGTCCCCCCCAAGTGTCAGCGGTCCGCTTGTCCGTCCCCCACCCGTGTCACCTTTCCCGGTCCCGCTCTGTCCTCCGCTCCAAGTGTTCAGCCCTCTCTCGCATTCAGTCCAGTCCCTGTGTCCTTGTCCCAAGTGGTCAGCTGTGTCCCTGTCAGTCTTCCCCCCCCAAGTGTCAGCGTGTCCAGTGTCCTGTTCCCCCCCAAGTGTCCACGGGTCCCTGTCCTGTCCCCCCAACGTGGTCCGACGTGTCCCTGTCCGGTCCACCCCAAGTGCATCGTGTCCCTTCCTGTCCCCCCAAGTGTCAGCGTGTCCCTGTCTGTCCCCCCAAGTGTCACGCGTGTCCTTCCTGTCCGTGGCACTTCCCTGTCCTACCCCAAAGTGTACGTGTGTCCCTATCCTGTCCCCCCAAGTGTCAGCGTGTCCCTGTCCTGTCCCCCAAGTGTCAGCGTGTCCTTTGTCACTGTCCTCCAAGTTGTCAGCGTGCCCCTCCCCAAGGGTCAGCGTGTCCCTGTCCTGTCCCCCAAGTTTCAGTGGGTCCACGGCCTGTCCCCCCAATGTCAGTGTGTCCCTATCTGTCCCCCCAAAGTGTCAGTTGTCCCTGTCCTGGTCCCCCAATTCAGCGTGGTCCATGGCCTGTCTCCCCAAGTGTCCATCGTGTCCTATCCTGGTCCCCAATGTCAGCGTTGTCCGGTCCTCATCCCCCCACAGTGTCAGCATGTCCTGTCATGTCCCCCACACGGTAGCGTTGTTCCCGCCCTGCACCCCAAGTGTACAGCGTGTCCCTGTCCCCTCCCCCAAGGGTGTAGTCAGGTCCCGCCCCCCCCCCAAGTGTCAGCGTGTCCCGTTCCTGTTCCCCCAAGTGTCACGCATGTCCCTGTCTGTCCCACAGGGTCGAGCGTGCCCTGTCCTGTCCCCCAATTGTCAGCATGTCCCTGTCCTGTCCAGTGTCACGTGGTCAGGTCCTGTCCTGTCCCCCCACCCCCAAGTGTCATCCAGTGTCCTGTGTCCTGTTCCCCCCAAGTTTCAGCGTGTCCTGTCCTGTGCCCCAATTGTCAGCGTTGCAGTCCTTGTCCCCAATGTCAGCGTCGGCCTCCCAAGTGTCAGCGTGTCCTTCCTGTCTCCCCCAAGTGAGTCAGCTTGTCCCTTCCTGTCCCCCCAAGTGTCAGGTGTCCCTGTCCTGTCCCCCCAGTGTCAGCGTGTCCCGCCCTGTCCCCCAAGTGTCAGGTGGCCTGTCCCCCCCCCAAGTTCAGCGCTGTCCCTGTCCTGTCCCCCAGTGTTCAGGTTTCCCTGTCCTGTCCCCCAAGTGTCAGCGTGTTCCGGTCCTTCCAGTTCCGTGTCCCCTTGCCCAATGTCAGCGTGTCCCGTCCGTCCCCCAAGTGTCAGCATGTCCCGTGTCCTTGTCCCAAGTGTCAGGTGTCCCTGTCCTGTCCCCCAAAGTGTCGCGCGTTTCCTTGTCCTGCTCCCCCCCACGGTCCACCTGTCTGTCCGTGCCCAGTGTCAGCTTGCCCTGTCTGTCCCCAAGTTCAGCGTGTCGTTTCTGTCCCCCAAGTGTCAGCGTCCGTGCCTTCCCCAGTGTGCGTTCCTGTCGTTCGCTCCCCAGTGTCAGCGTTGGTCCCTGTCCTGTCCCCCATCATGTTCCAGCGTTGTCCCTGTCCCCCCCCCCCAAGTGTCAGCGTGTCCCTGTCCTGTCCCCCCAAGTGTCAGGTGTCCCTGTCTGTCCCCCAAGTTCAGAGCGTTTGTCCCGTCCGTGTACCCCAAGTGTCGCAGCCCGTTGCCCCCAAGTGTGGTCCTGTCCGTCCCCCAAGTGTCAGCGTGTCTACCCCCAAGTGTCACTGTGGGCCCTCCGTCCCCCATGAGTTGTCCTGTCGGTCCAGCGCGTGTCTGCTCCCATGTCAGATTGTCCTGTCCCCCCAAGTGCAGCGGTCCCGGTCCTGTCCCCAAGTGTCAAGCGTGT
>CM033641.1:317890356-318079965 GCA_019512145.1 Engystomops pustulosus | reverse complement strand
CCCTGTCCTGTCCCCCCAAGTGTCAGCGTGTCCCTGTCCTGTCCCCCAAGTGAATGCACTTCACCTCTTATTTTGTCCCTTAGATTGCCCTGGACACAGCTTACTGGACGGCGGTCAACCAGTTCTTCATTTGGGGCAGTTTGGCCGTGTACTTTGCTATCAGTTTTACGATGTACAGTGATGGGATGTACCTGATCTTCACAGGTTCCTTCCCCTTCATTGGTGAGTGACCTTTGCCCTTCGTTCGTCCTCTTGTAGGGTCAGTCCAGCGCTCTAGTACTTGTGTATAAGCCGCCATGTTTCCTTCTCCTCCAGGGACGGCTCGTAACTCTCTGAACCAGCCCAGCATTTGGCTCGCCATCTTCCTGACCATGGTGCTCTGTGTCCTGCCGGTGGTGGCCTACAGATTCCTGAGGTCACAGCTCAAACCTACCTTCAGTGACAGGGTAAGTAGTGGCTACGGTCACTGGGGACAACCAACGTCTCCCCAGGACTACAAACCTCAGCCCTGCCAGACGAAACAAAGCTCACATGGTAATACCCAAATCTTACGGTCTATGTGTATGATGGTGCCCCCTCTCCCTCGCACCCGCCCAATCTATTTGGGAGGCTCCGGCCTCCTGATAAATATCAGTGGGCAGCTGCCCTTTGGTCACAGGGCACTTCCTGGCGTAGAATTGCACCCTAGGCTGCGCCTGAACAAGGGCAGTCTACAGGCAGTGCACAGGTGCGGCACAGGAGCACCCTCAACGCTGGCGGCACCCACCCCACGCGCTTGGAGACGGTGTAATGGGGGAGATAATGAGATAAATACTGGAGACAGATGGAGACATTTTTGTTTTACTATATTTTAGGAAAATAATAAATTTTTTTTGAACCTCCAGATTCAGAAGAAGATCAGGGAAGCAAAAAAGCGCCCCATACCGCCCCCGCGCAGAGCCAAAATCCGTCGCACCAGCTCCCGCCGCTCTGGATATGCCTTCTCCCACACGCAGGGTTACGGAGACCTCATCACCTCCGGCAAAACATTCCGTTCCAAGATTCCCTTCCACCAAACAGGAAAATTTTCTCCCAACGAGAGAAGTCGCCATCACTGAGGGCAGAACGGCGCCAATCCGTGGCCATAAATGTCCCCTCAGGATGGACGGCACCAAAGAACAAGGCGGGTTTCCGAGATTTCCTGTCATGTCGTATGGAAAGAAAGCCATATATGCAAGTGGCCTCCATGTTTACCTCATGCGGCGGCCATCTTGGGTCTGGACCTGTTTACTAAAGATTTCCAAGCATCAGTGCCAAATCTATCACACAGGGATCTACACGTTGCCAAAGGTCGGCACATGCCGAGTTTTGTACATTTCAGACATTTTTTTGTTGCACTTTTCAGAAAACCGTATTAATTGCAATTATTTTTCTACCATCTTTGAAAGATTGGGAGAGTCCTGACAGGATCATGCGCTGCCTCCAGCGCACGCCCGTTATGTACAAGCCTCGATGTCCACGACTATGTGATATAATAAGCCAAAAAGAAATTCTTTCACCCAAACGTGCCTTAATTTAATTATGCAAATTAGAAGGTAATGAGGTAGGAGGTGGCAAAGGTGACTAATGAGTCGTCCGCTCCCTTTGAAGTAAAGCGTAATTATTGCAACGTGGAAAGTTCTGCGACTTTCATCAAACTAAGAAGGGAAAGTTCTGTAAATTATCAGGATTTTTATACAGTTTCAAAAAAGGCGTGGCTCCATGGGAGGGGTGTGGTTTCATAGGGAGGGGCATGTCAAAGCTCAGCCAGAATATGCAAATTAGCCAAAATTTTTATAAATTGCCCTGGTGTAAGTAAGGAGGTGCAAAGTTAGACATTGGCTGGAAATTGTTGCCCAAAACATTTTAGAAAGTTGTAGAACTCTTCATTGTGTGTAGAATGATAATGTATAAAACTGTACATGTTTTGTAAGGTGACCCTCTGACTCACCAAAATGTCACAGAAGAGGCTTATTACTCAGTTAGAATTACTGGTGCCCTGTGCTTAGGTGGTCACAGACTGTCCCCATGTTCTCAACTGGTCCATCTGAGAGCAAGACTACCCTATGTATACTATAGATTGGTAGTTTGGGACACACCCCCCTGATCTGGGTTGGACCACCTAGAGCAAGGGGGAGTGTCTTGGTCCATTTTATGCACACTATAGTATGGTAGTCTGGGACACACCCTCCTGATCTGGATTAGACCATCTAAATGAACAAGTGCGAGTTTGTCTCAGGCTATGCATGCACATTATAGTAGATATGTGGGTACACACCCTCCTGAATGGGGTTGCCTCTAGAGAAAGGGGGGTCTCAGTCGCTTTGGTGCACGGTAACATGAGTATGGTAGCTCTGAAACACCCTCCTGATCTGGGTTGGACATCTTAAGCAACAAGGGAGTGCTGCTCAGACTGATTGCATCGCATCACATAGTATTGGATCTCGGATAGCCACCGCTCATTGACTGGGTTCGGACCCACCTAGAGGCAAGGGAGGAGTGTCTTGGATCAATTATTGCACCACTATAAGTATAGTAGTCTGGGGACACCACCTCCTGATCTGGGTAGACCAGCTATAGAGCAAGCGGGTTTCTCAGCGCTATTGCATAGCACAGTTATAGTACAGTAGGTCTGGAACACCTCCTGAATGGGTTGGACCATCCTAGAGAAAGGGGGGGGGGTCTCAGTCTTTTGTATGCACGATACGATAGTTATGGTGACTGGGACAACACCCAACTGATCTGGGTTGGACCACCTAGACAACGGGGGGTGTCTTGGTCCATTTTATAACACTATAGTATGGTAGTTGCGGGTAACACACCACTCCTGATTTGATCTAGACATCTAAGATGCACATGCTGGGTTGCGCAGGCTATTGCATGCACATTATAGTTACAGATATCTGGACCACCCTCCGTGAATGGGGGGGTTGGACCCATGCTAGAGAAAGGGGGGGGGGGGTCTCAGTCTTTTTTATGCCGATAATATATGACCTGTGGACACACCCTCCTGATCTGGGTTGGACCATCTAAGAGCAAGGGGGTTGTTTTAGACTACCCAACCATAGAGGAATCTGAGAAGCTGTTATACAGTAATTAGCAGGGGACTAGGATGGAAAACGTTTGTAGGTCCGTTTTTTAAGTTATCATATATTTAACAGATGTTTGAGAATATGTATACTCTACATCTATACTGTATAAACATAATATAAATTCATTATAATCTACAGAGATTAAATCTCTAATCTAATAAATAAATTAAAGGGGAGGTTCATAAAAAAGTTGTTTAAATTGGAACTTTTCACATCTATAAGGCTTGTAGACGAAATCACTCAGTAAATTAGGCAGAAATCCAGTTCAGATTGGCTGGGTACTGGCAACCAGCCACCAGCACAATTGCGCGTACACAACCGGTAAGCATTGCTTTAAACGTCTCATTGACATCTAGTTAGTGCGCTGTATACTAGGCCCGGCTGCTGTACTGTGTATAGCAATGTGCGCAGTATAAAGTCTCTTCGTTCCGCTTTGTACACAAGGCGCTTCTAATCATTGCGCTTTGATGCACAAATCAGGGGCCAAGACACGTGATCTCCGTCTGATGCTTCCATGTGCGTTCACACGTGGAGTTCACATTCCTTATTGAAACGCAAAACAACAGATCAGGAGACGAGATTACCTAATAACACGGCTGTTCACATTTGCATTTACAAAACGCGGATGAAGGATTGTAAACCAAGCACTGACCTGCTGGTGGGCGCCCCCTCTGGCAGGATCCGCTCTTCTTTTAGCGCCTTATGTCCTTGTTTTTACTAAAAATGGCTTTAAAAATTTAAAACATCAGGCAACTAGGCAAGCGGGATCTCCGAAGGGGCCGGCACGCCAGGAGTCCATGCAGCTTGTTACAATCCTTCATCTACGGTGGTAGATTTCCTTTTTAAAACGACAATTATACTAAACCATTGCATATATTATGTCGTTTTGTAAATGCTTACAAAGTCCGCCGGCAGAGGTGATCATCCATAGCGCACCCCAGCCCAGTGGTGAATCTGGCTACCTAATTCTGACAAATTAAGGACATTAAGGGATTGGTATAAATCTAACAAAATTACTGTAAGTAAAAGCACAATTTCCTTGTTGGTTACTTCAGGAAATCCGAATATTGTATTATATTGTATTGTATAGTATATTAAAAGGGCTGGTGGTGGTTCCACTTTAAGCACCAGCACCCTCTGACATTATGCCCAACACAAAAGCTCACCCCCATGCGGCTCCACGTATGTTTATATCTGGAGCCAATTTTTTTTTTTTTTTTTAATCTTAGATGACCCACATATTAGAAACACGGATACAGGGGTAAAAGGGATATTCCGGGAATATAAATGTCTGACCCAAAAGCCCATAATGCTATAATCAATAAAACACCAAAACTCAGGATGTCGTATCACAAATTGAGTTTAATATTGTGCCATTTATGATTCCAACATTTTATAGGATTTTATAATCCTACCTCAACGAGCAACCACGATACTAACCAACTCCCATGATCTCTCAGCTTCCTCAGAATTCCTCCTGGCTTGCCTACTCCCAGTAATGATGTAACAGATTGTCCCTGTCTAGGTTGACATAGTAATGATGTGTAATGCCATCACTGACACACACTGCAGATGGGTTCACCACAACCGGCTCATAGCTGGATGCACTGAATGATTGATCACATGACAGCTCCCAGACAGGGTCGGCACATGCGATGTGGGAACATGTTACCATCGACCATCTTCTGTCCTGCTTCTCCAAAAAGGCAAACCAATCAGTGGACCTTATATGAAGATGGGCCAGTAGCGTATTAGATCTTCACTTTGTTAGCTGTTATGTCACAAAGATATGTCTGCTAAGTGCTCAGCAAAACTTTTAATAACAACTTATTAATATTTAGCATTTATACTGATAAGGCTCAATTTATATGAATTATGATTATTCCTGGATACCCTTTAGTTTTGTCCTGAATTACAGTAACACAGCTGCTTTCTACTAGAAGCAGCGCCACCACTGCTGGCTGGTTGTGTGCGGTATTGCCACCTGGTTCCATTAATGTGAATGATATTGAATAGTAATACCACACACGGCCTGCTGGCAGCTGTGGGTTTTTTTTTTTGGCTTTCCTAAAATGTAAGTCCCACTTTCATTTTTTATAAATTCACCTCAGTGGATCCTAAATGTGCTGACTCCACCCAATCAGCTCATCCCTGCTTTCGCAAGCATACAGCGTCTAGGAAAAGCCAAAACGGAGTCCAAGCAAATAATACTAATAAAGTTAATAAGAGTAATCTTTGCACACCAGTATTGTTTTTAGTCCAGCGGGCGTCAGAGCCCCTCCCTTCTTCCTAACACGCCATAATTAAAGGGGTGACTGCTTTCTTCCAAAAACAGCTCCACGCTATTCAGCAGGTGGTCATGGTATCGACAGGTGAGTTCGGCGTGTACTGAGTCGTGATGGATGACACCCACACACAGAGAGATACGGTGCATAAACCAAGATGGCAGCCATTGTTTTCGCATCCCCTGGTACCGAGGGGGTAACAAGCCCTGATTGGCGCTGGGGTTACATACACTAATAGTTGGCCTACAGGCGCTCGTAGAAACCCCCAATTTCATGTTTTTACAGTTGCTTGTGAGGCTAACAAAAATGGCAGAAAATTGGTACATAATGCCAGTTCTTCTGTGTCAATAAAACACATTCTGTGGGTACAGTCTGGAACAAATATCCTATAGATCTTACTAGAACCCCAAACGCCTGAGCCAAACGAATTAGTACATTATAGAGCTTTTTAGGTTAATTCTTATTCCTTCTTTCTAGTACTAGAGAAGAAAAATCTGACATTGCTGCCCATAGCAACCAATCACATCGCAGCTCTCAGCTTTCAGGGTCAGTATTTGAAATGAAAGCTGAGCTGTGATTGGTTGATGGTTAGAAAGACCTTGTTCTTGTAGAGAGTTTATAAAATGTCCGACATGTGACCAGTTATTAGACTCTCTGTGCTGTTATAATAGACACTTGCTGTATATTTCTTTAATATTTCTTTTGGAGGTGCCTTGTATAATTAGCATGGTTTAATGTAGGGATGTTTTAAAGGGGTCGTTCAATTAGAAATAATTCTATTGTTGTGTAGGGTGAAAAGTTTCTACAATTTTCCAATCTAGTTTTGTATCAATTCATCACGTTTTCTAAGGCTGCGGGTCACCCGTGGCGTTTTGACCCCGTGTTGGCGTTTTAGCAGTCAGTAAAACGCACGATGATAGGCTCACTTTATAATCTGTTGCAATAACGGACACAGCCTATGGAATGTGTGCGAGTTTGTTTCTACATAAAATTACTAATTAATGAGATTATCCAATAACACAAAGGATTATGGTCCGGAATACAAGGAAGTCCATTACTCCTGATAGTCAGGCACTAGAAATGGCGCTGATCGTGCGGATTCTCTATGTAGTTTATGCTTTGTGTAACCTTATAATCCATATCATTGTATATCTGGTCTCTAATGTTGGTTTTATAGCCATTTTACTGCAGGGGGCGCTGAACATGGGATAAGCCCCTCTGCTGTGACCACCATAACCACTAGGGCAACACTAGGGGTAAATATCGGGGTCTCCCACTACTTTACCATGTGACCGGACCGAACCTTCCTACAGAACCTCAGAACTTTCAGCTGAATTCAGGGAAAACAAAAGTCACTGCCAAAAATCACCGGAACCAGACATCACCCCCATCATGTTCCACCTCGTGCCTGATGAGACATCGCACTATGAGCCGCCGCGTCCCCCGTGTGCGCAAAACTTTCATTATTTTTGTATTCGCATTTCGTACACGTCACATATTTTGTGTTCATGTTCTTAACCAAAGGGACAATTTTCACAGGAAAATAAATGAATCTTTCTTGTACATTGTGACATTTCTGCTTATTTGGGAGTCACCTAACATACACCATAAACAGTGGTCACCTACACATCACCATTAAACAGTGTCAACTACAAATCCCCCATAACAGTGTCACGTAAACATCACCCATAACAGAGTCATCGTACAAGCCCAATAACAGGGTCACCTACACAGCCCCATAACAGTGTCATCTACACATCCCCATAACAGTTCATTACAATCCCCCATAAACAATGTCACTACACATCCCCTAACAGTGACCACACATCCACATAACAGTGTCACCTACCACATTCCCCCCAAACGGGTCTCACCAAATCCCCCCATAACAGTGTCATATACACATCCCCCATATAACAGTGTCACCTAACACAGCCCAATAACAGTGTAACAACATCCCCATAACAGTGTCACCTACACCTCCCCATAACAGGTCAACTAAACGATAAACCATAAAACAGGTCAATCTAAAAGAACCAGAACATGTCACCTACCTCCCCAAAAAGTGTCACCTACACATCTCCCCATAAACAGTGTCACCTAATTCCCCAATAAAGTGTCAGCTACACATCCCCCATAACCGTGTCACCTAAACATCCCCCATAAGTGTCACTAACACCTCCCCCCATAACAGTGGTCACTACACATTCCCCCCCAACAGTGTCATCTACACATCCCCAGAACAGTGTACACCTAACTCCCCAGAAACAGGGGTCAACTACACTCCCCAAATAACAGTGTCAGACAATCCCCCATAACAGTGCTCAACTAACATCACCAATAAACAGGGTTCATATAAACCTCCCCAGAACAGTGTCACATACAAGTCACCTCCCCCAGAACAGTGTAACTAAACATCCCACCCCAGAACAGTGTCACAGACAATCAAACAGAACAGGTCAGCGAACATGCCAATAACAGGGGGAACATAGACACGGACACCAAAAAGGGTCAAATACACATTCAACCCATAACAGGTCACTACACATCCCCAAAAAAGGGTCATCTCACATCCCCATAACGAGTGTAACTACAACATCCCCCATTAAGGGCCACCTACAAGTCCCCCAAAAAAGTGGCACCTACAATCCTCCCATAACAGTTGTCACCAACTACCATAACAGGTAGCTACAAAATCCCCCATACAGTGTCAACCACTATCTACCCATAACAGTGTCACCTACACACCACCATACGTGTCACACAAATCCACCATAACAGTGTCAAATTACACAGCCCCATTAACGTGTAACCTAAAATCCACAGAAAAGGTCTTCAACTAAAAATCAAAAAACCAGTGTCATATAAAAATCCCCATTAAAGTTCAGCCTACACATTCCCATAACAGTGTATATAAAAAATTAAACAATAAGGTCACATAAAGATTTACCCAATAACAGTGTCATCTACACATCCCCATAAGCCTGATCTGGGTTGGACCACCTAGAGCAAGGGGGAGTGTCTTGGTCCATTTTATGCACACTATAGTATGGTAGTCTGGGACACACCCTCTTGATCTGGATTAGACCATCTAAGAACAAGCGGGTTGTCTCAGGCTATTGCATGCACATTATAGTAGAGTAGTCTGGGACACACCCTCCTGAATGGGGTTGGACCATCTAGAGAAAAGGGGGGGTCTCAGTCTTTTGTATGCACGATATATAGTATGGTAGTCTGGGACACACCCAGTCTTTTGTATGCACGATATATAGTATGGTAGTCTGGGACACACCCTCCTGATCTGGGTTGGACCATCTAAGAACAAGGGAGTGTCTCAGACTATTGCATGCACACTATAGTATGGTAGTCTGGGACACACCCTCCTGATCTGGGTTGGACCACCTAGAGCAAGGGGGAGTGTCTTGGTCCATACTGCCCTATACTCTCCTGGAGATATACTATACTGCCCTATACTCTCCTGGAGATATACTATACTGCCATATACTCTCCTGGAGATATATTATACCGCCATATGATCTGCCAGAGATATAGGCTGCAATATGTGCACACAGAGATACTATATTGCCTGATGATATACTGGGGGTCATTTACTAAGGGCCCGATTCACGTTTTCCCGACGTGTTACCCGAATATTTCCGATTTGCCCCGATTTTCCCCGGGATCGGATTGTGGCGCATCGGCGCCAGCATGCACGCGACGGAAAGGGGGGGGGGGGGGGGGGGGCGCACGAAAACGGATTCGGAAAAAAGGATTCGGAAAAACCTCCGCATTAAAAAAAAATAAATGTCACTGGACTCGCGCTTACCTTCACTTGGTCCGGCTTGGTGAAGATCAGTGCATTCTGGGGAACTTCAGCGCAGCAGCGCCACCTGGTGGACGTCGGAGGAACTGCCTTAGTGAATCCCGGCCGGACCCGAATCCACCGCAGAGAACGCGCCGCTGGATCGCGAATGGACCGGGTGTGATTTGTTGTGATTCCATCCAGATACAGAATAAGTTTGTTGAGGACTTCTATCGGATGGACACATGTACAGTATCGTTTGACTAATAAATACGAGTGAAGAAGGTGACTCTGTATCAATGCTAAGAACTACAAATGATTACTCACTAGTGACACCTAGGAGGTCATTTACTAAGGGTGCAAATCGCGCATTTACGTCAGGATTCCCGAATTTTTCCGATTTGCGCCGAATTGCCCTGCGATTTTGGCGCACGTGATCGGATTGTGGCGCAACATAAATGGGGGGGGGCGTGGAAAACCTGACGGATTCGGAAAAAACGCAGAATTTAAAGAACGAATTGTGTTGCAAAATCAATCACGTGCACCGGGAATAGGTTGGTGAACTCCTGCGGACCTCGGCGCAGCAGCGACACCTGGTGGACATCGGGCGCACAACCTTAGTGAATCGCTGGAAGACCTGAATCTTCGTCGGAGAACGCACTGCTGGATCGTGACAGGACCGGGTAAGTAAATGACCCCCCTGGTGTGCAAACTATACGGTGTCCATCATTCAGCTTATAGTAAACGGAGATACTGGGGCACATTTACTTACCCGGTCCAGTCGCGATCCAGCGGTGGGTTCTCCGGCGCTGATTTGGGTTCTGCTGGGATTCACTAAGGTCCGTGCGCCGATATTCACCAGGTGTCGCTGCTGCGCCGAGGTCCGCTGGAGTTCACCTGCTTTTTTCTGGTGTATGTGAGTGCTTGATCTTGCGACACAAATGGCTTTTTAAATTCTGCAGTTTTTCCGAATCCTTCGGGTTGTCCGGTGGCCACGCCCCCCGATTTCTGTCGCGCGAAAGTCGGCGCGATTGCGCCAAAAATCGATCGCGTGCACCACAATCCCGTGAAATACAGCGCAAAGAGGAAATATTCGGGAAAAACCCGACGGATTCGCGGCTGCGGACCCTTAGTAAATGTGCCCCACTGAATGAAAATGATAATCAGACACCACATCACTTCTTTGCTAATTAGGTTATACGAATAACAAACCAGCACAACACACAACACTCCAGCCACAACTGTATAACTTTAATAAGTAAATCTCACATTGTGGGCTCTACTGACTGGAGATTTTTAAGAAATTTTGTGTAGTGTTGTCTTTACCAATTTCTCTTTTAAAATATATACAAATATAAAGATATTCATTTTTATGCACTTTTTCCTTTTTGACCAATGAGTGAGGCCGTTTTCAGGCCTTTTTTGTGATAATTGCTGAGGTTGAATGAGGACCCAGTCAGACATTCATCCACGACTTTGTTCTTTGTTAATGAGTTCTATAGATAATACATTATAGCACCCATCATCGGGACATCCCCGGAGAATTTCCCCCGTAGAACAATGTTGATAATCCTGCCCTCAGCAATGCCCCCGCCCCTTTAAGTTACATCACTGGACCCCCCCCCCCCCAAAAAAAAAAAGGAAACTCATAATGTTCTCACTAAATTTATATTTATTATTCTTGTAAATAAGGTCATAAAAATGATCTGGTAATAGAAATATTACGCATACACAGATCCAGGGAAAGTTTAGCACATGCATCGTGTATATAAATATATCAGGGATCTGCGGTTGGGGGGGGCATGGGGGGCGCTGTGTCTATACCGTAACTTAGTTGGAATTGCTGCATTTGACCTGAGAGAACTTATATGTACAGGGAATCTACAGAGAATGGCAATGGATGGAAATCAGGGAACCCCCCGCTTGGGTCATCATAATAATAATAATAATAATACTTTATTATCCCAAGCGGGAACTTAAAGTGTCACCTCTGCAATACATCAAATTGACAGAACATCACATATATAAAAAGAACTCACATGAAAAGAACACATATACAATAAAACAGAGTAAAAACACCAATACACATAAGTAAATTTCACCCAATATTCAATAAATAGTTACTTAAATAAATTATAAAAGTAATAAAATAGAACCCATTTTTCCAATAGTCTTATTTTCTAAAACATTCCTATTTTCCCCCCAATTGCGGCATTTGACAGCTCGAGAGCAGCCGGTATAAACGTCTTTTTAAATCTCTCCGACCTGCACCGCAAGAGAATAAAATGGGAGCTAAAACCACTAATCTGCGCCTGCAGCACGCCATGCATTGGATGGTCACTGTTATTTATAATTTTTTCCAATTTCCTTATTATCCCGCACTGTACAAGTTTCTCCCATCTATCAAATTGCAGACCTACTATCGAGGAGGCTTTCTTAATTATTTTATCCATCTTTTGACAATCCCTACTAGAAATACAGTTGCCCCAAGCCACTAGCGCAAATGCACTCAGCATAACCGTATTATAAAAACCGACCAACATAGTCCTCGGGATGTCAAATGCCCTTAGTCTACGTAAAAAGAATAAATTACTATTAGCACGTCTGGAAACCTTTTCTATGTGCTCATGCCAGCTTAATTTATTGTCAATGATCACGCCCAGATATTTATAGCTACCAACCTGCTCCACTTCAGTCCCTGCTATATTAAGTGGTTTGGGCGTAGCGCCCTTTTTTCTTGAAAAATCTATAACCAATTCTTTCGTCTTGTTTACGTTTAATACGAGACCATTTGAGCTGCACCATTCGGTAAACGTATTCACTGACTCTCGGTATTCACCGTCGTCCCCCTCTTTGATACAGCCCACCATTACCGAATCATCCGAGTATTTCTGTAGAAAACAGGCCGAATCATTTTTCCTAAAGCCCGAAGTGTATAAAATAAACAAAAAAGGAGCTAACACAGTGCCCTGGGGGGCCCCCGTACTGCACACCACCTCATCAGACCATATGTCACCCAACCTAACCCTCTGTGGTCTGCAGCGCAGATAAGTCATCAGCCATTTGATCATGGTCGGTTCTATCTGCATAACCTGCAGCTTCGACTCTAGCAATGCTGGAATGATCGTGTTAAATGCGCTGCTGAAGTCAAAAAAAGTCAAGCGTACCTCTGTTTTGGGGGATTCAAGATGAGCACATACTCTATGTAACAGGTTAATTAATGCATCATCTACTCCCAGCCCACACCGATATGCAAATTGTAACGGGTCTACAGAATCCTTCACTACACTAGATAAGTGCCGCATAACCAGTCTTTCTAAGATTTTCATGACCACCGAGGTCAGCGCTATTGGTCTGTAATCGTTTAACGTTTTCGGTCGAGGGACTTTATTCACAGGAACTATGACCGAAGTTTTCCATAAGGTCGGCACTACTCCACATTGTAGGCTCATATTAAATAAATGTGTAAAAACCTCACCTAGCTTCCTACAGCACGTTTTCAGGACCCTGTTGTCCAACATGTCTGGGCCTCCAGCTTTACTAGATTTTATCCGTCCTAATTCTAGTACCACATCCTCGACTTTAATCGGTGGCATCATCTCCCGTTTTCCTCATGACAAGGTATGGACCACCATGACCATCGGAGACAAGCATCATGGGAAATGGACCACCTTACTGCACTGGGGAATCCCCTCCGAGGTCACGGACTACCCAGACCTGAGGAGCTCGGAGATTATCACATGTCACTTGGAATGGACCACCATGTAGCACAACCCTCCGACACAAGGAGGAGGAAGGGGTAGAAAAACCTACTGGATGGTCCATCATGTGACTAGGCTCTCCATAGAAAATACTGACCACCGGATCTTCATTCCAAGTAAGGCCTAGGCCACAGCTCACACTGTACACAGATAGACATCTACATCGCCACGTGGACATGTACAATATGCAGGAGGAATTAAGGCGGCGGGGGGGGGGGGCTTGTTCAATGGTTGTAACAGCAGCAGATAAGAATCTCATTTGTCCAAATTGTCCTGAAGAACAGGACATGAAGAACATTGTTCTTGATAAAAGTTCCCATATTGGTTGGGGAGGAAAATGGAAACTTCTTGAATTTCTCCATGTGGATTGATAAGGCTGTCCGATGGGCGACCTATGGACGGAGCCGTGAGATTTGTAATTTTTGTATTGACCATAAGCAGCAAAGGCTTCAGTGCTTCATAGATGGCGTCTCCAAGTAGAGTTAATCTCAAAGTGAGGTTTAAAGACCCCGTAGAACCCGTGTGATGGATCCACCATGTTACAAGTCCCCCCCCCCCGGTGGAAAGAACAGATAACAGTCAATGATGGGCGTATAGTCTGGGCCTTGGGTCATCGTGTAATCACATTTCTTGGTGGGGCCCTTGTAGGAAGCTACAATGGTGTCTTACCGTTACCGGTTTGTGACTTCCCAGACATCTCTACATTTTTCAAATACCAGTTCACCACCGAGAATTCGACTTTGTCCTTCAAAAAGTGACCCTACAAATAAAAAGGTTCATCGTAAATCGAGAGGAACATTCACCTTACAGTCCAAGATTGAAGGCGGGAAGCAATGTTTACTGTACTTGGGTCGTCTAGTTTGACCTCCTAAAGTGCCCATACAAATTAGATTAAATATGGCTGAACTTGAGGCCCATCTGATGTGAGGGATAAGGCACCTGAAATCCACCACATCTCAGTAGCAGGTGTTCACTTTCCCTGCACTATTGCAGATATGACAAATGTGAGCAAATCTGCAAAACATTGAGCAGTATATACGTCCCACTGTCCCGGATTTGGCTGGACAGTCCCGGTTTTTCACCTATGTCCCGCCATCCCAGAAGGTTGAGAGGTTGTCCCGCATATCTCTGCTCTGTTGGCACTGACCAGACATGTCACGCCTCTATGTTCCAGCCGCAGTCTGTGTCCTGCCCCCGATATCTGCTTCCTGATGTGGATGACTGCAGTGAAGCCTGGAGGAGGGGTAAGCATCTTCCTTCTAGTGTCATGATCCGATACCTCCTCTCATCATGACACACCTATCCCCGCCCCCTGTGTGAGGACGTGCCTGCGCGTTGCACAGTTTGCGGCGGCATCTCTGTGACATCTATGGCAACCAGTCCTGGTACGGTTAGCACACAGTGGGGCACATATACTTACCCGGTCCAATCGTGTTCCAGCGGCGGCTTCTCTGACGAGCGTTCTGGTTTTCCAGGACCACCAGGTGTCGCTGCTGCGCCAAAGTCCGCCGAGGTTCCCCGGAGTTCATTGTCTTCATCGTGGTGCATGTGAGTATGGCCCGTGCGACCAATTATTTTTTTTAAATGCGGAGGTTTTTCCGAATCCGTCGGGTTACCGTTCGGCCACGCCCCCCGATTTCCGTCGCGTGCATGCCGGCGCCGATGGGCCACAATCCAAACGCGTGCGCCAAAATCCCGGGGCAATTCAGGGAAAATCGGCGCAAATCGGAAATATTCGGGTAACACGTCGGGAAACCGCGAATCGGGCCCTTAGTAAATGACCCCCAGTGTTTCACCACAACGTGATGGAGCCGTATCAAATATTTTGCCGTCTAACAGCTGCGGCCACTCGGCTTTCTATGGAGAAGGGAGGGGTGAGCAGCGCTGCATGCGCACCCGAGCTGCGGCCCAGACAAACAAATGTGGCCTAACACCTGGCTTCTCAGCCCCAGCTGTGAAAAAAACATTTTTTTTTTGTGGACCCTCAGACTTCTTTTGCCTCCTGTGATCTGCATCTATAAAAAAATGATTTTAAAAATTTTTCAGTGAAAAAAAGAATATGTGGCTCAGTAATATATCTGTGAAAATCACCGAACCACAGACCTGATAAAAAAAAACTCATGTGTGAAAGAGCCCAAAATCTGTCCTCACAATGGAGCTCATTTACTTACCCGGTCCTGTCGCGATCCAGTGGCGCGTTCTCTGGCGAGGATTCAGGTGTGGCTGGGATTCACTAAGGTCGTGCGCCCGATGTCCACCAGGTGTCGCTGCTGCGCCGAGGTCCGCCAAGTGCTGTTCTTGCGACACAATTTATTTTTTTTAAATCCACGTTTTTTTCTAAATCCGTTGGGTTTTCCAATGGCCACACCCCCCCAATTTCTGGCGCAAATTGGGAATATTCGGGAAACCCGACGAAAATGTGCAATTCGGACCCTTAGTAAATGAGCCCCAATGTGCTTGGTCTGTGGAATGATCCATGTGCTGGTCAGATCCCACTGACTGATCACAGTGCACTTGGAAGGGAGTCCTTGCATCATAAGTAGACATAATGCAAGGACTCCCTGTCTGCTGGAAGAATTTGGAGTTTTTACATTATATTTCACAATATAAGACACATTTTATATGACACAAGGACTCCCGTTCAGTGCACTGGAGGACAGGAGGCTACGGGAGGAGGCTGGAGGACAGGAGGCTGGAGGCCAGGGCTACGGAGGAGGCTGGAGGAAGGAGGTAGACAGACAGTAGAGACAGGGGCCACAGGAGGAGGCTGGAGGACAGGAGGAGGCTGGAGGACAGGAGGCTACGGGAGGAGGCTGGAGGACAGGAGGCCACAGGAGGAGGCCGGAGGACAGGGGACCACTGGAGGACAGGAGGCTACGGGAGGAGGCTGGAGGACAGGAGGCTACAGGAGGAGGCTGGAGGACAGGAGGCTACGGAAGGAGGCTGGAGGCTACAGGAGGAGGCTGGAGGACAAGAGGCCACAGGAGGAGGTTGGAGGACAAGAGGCTACGGGAGGAGGATGGAGGACAGGAGGCTACGGGAGGAGGATGGAGGACAGGAGGAGGCTGGAGGCCACAGCAGGAGGCTGGAGGACAGGAGGCTACAGGAGGCTGGAGAACAGAAGGCCACAGGAGGAGGCTGGAGGACAGGAGACTACAGGAGGAGGCTGGAGGACAGGAGGCTACAGGAGGAGGCTGGAGGACAGTAGACTACAGGAGGAGGCTGGAGGACAGGAGGAGGCTGGAGGACAGGAGACTACAGGAGGAGGCTGGAGGACAGGAGGCTACAGGAGGAGGCTGGAGGACAGGAGACTAGAGGAGGAGGCTGGAGGACAGGAAACTACAGGAGGAGGCTGGAGAACAGAAGGCCACAGGAGGAGAATGGAGGACAGGAGGCCACAGGAGGAGGCTGGAGGACAGGAGGCCACAGGAGGCTGGAGGACAGGGGGTTACAGGAGGAGGCTGGAGGACAGAAGGTCACAGGAGGAGGAGGACAGGAGGTCACAGTTGGAGAATGGAGGACAGGAGGTCACAGTTGGAGAATGGAGGACAGGAGGCCACAGAAGGAGAATGGAGGACAGGAGGTCACAGTTGGAGAATGGAGGACAGGAGGCCACAAAAGGAGGATGGAGGACAGGAGGCCACAGGAGGAGAATGGAGGACAGGAGGCTACAGGAGGCGGCTGGAGGACAGGAGGCCACAGGAGGAGGCTGGAGGACAGGAGGCTACAGGAGGAGGCTGGAGGACAGAAGGCCACAGGAGGAGGCTGGAGGACAGGAGGAGGCTGGAGGACAGGAGGCCACAGGAGGCTGGAGGACACAAGGTTTCAGGAGGAGGAGGACAGGGGGCCACAATAATATGAGGTAGAATAGGTTGAAAATATACTATGCTTGTGGGTGGGACAAGGTGACGTAGTCTAGTAAAAGTGGGTGGGGGTTTTGTCCCTCTTTTTCTCACCCAAAAGTTGGGAGGTATGTGATCTTATGTTTATAAATACAGTCACGGATCCTAAATACATTCTGACCCAAAACCAGACCCCCCCCCTAAAATTATTAATAAACCCCATAAACACATCTGAATAATCGAATGGTAAAAATTTGGGGCCACTCAACAGATACCCCTCCTACCAACAGGGGTCCAAATATTGTGCTCATGCGTAGTTTAGAGTATCGACAAACCTGGGCAAAATATTCTGACAGTGTCCAGAGCACCAGTGTTTGGTTCACCCTATTACTGTTGTATGACGTAAAATTAGCAATTTTAGTATTTAAATAACACAGAATATTTTATTTAATGTTTTATTTTAACACAGAATATTTTATGTTATTTAAATACTAATACTGATATTTTTCTCTTAATACAACAGTAACGGGTTGTACCAAACATTGGCGCTCTGGACACTGTCAGAACATCTGAATAATCATCTTCTACATTGATCTCCGATGTCTTGACTCATATTCACCACTAGGTGTCAGCGTCGGTCAGTAATGATCTAATAATCTCTTGTTCTTTGTCTTTTGTTCAGATTTTGGGACTTTGATGATTTTTACCATTTATCATGTCCGGCCTTAGAGAAGAATTTGTAATGAGTGGGTAACGCGGCTCTGGTTATAGTCACTCAAAATCAATAGTTAATAAGCAATTTATCTGCAGTTTTGTTCATCCTAAACTGTACTGGGATCGGTCAGAACCCTGGACCAGGGGGGCGACCCCTGCACCCGCTGCTGTATCTGCCGCCCGCTGATTAATGTCATATAAATTGATAAGACAGATCCAGCCCTGAGGACGGAGTGCGGAGGGGGTAATGGCTTCTCCATACTGCAGCCTAATGGATATGGATCAGACTAAGTGGCTGCCCCTCCCCCACGCAGTATAATAGTCACTATATAATAATCTACAAGGTGTTCTCACTGTTACACAGTAATGAGTATTATATCGTATAATCACATCTAGAAAACCGGGGAATTCCAGCAGCAAATGAGCAGAAGCTTTATTTATCCTTTATGTTAGCCGAAAACTGGTCACTGTTATAGGTGGTGGTCGGGGAGAAGGGGGGGGGGGATGTATAAATGATGATAATGAACCATAAATAGAATTAAAAAAGACAAGCAGAAATTAACTTGGTCAGAAAGGACCCCCAGGCCCCATTACAGGTCCATCCCTGACGGCTCGGCGGAGCCTGACAATACACAACATCATAGTACAAACCTCTGCTGCTGCAGAACATCACTATAAAATCCTCTGCTCAAGGACTGGTCTGCCATAAAGCAAATTTGGCCATTCGCCTCGGGCGGCGGCTCCTGCTAGTCAAGGAGGGCAGAATCTCCTAGGCTGGTACAGGCATAATACAAGCATAAACTCATAATACACACCTCAGCTGAAACAGAACCTCATAATACACACCTCAGCTGCTACAGGACCTCACCATACACACCTCAGCTGCTACAGAACCTCATCATACACACCTCAGCTGCTACAGAGCCTCATAATACACACCTCAGCTGCTACAGGACCTCATAATACACACCTCAGCTGCTACAGAAACTCATAATACACACCTCATCTGCTGCAGAACCTCATAATACACACCTCAGCTGCTACAGAAACTCATAATACACACCTCAGCTGCTACAGAACCTCATAATACACACCTCAGCTGCTACAGAAACTCATAATACAAACATCAGCTGCTGCAGAATCTCATAATACATACCACAGCTGCTACAGAACCTCATAATACACACCTTAGCTGCCACAGAACCTCATAATACACACCTCAGCTGCTACAGAACCTCATAATACACACCTCTGCTGCTACAGAATCTCATAATACACACCTCAGCTGCTACAGAACCTCATAATACACACCTCAGCTGCTACAGAACCTCATAATACACACCTCAGCTGCTACAGAACATCATAATACACACCTCAGCTGAAACAGAACCTCATAATACACACCTCAGCTGAAAGAGAACCTCATAATACACACCTCAGCTGCTGCAGAACCTCATAATACACACCTCAGCTTCTACAGAACCTCATAATACACACCTCAGCTGCTACAGAACCTCATAATACACAACTCAGCTACTACAGAACCTCAAGGTACACAACTCAGCTGCTACAGAACCTCATCATACACACCTCAGCTGCTACAGAACCTCATAATACACACCTCAGCTGCTTTATATCAGCATAATACACACCTCTGCTCCAAAAGGACCTCAAAATACACACCTCAGCAGCCTCATAATACATACCTCAGCTGCTACAGAACCTCATAATACACATCTCAGCTGCTACAGAAGCTCATAATACACACCTCAGCTGCTGCAGAACATCATAATACACACCTCAGCTGCTACAGAACCTCATAATACACACCTCAGCTGCTGCAGTACCTCATAATACACACCTCAGCTCCTGCAGAAACTCATAATACAAACATCAGCTGCTGCAGAATCTCATAATACACACCTCAGCTGCAGTATTTCAGCATAATACACACCTCACTGCGCGAACCTCATAAACTACACACCTCACTGGCAGTATTTCAGCATAATACACACCTCTGCTGCTACAGGACCTCATAATACACACCTCAGCTGCAGTATTTCAGCATAATACACACCTCTGCTGCTACAGGACCTCATAATACACACCTCAGCTGCTGCAGAACCTCATAATACACACCTCAGCTGCTACAGAACCTCATAATACACACCCCAGCTGCTACAGGACCTCATCATACACACCTCAGCTGCTGCAGAACCTCATAATACAAACCTCAGCTGCTGCAGAAACTCATAATACACACCTCAGCTGCAGTATCTCAGCATAATACACACCTCAGCTTCTACAGAACCTCATAATACACAGCTCAGCTGCTACAGAACCTCATAATAAACACATCAGCTGCTGCAGAAACTCATAATATGCAACTTGGATGCTACAGAACCTCATAATACACACCTCTGCTGCTGAAGAACCTCAGAATACACACTGCAGCTGTTGCAAGATATCAAAGTAAACCCCAGCTGCTGCAGAACCTCACCCTAACTAACACTATTAAGGAACCCTTAGGAACACCCCTTTAAAATCAACTAATCCCTACAATGAGTCCTTGTGTATAAACCTTAGGGTATAATGTGCCCTGGGGATGTGTATGTGCCCTGGGGGTAATAGTGCCTGGGTTTGTGTATTGAATGTGCTGGGGTGGAAATGTGCCCGGGTGTGTGTAATTGCCTGGCGTTATAATGTGCCCTGGGGGTAATGTGCTATGGGGTAAATTGCCTGGGGTATAATGTGCCTGGGGTGTGTATGTGCCCTGGGGTGTAATGTGCCCTGGGGTATAATGTGCCCTGGTGTGTAATGTGCCCTGGGGTGTAATGTGCCCTGGGGTGTAATGTGCCCTGGGGTATAATGTGCCCTGGGGTGTAATGTGCCCTGGGGTATAATGTGCCCTGGGGTATAATGTGCCCTGGGGTGTAATGTGCCCTGGGGTATAATGTGCCCTGGGGTTTTATAAGTGCCCTGGGGTAATGTGCCCTGGGTGTATGGCCCTGAGGTATAATGTGCCCTGGGGTGTAATGTGCCCTGGGGTATAATGTGCCCTGGGGTATAATGTGCCCTGGGGTATAATGTGCCCTGGGGTGTAATGTGCCCTGGGGTTTGGCTTGTGAACCAATCAATAACACAGAATGTTTCTTCCTACGTTACATTATATTGTTACATTTTGTATTCCGCCCTCTTATTCTGTGTCTCCACCTTTCACTAGGGGACGTCACGTTACTGTTTGCTCTGGAGCCACGTGACGTGGCTATTTCTGCTCAGCTGTGGCCACATATATCTCCCTCCATTCTGAAGTTCTGTCTGTTGTTCTGTGAGAAATATTTGGAATTCCTCTGACGTCCATGGATAGACTCGGTGTGGAATGTTTTGGAAGCTGCCAGGAAAACCCTCCCTTCCTGAGAGCCGAGAACAGTCTGTGACTGAGGCCTCCACCATGGAGTCAGATCCACAGCTGATCCCCTGGATCGCAATGAATGACCCCCACCGAAACTTTTATGACCGGCAGAATGGGGTAAACACCGGCCCCCACATAATCCGGCTCACAGTGTTATTTATTGTTCATTTTTTCACCTTCAAAAAGCCACGACTGTAAATTATATGTCATTTCTACCTTTGCATAAGCATGTGAGGGTTTGTTTTTTGTTGGATGAGTTGTATTTCAAATGTACCATATAATGCACTGAGAATCTAAAGAAAAAAAACATTTATGGGGTGAATTTTTTGTATTTCTTTTCACAATTTTTACATTCAGTATTGCATATCAGCTTTATTTTGCTTTAAAAGTCATATAAATATAAAATTATATATAAAATTGTGCACTGAACTGTGCGACACTTACTCATAGATCCATGGCCTCCTTCCTTTCCTCCTAAAATCAACTTTTAAAATTATGGTAAGGAGCCAGAAGGGCTATGGAGGTGTTACCAGAGCCTGTCAGTGCCATTGCACTGCAGGAGGTGACACTATATCCCCCTCCCCCTCTGCTCCCTTAGCACTTCCCCCTCCTTCTGCCTGATGTAATCTCACAAAATAGGAGGGGGCTCTAGCACCCCCAAGAGTCCTTTTTGCTCATTAGCATAATTGTAGAAGTTAGGGTAATAGTAATGTCCCTGGTTTATCTGATGGATTTTCAGGGTAGATTTCCTTTAAAGAAGACATTTTGCCACCTTCACCAACACTGTGTATGTGTTAATAAGTATCACTGATTCTAATGCATCTATCTTTCTATTTTTCAGATACTAGTGAATGTTCAGAAACTAAATGAAAGTGTAGATAAACCCTGTACCCTGATAATCTAAGCACATTATCAGCTCACAGATCTAGAGGAATCATGAAGAGTCCTCGCTCACACTCTGGAATCTTACAATGACCATCGCTGAGTCATAGGAGCTAAAACAGCAAGTAAACTGAGTAGAATTATAAAGTAAGAGATTAAAAATTATCTTTATTGTGTAAACATCCCCAGGAGGTTGAAATTTGAGGGCAAATCCCTTTAATTTGGGAGATATAACACCTGAGGGGTAATGTCTGCTCAGAGAAAACAGACTCATTTGAAGGGCAGAGATGAGCATTAAATCAGTTACCGCAGAAAAGGGTCAACTGTTAGAGAAAGGAACAGACACTTGTAATACAAAGGTAATTAACAGATAAATACCATTGCAAAGGCTGTGACTAATCACATGAATGGCAGTGTATATAGCATCCAGCTATAGGAGATATATACCTGTAGAAAGAGGAGACAGCTTCATGTTATATCCATTCAATGTGTGACTGACAGTCAGTGCTCTATATATCTACAGAAGTGTTCATTCAAAATTAGAGTAATTAAGTAATTGCTTATTGGCATCATATACAGTATCATGTATATATATATATATATATATATATATATATATATATATATATATATATATATATATTACAGCCTAATATATAAGATGAGATCTGGTTTTCTTTGAGATGTTGATAATCATTAGATACTTAGAAAACCTCTCGTGTCATATATTTCTGCTGTCAACAAATTGATACATTGGTATTAGGTTTTGTATAAACTGTATCCAGTAAAGATCCTCAATCATGTCGGATACATTGATACATAAATCACAACAATAAAGAAATGTACACAGCACTACATTTTATTAATCCCTGTACAGTACTACCTCTCATTATTCACTGCACAGTACTACTTCTCATTAATCCCTGCACAGTACTACCTCTCATTATTCACTGCACAGTACTACTTCTCATTAATCCCTGCACAGTACTACCTCTCATTAATACCTGCACATACTACTACTTCTATAATCCCTGACAGTACTACTCTCATTAATCTGCACATACTACCTCATTAGAACCTCATATACTCATATCCCTGCACAGTACTACTTCTCATTATTCCTGCCAGTACTACCTCTCATTAATACCCTGCACAGTACTACCTCTTATAATCCCGCACAGTACTACTTTCTCATTAATCCCTGCACAGTACACTCTCATTAATCCCTGCACAGTACTACCTCTCATTAAATCCCTGCACAGTATACCCTGTTAGCA
The DNA here is from genome assembly GCA_019512145.1 of Engystomops pustulosus. Classification (NCBI taxonomy): domain Eukaryota; kingdom Metazoa; phylum Chordata; class Amphibia; order Anura; family Leptodactylidae; genus Engystomops; species Engystomops pustulosus. Next base: position 318,056,880 of record CM033641.1, on the reverse strand, counting down.
TATCCTGCACAGTATCTACCTCTCATTATTCACTGCACAGTACTACTTCTCATTAATCCCTGCACAGTACACTTCTCATAATCCTGCACAGTACTACCTCTATTAATCTCTGCACAGTACTATCCTTCTCATTACTCCTGCACAGTACTACTTCTCATAATCCTGCACAGTACTACCTCTCATTAATCCCTGCACAGTAATACTTCTCATAATCCTGCACAGTACTACCTCTTTATTAATCCTGCACAGTAATACTCTTCATTAATCCCTGCACAGTACTTTCTCATTAATCCCTGCACAGTACTACCTTCATTAATCCCTGCACAGTACTACCTCTTATTAATCCCTCACAAGTACTACTTCTATTAATCCTGCACAGACGTATACTTCTCATTAATCCCTGCACAATTACTACCTCTCATTAATCCCTGACAGTATACTTTCATTAATCCTGACGAATATCTCACATAATTCTCCATAATCCCTGCACAGTACTACCTCATGAATCCCTGCACAGTACTACTCTCATTAATACCTGCACAGTACTACCTCTCATTAATCCCCGCACAGTAACTATCTCAATAATCCATGCACAGTACTTAGTCTCATTTTCCTGCAACAGTACTACTTCTGTCCCAATAATCCACCTGCACAGTACATACCTCTCATTATTCCCATGCCAGTACTACCTCTCACTTATTCCCTGACAGTACTACCTCTCATTATTCCTGCACAGTACTACTCTCATACTCACCTGCTGACAGTACTACCTCTCATATCCCTGCAAGACTACCTCTCATATCCCTGATACCTATGACGTACTACTCTCATTATCCTTGCACAGTAGCCTCTCATTATCCTGCCACGTACTACTTCTCAATAATCCCTGACACAGACGTGTACTTCTAATAATCCCTGCCACAGTACTACCTCTCTTAATCCCTGCACAGTACTACTTCATTAATCCCTGCACAGCACATACTACACTACTACTCATTAATCCCTGCACAATACTACCTCTCATTATCTGCACAGTAACTACTCTCATTAATCCCTGCACATTACTACGTCTAATAATCCTGCCACAGTACTACTTCTCATTATCCCTGCACAGTACTTATCATGCTCCTGCACGATACTTATAATCCTGCACATACTACCTTATTAATCCCTGACAGTACTACTCTCAATAATCCTGCACAGTATACCTCTATTATTCTGCACAGTACACTTCTCAATAATCCCTGCACAGTACTACCTCTCATTACTCCCTGCACAGTACTACCTCTCATTAATCCCTGCACAGGTACTTCCTTATCCTGACAGTACTACTCTCAATAATCCCTGCACAGTACTACCTCTCATTACTCCCTGCACATACTACCCTCTCATCCCTGCACAGTACTAACCTCTCATTAATATCTGCACAGTATCATCTCATTATTCATGCACAGTATACTCTCTATCCCTGCACAGTACTACCTCATATTTCCCTGCACAGTACTACCTTCATTAATTCGCACAGTATATAACTCTCCCTCTCATCTCTCTTGCACAGTACTACCTCTCATTACTCCCTGACACGTAACTACCTCTTATTATCCCTGCACAGTACTACCTCTCATTATCCCTGCACAGTACTACCCTCATTACATCCCTGCACAGTACTACCTCTCATTCATCCCTGCACAGTACTACCTCTCATTATCCCTGCACGTAGTACTACCTCTCATTATTCCCTGCCACAGTCTACCTCTCATTATCCCTGCACGTACTACTCTCATTCTACCCCTGCACAGTACACTCGCATTCTTCTGCACAGACTACCTTCATCAATCCTGCACAGTACTACTTCTCATAATCCTCACAGTACACTTCATGCACGTACTACTCTCATTAATCCGCACAGTACTACCTCTCATAATCCCGCACGTATACCTCTCATTACTCCCTGCACAGTTAATCTTCTCATTTATTCCTGCACAGTACTACTCTGTTGTTATGGCGGCGGGTGATGATTGGAGTACTCATAGGTTGCCCATGTTTGGGGCCTCCTGGGTGATCCGTCCTGGCATCCTCCTGTATGACAGTAAAAGCAATTTCATGTTCATTAATTATCACAAACGATGGCGGCCGTACACTGGATCCACAGAAGGCGTTAAAAGTGGTGAAAGTATTGGGTGCTGGTGCTGACATTTACTGTGCACCTTTCTCATGTGAATACAGTCTTCTCAAGTTAGTATCTAAGCTGCTGAGTGCATTATGCGTCATAATCCAGAGTCCCGTGTATCTCAGTCTCTTTGTGGACTATGCCTGGTGGACCAGTGTATTAGCCTGCATGTCTATAATGCCTCTGAGTCACATGATCTAAGCCGTACACATTTCTCTATCCACTGCATGTATTTAAGCCTATTATGTGTAAATATGCCTGGTGGACCTATGTATCTAAGCCTGACATGTCTGATACTGGTCTCTGAGTCCACATGTCTAAGCCTATTATGTGTAATACTGTCTGGTGGACCAGGGATTAAGCATGGCATGTTATAAAATGCTCTGAGTCACATGTAACTAGATATACACAGTTCATGACCCAGTGCACGGGTATCTAAGCCTATATGTGTTTACTGTCTGGTGGACCGGTATCTAAGCCGCCATGTCTGATACTGTCTCAAGCCGTAACACGTTTCATGGGCCACAACATGTATCTAAGACTATTAGTGTTGTGACTTCTCACATGTCATCCCTATCTAACTGGTCTACAGTTTATAAAATGCAAACACTGGATGTATCAAAGCTGTGATACTCCCATCATTATCATACAATTATTTTTATTAAAACAAGGTCTTTTTACATAAAAACTTAGAAATATGTATCAAGCCAGCCATGTGTGATACGTCAGTTGTGTCGTTACAATCTAACACCATTAATGTTGTATTAAGAAAAGATTTATGGGAGATCTGTCGAGTTGTCTGAGAACAGACACGGTTCTTGTTGCCATGGCAACACATCAGAGCGCAGCTTTCATCTTACCACGTTGTTATAAAATAAAAGTGAGCTCTGATTGGTTTCCATAGGCATCATCTGGATCTAGCCTGGTCATGTGTGATAACTGTCCAGGCATCATCTATATATAAGGTTATTACCAGTTGTATAATGATAGAGATTGTCTGTATCTAGCCTGGTGTGTGTGATACTGCCCATGTCATCATAATATAAGGCTATTTACAGTTGTATAATGATAAAGATTGTCTGTATCTAAGCCTGGCGTGTGGGATACTGTCCAGGCATCATCTATATATAGGCTATTTACATTGTATAATGATAGAGATGTTTCTGTCTAAGCCTGGCAGAGTGTGATACTGCCCTGCATCGTCTGTATATAAGGCTATTTACAGTTGGTATAATCTGAGATCATCTCGTATCTAGCCTGGCATTGTGATACTGTCCAGAAATCATCTATACCTAAGGCCTATTACAGCTGTATATGATAGAGATCGTCTGTATCTAAGCCTGGCATGTGTGTACTAAGGCCATGTGTCATATATTATGGCATTACAGTTGTATATGATAGAGATTGTCGTATCTAAGCCCGGTGTGTGTGATACTGCCCCCGCATCATCATTTTATATAAGGCTATTTACAGTTGTATAATGATAAAGATTGTCTGTATCTAAGCCTGGCGCGTGTGATACTGTCCATGCATCGTCTATATATAAGGCTATTTACAGTTGTATAAAGATAGAGATCGTCTGTATCTAAGCTTGGGGGGTGTGATACTACCCATGTGTCATCTATATATAAGGCTATTTACAGTTGTATGACAGAGATCGTCTGTATCTAAGCCTGGCGTGTGTGTATACTGTCACATCTCTCATCTAATAAAGGCTATTTACAGTTGTATAATGATAGAGATTGTCTGTATCTAAGCCTGGGGTGTGATTACTGCCATTGGTCATCTATATATAAGGCATTACAGTGTATAATGATAAAGATTGGTCTGTATCTAAAGCTGGTGTGTGATCCTGCCCCTGCATCATCTATAATTAAGGCTATTACCAGTTGATGATTAGAGATCGTCTGTATCTAAGCCTGGAGTGTGTGATACTGCCCATGCATCATCTCTATATATAAGGCTATTTACAGTTGTATGATAGAGATCGTCTGTATCTAAGCCTGAGGTGTGTGATACTGCCCATGCATCATCCATATATAAGGCTATTTACAGTTGTATAATGATAAAGATTCTGTATCTAAGCCCGGCATGTGTGATACTGTCCATGCATCGTCTGTATATAAGGCTATTTACAGTTGTATAATGATAGATACTTTCTATACTGTGTACTATGATCGGATGCAGTCTGACGAGTAATATCATTCTACTATGTCCTGGTGCGGTTAGAGTGTCAGCTCCTGGGGTCATGTATATCACAGAGGGTGAGGTCTGTGTATCTGGGGCTTTCCTGTCACCCTCATACTGATCACTGGCCTCATCTGCCTGCATGGTATGAATAGCATCTGGCAGGAGCGGGTGCACCAGGCGGTGCTGGATGGGCATGGATTGGAAGGGGTTAAGCCTGCCTCTTCTTCCCACCCTTCCTCCTCCATCCTCCTCCTCCTCCGCCTATCCTGTGCTTTCCATCCCTGCCACCTTGCAGCTTCTCCCTCCTGTGGTCCCTCTCTCTGGGCAGAAGGCAGTGCGACGTCAGTCCAGCTGCACTCGCAGGGGCTGTGTGGTGTCAGCGCAGCCAGGAATGCGATGCACATACAAGGAGCCATGTTAGGAGGAGCAGAGCGCTGTGCTGGGTAAGTGTCCTTGTCTCCAGGCATCCGTCAGGGGCTCAGCTGTCATCCCCACAATGGGCTCCATCAGGGCTGCGCAGGCTGGGCGTGTGGCTGTCTCCATTGTGTGTGTCACCTTGTACAGCAGCGGCCGCCGCATCCACAGCTGCCATGAGTGTCAGTGTATACAGTGTACGCCTGTGTGTGTATAACAGTATACGCCTGTGTGTGTGTATATAGCAATATATACGCTTGTGTGTGTATAACAGTATACGGCTGTGTGTGTGTGTATGACATTATACGCCTGTGTGTGTATATAGCAGTATAGCCTGTCTATGTAACAGTATACGCCCGTGTATGTGTAACAGTATACGCCTGTGTGTATAACAGTATACGCCTGTGTGTGTGTATAACAGTATACGCCTGTGTATAACAGTATACGCTTGTGTAGTATAACAGATACGCCTGTGTGTGTGTATAACAGTATACGCCTGTGTATAACAGTATACGCTTGTGTATGTATTAAACAGTTATCGGCTGGTGTGTGTATACAGTATACGCGTGTGTGTGTGTAGACGATATACGCCTGGTGTGTATATCGCCTGTATACGCCGTGTATGTATAACAAGTATACGCCCGTTGTGTGATAACAGTATACGCCGTGTGTATAACGATAGCTGTGTGTGTGTATAACAGTATACGCCGTGTATGTGATAACAGTTACCTGTGTATGTAACAGTATTAGCTGTGTGGGTTATAAAAACAGTATACGCCTGTTGGTTATACGTACGCTGTGTATGTATAACAGTATACGCTGTGTGTGTGTATAACAGTATACGCCTGTGTATAACAGTATACGCTTGTGTATGTATAACAGTATACGCCTGTGTGTGTGTATATGTGCACAGCCCATGTGTATGTCGCAGTGTTGTGGATGTTACAATGTGTGTGTATGATCCTGTGTGTGGGGATGTATCTGGGTATCTATACGGTGGTGTATATGATGATCCCTGTATGTGACGCTGCGCCTCTGGCCTGTTGTGTCATGGTTTATCTGGGGGGGAAACTGCCCTAGATGTATAAACTAGATATGTATAGGCCCGTATACTGTACACTGTATACACTAGACATGTATAGGTCTGTATACTGTACACTGTATATACTAGATATGTATAGGTCCATATACTGTACACTGTATACACTAGATATGTATAGGTCCTGATACTAAGTACCCTGTACACAATAGATATGTATAGCCGTATAACTGTACACTGTATACACTAGACAGTTGGCCCTGTTACTGTCACGTATACCCTCGATCTTAATCGGTCCATATACTGTACACTGTAATACACTAGATATGTATAGGTACTTGTATACGGTACCACTGTATACACACTAGATATGTATAGGCCTGTTACGTACACTGTATACACTGAGGATATGCTCGGCTGATATTACTGTCGGAACTGATACTTCTACTAGATATGTATTAGGCTGTATACTGTACATGTATCACTAGATATTGTATAGGACCTGTATACTCTACACGAGTACACTAGATTGTTGATAGGTGTATACTGTACATGTATATCACTAGATGTATAGAGCCTGTATACTGCATACACTGTATACACACAGAATAGATATAGGCCCGATACTCTACACTGTATACATAGATAGTATAGCCCTAGTATACTTACACGATTACACTAGATATGTATAGGCCCAGTATACTGTACACTGTATACAATAGATATGTATAGGCCTGTCTACTGTACACTGTATACACTAGATATGTAGGCCTGTATACTGGTACACTGTATACACTGATATGTATAGGCCTGTATACTGTACATGTTATCACTAAGAATGTATGGCCTGTATACTGTACACTGTATTATACTAGAGTTATAGGCCCGTTTATACTGTACACTTGTATATGTAGGCCGACTAGTATTTACCGGATTGCTATATGTACGGTACACTGTATACACTAGATACGTATAGGCCCATATACTGTACACTGTATACACTAGATATGTATAGGCCCATATACTGTACACTGTATACACTGGATATGTATAGGCCTGTATTACTGTACTACTGTATACACTAGATATGTATAGGCCATATACTGTACACTGTAGTACACTAGATATGTATAGGCCCGTGTACTGTACACTGTATATACTAGATATGTATAGCCTGTATACTGCACATTGTATACACTAGGTATGTATAGGCCCGTGTACTGTACACTGTATACACTAGGTATGTATAGTCGTATTCTGTACACTGTATACATAGATTGTAAGGCCTGTTATTACTGTACACTGATACACTAGGTATGTATAGGCCGTTCGTACATCTGTATACACTAGATATGTATCGGTACCGTACAACTCTACAACTGTATACACTAGATATGATAGGCGCCCTATACTGTACACTGATATACTGGTTATGTATAGCTGATACTGCTAACGTGTCACCTTATGTATAGGCCTGATATACTGTACAATGTATACACTATATGTATAGGCCTGTTACTGTACACTGTATACACTAGATATGATAGGCACTATGTATATGTACACTGTATACACTAGATATGTATAGGCCCGTGTACTGTACACTGTATATACTAGATATGTATAGGCCTGTATACTGCACATTGTATACACTAGGTATGTATAGGCCTGTATTCTGTACACTGTATACACTAGATATGTATAGGCCTGTATTCTGTACACTGTATACACTAGGTATGTATAGGCCTGTATTCTGTACACTGTATATAGATATGTATAGGCCCGTACACTCTACACGTATACACTAGATATGTATAGGCCGTATACTCTACACTGTATACACTAGATATGTATAGGCCCATATACTGTACACTGTATATACTGGATATGTATAGGCCTGTATACTGTACACTGTATACACTATATATGTATAGGCCTGTATACTGTACACTGTATACACTAGATATGTATAGGCCCGTTTACTGTACACTGTATATACTAGATATGTATAGGCCCGTATACTGTACACTGTATACACTAGATATGTATAGGCCATTCTGTACACTGTTACACTAGCTATGTATAGGCCAGTATACGTACACTGTTACTAGATATGTATGGGCCTGTATACTGTACACTGTATACACTATATGTATATAGGCCTGTATATGTACACTGTATCATTAGATATGTATAGGCCGTATACTGTACACTGTAACACAGATATGTATAGGCCTCGTATACTGTACATGTATACACTAGATATGTATAGCCTGTATCTGCTACACGTATACTATGATATGTATAGGGGCCGTATATGTAACTGTATACACTAGATATAGTATAGGCCTGTTATACTCTACACTGTTACACATAGATATGTATAGGGTGTCCGTATATCTGTACACTGGATACATTAGATATGTAAAGGCTGTATACGGTACACTGATATACACTAGCTACGTATAGGCTTATCTGGTCGTTTTGTGGTTGAAAATTGGGAGAACAGCTGCGCGCTCGATGTGCTTGGGGGGTTTTGGTTGGATGAGTGTTTCGGGGGGCCCAGCTGGGTGTAGTATAGTTGCTTTTGGTTCATTGCTTTGTGAAGTCCGTTGGGTGGTGGTTGGATTTCTTTATGCTAAGTTTTGTAATGTAGGAGGGTGTTGTTGGATTATAAGTTTAGTAAGGTGGGTTTTATGGTAATGTCATTAGGAGTGGTTATAGTGTGTGACTGTCTTATCCTGTGCGTAATATTCTTATCTTTGGTCATGACGTTTATCATGTCGGGTGAAGGGTGTTTACTGGATGAGTTTTTACTGTTCGTGATGGGGTCACTCAGTTATTTGTTTTGATACATTATATGTGGATTGGCGATGGGGGTCCGTGCTTGTTTTTTATGCATATTGGGCAACAAAGGGATATTAGTACGTTCCTTTGTTTTTTATCTAGAATTCAAGCGTTTTATTGTTTATTTGGTGTTTGTGTAGTTGTTTTATATTTTTTGTATTTAGTGATTTAAATCTTATTTAACTGTTTTATGTTGTATTCTTGTAAATGTATTAGATAGATATGATAGGCCAGTCTAAGACACTGTATAATGAATATGTCGTTAGGCCCAAAATAACTGTCCACGGTATTAGGGATATGTACTAGGCCCATATAATTTACACTGTAAGACACTAGATTATGTAGGTGGGCCTGTATCTGTAACACTGTATAACGGGATATGTATAGGCCCGTGTACTGTCACGGTATAGACTAGATCGATAGGCCCATATACATGTAAATGAAAAATACTGGTATGGTCTAGGCCTGTATACTGTTAAACTGTTCAACTAGATAGTATAGGCCTGTATTTCTGTACACTGTATTACTGGGATATAGGTTTATAGGCACTTATACTGTACACCCGTGTTTTATACACTAGCATATGTATAGGCCTGTATATACTGTACACTGTAGACTAGATATGTATAGCCTTGTATTCGTTACACTGTCTATACTGGAGTGTGTATAAGCCCTTATCACTGTGACCACTGTATATACTAGATATGTATAGGCCCATAATAACTGTACACGTGTACCTTCGATATGATAGGCTCATAACGTACACTGTATATACTAGTAGATATGGATAGCCCATAGCTGCCCTTGTACGTTGTCGGCATAGGCCTACTATAAATTTGAACTACGCGGAGATATAGAGATCTACTTTGATATATAACCTTATACAATAGTCATCAGTCATATATTCTGTACATCTGTACATTGTGTCTGCTCCACATGTCACGCTCTGTTTCCTTAAGTGTAAAGTCATTTTTTCCTTGACTGATCTTCTTTAAATTAACCCTCTCAGCCCCCCATGTGCAGCACAGGCGGCGCTGGGCCTGGTGCTCCTATGGCTCAGCCTCCTGCTGATGGCCGATCATGTATCTAATGAATATTTCACATCCTGAGCTTAGGATGACAATTATCTCTGCTCCCCCCTGGATGACAGAGGAGAAGAGCGACCGGTACCAGGACCCGATTGTCATAGGAGCCACAATGCTGGCGGCTGGGAGATTGGGCTGGAAGGAGCCGGGCCTGGAATTCCTGGATCTGGTCTCCTGTCACCAGATATATGGGATTATCAGCCGCTGGATAATTGGAATTTCTCTATGACCTTCATCTGTTTACAAAAAGTCCCTGAATGGTAAATATAGTCCCAAACCAGACAGCGGAATATCTTAGACCATTAACAATGGTAGAGACTCATAGTTATAAGGCAGCGACCATGATCTCTTCCTGGGAACCTGCATGATCCAGAATTCCTCCACCGTTCCTGTGTTATACAGAAATAATTGTCTATCCACTGTTTATGTCTTTATCATAACCACACACAATAAAATGTATGAGAAAGATATTACTCTTGTACATAGGGTTTAGGGCAGTAGGCGGCAGTATTATAGTAGTGATAGCTTTGTACATAGGGGGGCAGTATTATAGTAGTTATATTCATGTACATAGGGAAGGCAGTGATTATAGGAGTTGTATTCCTGTACCAAGAGGAGCACCAGTAGTAATGTAGTTATATTTTGTACATAGGGAGCAGTCTTTATAGTTATATTCCTGTACATAGGGGGAAGTATGATATAGTAGTTATATTCCTGTACATAGGGGGTGCAGTATTATAGTAGTTAATTCTTGACCATAGGGGGCGAAGTCGTATAGACGTTGATCTTGTACATAGGGGGGCAGTATTCTCGAGGATTTCCAATACATATGGGGGGCACTATTATAGTTAGTTATATTCAGGTACATCGGGGGCAGTCCGTATTATAGTAGTTATATCCTTGTCCCTAGGGGCAGTATTATAGTCGTGCTATTCTTGTACATGGGGGGAGTATTATAGGGCGTGATATTCCTGTTACGGGGTGGCCGATTATAAGTAGGTATATTCCTGGCCCTCAGGGGCCGTATTCTAGTAGTTATATTCCTGTCCTCGGAGGCCGAGTCTTCTAGTCGTTATATTCCTGTGACATCGGGAGTAGCCGTTGTTTATATAGTAGTTTATCTTGACCCTGTACATAGGGGGGCAGTATGATGTAGTTATATTCCTGTACAAGGGGGGCAGTATTCTAGAGTTATCTTCTGGTCCATAGGGTGCAGGGATTATAGTCGGGCTATTCTTTTGTTCGCATAGGGGGCAGTATATAGTAGTTATATTCTTGTCCATAGGGGCGTTATATAGTGAGTTATAGTCTGCACATAGGGTGGGCGCGTATTATCGAGTTATTCTTGTCCTAGGGGGGCGTGTCTTTATCGTCGTTATATTCTGGGTACATAGGAGCAGTATTCTAGTCGTTAAATTCTGTTACATAGGGGGGGTATTATAGTAGTTATATTCTTTACATAGGGGACCGTATTCTAGTAGTTATATCTCGTACATAGGGGGCAGTCTATAGCGTTCTTCTTCCTGTAATAGGGGGCAGTATTATAGTAGTTATATTCGTACTTAGGGGGCAGTATTATAGTAGAGTATATTTGTACATAGGGGAGCACTAATTATAGTAGTCTATATTCCTTGTACCTAGGAGGCAGTCATTATAGTAGTTATATTCTGTTACATAGGCGGGGCAGTATTATAGTAGTTATATTCCTGCTACATAGGGGGCAGGATTAGAGTAGTTATAGTCTTGTACATAGGGGGCCGTATTATAGTAGTTTCTATTCCTGTAACCTAGGGGACAGTATATAGTAGTTATCTTATGTACATAGGGGGCAGGATTATAGTAGTATCTGCCTGTACATAGGGGCAGTATTATGCTAGTAATTTCTGGTACATAGGAGCAAGTAGTATTCTCGCCGTTATTCCTGTACATAGGAATAAAGGGCGTATTATAGTTAGTGATATTGATGTAATAGGCGCCGCATTTATAGTAGTTATATGTTCTGTAAATAGGGGCAGTATTAGCGTAGTTATATTATTGACATAGGGGGCAGTTTTATAGTAGTTATGATTCTTGTACATAGGAGCAGCTTATAGTAGGTTATATTCCGGTTACATAGGGGGGCAGTCTTATAGTAGTATATTCCTGTGACCTCGGGGGGCAATGTATTTAGTAGGGATTATTCTTGTACATAGGGTGGCCGTATTATAGAGTTATATTCTGAGTACATAGAGGGCAGTATTATAGTAGTTTTGTAATATATTCCTGTACATAGGCGGCCAGTATTATAGTAGTTATATCTTGTACAGAGGGGGCCAGTATTATAGTATTATTATTCTCTGACATAGGGGGCCAGTATTATCGTAGTAGATTCCCGTACATAGGGGGCAGATTATAGTGTTTTTCCTGTAGCTAGGGGGCAGTATATAGTAGTTAATCTCACTTAATAGGGGGCGAGATTATAGTAGTTAATTCTTGTAAACTATAGGGGGCAGTATTATAGTAGTTATATTCATTGAGTATATGATACTGAATGGTGAGATTTTTATACTGTAATGGATATTATAGTAAGTTATATTCTTGTACATAGGGCAAGTATGATAGAGTTATATTCTGTTACATAGGGGGCCGAAGTATTATAAGTTATCTCATAGGGGCAGATTAATTTATCTGTACATAGGGGTCAATTATAGTAGTTATATTCCTGTCATAGGAGGCAGTATGTATAGTAATATTACTGTACATAGGGGCAGGTTTATAGTAGTATATCTTGTACATACGGGGGCAGTATTATAGTATTATATCTGTACATAAGGGGGAAGTATTATAGTAGTTATTTTATTCTTGTCATAGGGGTTGCAGTATTATAAGTATTATTCCTTACCTAGGGCGTGGCAGTTATTATAGTAGTTTATTCTTACATAGGGGAGAGTATTGTAGTAGTTATATTCTTGTACATGGGGGCAGTCATTATAGTATTTATATTCTGTACATAAGGGGCAAGTATTATAGTAGTTATATCTCCTGACATAGGGGGCAGTATTATAGTAGTCTATATGCTTGTACATAGGGGGCAGTATTATAGTACATATATTCGTGCTCATGGGGGCAGAATATAGTAGTTGTATTCGGTACATAGGGACAGTATTTAGTAGTATATGACTGTACATAGGGAGCAGTAGTATTTATCGTAGTTATCTTCTGTACATAGGGGTCAGTTTATAGTAGTTATATTGTTGTACATATGGAGGCAGTATTATCGTAGTTTATATTCTTGTACTAGGGGTGGCTGGTATTATAGTTAGTTATGTGTCTTGTACCTAGGGTGGCAGTATTATAGTAGTTATATTCTTGTATATGGGGGCGAGTCTAGTTAGTTAATCCCTTGGAATAGGAGGCTGTCTATCGGTGTTGTATTTGTAAGATAGAGGTCAGTAATATTATAGTAGTTATATTCCAGTGACTAGGTGTAGGGCAGATTATAGTAGCGATATTCTAGAGTACTTAGGGGGCAGTTATTCCAGTAGTTAATTTCCTGTACATAGGGAGAAGTATTAAGTAGTTATCTCTTTGTAATAGGGTGCAGTAGAAGTAGTTATATTCTGGTACAAAGGAGGCAGTGATTAGAGATAGTATATTTTGTACAAGGGGCAGATTATAGTTTAGTTATATTCTGTACATAGGGGGGCGTTGGCAAGTATTATAGTAGTTACTCTTCTTGGAATTAGGGGGCAGTATTATAGTTAGTCTTCTGTACATAGGGGGCAGTATATAGTAGGTGTATTTCTGTACATTAGGGGGCAGTATATAGTAGTTATATTCTTGTAGACATTAGGGGCAGTATTTATAGTAGTTATATTCTTACATTAGGGGGCTCGTATTATATGATAGTTATATTTTTGTACCTAGGGTTGGCCGTATGTAGTAGTTGGTTGATTCCTGGACATAGGGGCCGGGCTAGATATTATAGTACAGGCAGCCTCGGTTACATACAGATAGGGGTCTGTAGGTGTGTTTAAGTTGAATTTGTAGGTTAAGTCGGAACTGTATATTTATCATTGTAATCCCAAGCCAGAACTTTTTGGTCTCGGTGGCAATTGGATTTTTAAATTGTTGGTTGGTCATCAGAGCATGGATTAAGACTAAAAGCTTCATTACAGACGCCTGTTGATAATCTGTTATAGCTGTGTCTTGTAGCCTAGAACTAAAAGTACAATAAATTACCAATATCCAGTGGTCCGGTGTACCTTAAGAGGGGTGCGGAGGTAAGTCGAGTGTTCTTTCGTAGGGGACGGCCTGTAGTTTATATTCTTATTGTACTGTAGGGTGGAGGTATTATGTAGTAGTTATATTCTTTCCATAGGGGGAAGTATTATAGTAGTATATCTTTGTAACTAGGGGGTCAGTATTATGTACGTGTTAAATGGTGCAGTAATGACGAACAGGGCATTTTACAGTATGCTCCATAGGGGCAGTATTATAGTAGGTATATATCCGTACATGTCATAGGGGGCACGTATTTATAGTAGCTATTACTTTTAAATAGGGGGCAGTATATGTGTAGTTATATTCTATACTGTACATAGGGGCAGATAGTTAAGTAGTTTATTGTACATGACATAGGAGGGCCTGAGGCAGTATTATAGTAGTTATATTCTGTACAGGCGTAGTTAGGTAGCCGTTATGTGCAAGGGGCAGTATTAATGATAGTTTAATTGAATCGTTTAGGCAAGGGTATGAAGTGCTTATTATGTACATGGTGGTTATTTGTAGTAATTACGTCGGCAAGGAGGCCAGTATTGTAGTATATTAGTATTCATGTACATAGGGGAAGATTATAGTTTAGTTTATATTCGTGTACATAGGGGGATGGATTATAGTGTCTATTCTTGTACATGGGGGGCAGTATTATAGTAGTTATAGTCTTGTAAATAGGGGCAGTATTCTAGTAGTGTGTTATCTTATTAGTTGTACATAGGGAGCAGTATTATAGTGTTATATTCGTCCTGTTAGGGGGCAGTATTATAGTTAGTTATATTCCTGTACAGGGGGCAGTATTATAGTAGTATATTCTGTACATAGGGGGCAGATTATGAGTTATATTCTTGGTACATAGGGGCCGATTATTGTAGTTATATTCTTGTACATAGGGGGCAGTATTATGAGTAGTTAATTCCTGTACTAGGCAGGTTAAGAGTTAATCTGTACATGGAGGCAGTATTATAGTAGTTATTTCTGTACATAGGGGGCAGTATTATAGTAGTTATATTCTGTAAATAGGGGCAGTATTATAGTAGTTATATCTGTAACATAGGAGGCCAGTCTTATAGTAGTTATACTTCCTGTACATTAGGGGGCTAGTATTTATAGTAGTTAATTCCGTGAAATAGGGGGCGATCTGTCGTGATTTCTGTCATAGGTAGGCAAGTTTATTATTTCTGTATATAGTAGTTATATCCATGTCATAGGGGGCAGTTATGCAGTTTATAAGTAGATTCTTAATACTGGGGCAGTATTAGTATTATCAGTAGTGATATTCCTTGAACTAGGAGGCAAGTTTATAGTAGTTATATTCTTGTACATAGGGGGCGCAGTAGATACGTGTATATTCTTGTAGATAGGGGGCAGTGGGCCAGCTATCTATTAGGAGTGTCTATTAATTGTACACAGGGGCAGTATTATAGTAGTATTTCTGTACATAGGGGGCAGTATTATAGTAGTTATATTTTTGTACCCTAGGGGGCATGCATTATAGTAGTTATATCGTGTACATAGGGGGCAGTATTTATAGTTAGTTATATGTCCTTGTACATAGGGGGCAGTATTATAGTAGTAATATTCTGTACATAGGGGGCAGTATTAGAGTAGGGATTTTCCTGTACCATAGGGGGCAGTATTATAGTAGTTATATCGTACATCGGATAGGGGCACGAGTTTATAGGTAGTTATATTCCTTACATAGGGGAGGCAGTCTTTATTTCTTCTTGGTACATAGGGGCAGTCTTATAGGTAGTTCAGATTCTGTATCGGTAGGGGGCAGTATTATAGTATTAATTCTATGTAACTAGGAGGCCCGTATTAGTAGTCTTTCTGCTACTAGGGGGCAGTATTTTAGTAAGTTATTCCTGTACATAGGGCCGTTATCTAGTTCCTACTCGAGGGAGTAGCTACTTATTCTTTGTACCTAGGGGGCCAGTATCTATGTAGTTATTTGTACTCGGAGCCATTAGGGCAGGATATAGTCGTTCTATCTGTACTCGGGTGCGAGATATTATAGTAGTGTACTATCGTACCCTAGGAGGCAAGGATTATGTAGTTATATTCATTGTACACCGGGGCCAGTAGTCATAGTAGGTATCTTCCTGTACACAGGGGTCGCAGCTATATGTATATTCTGTGTACATAGGGCGGGCCAGTATATTATAGTAGTTGTTCTTGTACAGTAGGGGCATATAAATGTAGTACGTTCCTGTACATAGGGGGCAGTATTATAGTAGGTTATCTCATGTCCATAGGGGGCAGTATTATGAGTACATATTCTGTGTACATGGGGCAGTATATAGTAGTTATATTCGTGATACATAGAGGAGGCGAGTATTATAGGGATAGTAATATTCTGGAATAGGGGGCAGTAGGCAGTATGGGCCTTCTTATAGTAGTATATTCTTGTCCATAGGGGGCAGTTTATAGTGAGAATAGTCTTGTACCTAGGGGGCAGTATTATAGTAGTTATAATCTAATGTATAGGGGGGCAGTATTATCGGAGTTATCTCGTGGAACATAGGGGCAGTTATATAGTAGTATTTCCTGTACATAGGGGCCGATTATAGGAGCTTATTCCTGTCACATAGGGGGCAGTATTCCGTAGGGATATTTTTTGACTAGGGGGCGGCAGGATTATAGTAGATATATTCCTGTACTAGGAAAGGCCGTATGTATAGTAGTTTCTATTCTTGTACATAGGGGCAGTATGAGTAGTTATATACCTGTATATAGGGGCAGTATATAGTAGTTTATTATGGGACAATAGGCGGGCAGTTTATCGTAGTTATATTCCTGTGACATAGGAGGCCGAGTATTATAGTAGTTAATCATATACATAGGAGGCCGTCTTAGTGTTATATTTCTTGTAATAGGGGGCAGTATTCTAGTAGTTACGAGTCCTGTATATAGGGGACAGTAGTATAGTAGTTTATTCTGTACCGCGGGGGGGCGTAGTTCGAGTAGTTATTTCTGGTCCATAGGGGGTGGGCTGTAGTTATTATTGTAGTTACATCCTGTACATAGGAGGGGCGTATTTATAGTAGTTATATCCTGTACTAGGAGGCGTATTATAGGGTTATATTCTGTATAGGGGGCAGTCTTTATAGTAGTTATATCCTGTACATAGGGGCCAGTAGTTATAGGAGTTTATATTCCTGTACCTAGGAGGCAGTCTTATAGCCGTTATATTCTTAAAGGGGGCAGTATTATAGTAGTAATTCCTGTACATCGGGGGGCCGTATTATAGCGTATATCTGTCCATAGGGGGTAGTTAGTAGTTAGATTCTTGTCCCTAGGGGCAGTATTAGAGCAGTTATCTTCTGTCCTAGGGGGCGTATATAGTAGTAATTCTTTGTACATAGGGGGCAGTCTTCTCGTGTTAGTTTCCTGTACATAGGGGGCGTATTATAGTAGTTATCTTCCTGTTAATAGGGGGCGTATTCTCGGGGTTCTACTTCTGTACATAGAGGGCCGTCTTCTAGTAACTTATATTCTTTACCTCGGGGGCGTCCGTTTAGTAGTTCTATTCTTGTACGTAGGGGGCCGTATTATAGTCGGTTCTTCTGTACCTAGGGGGCAGTCTTATGTCGTTATATCTTGTACCTAGGGGGGTATATCGTAGTTCTGATTCGTACATAGGGGGCCGGTATTTATAGTCGTTATATTCTGGTACTAGGAGGCAGTCCGTCTTATAGTCGTTAGAATCCTGTACATAGGGTGAGGTGGTAGTATTCAGTAGTTATATGTTCCCTGTTCCATCGGGGGCAGTATTATAGTAGTATCTTCTGTACATAGGGGGGCAGTCTTTATAGTCGTTATATTCTGTACAATGGGGGCCGTATTTTTTTGAATAAGGTTAAGTTAATTCTGTACATAGGGGGCAGGAATATGTAGTAGTCTATTCCTGTAATAGGGAGAAGTTTCTAGTAGTTATATGCCTGTACATAGGGCAGTATTATAGTAGTTATATTCTTGTACATAGGGGGCAGTATTATAGTAGTTATATTCATGTACATAGGGGGCAGTATTATAGTACATATATTCCTGTACATAGGGGGCAGTATTATAGTAGTTATATTCTTGTAGAAATCTGATGATATGTTATGTTCTGTATGGAATAGGTGGATGACAATCCAATAGATACAGGACTCTGGAGATGTTTCTTTATTGGTGGAGACAATAAACGGTTCAATGAATGGAAAAATCAGTAAAAATACAACTAATTGCTTTAATTAAGTAGTTGTCTCAATTGTTCAGTCTCTTATTGAATTCTAAATAAAATAGAGATATATTGGAGATGGATATGAGACGTGTGTATTGAGCGTAGTCACACTTATGTTGCATCTTCACATAAAACAAAATATTTCCCAATAAACCTGAAACCTAAAATAGTAAAATATATATTTATAGTGGGTTTCTGGTTCCCCTCACATGCTGTAGAGAGCCAATTCCACGACCTGGATCCAAAATCCAGAGCTGTGAGCCTCGAGCATCTCCTGCTTGTTCAGTGACTCCGCCAAGATATTTATGTTTTGCAAAAATCGAGAAAAATCTAACTGCCCCCCCTCCCCCTTACCTTGTTACCTTCTAGTGTTGTACCTGACCTGATAAAATCTTATTAAGTTTTAGAATTGTATAACTATAGGCAGATATTAGAATAATTGACATAGCTGTCCGGGTGATTGCACCGCAGCCTTGAGACGCATCGTGACTCACATGTTTTCATGCATTATGTAATAGACAGGTGTCTGTTGTGTCACATTCCTGCTCCATCGTCTTCTGCGATGCATCACTTGGACATGTGCTCCTCTGTGATGGCCGCTCTGTGCTTGACGTAGACCTCAGGAAGATCTGTGCCATTTATCAGCTCAGGTGGGTGAATCGCTTTGTCCCACGCACACAGATTCATGGTCTTGTCTTCATCTTGGTCAGTTGTCCTTCTGACTTGATCTACTGCACATGTGCTGGTCCTGTAGTCAAGTAGTTGACATTCTTAGTTATTGTCAGGCTGGATTTGCTTTAGATGCGTCTATCAATTTTAGTCTCTGGTTTGGGGTCTCCAGCTTCAACATTGAAGATCCAATGGATACGTCTTCTCTTCCCCAGGAATATTTATCAGTCTTAGTTGTTGGTTGAAGAGTCTCCACTCGTCAACCAAAGAGTGTCCTTAGGTCCAATCTCTGTATCACCAGAGGATCTGACCTATTGACCTATGGTACTTGTCCTAACCTGTCCTACCGGCCTTTGGATCTCCTTCTATCACCTTATCTTTCATTATTTCACAGTGGGGGTCATTTACTAAGGGCCCGATCCGCGGTTTCCCGACGTGTTACCCGAATATTTCCGATTTGCGACGATTTCCCCTGAATTGCCCCGGGATTTTGGCGCACCCGATTGGATTGTGGAGCATCGGCACCGGCATGCACGCGATGGAAATCGGGGGGCGTGGCTGAACGAAAAACCGGCGGATTCGGAAAAAACACCGCATTTTTTAAAAAAAATGTGTCGCAGAGCTTGCACTTACCTTCACTTACCATTGGGGCAGATTTACTTACCCGGTCCATTCGCGATCCAGCGGCGCGTTCTCTGCGGTGGATTCGGGTCCGGCCGGGATTCATTAAGGCAGTTCCTCCGTTGTCCACCAGGTGGCGCTGCTGCGCTGAAGAGCATCGGAACGCACTCAAGCACACCGGCCTATACCTAGTGAAGGTAAGTGCAAGCTCCGCGACACATTTTTCTTTTTAAATGCGGCGTTTTTTCCAAATCCGTCGGTTTTCCGTTCAGCCACGCCCCCCCCGATTTCCGTTGCGTGCACGCCAGCGCCGATGCGCCACAATTCCGATCACGTGCGCCAAAAACCCGGGGCAAATCACGGAAAATTGGCGCAAATCGGAAATATTCGGGTAACCCGCCGTAAAAATGCGATTTGGGCCATTAGTAAATGACCCCCAATGTGTCTTCAAGGTCATCGATACGTTAGGGGCAATACTTGAGGCCTCCCTTCTTACTAGCTGATAAAAGTGTAGACAGAACTTGTCTCTCCAGAAGAAATACATTTGTGATGTAGCAAAAAAGTAACAAATGTCCTACAAGACAAAACCAGGATCATAATGACCATTTAGAATTTTCCAATGGGCCCTTCTATCTTCTATCTACCTTCCTTGTTGATCAGTTGTCTACATTCTCTGCCTTTTTCCATCGAGTTTCAACTAAGATCATCTTTTCTTTTTTGGTGGAATCTCATGAAGTTCTGGGAGCCATCCATAAATCTTAAAAGCCAGACTCCATCTAAGTTAGACTTGTGTGGTGAGTTTTGGTGCCCCTTCCCACACTGTTTAGGTGGAGGTCTACTTTGGGTACTCTTGACCTTGAATTGATCCTTGTATTTGGATGCCATGTAGTCCCGATCCGTGTGCCAGGAAACCGGAAGCAATAGGTGTGACTGGAATGGTGCCAAATGTAGATGTAGGTGTATTGGAGAAGATGCTCAGGTCCACACATATAAAGATATAATAGATATTTATTCATTTAGAAGATTGGGCATTTTGCAGGTGGACCACCTCCTTCATTAGATCTAGGGGTTCAGATATTGCTATACAGCTAGTACCTGAACCCCCAGATCTGATAAAGGTGGCCGTTCACCTTCAAATTATACATGTATGGACCTCAGCATCATCTCCAATACATCATCTCCCTTGGTTACCACTCCAGTCACACCAATCGGTGTCGACTCCAGCTCTGAGACAAGACACAATTTCACAATAATCTGTCTTACATGTGTCTATGAGCAGGTAACCGGTGGTCGTGATGTGGATTGTGGCAAGTTACGAGGTTTACTTGTACGTTGTGATATTGCATTCATTTTGTATCATGCAAAATTGCATTTGATCATAGAATTTGCTCTAAGGGTGGACAGATTGGTGGCCCTGTATCTTCACATCTTGACCATTGACTTTGTGATCGTCTTCCAGGTCAGTAGTTGATCTTTTGGTTGTTGGGTCTTGTCTTGTGGCCTGTGACTTAGCTATGTATAGCTCTGGGTCCCCTCCTACCTCTGTTTTGGTTTGGGGCCGGTTGTCTCCACTATCCTTTGGTCTCTGGTTGTGGGATCTCTCGCAGGTCAGTAGTTGATCTTTTGGTCGTTGTGTCTTGTCTTCTGGCCTGTGGCTTAGCTATGTATAGCTCTGGGTCCCCTCCTACCTCTGTTTGGGGCTGAGTTGGGGTGACTGAGCTCTGTATAGACTTGGGTCCCTCCTACCTCTGTTGGGGGCTGAGTTGTGGGGACTTAGCTATGTATAGCTGGGTCCCTCCTCCCTCTGTTTGGGGCTGGGGAGTTGGGGTGACTTAGCATGTATTAGAGCTCTGGGTCCCTCCTACCCTCTTGTTTGGGGTGAGTTGGGGTGACTTAGATTGTTAGTTATGGGTCCCCTCTCCCTCTGTTTGGGCTGAGTTGGGGTGACTTAGCTATGTATAGCTCTGGGTCCCCTCCTCACCTGTTGGGGCTGAGTGGGGTGACTTAGCTATGTATAGCTCGGGTCCCTCCTCTCTGTTGGGGCGAGTTGGGGGACCTGAGTCTGTATAGCTCTGGGTCCCTCCTACCTCTGTTTGGGGCTGAGTTGGGTGACTTAGCTCTGTATAGCTGGTGTTCCCCTCCTCCCTCTGTTGGGCTGAGTTGGGGTGACTTAGCTATGTATAGCTCTGGGTCCCCTCCTACCTCTGTTGGGGCTGAGTGGGGTGACTTGATCTGTATAGTCTGGGTCCCCTCCTACCTCTGTTTGGGCTGGTTGGGGTGAGCTGTAGTCTGTATGCTCTGGGTCCCCTCCTACCTCTGTTTGGGGCTGAGTTGGGGTGACTTAGCTTGTATAGCTCTGGGTCCCCTCTACCTCGTTTGGGGGCTGAGTTGGGGTGACTTAGCTCTGTATAGCTCTGGGTCCCCTCCTACTCTGTTTGGGGCTGAGTTGGGGGGATGCTCTGTATAGCTCTGGTCCCCTCCTACCTCTGTTTGGGGCTGAGTTGGGGTGACTTAGCTATGTATAGCTTCTGGGTCCCCTCCTACCTCGGTTGGGGCTGAGTTGGGGTGACTTAGCTATGTATAGCTCTGGTCCCCTCCCCTCTGTTTGGGGCTGAGTTGGGGTGACTTAGTATGTATATCTGGGTCCCCTCCTACCTCTGTTTGGGGCTGCAGTTTGGTGTGACTTAGCTCTGTATAGCTCGGGTCCTCCTCCCCTTGTTGGGGCTGAGTTGGGGTGATTAGTCTGTATAGCTATGGGTCCCTCCTACTTGTTTGGGTGGTGCTGTTGGGTGACTTAGCTCTGATAGCTCTGGGTTCCCTCCTACCTCTGTTTGGGTGAGTTTGGGTGCTAGCTATGTATAGTCGGGTCCTCCTACCTCTGTTGGGGCTGATTGGGGTGGACTAGCTCTGTATAGTTCTGGGTCCCCTCCTACCTCTGTTTGGGGCTGAGTTGGGGTGACAGCTTGTATAGTTCTGTCCCCTCCTACCTTTGTTTGGGCTGAGTTGGGGTGACTTAGCTCTGTATAGCTCTGGGTCCCCTCCTACCTCTGTTTGGGGCTGAGTTGGGGGACTAGTGTATAGTCTGGGTCCCCTCCTACCTCTGTTGGGGCTGATGGGGTGACTTAGCTCTGTATAGCTCTGGGTCCCCTCCTACTCTGTTTGGGGCTGAGTTGGGGTGACTTAGCATGTATAGTCTGGGTCCCTCCTACCTCTGTTTGGGGCTGAGTTGGGGGACTTGCTAGTATAGCTCTGGGTCCCCTCTCCCTCTGTTGGGGCTGAGTTGGGTGATTAGCTGTATAGCTGGGTCCCCTCCTACCTCTGTTTGGGGCTGAGTTTGGGTGACGGAGCTTGTATAGTTCGGTTGTCCTCTCCCTTCTGTTGGGGCTGAGTTGGGGTGACTAGCTCTGTTAGTATGGGTCCCCTCCTACCTCTGTTTGGGGCTGTGGGGCTGTTGGGGTGACTTAGCCTTATAGTCTGGGTCCCTCGCATCTGTTTGAGGGCTGAGTGGGGTGATTAGCTTGTATAGTCTCTGGGTCCCCTCCTACCTCTGTTTGGGGCTGATTTGGGGTGATGATCTGCTAGTGTATAGTTCTGGGTCCCCTCCTACCTCTGTTTGGGGCTGAGTTGGGGTGACTTAGTATGTATACGCTGGGTCCCCTCCTACTCTGTTTGGGCTGAGTTGGGGTGACTTAGCTCTGTATAGTCTGGGTCCCTCCTACCTCTGTTTGGGGCTGAGTTGGGGTGACTTAGCTTGTATAGCTCTGGGTCCCTCCTACCTCTGTTTGGGGCTGGTTGGGGTGACTTAGCTCGTATAGTCTGGGTCCCCTCCACTCTGTTTGGGGCTGAGTTGGGTGACTTAGCTCTGTATAGCTCTGGGTCCCCCTCCTACCTCTGTTTGGGGCTGAGTTGGGGTGACTTAGCTCTGTATAGCTCTGGGTCCTCCTACTGTTTGGGGCTGAGTTGGGGTGACTTAGCTCGTTAAGTCTGGGGTCCCCTCCTACCTCTGTTTGGGGCTGAGTGGGGTGACTTAGTCTGTATAGTCTGGGGTCCCCTCCCTCTGTTTGGGGGAGGTGGGGTGACTTAGCTGTATAGCTCTGGGTCCCTCTCCCTCTGTTTGGGGCTGAGTTGGGGTGATTACCTATGTATAGCTCTGGGTCCCTCTTCCTGTTTGGGGCTGAGTGGGGTGACTTAGCTATGTATAGCTGGGTCCCCTCCTACTCTGTTTGGGGCTGAGTTGGGTGACTTAGCTCTGTATAGTTCTGGGTCCCCTCCTCCTCTGTTTGGGGCTGAGTTGGGGGGACTTAGCTGTATAGCTCTGGGTCCCTCTACCTCGTTTGGGTCTGAGTGGGGTGATTGGGGTGACTTAGCTCTGTATATAGTGGGTCCCCTCCCCTCTTGCTTTGGGGCTGAGTTGTGGGGTGATTAGCTATTATCGTCGTGGTCCCCTCCTACCTCTGTTTGGGGCTGATTTGGGGTTGACTTAGCTCTGTATAGTCTGGGTCCCCTCCTCCTCGTTTTGGGCTGAGTTGGGGTGACTGCTATGTTAGTTCTGGTCCCCTCCTCTACCTCTGTTTGGGCTGAGTTGGGTGACTTATGCTTGTATAGCTCTGGGTCCCCTCCTACCTCTGTTTGGGGCTTGAGTTGGGGTGACTTAGCTCGTATAGCTCTGGGTCCTCCTCCTCTGTTTGGGGCTGAGTTGGGGACTTAGCGTAGAGTAGGGTCCCTCCTACTCTGTTTGGGGTGGTTGGGGTGACTAGTTGATAGTCGGGGTCCCTCTACTGTTTGGGGTGAGTGGGGGGACTTAGGTATGTAGCTTCGGGTCCCCTCCTCCCTCTGTGGGGCTGAGTTGGGGTGACTTAGCTCTGTATAGCTCTGGTCCCCTCCTACCTCTGTTTGGGGCTGATTGGGGTGCTAGCTTGTATAGTTCTGGTCCCTCCTCCTCGTTGGGGGGTGAGTGGGGTGACTTAACTCTGTATAGCTCTGGTCCCTCCTACTCTGCTTTGGGTGTGGTGGGGCTGATTGGGGTGACTTAGCTCTGTATAGTCTGGGTACCCTCCTACCTCTGTTTGGGGCTGAGTTGGGGTGACTAGCTCTGTATAGTCTCTGGTCCCCTCCTACCGCTGTTTTGGGGCTGATTGGGGGTGACTTAGCTCTGTATAGCTCTGGGTCCCCTCCACTCTGTTTGGGGCTGAGTTGGGGTGACTAGCTACTGTATAGCTCTGGGTCCCCTGCTCCCTACCCTGATTTGGGGCTCATGGAGTTGGTACTTGGTGAATTAGTGTTGCTATAAGCTACTGGGGTTTCCGCCTCCGTCCCTATGTTTGGGGGCTGGAGGTGTTGTAGGTGTGATCTTAAGCTATGTATAGCTCTGGGTCCCCTCCTCCCTCTGTTTGGGGCTGAGTTGGGGTGACTTAGCTATGTATAGCTCTGGGTCCCCTCCTACCTCTGTTTGGGGCTGAGTTGGGGTGACTTAGCTCTGTATAGTTCTGGGTCCCCTCCTACCTCTGTTTGGGGCTGAGTTGGGGTGACTTAGCTCTGTATAGCTCTGGGTCCCCTCCTACCTCTGTTTGGTGCTGAGTTGGGGTGACTTAGCTCTGTATAGCTCTGGGTCCCCTCCTACCTCTGTTTGGGGCTGAGTTGGGGTGACTTAGCTCTGTATAGCTCTGGGTCCCCTCCTACCTCTGTTTGGGGCCGGGTGTCTCCACTATCCCTTGGTCTCTGGTTGTGGGATCTCTTCCAGACTCTCTTGTAGCCAGTTGTTCAGCTGGACAGAAGATTCCGGCTCGTTGTTGTCATGATCTATTCTTGGTTGAGGATTTCAGTTTGTTTCCACTTGTCACATGCGCCACACGAGCGGCCGGGCTCTCGCCCCGACATGGGTGAGTTTTTGTGAGACGTTTGTAGTTGTTCTGCACTGGAGACACTGAGCTCAGATATTTTGTGCTCTTTTCATTGTGTTGTGCAATTTTGGGAGAAATGAACTCTTGTAACTTCTGACATTTAGAGGACGATAGTGGATAGGAGGTTTTTAAAAAATGTGAGTCTTCACAAGAAGGATAAGAAATCAAACCTCAGCAATTGAATTTTATAGAACTCTTGTGGATTGTTTTTGTATCCTGGTCTGTCAACTTTTTATTGAAGCATGTTTGATAGTGTTAAAGGTAAAAAAAAATCAGAACTGGAGAAGAAACATGGACTCTATGTACAATCCTTTCAGCTCCTCCTGCTCTATAACATGCTGCCTGCAGATAGGACACTATGTACAATCCTTTCAGCTCCTCCTGCTGTATAACATGCTGGCTGCAGATAGGACACTATGTACAATCCTTTTAGCTCCTCCTGCTCTATAACATGCTGCCTGCAGATAGGACACTAGGTGCAATCTGCTCATCTCCGCCTGCTCTATAACATGCTGCCTGCAGATAGGACACTATGTACAATCTGCTCACTTCCTCCTGCTCTATAACATGCTGGCTGCAGATAGGACACTATGTACAATAATTTCAGCTCCTCCTGCTCTATAACATGCTGCCTACAGATAGGACACTATGTACAATCAGCTCAGCTCCTCCTGCTCTATAACATGCTGCCTGCAGATAGGATACTATGAATAATCTGCTCAGCTCCCCCTTCTCTATAACATGTTGTCTGTATATAGGACACTATATACAATCTGCTCAGCTCCTCCTGCTCTATAACATGCTGCCTGCAGATAGGACACTATGTACAATCTGCTCTGCTCCTCCTGCTCTATAACATGCTGCCACACTGCACATAGTACACACTGCACATAGCACACACTGCACATAGTACACACCGCACATAGTACACACCGCACATAGTACATCCCCTGCACATAGTACACCTCCTGCACATAGTACACACCCTGCACATAGTACACACTGCACATAGTACACACCGTACATAGTACATCCCCTGCACATAGTACACTCCCTGCACATAGTACACACTACACATAGTACACACCGCACATAGTACATCCCCTGCACATAGTACACTCTCTGCACATAGTTCACACCGCACATAGTACATCCCCTGCACATAGTACACACCGCACATAGTACATCCCCTGCACATAGTACACCCCCTGCACATAGTACACCCCCTGCACATAGTACACACTACACATAGCACACACCGCACATAGTACATCCCCTGCATATAGTACATCCCCTGCACATAGTACATTCCCTGCACATAGTACACCTCCTGCACATAGTACACCCCCCTGCACATAGTACACCCCCCTGCACATAGTACAAAGACACTGCACATAGTACACACTGCACATAGTTCACACCGCACATAGTACATCCTCTGCACATAGTACACACCCTGCACATAGTACACTCCTACACATAGTACACCCCCTGCACACAGTACACCCCCTGCACACAGTACACCCCCTGCACATAGTACACTCCCCCTGCACATAGTACACTCCCCCTGCACATAGTACACACCCTGCACATAGTTTAAAGACACTGCACATAGTACACACCCTGCACATAGTACACACCCTGCACATAGTACACCCCTGCACACTACACATGACACTGCACATAGTACACCCCTTGCACATAGCACACACCCCGCACATAGTACACCCCCTGCACATAGCACACCCCCTGCACATAGTACACACCGCACATAGTACACACCCTGCACATAGTACACCCTGCACATAGTACACTCCCTGCACATAGTACACCCTGTACATAGTACACCCCCTGCACATAGTACACCCCCTGCACATAGTACACCCCCTGCACATAGTACACAGGACACTGCACATAGTACACCCCCCTGCACATAGTACACCCCCTGCACAAAGTACACCCCCTGCACATAGTACACCCCCTGCACATAGTACACCCCCTGCACATAGTACACCCCCTGCTCATAGTACACCCCCTGCTCATAGTACACCCCCTGCATATAGTACACACTGCACATAGCACACACTGCACATAGTACACACCGCACATAGTACATTCCCTGCACATAGTACACACCCTGCACATAGTACAAAGACACTGCACATAGTACACACTGCACATAGTACACACTGCACATAGCACACACTGCACATAGTAGTACCATGGGGCAAGTCTATAGTAGTGTATTATTCCTGTACAAGGGGGAGTATTATAGTAGTTATATCCTGACACAGGGGGCAGTAGTTATAGTGTTATATTCTTGGTACATAGGGGGGCAGCATTATCGTAGTATATCTTGTAACATAGGGGCAGTATTATAAGTAGTTATATTCTCTGTACATGGAGCGGGCAGTATTATAGTAGTTATAGTCCTGTACATAGGGGGCAGATTAGGTAGGTATTTTCCTGTACATAGGGGGCAGTATTATAGAGTTATATACCATGTACATAGGGGCAGTATTTAGTAGAGATATTCCTGTACTAGGAGGCCAGTATTAGTATTAGTAGTTATATTATTGTTAATAGGGGGCAGTATAAGTTAGTTATATGTCCTGTAACAAGGGGGCAGTATTATAGTAGTTATTTCTGTACAAGGAGGCAGCTTATAGTAGTATATTCTTGTAACATAGGGTGCAGATTATAGTAGTGATATCCGTACATAGGAGGCAGTATTATAGTAGTTATTCGAGTAAATAGGGGCAGTATTATAGTAGTTATATTCCTTGTGACATAGGGGGCAGTATTATAGTAGTTATATTCTGTTGACATAGGGGGCAGTATAGTAGTTATATTCATGTACAAGGAGGCGTAGTATATAGTAGTTATATTCCTGTACAAGGGGGCAGTATATTATAGTAGTTATATTCCTGTACACAGGGGCAGTATTATATAGTTATTATTCTTGCATAGGGGATGGGCAGCATTATAGTAGTTATATTCTTGTACATAGGGGCAGATATAGTAGTTATTTCTGACATAGGTGGAGTATATAGTAGTATATTTCTGTACAATGGGGCAGTAGTTTATAGTAGTTATTTTTCTGACATAGGGGGCAGTATTATAGTAGTTATATTCTGTACATAGGATGGGCAGTATTAGTAGTATATTCTTTGTACATAGGGGGCAGAGTTTAGTAGTTATATTCTGTACATAGGGGGCAGTATATAAGTAGTTATATTCTTGTACATAGGGGCAGTATTATAGTAGTTATATTCTTGTACATAGAGGGGCAGTATTATAGTATTTATATTCTTGTAAATAGGGGCGTATTATAGTAGTTATATTCTGTACATAGGGGGCAGTAGTATTATAGTAGCCTATTCCTGTACATGGGGGCAGATTATAGTGTTATATTTTATAATAGGGGGCAGTATATCGTAGTTATATTCCGTATAATTAGGGAGGCAGTATATAGTAGTTATATTCTTGTACATAGGGGCGTATTATAGTAGTTATATCTGTAAATAGGGGGCAGTATTATGTAGTTATATCTTGACATAGGGGGCAGTATTTATAGTAGTTATATTCCTGTACATAGGGAGCAGTATTATAGTGTTATATTCCTGTACATAGGAGGCAGTATTATAGTAGTTATTTCTGTACATAGGGGGCAGAATTATAGTAGTTATATCCTGTAATAGGGGGCAGTATTATAGTAGTTATATTGCTGTACATAGGGGGCAGTATTATAGTAGGTATATTCTGTACATAGGGGGCAGTATATAGTAGGTTATCATTCCTGTACATAGGTGGCAGTATATAGTAGTTATATTCCATGGTACATATAGGAGGGCAGTATTATAGTAGTTATACTTCTTGTACATAGGGGCAGCAGTACTGTATGGGTATAGTTATATCTGTACATAGGGGCAGTATTATAGTAGTTACATTCCTGACATAGGGCAGTATTATATAGATATAGGGGGTGTATTATAGTTTATTCTGTACATAGGGGGCAGTATTATAGTAGTTATATTCCTGTACATGGGGGCAGTATTATAGAGTATATTATTGTACATAGGGGGCAGTATGTAGTATATCTGGTAATAGGGGGCAGTATTATAGAGTTATATTTTGACATAGGGGGCAGTATTATAGTAGTTATATTCTTGTACTAGGGGCAGTAGTTAGTAGTTATATTCTGCATAGGGGCAGTATTATAGGAGTTATTATTCGTACATAGGGGGCAGTATTATAGTAGTTATATTACTTGTACATAGAGGCAGTATTATAGGTAAGTTTATTCTTGTACATAGGGGGCAGTATGATAGTAGTTAGTATATTCTGTACATAGGGGGCAGTATTAGTAGTTATATTCTTGTTACATAGGGGGCAGTATTAGTAGTTATATCTGTACATAGGGGGCCAGTATTATAGTGTTAATTCCTGTAATAGGGGCAGTATTATAGTAGTTATATTCCTGTACATAGAGGGCAGTATTTAAGTAGTATCTTGTTACATAGGGGCAGTATTATTAGTTATATTCTGTACATAGGGGCAATTAGTAGTTATATTTTGTACATAGGGGGCAGTATTCTAGTAGTTTATTTCTGTACATAGGGGCAGTATTATAGTAGTATATTCCTGTACATAGGGGGCAGTATATAGTAGTATGATTCTTCGGTACTAGGGGCAGTATTATAGTAGTTATATTCTTGTACATAGGGGCAGTATTTAGCGAGTTAATTCCTGTACATAGGGGCAGTATATGATAGTAGTTTATTCCTTTTTACAAGGGGGCAGGATTATAGTAGTTATATTCATTGTACATAGGGGGCGTATTATAGTAATATTCTGTACTAGGGGGCAGTAGTATAAGTTTATATTTCTTGTAAAGAAATCTGATGATATGTTTGTTCTGTATGGAATAGGTGGAGACAATCCAATTAGATACAGGCACTCTGGAGATGTTTCATCTTTATCTTGGTGGAGACAATAAACGGTCAAGTCAATGAATGGAAAAATCAGTTAAAAGTTAAACCATACCAACTAATTGCTTGAATTAATTACAGTGTTGTCTCAATTTTCAGCTCTCCTTCATTGAATTTAAATCAAACAAATAGAGAATATTGGAGATGGATATGAGACGTGTGTATTGAGCGTAGTCACACATTATGTTGCATCTCACATAAAAAAAATATTCTCCAATAAAACTGAACCTAAAATAGGAAAATATATCTTTATCAGGTGGGTTCTGGTTCCCCTCACATGCTGGTAGAGAGAAAATCCCCGACCTGGATCCAAAACAGAGCTGTGAGCCGAGCAATCTCCTGCTTGTTCAGTGACTCGCCAAGATATTTATGTTTTGCAAAAAATCGGAAGGAGAAAAAATTAACTGCCCCCCCCTCCCCCTTCCTTGTTGACCTTCTAGTGTTGTACCTGACCTGTAAAAAAATCTCTATGTAAGTTTGTAGAATGTATAAATCATAGGCAGATATTAGATAATTGACAGCTAGTCCGGGTGTGATTGCACCGCAGCCCTTGAGACGCATCGTGACTCACATGTTTTCATGCATTATGTAATAGACAGGTGTCTGTTGTCACATTCCTGCTCCCATGTCTTCTGCGACTGATCACTGGACATGTGCTCCTCTGTGATGGCCGCTCTGGGCTTGACGTAGACCTCAGGAAGATCTGTGCCATTATCAGCTCAGGTGGGTGAATCCGTTTGTCCCCACGCACACAGATTCATGGTCTTGTCTTCATCTGGTCAGTTGTCTTATGACTTGATCTAATGACATGTGCTGGTCCTGTAGTCAAGTAGTTGACATTCTTAGTTATTGTCAGGCTGGATTGCTTTAGGATGCGTCTTCAATTTTAGGTCTCTGGTTTGGGGTCTCCAGCTCAACCATTGAGTACATGGATAGTCTTCTCTTCCCAGGAATTATTTATCATCTTAGTTGTTGGTTAAGAGTCTCCACTCGTCAACCAAAGAGTGTCCTAGGTCCAATTCTGTATCACCAGAGGATCTGCCTATTGACCTAGGTACTTGTCCTAACCTGTCCTACCGGCCTTTGGATCTCCCTTCTATCACCTTATCTTCATTATTTCACAGTGGGGGTTTTACTAAGGGCCGTCCGCGGTTTTCCCGACGTGTTACCCGAATATTTCGATTTGCGACGATTCCCCTGAATTGCCCGGGATTTTGGCGCACCCGATTGGATTGTGGAGCCGGCACCGCATGCACGCGATGGAAATCGGGGGGCGTGGCTGAACGAAAAACCGGGTTCGGAAAAACACCGCATTTTTTAAAAAAAATGTGTCGCAGAGCTTGCACTTACCTTCACTTACCATTGGGGAGATTGTACTTACCCGGTCCATTCGCGATCCAGCGGCGCGTTCTCTGCGGTGGATTCGGGTCGGCGGGATTCATTAAGGCAGTTCCCCGTGTTCCACCAGGTGGCGCTGATGCGCTGAAGCAGCTCGGAACGCACTCAAGCACACCGGCTATACCTAGTGAAGGTAAGTGCAAGCTCCGCGACACATTTTTCTTTTTTAATGCCGGCGTTTTTTCCAAATCCGTCGGTTTTCCGTTCAGCCACGCCCCCCCCCCCCGATTTCCGGTTGCGTGCACGGCAGCGCCGATGCGCCACAATTCCGATCACGTGCGCCAAAAACCCGGGGCAAATCACGGAAAATTGGCGCAAATCGGAATATTCGGGTAACCCGCCCGTAAAAATGCGATTTGGCCCTAATAGTAAATGACCCCCAATGTGTCTTCAAGGTCATCGATACGTTAGGGGCAATACTTGAGGCCTTCCTTCTTACTAAGCTGATTAAAAGTGTTGACAGAAATGTCTCTCCAGAAGAAATACATTTGTGATGTAGCAAAAAAGTAAACAAATGTCCTACAGACAAAACCAGGATCATAATGACCATTTAGAATTTTCCAATGGGTGGCCCTTCTATCTTCTATCTTACCCTTCCTGTTGATCAGTTGGTCTACATTCTCGCCTTTTTCCATCGAGTTCAACTAAGATCATCTTTTCTTTTTGGTGGAATCTCATGAAGTTCTGGGAGCCATCCCAAATCTTAAAAGCCGACTCCATCTAAGTTGAATTGTGTGGTGAGTTTGTGTGCCCCTTCCACACTGTTTAGGTGGAGGTCTACTTGGGTACTCTGACCTTGAATTGATCCTTGTATTTGGATGCATGTAGTCCCGATCCGTGTGCCAGGAAACCGGAAGCACTAGGTGTGACTGGAATGGTTGCCAAATGTAGATGTAGGTGTATTGGAGAAGATGCTCAGGTCCACACATATAAAGATAAATTAGAATTTATTCATTTAGAAGATTGGGCATTTTGCAGGTGGACCACCTCCTTCATTAGATCTGGGGTTTAGATATGCTATACAGCTAGTACCTGAACCCCCAGATCTGATAAAGGTGGCCGTTCACCTTCAATTATACATGTATGGACCTCAGCATCATCTCCAATACATCATCTCCTTGGTTACCACTCCAGTCACACCAATCGGTTGTCGACCCAGCTCTGAGACAAGACACCATTTCACAATAATTGTCTTACATGTGTCTATGAGCAGTAACCGGTGGTCGTATGGGATTGGGCAGTTACGAGGTGGTTTACTGTGTACGTTGTGATATTGCATTCAATTGTATCATGCCAAATTGCATTTGATCATAGAATTTGCTCTAAGGGTGGACAGATTGGTGGCCCGTATATATCACATCTTGACCATTGACTTTGTGATCGTCTTCCGGTACGTAGTTGATCTTGTGGTTGTTGGGTTTGTCTTGTGGCCTGTGACTTAGCTAAGATAGCTCTGGGTCCCCTCTACCTGTTTTGGTTTGGGGCCGGTTGTCTCCATATCCTTTGGTCCTTGGTTGTGGGATCTCTCGCAGGTCAGTAGTTGATCTTTGGTCGTTGTGTATTGTCTTCTGGCCTGTGGCTTAGCTAATGTATAGCTCTGGGTCCCCTCCTACCTCTGTTTGGGGCTGATTTGGGTGGACTTAGCTCTGTATAGCTCCTGGGTCCCTCCTACCTCTGTTGGGGCTGAGTGGTGGTGACTGAGCTATGTATAGTCTGGGTCCCCTCCTACCTCGGTTTGGGGCTGAGTTGGGGTGACTTAGCTATGTATAGATCTGGTCCCCTCCTCCCTCTGTTTGGGGCTGAGTTGGGGTGACTTAGCATGTATGCTCTGGGTCCCCTCCTACCTCTGTTTGGGGGCTGAGTTGGGGTGACTTAGCTCTGTATAGTTATGGGTCCCTCCTCCCTGTTTGGGGCGGCTGAGTGGGGTGACTTAGCTAAGTATAGCTCTGGGTCCCCTCTCCCTCTTTGGGGCTGAGTTGAGGGTGACTTAGCTATGTATAGCTCTGGGTCCCCTCCTACCTCGGTTTGGGGCTGAGTTGGGGTGACTGAGCTCTGTATAGTTGGGTCCCCTCCTACTCTGTTTGGGGCTGAGTTGGGGTGGACCTTAGCTCTGTATAGCTCTGGGTCCCCTCCTCCCTGTTTGGGGCTGAGTGGGGTGGACTTAGCTCTGTATAGCTCTGGGTCCCCTCTACCTCTGTTTGGGGCTGAGTTGGGGTGACTTAGCTCTGTATAGCTCTGGGTCCCCTCCTACAGTCTTGGTGGTGTGAGTTGGGGTGGACTGAGCTATTGTTCTAGCTCTGGGTCCCCTCTACCTCTGTTTGGGGCGTGAGTTGGGGTGACTTAGCGCGTGATAGCTCTGGGTCCTCCTACCTCTGTTTGGGGCTGAGTTGGGGTGACTTAGCTTGTAAGCTCTGGGTCCCTCCTCCCTATGTTGGGGCTGAGTTGGGGGACTTACGTGTATAGCTCTGGGTCCCCTCCGACTCTGTTTGGGGCTGAGTGGGGGGGACTTAGCTATGTATAGTTTCGGGTCCCCTCTACCTCTGTTTGGGGCTGAGTTGGGGTGACTAGCTATGTATAGCTCTGGGTCCCTCTCCCTCTGTTTGGGGCTGAGTTGGGGTGACTTAGCTATGTTAGCTCTGGGTCCCCTCCTACCTCGTTTGGGGATGAGTTTGGGGTGACTTAGCTCGGTATAGTTCTGGGTCCCTCCTCCCTTGTTGGGGCTGAGTTGGGTTGACTTAGCTCTGTATAGCTCATGGGTCCCCTCCTACTTGTTTGGGGCGAGTTGGGGCTGATTTGGGGTGACTAGCTCTGGTATAGACTCTGGGTCCCCTCCTACCTCTGTTTGGGGCTGAGTTGGGTGACTTAGCTATGTATAGTCTGGGTCCCCTCCTACCTCTGTTTGGGGCTGATTGGGGTGACTTAGCTCTGTATAGTTCTGGGTCCCCTCTACCCTGTTTGGGCTGAGTTGGGGTGACTGAGATTGTATAGTTCTGGATCCCCTCCTACCTCTGTTGGTGTCTGAGTTGGGGTGAATTAGCTCTGATAGAGCTCTGGGTCCCCTCCTACCTTGTTTGGGGCTGAGTTGGGGGACTTAGCTCTGTATAGCTTGGGTCCCCTCCTACCTCTGTTTGGGGGGATGGGGGTGATTAGCTCTGTATAGCTCTGGGTCCCCCCTACCTGTGTTGGGGCGAGGTGGGGTGACTTAGCTATGTATAGTTCTGGGTCCCCTCCTACCTTCTGTTTGGGGCTGAGTTGGGGTGACTAGCTAGTATAGCTCTGGGTCCCTTCCTCCTCTGTTTGGGGCTGAGTTGGGGTGACTTAGGCTAGTATAGCTCTGGGTCCCCTCACCTCCTCGTTTGGGGCTGAGTTGGGTGACTTTGTCTGTATAGTTCTGGGCTCCCTCCTCCTCTGTTTGGGGCTGAGTTGGGGTGACTTAGCTCTGTATAGCTCTGGGTCCCCTCCTACCTCGGTTGGGCTGAGTTGGGCTGATTTGGGGTGACTTAGCTCTGTATAGCTATGGGTCCCCCCTTACCTCTGTTTGGGCTGAGTTGGGGGGTGACTTATTATCTGTATAGTTATGGGTCCCCTCCTACCTTGTTTGGGGGATTATTTGGGGTGACTTAGCTCTGTATAGTTTGGGTCCCCTCCTACCTCTGTTGGGGCTGAGTTTGGGGTGACTGAGCTATGTATAGCTCTGGGTCCCATCCTACCTCTGTTTGGGGCCTGAAGTTGGGGTGACTTAGCTTTGTATAGCTCTGGGTTCCTCCTACCTCTGTTTGGGGCTGAGTTGGGGTGAATAGTCTTGTATAGCTCTGGGTCCCCTCCTACCATCTGTTTGGTGCTGAGTTGGGGTGACTTAGCTCTGTATAGCTCTGGGTCCCTCCTACCTCTGTTTGGGGCTGAGTTGTGTTGGGTGATTTTGTTTGTTAGCTCTGTATGCTCTGGTCCCTCCTACCTCTGTTGGGGTGATTGGGGGCTTAGCTGGTATAGCTCTGGGTCCCCTCCTACCTTGTTTGGGGCTGAGTTGGGGAGACTAGCTCTGTATAGCTCTGGGTCCCCTCCTCCTCTGTTTGGGGCTGAGTTGGGGTGACTTACTCTGTATAGCTCTGGGTCCCCTACTCCCTCTGTTTGGGCTGAGTGGGGGTTGGAATGCCTGTATAGCTTGGGTCCCCTCCTACCTCTGTTTGGGGCGAGTTGGGGTGACTAGCTATGTTAGGTCTGGGTTCCTCCCTCTGTTTGGGCTGAGTTGGGGTGACTTAGTATGTATAGCTCTGGGTCCTCCTCCTACTGTTTGGGGCTGAGTTGGGGTGACTTTAGCTAGTGATAGCTTGGGTCCCCTCCTACCTCTGTTTGGGGCTGAGTTGGGTGACTTAGCTTGATAGTTCTGGGTCCCTCCTCCCTCTGTTTGGGGATTGCGTTGGGGTGACTTAGTCCTGTATAGCTCTGGGTCCCCTCTACTCTTGTTTGGGCTGAGTGGGGCTGATTTGGGGTGACTTAGCTCTGTATAGTCTGGGTCCCCTCCTACCTTCTGTTTGGGGGCTGATGAGTTGGGGTGACTTAGCATAGCTTATAGTTCTGGTCCCTCCTACCTCGTTTGGGGCTGATTTGGGGTGACTTAGCTCTGTATAGTTGGGTCCCTCCACTTGTTGGGGTGATTGGGGGACTGAGCTATGTATAGTTCTGGATCCCATCCTACCTCTGTTTGGTGCTGAGTTGGGGTAAATTAGCTCTGATGATCTGGGTCCCCTCCACCTCTGTTTGGGGGCTGAGTTGGGGGTGACTTAGCTCTGTATAGCTCTGGGTCCCTCCTACCTCTGTTTGGGGGCTGAGTTGGGGGGATTAGCTATGATATGTTTCTGGGTCCCTCCTACTCTGTTTGGGGCTGAGTTGGGGTGACTTAGCATGTATAGCTCTGGGTCCCCTCCTCCTCTGTTTGGGGCTGAGTGGGGTGACTTAGCTATGTATAGCTCTGGGTCCCCTCCGTCACCTCTGTTTGGGGCTGAGTATGGGTGACTGTAGCTCTGTAGATCTGGGTCCCCTCCTCCCTCTGTTTGGGGATTGAGTTTGGGGTGACTTAGCCGTATAGCTTGGGTTCCCTCCTACCTCTGTTTGGGGCTGAGTTGATGGCTGATTTGGGGTGACTTAGCTCTGTATAGCTCTGGGTCCCCTCCTACCTCTGTTTGGGGCGTAGTTGGGGTGACTTGCTCTGTATAGTTCTGGGTCCCCTCCTACCTCTGTTTGGGGTGATTTGGGGTGACTTAGCTCTGTTAGTTCTGGGTCCCTCCACTCTTTGGGGCTGAGTTGGGGGTGACGTGAACTGTATAGCTCTGGGTCCCCTCCTACCTCTGTTTGGGGCTGAGTGGGGTGACTTAGCTTTGTATAGCTCTGGGTTCCCTCCTACCTATGTTTGGGGGCTGAGTTGGGGTGACTTAGCTCTGTATAGCTGGGTCCCCTCCTACCTCTGTTTGGTGCTGAGTTGGGGTGAGCTAGTCTGTATAGTCTGGGTCCCCTCCACCCTCTGTTGGGGCTGAGTTGGGGTGGACTTATGCTGTATAGCTTGGGTCCCTCCTACCTCGTTTGATGGGCTGAGTGGGGTGAACTAGCTCTGTATAGCTCTGGGTCCCCTCCTACCTGTTTGGTGCTGAGTTGGGGTGACTTAGCTCTGTATAGCTCTGGGTCCCTCCTACCTCTATTTGGGGCTGAGTTGGGGACTTAGCTCTGTATAGCTTGGGTCCCCTCCTACCTCTGTTTGGGGCCGGTTGTCTCCCTATCCCTTGGTCTTGGTTGTGGGATCTCTTCCAGACTCTCTGTAGCCAGTTGTTCAGCTGGACAGAAGATTCCGGCTCGTTGTGTATGATCTATTCTTGGTTGAGGATTTCAGTTTGTTTCCACTTGTCACATGCGCCACACGAGCGGCGGGCTCTCGCCCGACATGGGTGAGTTTTTGTGAGACGTTTGTAGTTGTTTGCACTGGAGACACTGAGCTCAGATATTTTGTGCTCTTTTCATTGTGTTGTGCAATTTTGGGAGAAATGAACTCTTGTAAATTCACATTAGAGGACGATAGTGGATAGGAGGTTTTTAAAAATGTGAGTCTTCACAAGAAGGATAAGAAATAAACACAGCAATGAATTTTATAGAACTCTGTGGATTGTTTTGTATCTGGTCTGTCAACTTTTATTATGAAGCATGTTTGATAGTGTAAAGGTAAAAAAAAACAGAACTGGAGAAGAAACATGGACTCGATGTACAATCCTTTCAGCTCCTCCTGCTCTATAACTGCTGCCTGCAGTAGGAAACTATGTACAATCCTTCAGCTCCTCCTGCGTTATAACATGCTGGCTGAGATAGGACACTATGTACAATCCTTAGCTCTCCTGCTCTATAACATGCTGCCTGCAGATAGGGACACTAGGTGCAATCTGCTCATCTCCGCTGCTCTATAACATGCTGCCTTGCAATAGGACCACTGTTACAATCTGCTCATTCCTCCTGCCTCTATAACATGCTGGCTGCAGATAGGACACTATGTACAATAATTTCAGCTCCTCCTGCTCTATAACATGCTGCCTACAGATAGGGAACCTATGTACAATCAGCTCAGCTCCTCCTGCTCTATAACATGGCCTGCAGATAGGATACTATGAATAATCTGCTCAGCTCCCCTTCTCTATAACATGTTGTCTGTATATAGGACACTATATACAATCTGTCACGCTCCTCCTGCTCTATAAACATCTGCTGCAGATAGGACACTTGTACAATCCTGCTCTGCTCCTCTGCTCTATAACATGTGCCGGCAGAATAGGACACTATGTACAATGCTCAGCTCCTCCTGCTCATAACTGTGTGCCTGCAGATAAGGACACTATGTATAATTGCTCAGCCCTCCGGCTCTATAACATGTTGTCTGTATATAGGACACTATGTACAATCTGCTCTGATCTCTCCTGCTCTATAACATGCTGCCTGCAGATAGGACACTATGTACAATATGCTCGATCCTCCTCTATAACATGCTGCCTTCAGATAGGACATATGTATAATGGCTCAGCTCTCCTGCTCTAAACATGTTGTCTGTATATAGGACACTATGTACATCTGCTCAGCTCCTCCTGCTCTAACATGTGTCGTTATAGGATACTATCAGACAGAAAAGTTTTGGCCTTTGTTATATCTGCTCAGCATCTGCTCCCTAAACTGGCTGGTTCCTGATCTGTGTATTGACTGCTGGAGACAAACTGCCAACTAGATACTGTAGCTTGGCTGTGTATATAGATACGGGTGAGAGTGGCAGATTGGCCACATTTACTAGGACGTGTATGTGTGTTACTATGTGCAGTTACCTGTTTTAGTATGCAGGGGCGCCAGATTAGGATTTCTGGCGCGGCGTGTGCATGAATCATTGCATTGTCAAGAAGGGCCACCACTTTTTTTGGTGCACCTTTAACATGGGACGTGGGGCAGGCACTTTCTGTAGGACTTGCATGATAATATGTCACATGTCGGATGAGCACCGGAATGCCTCATCCAGTCGCAATGGGGATAGGGCAAATGTGGTCAAAAAACTTTATATATACATGTGGCAAATAGTTTGCACTAAAAGAGCGTGCAAAGTCCGACGAAAACTGGAGTTCACCACCTGAGTTCACCGAAGCCGGGCTGAGTGAAGGTAAGTGCAACGCTCCGCAACAGATTTTTTTTTTAAAATGCAGGTTTTTTCCGAACCGTCTGGTTTTCGGTCGGCCACGCCCCCCCGATTTCCGTCGCGTGCTGCCGGCGCCCATGCGCCACAATCGATCGTCTTGCGCCAAAATCCCGGGCAATTCAGGGGAAATCGGCGCAATCGGAAATATTGGGTAACACGTCGGAAAAACGCGAATTTGTTTTGGTGTTCAGTGGACCGACAGAAATGGGGCACATGCCCCATGTTAAAAGGTTGCACAAAAAACAATGGTTCCCTCTGTCCGAGCAGTCCGGGGTGCAGATTCATGAAGAACGTGCAACAACATCCTGACTCTGGCGCCCCCTGCACACTACACAGGACCTGCACATGTACACATCTGCACATGCACACACTGACACATGTACACACCGCACCTGAAAACACCCTGCACACAGTACACACACTGCACAT
Organism: Engystomops pustulosus; assembly: GCA_019512145.1. NCBI lineage: Eukaryota > Metazoa > Chordata > Amphibia > Anura > Leptodactylidae > Engystomops > Engystomops pustulosus. The sequence goes on along the minus strand of CM033641.1, from coordinate 318,016,937 downwards.
AGTACACACCCTGCACATAGTACACCACTGCACACTACACAGGACACTGCACATATTACACACACTGCACATAGTACACACACTGCACATAGTACAGACCCTGCACACAGTACACACACTGCACATAGTACACACCCTGCACATAGTACACACCCTGCACATAGTACACCCCTGAACACAACACACATGACACTGCACATAGTACACCCCTGTCACATAGCACACACACCCGCCACATAGTACACCCCCTGCACATAGCATACACCCCCTGCTCACATAGTACACACCGCACATAGTACACACCTGCACATAGTACCCCTGACCATAGTACACTCCCTGCACATAGTCACCCTGTAACATAGTACACCCCTGCACATAGTACACACCCTGCCAAGGACACCCCCTCACATATGTACACAGACCCCTGCACATAGTACAACCCCCTGCCACAAGTACACCCATGCACAGTACACCCCTGACCATAGTAACCCACACCTGCACATAGTACACCCCCTGCAATAGTACACCCCCTGCTAGTACACACTGCACATAGTACACCCCTGCATATAGTACCACATGCACATGCACACTGCACATAGTAACACCGCACATAGTACATTCCCTGCACATAGTACACACCCTGCACATAGTACAAAGACACTGCACATAGTACACACTGCACATAGTACACACTGCACATAGCACACACTGCACATAGTACACACCGCACATAGTACACACCGCACATAGTACATCCCCTGCACATAGTACATCCCCTGCACATAGGAATCCCCTGCACATAGAGTACACCTCCGGCACATAGTACACACTGCACATAGTACACACCGCACATAGTAATCCCTGCACATAGTACACTCCATGACAGTCCCTCACATATACACACGCACATAGTACATCCCCTGCACATAGTACACTACCGTCTGCACATAGTCACACCGACACATCAGTACCAGATCCCATGCACATAGTACACACCGCACATAGTACATCCCCTGCACATAGTACACCCCTGATGTACACCCCCTGCACATAGTACACACTACCACATAGCACACACCAATAGTACATCCCCTGCCATTATAGTACACCATGCACATGACATCCCTGCACATAGTACACACATGCACATAGTACACCCCATGCACATAGTACACCCCTGCAAATAGTACAAAGACACTGACAAGTACACATGCACAAGTTACACCGCCATAGTACATCCTCTGCACATAGTACACACCCTGCACATAGTACACTCCTACACATAGTACACCCCCTGCACACAGTACACCCCTATACATAGTACACCCCCTGCACATAGTACACTCCCCCTGCACATGTACACTCCCCCTCACATAGTACACACCCCTGCACATAGTTTAAAGGACCCGCACATAGTAACACACCCTGCACACTGGTACACACCCAGCACATAGTACACCTGCACATAGTACACTCCCTGCACATAGTAACACCCTTTAAATAGTACACCCCCTGCACCTAGACACCTGCACATAGTACACCCCCTGCACATAGTACAACCCTGCACTAGTACACGGACACACTAGACACCCGCACTTAGCACATAGTACACCCCCTGCACAAAGTACACCCTCTGCCAAATAGTACACCCCCTGCTCATAGTACACACGTGCACATAGTTACACCCCCTGCATATAGTACAACATGCACATAGCACACACTGCACATAGTACACACCGCACATAGTACATTCCCTGCACATAGTACATTCCCTGCACATAGTACACCCCCTGCACATAGTACAAAGACACTGCACATAGTACACACTGCACATAGCACACACTGCACATAGTACACACCGCACATAGTACACACCGCACATAGTACATCCCTGCACATAGTACACCTCCTGACATAGCTGTACAACGAATGAAAATAGTGAAAATTTGCAATAGTACAAGACACGAACATGTAATCCCCTGCACATAGTACACTCCCTATGCACATAGTACACACTAAACAACGGCCACCGCCATAGTACATTCCCTGCACATAAGTACACTCCCTGCACATAGTTCACACCGCACATAGTTACATCCCATGCACATAGACACACCGCACATAGTACATCCCCCTGCAAACATAGTACACCCCTGCAATAGTACAAAACACCTGCACATAGTACTACACACTGCACATAAGGGTCACACCGCACACAGTCATCCCCCCGGAAGCTCAGAGGAAAGGAAACTCCCTCCTATTATATACCTCTCCTGTCTGCTTATTTCTTTTTCCTCATTTAAGCTTACCCACACCCAATCTTTTCATTATTCGCTCCACCATCCTACTATTTCCTTCTTCCCCATGATGCACATAGTACATTCCCTGCACATAGTACACCCCCTGCACATAGTACACCCCCCTGCACATAGTACACACCCTGCACATAGTACAAAGACACTGCACATAGTACACACTGCACATAGTTCACACCGCACATAGTACATCCCCTGCACATAGTACACACCCTGCACATAGTACACCCCTACACATAGTACACCCCCTGCACACAGTACACCCCCTGCACACAGTACACCCCCTGCACATAGTACACTCCCCCTGCACATAGTACACTCCCCCTGCACATAGTACACACCCTGCACATAGTACACACCCTGCACATAGTTTAAAGACACTGCACATAGTACACACCCTGCACATAGTACACACCCTGCATATAGTACACACCCTGCACATAGTACACACCGCACTGTTTTTAATAAATCTGGGCCTATAAGTTTGATTAGGTAAAAATAATGCAGAGCTACAACTCATGTTCTAGAGCCTCTGCGTGTTATGCAAATGACTAAATATTAAAAGGAACAATAAGAAATCAACAAGAAATTCATGTATTTCTTTTCTTCTTCCAGGTGTCTTCACGTGTAACATGTAGAAGGTTTCTCCAAACTGCAGTCGGTGAGCGTACCCAATGTCCTAAGAGGAGACCATTATGGATAGCCCACCCAAGCTAGCCGGAGAAACCCTAATAGTGCATCATATCCCACTGGTGCACTGCCAAGTCCCGGATAGGCAATGCTGTCCAACCTCCAACAGATCCCATCCCTACAGCAAGAATGATCTTGGAATCACCAGAACAACTTCTCTACCAGAACGGGACCTATCACAGGCGGACTCACTGGTCTATAGCAGTTTAATCCAAACTTCTGAATCATCTGGAAAAGGAAGGGGGAGCAGAAAGGAAGACGATTGGCCGGGGCCAGTCACCAGAAAGAGACATAACCCATTCCTACCCAACGAAGAAGACGAAACCACATCTAGTGGAAGTGAAGGGGAAAAGTCCTTCCATCTCCACGGCACTTTAGGTGGTCCAAAAACAGGATTTCAATTTCAAGACCTGTCCTTGCCTCCATTTCACCTCCACGATAATCCACCAGTAGTGAAGCCATGGATCTTGACCAGAAGATCAGGACTTTTGGATGGGCAAGAGGAGAAGACTTCACCTGACGATCTGCAGAAGGTTACAAATGGCAACCCAGGTTCTTCAATGATTGAAGACCAGTCTTGGAATCATCATGGTGGCCCTGGTTTTACTCTCGATTGGAATCAAAGCTCTGATTTAGGAAGTCAAGATTTTCTCCAAAGCAGAGAGTGTACCTGTAATGGTTCAGAGTCATTGAGGCACTGCAGGTGCTACAGTGCCTCAAGCCAGTCGGAAATGGACCAGCAGGTGAGTTACGTGAGCGACTCCTCCTGCAATAGTTCAGATGGGATTCTTGTTAATTTCAGTACCTTGTATAACAAGATGAACGGACATCCAAGGTCCAACCTAAATTCTGGAAGCCTCTCGTGTGACTCTTCATTTTGCAGTCATCCAGACACAGGGGCTTTCTACCTTGACCTACAAAATTCACCTACCGAGTCCAAGATGTCTTGTGACTCACATGTTCCGGAAGCTTCGGGCAAGCCATGTGGTTGCCACCACCACTCATCTTCTCCAGAGCTGGATGCCAATTGCAACTCCTACCACCTGAACTGTGACTCCGTGCCATGTAATGGAGAGAGTTCAGAACTAACTTCATGTTTCCAAAGCCAGGCAAGGCTTGTGGTGGCCACCCAAAATTATTATAAATTGGTAACATGTGACTTGTCATCTCAATCTTCTCCCAGTCCGGCAGGGTCATCGATAACCAGTTGCTCGGATGACCATACCAAGGGGAGCCCAGTGCAGCCAACAGAGTATTTCCTTTTCCAACAACCAGAGACCAGTTCAGACACAAGTGATCCCAAACCCCTAATTGAAAGATCCAAGTCGGACACCATTGAGGGTCAGGTCTACGTCAATGTGTCACCACCCAATTTTAATACCGGTAGACAGCGCTCTCGAAGTTATGATCGGAGCTTGGACAAGAGTCCGTCCAATCGACTAGGGTCTCTGGAGCGCATGATGAGTTGTCCTGTCAAACTGAGCGAAGGTCAAGTCATACACACCCAAGATTCATCCCCAAAGAGGGTTACGTCATTTTTGGAATTAGCCAAGAGCAGAAAAAAGAATGGAACTAGCCCTCCATTAAGATCCAGCGGGGATTCTTCCTTAGAGTTCTCTCCAATTCCAGAGTATCATCGAGATGGCGGTAATACGTATGAACATGGAGAATTTCGGAGTCACAGCCTTCCACCCATGTCGTTCTTGCACTGCATGAGCCGTACGTGTGAAGGATGCTCAAGTGACAATGTGGATAATAAACCCTCTACTTCTAAGCACACACCTAATACTAACCAAACACGTGCAACCACCGACACTGGTGTGGACCAGACCCTAAAGAGCAATGTCCTGGATGCTGGAGCTTCTGGGTTTAATTTTCTCCACAGGGATGCAAGAGTGAAAGGAGATGGTAAGCAGAATATAATACTGCCCCCTATGTACAAGAATATAACTACTATAATACTGCTCCTATGTACAGGAATATAACTACTATAATACTGCCCCCTATGTACAGGAATATAACTACTATAATACTGCTCCCTATGTACAGGAATATAACTACTATAATACTGCCCACTATGTACAGGGGCCCTGTGGCACTGGGTGCACCTGTGGCTATACTGGGGAGCACGTGGCTAGGGATGGAGGGCATGGAGGGCACTGGGCTACTGAGGAGCACTGTGGCTACCGGCGGCACTGATGAGTCACTGTGGATACTGGGGGTAGCATGTGGCTATCGGGGCCCGAGGAGAAGGGAGCCGTGGCTACTGGGGGAGCAACTGGTGGTACGGTGGGGCACTGGAGAGCACTGTGGCTACTAGGGGCCTGGGGGAGCACTGGCTACTGGGGGAGCATTGTGGCTATTATCGGGGAGCACTGTGGATGCTGGTGCATTGTGGCTTCTGCGGCACGTAGGAAGCCTGTGACATAGGGGCACTGTTGCGCTGGGAGCACTGTGGCTGGGGGGGGGGCCACCTGATACGGTACTTGTTTATGTGTGGCACATAACAACCCTGCCGTTGTCTCAGGTTAAGTATGTAACACATGGTTCCAGGGGGCGTTGTTGGTCGCCCTCAGGAGCTGAGTGTATCATACTACTTATAAATGTAACCACTATCATCTCCGAGTAGATCACATGTATATAGTAATAAAATGAAAGTCGGCCCCTTTTGTGGCCCCAAAGTCCACGAGGCTGTGGTGGGCCCCCCACAAAAATTGAGTTGACACCCCTGACCTGAATAAAAAACAAAGTACTGAGAAAAGTTGCTACAGAGGAGGTTTATCTAACCAGTATAGAGCAGGTATCCGAGGATGGACCAGGGAGGGAGACAGAGGTAAAGGGGGGCAGGCAATAGTTAATGTTTTTTTTCTAAACCTGTTCATTAGGGTCCATTTATGTGGATGAAGACAGTAACAGTTTGTAGATCCAAACTAGAGCTCACCATGTTCTTTACAGCTATTGTTATGTTAAAGCGCAATTGATTGGCCTGGTTAGGGAGCAGGACGGGAGTGAGAGAGGGGAGTCAAGGCAGGGTGAGCGGAGACAGACAATAGAGATTCTGCCCGACTAAGCAAGAGAGGGTTGGGTAGGGGAGGGACGGAGGGCGGTTGGTCAAAGCGGTGGAGGCGGGAAGCTATCGCGGTGTGAAGGTGTGGGTTACGTTGATGATTGTATTGTTGTGTGTGTAGTATAACTCCTAGAGACTACTAGGATGGTTCACTTTATTCCGGTGACATTTCAACCTTGTCTAATAAATACATACATGTGGAGGAACGATTAGGAAGGGACTTATTGGAAGATTCACAGTTGGTTACTGGGGAAGGTTTTTTGACCCATTTCATTTGGTGAGCACATTGTATTCCTAAAGGTTTGGGGAAGGAGGAGTTCTTTCTTCTAGGTGCCTTTGGAATCTAATCTCCGGGGTCCACGAGGCTCTCAAGTGCGCGACCTCTATACATCTCATTGGATGTTTATGAATTGTCTATCAAGACGAGGACGATCATTAAGACGCCAGGTGTTTATTCGATTGGGTCTCTAAAAGTTGGTAGGTTGCTGTTATGGTCGAAATGACGTTTGAGCAGTTGTTTTTCTGCCTGTTTGGCCACGCGGACTGTCTTCTAAACAAATCCTCTTTGTTAGAGCCGTCAGCTCTCTGAAACGCGAGCTTGTACTATTGGCCGTGGGAAACTTTTTTTTTGATTGAATTTAGTATACGCAAAAGTTCTTCACAATTCCGCCCTTCAAACGGGCTGAAAGGGGTTTCTTGTTCCATTTACGATGATGTGCGTCTGTTAGAGTGGAAGATTATAATGCAGCGACGTTCTTGATGAATTGGTCTCAGTTGAAATGTTATTAGTAGATGTAAATGAAGAGTCTAGAAACTTCCACAAGTTCAGGGGAGGAGTGATGGTAACTGTGATTTAGGCACCAATCATTGGGTTAAGAAAAATGACAAGTTCTAGGATACTGAGCTTCCAACAGTGATAACAGATCAATCTATTCAGCATTTGAAGAATAATATGTTGTTGCACATTTGGATTGTCCTTAGATGAAACCCTTGTTTTCAAAATTTACGCAATAATAGTTGTTGAAACTAGGGTAAACTAGCCCCATGGCGTTCCCTTTGTTCCTGTTTTATGACATTTTTGGAACTAAACGTAATTGGGGCAGTTACTTACACGGTCTATTCGCGATTCCAGCGGCGCCTCTCTGCGGTGATCGGGTCCCGCCGGGATTCACTAAGGAGTCTCCGGAACGCCTTGATACACGAGCCGCCTGGTGAAGATGGTTAAGTGCAAGCTCCGACGAACATTTTCAGTTTTTTAAAATGTGGGCGTTTTTCCGAATACGTCGGGTTTTCGTTTGCACCCCCCCCCCCGATTTCCGTCGCGCCCATGCCGCGCCGATGCGCCACAATCCGATCTTTGCGCCAAAAACCCGGGGCAATACAGGGAAAATCGGCGCAAATCGGAAATATTATTCGGGTAACACGTCGGGAAAAACGCAATCGACCTAGTAAATGACCCCCATTGTGTTTTCAAAGAAATCTCTAGCTCCAATTATAAAGATACATGTACTGGATGGGCAATCAAGAGGGTCTGTCAGAAAGTAGTTGTTGCCATCAAGGCACCTATGGTGAGCAGATAGATTGTTTAATACACATATATAGTGGAATCTCCAAGATAAAGAAATCAAGGTTTAAGACTATTTTTACTGTAATGAATTTACATCATTTATATTTGTTTTTATCTATAGATGTACTCTTTACTTCTCTTATATAACAGTATATATATATTTTTATTTCAGGAATGTATAGGACTAGGCAATGTAATTATGTTTTTTTTTTATTAGCGGATTTTAATAGGAATATGCTGTCCGTTGGGCCACCGGGTCCATAAAAAGGAGAGCCCTGGAGCAGGAGAGGGAACACGTAGAGCCACAAAAATGATAAGGTACGGAGGGTCTTCTTATGAGGAAAGATTATTATTGTCTGAAAAAAGAAAGAACTACGAGGGGAAGATTAATTTTATAAAAATATAATCCAATTAAAAAAGAACGAGGGGCAAACTGTCTCCGTTCTGGCAAGAAAACAAGGTTTATCACCAAGTTGAAAAGGCTTTTACTATGAGAACTGTATATCTGTGGAAAAAGCCCCTCTGTCTCACACTGACAAGCAATAGGTCCACGCTGTCACAGAGGGACACAGACAGAGCCAGCGGCTGGTCCCGCAGGGGCAGCAGAGAGCTCAGGCGCTGGTCACAGCAGTGGCTCAGATAGCTCAGCGCTGGTCACAGCAGGGCCAGCAAGAGCTCCAGGCGCTGTCACAGCCAGGACAGCAAGAGCGTCAGGCGTCTTTGTCACATCAGAGGACAGCAGGAGCTCAGGCGCTAGTATCACGCAGAGACAGCAGGGGAGCTCAAGGCGCTGTCACAGCAGGACAAAGCAAGACTCAGGCGCTGTTCACAGAGGACAGCAAGAGCTCAGCGCTTGTGCACAGCAGGGACAGCAGGACCGTCAGGTTCTGGTCACAGCAGGACAGCAGAGAGCTCAGGCACTGGTCACTACATGACAAGTCAGAGAGCTCAGCATGCGCTGGTCACAGTGCATGACAGCAGATAGCTCGGGTGCTGGTCACAAGCAGGAACAGCAAACTCATCACTTTTCACATGCAGCATTGTCAGCATATAGCTCGCGCTGGTCACAGCGGGCAGCAGAGAGCTAGAAGCGCTGGCACAGCAGGGACAATGCAGAGGAGCCTCAGCTCTGGTCACAGCAGGACATCCGGGATCTCAGCAGGCGCTGGTCAACGTCAGGGCAAGCAGAGACCCATGGCGCTGGTCACAGCAGGGACAGCATAGACTCAGGCGCTTGCACACAGCAGGGACATCATAGCTCGGTGGCTGGTCACATCAAGACGGGACACGCATAGGCTCAGTCACTGGTCACAGCAAGTGCAGCAGAGAGCTCAGGCGTCTGGTTCACAGCAAGGGCAAAGCAGTAGAGCTTCAGGCGCGGTCACAGCAGGGGACAGCAAGAGAGCTCAGCGCTGGTCACAGCACAGGACATAAGCAGGAGCTCAGCCGCTGTCACAGCAGGGGCATCAGAGACCTCAGTACCTGGTCACAGCAGTACAACTGTGAGCTAGCGCTGGCACAACATCAGGACAGCAAGAGCTCAGGCGCTGGTCCCAGCATGGACGCAGAGAGCGTTCAGCGCTGTTCACAGCAGGGGACAGCAGAGAGCTCAGAGGGCGCTGGTCACAGCAGGACACAGCAGGGAGCTCAGGGCGCTGGTCACAGCAGGGACAATCAGGGACTCAGGGCTCTGGTCACAGTATTGGACAGCAGAGAGCGCAGGCGCTGGTGTCGTCACAGCAGGGCAAAGCAGCGGAGCTCAGGCGCTGGTCGACAGTCAGGGTACACAGCATGGAGCTCATAATCTGTCACAAAAGGGACACAGAAGAGCTCAGGCGCTGGTCACAGCAGGTCCAACAATCAAAATCTCAGCGCTGGTCACACAGGGACAGCAAGAGCTCATGCCGCTGTCCCAGCAGGAGAGCAGAGAGCTCAAGGGCCTGTCAACAGCAAGGGACAAGCAGAGAGCTCATGCAGGCCTGGTCACAAGCAGGGACAGCAGAGAGCTCAGGCGCTGGTCACACAGGGACAGCCAAAGCTCAGGCGCTGGTCACAGCAGACACCGGAGAGCTCAGGTGCCTGGTCAACGCAGGGACAGCAGAGAGCTCAAGGCCTGGTCACAGCAGGGACCCAGAGGCTCAGAGCGCTGGTCAGCAGCAGGGACAGCAGATACTCAGTGCGCTGCTGGCCACAGCAAGGACACAGAGAGCTCACAGCGCTGGTCCCAGCATGGACACATCAGAGAGCTTCAGGCTGGTCGAGCCGGGACAGGGAGCTTATCCTGGTCCTGCATGGACAGCAGGACTCTGGGCTTGGTCAACAGCATGACAACAGCAAGAGCTCAGCAGACGGGGGCATCACTGTGACTACTGGCTACTGGGGGCATCACCGTGACTACTGGCTATGGGGGGGCATCACAGTGACTGATGGCTACCGGGGGCATCACCGTGACTACTGCCTGCACCACTATGACTACTGGCTACTGGGGGCATCACTGTGACTACTGGGGCATCATTGTGACTACTGGCTACTGGCTGCACCTCTATGACTACTGGCTACTGGGGGCATTACTGTGACTACTGGGGGCATCACTGTGACTACTGACTACTGGTGACATCACTGTGACTACTGGCCACTTGGAGCATCATTGTGACTGCTGGTTACTGGGGGCAGGTGCTGTGATTACTTGGAGGATCACTGTGACTACTGTCTACTGGAGGCATCTCGGTGGCTACTGGCTACTGGAGAAATCTCTGTGACTGCTGGCTACAGGAGGCAACTCTGTGACTGCTGGCTACTGTGGACATCACTGTGACTACTGGGGGGATCACCGTGAAAAAAAAAAACCTTTTTAAAAACTGCCTACTGGGGACTCACTGTGACTATGCCTATCTGGGGACCTCACGGTGACTACACTACGCCTACTGTGGTCATCACTGTGACTACTGACTACTGGGGGCATCACTGTGACTGCTGTCTATGGGGCATCAACCGTGACCATCGCTACGGGGGGGGGGGCATCACAGTGAAACATCTTGTGGCTACCGGGGGGCATGACCGTGACTACTGGTTACTAACTGGCGTGGCAGCACTATGACACTTACTGGCCGACTTGGGTCATACAACTGTGACTACTGGGCACACCGTGATAATGCCTACTGGGGACATCACTGTGCCAACTGCCTACGTGTGGCGATCGACGGGTGACTACTGGCTACTGGGGGCATCACTGTGAGGCTGGTTGCTGTCTACTGGGAGGCATCAACGTGAACCACCTGGCTACTGGGGTGGTGGGTGGCGGATCACCAGTGGACTGGGTGGCTACCAGGGGGCTATGACCGTGACTACATGGTAACCTAGAGCTGCACCACTATGACTACTGGCTACGGGAGGCCTCCCTGTTACTACTGGAGCAATCCCGGGGTGGGGGACTACTGCCATACTGTGGACATCACTGTGACTACTGGCTACTGGTCAGGGATCACCAAGTGACTACTGGCTGCTTACTAGGGGTTCATGGCTGTGTAGCTGACTTCCTGACTGGGGCATCACTGTGACTACTGGCTACTGGGGGGGGGCCATCACCGTGACGATAACACAGGCTATGGGGGGGCTCAGCAGTGAACTGATTGGCTACCGGGGGGCATCACCACCGGGTGGTGACTACTGCCTCACCAACTAATACTACTGGCTACTGGGGGCATCACGTGACTAACTAGGGGCATCATTGGCCCACTGGCTACTGTCTTGGCACCACTTGACTACGGCTACTCGGGGGCATAACTGTGACTACTCTGGGGCATCACTGTGACGACTGCCTACTGTGCCTCACTGTGACTCTGACTACTGGTGACATCACTGTGACTACTGGCCACTCTTGGTAGCATCATTGTGACTTCTGGTTTACTGGGGGCAGGTGCTGTGAGATTACTTGGAGATCACTGGACTCTGTCATACTGGATGCATCTCGTTGGCTACCTGGCTCCATGGGAGAATCATCTGTTGACTGCGGCTACAGGAGGCACTCTGTGTAGCTGTGGCTGGCTACTTTGACATCACTGTGACTACTGGAGGCACCACGTAGCTGCATTGCTACAGTGTACATCACTGTGACTACTGGGGGCACCACTGTGAACTGCTGGCTAAAAAGTCAGACATCCTGTGCTACTGGGGGGCATTACGTGCTGCGGCCTACTGGGGCACACTGTGACTGCGGCTACAGTGGACATCACTGTGACCTACTGGATGCACCACTGTGACTACTGCTACTGGGTGGCAACCACTGGACTGCGGCTACTGGGGACACCGACTGGTGAAATGCTGGCAATCGGGTGTGGGCACATATCCACACACTCAGCAACTCCTCTATGTACGGCACACAACTGTATGACTACACAAAATATGAGTCAATAAAGGTACTGCAAATTGAACGAAATAAAATAGGCATTAGAAGGCTGGACAGACAACATGCTATATAAGTGTCTGCTGCAAAATACTCAAATGCGCGACATCCATCTTTCCGCAGGCTACGGGGTTTTCCCCGCTCTCGTTTCCTCATTGCAGCGGCTACCCCATCACCAACCACAAGCTATCACCGAATTCTCCGAAATGACTCTGGAATAAAGGATCCAAAATAGGCGACCAGTCGCAGAGCCGGGAGCAGGGGGGAGACAGACAGCCGGAGCAGAGTCACATCTACCTGCAGCGCTGGATTATTGCACCCGTACACGGGTATGTGCCAGGTGAGACCTTCTACATGTGCCGATATGGCCACCACTTCCTCTCCAAATATTAGGGGGGGGGGGGGAGTCTCATAGCCCACCCTCTATATTTCCAAAATCCCGTTCTGTAATTCACAGATTTTGGGTCCTTGTGGCTTCCTTAGCTGCTGGATACATTGCACTATAAACTAAACTCGTCGCCCAAAATTCCCCTTTATTGGAAATATAGATCTTTATGGTAATGGGATGGAACCCAAATTTATTGATGTTTTTGTAATGTTTACTAGTATATGTATAGAAAACCCCAATTTTACCGACACCCTAATCATCATGCAGATTTTTTAGAATTTTATGTAAAGGGAATCCCAAGATTTATCCTAATTTCCTATATACAGAATACGTATCCCTTTAAGAACTCCAATGCAGACTGTGACCCTAAGTGAGGTTTTAGATCACAATATAAGATCTGACTGTCACTCACATCTGTGTTGGAAAGCTGCGTTGGTTAATGTCTATGTCATTTAAGGGGATGCTCATCTTCGATCATCCTGCTGTATGTGTCATTAATTCCCATATGTCATTTCTTAATTTCCTTTTATTGTGTCCAGGGCTACATTTATGATAACAAATCCTTTGCTTGGGGATAGACCTAAAAGGTAATGCTGCAGCCACCACTCAGAGGGAGCTTGTAAGCTTATGCTATCTGTGTTTTTATTGACATCATGCATAACTCCCTCCCTCTAGTGGTGGTTGCAGTCAGTGCATTTGATGTGTTTACAATCCTCTAGGGAATAATTTGCTTTGTTGTCAAATACCTCAAAAACATAAAAAAATTAGAGACGGATTAAACTTCAAAATTTAAGAAAAAAGAAATATCTTAACCAAATCTTAAGCTGTTGATTTGGTTTTTTTTATTTTATAAGTATAAACTGGTACACGTTACTCTCTCCTTTAATAGCTACAACTTTTCAGTACGACACACCTACGGCCCACCTCCCCATAATGCCTTGGGCAGTCCACTTTGCAAAAGCAAATAGTCAATTAGCAAGTGTCAGAAGCCATGAAAGACAAAAGGAACCTTCGCCCCCTGGTGGATATGATGGTGACCTGCAGACGTTGTACTGAAGCCATATACTGGGGACTGCGTTGGTTTCCCATTTGTTATTCGGGGGTGATTCTTATGACGATGAGGTGTGTGCCAAAGCCTTAGGATGCAAATGAGACAATCATATATTCCAAACCCAAAAAACCACGGAGACAATCACTTTACTTGGCAATAAATATGTGTGTGCACGAGTGTCTATACATTATGTCCCGCCTTCTCAGGGCCCTTCGCTACCAATCATCATTGCAGATGCAGTTTTTTTTTCGGTCCTTCTGTGCTTTTCAGTCCTAATTTCCTCCATGAAGATGCACCTTTATTATAATAAATGAAAATGTTTCAGAGAGCTCCCCCTAGTGTAGGTGCAGGCAGCCGCCGTTCTAAACTATCATGTCCTATAGTTGGGAGTGAAGCACGGGATTGAAACTCTGTTTCAGTAAAAAAAGGTTTTCATTTTCTGCCTTTCTTAAGACCTTAACAGTATGTTAGTATTTTCTCCCCGCATTGCAGGACTCATATAATGGACCATGATTTAGGACTCCTTGTCTGTCCTTCCATAAAGTCATAAGTGTTCCTTTGGGATAAAGTGTAGAATGAGTCCCGGTGAGTTGTAAAGTACAGATGGTCGGTGCGGATATGAGTGTAAGACACCCCCCAACCCGCTTTGGGAGACCACACCCCCGCTTTGGGAGACCACACCCCCTATCTGTAAATGTTGATATATACACAAGGAAAGGGCTTCTTTTCCAGGAGGGGTGTTCCCTATCTCATCAATATACCAAAAAAGTGACTTTTTGGATTCAGGAAGTCCATTACCTCTATTGGTGTTGGGTTCCACCCCTGCTTTGGATATATTTAGATTTACCATAATTCTATATAGGTCCACACCTCATCGTATATCATCAAGGAGTCCTGTTTGAGCTCATTCAGTCGGGCATTTTTGACCTCAGTTTGCTGTCCGTTTTTTTGCAGACTGACTCATTGATTTCTATGGGTCTGTTCACATGTGGGACACGGACGCCCATAGGCCACATTTAGGCTTTGCGTCAGACTTTACAGTGCAAACTGCTTGTACATGTAATTATAAAGTGTCTGCGCTAGTTTTATGCTCTGTGTCCACCACGACACAAAATTCAGCACCTAAAGGGGCGTCCGGTGCAGAGTTGGACCGCGCACCACACTTGTTACTGTGACTCAGCAAAGGTGCACCAAAAAAAAAAGGGTGCATTTAATTCTCGAGCAGCACAGGGGGCGCCAGTGTTCATTAATCTGCCTCACCCTGCACATTAGTGAGTGCACATAGATTGGTGGGTCAATGGATCTGCAATGGTCGGAACGCAGATGACGTCCATGTTCGGTCCATTTTTTATCAAATGGGGGGGGGGGCAAAAGATAGGAAACCATCCATTTTTTTTTTGTGGACGTGAAAAAATGTATGCGTTTAGAATACGGATGGCACATGAATATCACACGTCTGTATTTTGTTACGGACACTCAATGGACACTCCCATCTGAATAAGCCATTAAAGGACATCTACCACCAGGATGAAGGATTGTAAACCAGACATACTGGTGTAACCCCCTCTGGCAGGATCGGCTCTTCTTTAAGTTTTTTATGCCTTGGTTTCTACAAAAAAAAAGCTTTTAAAATTATGCAAATTAGCCTGAGGGGCTTCAGGTTCCATATGTGTTAATAAAACCTGGAGCCCCTTAGGCTCATTTGCATAACTTGAAAGCCTTTTTTACTTAAAAACAAGGGCATTGGAAGCTAAAGGAAGCGCAAATCCTCCCAGAGGAGGCACACAGCAGTATGTCTGTGTGCTTGGTTTACAATCCTTCATCCTGGTAATAGATGTCTGTGCTGGGTTTACAATCCTTCATCCTGGTAATAGATTTTTGTGCTGGGTTTACAGTCCTTCATCCTGGTAATAGATGTTTGTGCTGGGTTTACAATCCTTCATCCTGGTAATAGATGTTTGTGCTGGGTTTACAATCCTTCATCCTGGTAATAGATGTCCTTTGATGTCGTCCCAATGATATAATTTGTAACAACTTCAAAAAACATTAATCGCATCTTCTATTCAGCACCTTTTTTTTTATTAATATGCGTAATAAATAAACAAACAAACCAATAAATATACATATATATGGCAGAGGACACCGAGATGACAGGCGCAGATGTCACAGACGAGGGTTAATTTCGGCACAAGCGGATGTATATACGCAGATTAACCCCATCCCGACCCCATTGTAGAAAGTGGCCCCAACATAAAGACCGCTGCAGCGAAACAACGGGGAAAACTCAAGGGGAACTGGACTTCAAATTAGAAGTATGTGGTTTGATCTCCTCGCTCCGTCCACTGGTCTCACGTCTGAGGTTATTAGTCTTTTAGGCTTAGCTTTATCACTGTATGTGCATGCAATTGTAAGCTCTTGGGTTCCACCCAAAATAATGACTGCAAAGTTAATTAGGAGATTTCTTTATGAAATGCCTCGGGAACACAGAGCTGATACTCCATAGAGATATGTCTCTTATTAATGCACTGTAGACGTTACTACAAGCCCCGCCCTATAGCACATAGCAGACGCTTGGTCAAGATTTAGTATATAACCGATTACATGATTCAAATTAATAACAGTTATGGCTTTTGACGACAGAAAATACATGATAAATGTCACTGTAAGCCATCGTGGGCATTCGGTAATGGTTTTCGTACCAATGCAAAAAAAAAATGTTGGGGGTTCGTCGGGACAGAATTGGTTTGTAATGGTTCTTTTCAATGTAGTGTTCCTATTGTTTGTAAGACTGCTTCAACATTGTAAGAACGGTTCCCAAAGTAGAGATCCTATGAAGGTGCACAAGTGTCCATTGTGACCACCCAATGACCACCCCAAAGTATATATATATACACATTTACTGTACATAACTTGAGTACGAGTTTCGGTTTGAAACTTTATCATATTGGAATTATTCGACTATTATTTTTGCAAATGATGGACACCATTTGGAACATGTGAATTCTGTGTTCGAGGTGGATCACATATACATTCACACGATCAGGATCGCCCAATAAGCAAAAACGCATATAAATTCACACGTGTATATGCAAAATTGCCAGTAGGTTTCAGAGATCAGTTTAATTATCAACTGATGTGAAAGGAAATCCAGGATCAGATGTCCTGCAGGAAATTGAGAACTTCTATGTCCATGAGATGATATTTGCTAAATCTAGTCATGGACTTAAAGTGAACCTGTCCCCAGGAATGGTATACCCTGTGCTAGGCTGATTTAAAAAATGTCTTTGTCAGCATTCTGAATCATTTCAGTACATTATCATAGTTTATTTCACATTATCTGGCTCCCTGCCAGCAGCTTGTGTTGAATCCCTGGTGAGGTGCAGCTGCATCTTGTGCCTCAGTTTCCTCTACACTCATACAGATCCTTCCCTACTTCTTGTCATGTGCATTGAGCTGGCAGGGGAGGGAGGGGGATGGAATGGAGAAGAGAAAGAAGACATGAGGAGACACAGGCACTCACAGGCTGCAGTTGTCCCCTCCCCAGGGACTCACCACACGCTGCTGGCTGGGAGCCAGGTAATGTGAATGAAACTTACATAAAGTACTGAAATGGTCTAGAATGCTGACAACAGCATTTGTAAAATCAGCATCGCACAGGCCACTGGAACCTGTCACCTGTCAAGGTTCAGTATTACAAAGTTTATTTTGTAGTGTGTAAGTGCGGCCACTGGCTGTGGTCCAAGATGATCATTGGTTTTCCATTAAATTGGTTTGTTCATTTGCATAATAATAGTTGCTACACAAACAGTACCAAAAGCTGTGATCCAAAAATCTCCCTTCCTATGCGGCTGTGGGGTCCTGAAATGCAGGTCCTATATACTTCCCTATCCTCTTGTCCTATAAGCTGAGGGTTTTGTTTTTTAGCTCCGCCCCTGATACATGGTAAAGTTGTTACAATGTAACCTTGTAAGGGTGAAGAAGTAGCAACTACATAGTAACATCCGCTGGAGCTTTCTCCCCTGACACCACCTTAGTATAGCGGCTTATTTCACCAGTACCATATTGCGGTAAATCATTTTATACCGTTTTTACGCTTTGCGGCTCTTTTTACGCCTTCTGCATCTCCAGTAATGATTATTGATACGCGTTCTATGAACTATTATACAGGGTTGAATATTGTGAGTTATTTTCCATATACGAAAATCCAGCAGGAAACGCGTTATGGATCACGTAAAACCCCCATCGGGTCATCTGGACCTATCCGAAACCAGACTGCAGATCCTCTCATTTATACACATGGTGGATACATCAAGGATATCAGCAGCCCAGCCCTGGCGTATACGGCGACGCAGGTGATCCGGAATATAATATTCACAGTGCGAGCATCCAGCACACACACTGCTGCCATATCTATATACACAGCAATACCCAGACCCCCCTACAACCACTGGGTCACACTCAATATCCAGTACAAATACTAATCCGCTGCAGGAATATGGAAGAAAAGCGCAACTACACTACGTTACTGATCGCCAACTGAGGGGGGGGGGGGATCAGATGCCATGACTGACTGAATTGTAAGCTCTTGGGATCCAAGAAAATGAAGAAAGTGCATGAATAAGTCAATAGGGGTAATATAGCTTATTATTGGGATATATATATAGTGCCCCCCCCCCCTCCTCCGATATTACGATTATTAACATCACGGTAGGGGAAATGTTCTTGGTAATGGATCTTCTGCGGTGCGGATGAGATGAGCTACGGATGAAGCCTCCTCACCAGCAATGTGTTGTCCGTCCTGACCGGCTGTTCCCATAAAAGTTCCCTTATCCCATTTCCCATCCCAATGTTTGGTTTATGATCACCGTGGTCTGTAATAATGGGGTGAGAGCCACATTATATCACCCAACACCCTCCTCGCTTATAGAGTAGGATCTCCTCCACCAAACTCCATTGCAGCTCCTTCCACCTTATTACATGGATCCCCCCCCCCCAGCCCTATTCACCCAGGGTCCACCACATCCTCCGAAACCCTTCTTGTACCACTCATCTCTCATCCTACTCAATCCACCCCCATCCCGCGCCGCCATCTTTCTATATTCCCCACCATCCAATATTCTGGGACCTGTCTACATCCTAAGCTTCCAGGATTCTCCACTTGTGGGTTTCTTCTCTCCATTTACCATCTTCCTTCTCCTCTCGGCCATCGCTATTAGTACAAGGACACAAACTGATGTGATATAAGCAGCCAAAGGCTTGAGCTCCCGGTTACCAAGTAGATTGTAAGCTCTTGGGGTCGGGCACTGCAGGCTTACCTAAGCTATCCTAAGGGAAAAAGAATGGAGAGCCTTTGATATTTAGGTGCTAGTTACAGAGAAATGGCGGATATTGCAGAATCGGAGAAGTCTACTCGCCCGGTAATGAGTCTGGCAATCGGTAAGGATTGGGGTATATTCTAAGATGTCTGCATGCACAGCTCACGGCAATATCACGGCTAGCACACGTGCACGTTGGTTTGGGCGCAGGAAGAAAGAATACTGTATTAACGTGACC
This sequence comes from Engystomops pustulosus, assembly GCA_019512145.1. Lineage (NCBI taxonomy): Eukaryota > Metazoa > Chordata > Amphibia > Anura > Leptodactylidae > Engystomops > Engystomops pustulosus. The sequence goes on along the minus strand of CM033641.1, from coordinate 317,997,904 downwards.
TATCCCACCGCACTCGTCCAATCATAAGGCTCCAATATCCTCCCAGAGGTCAGTAGGGTCACCCTAGGGTCACTCCGTTCTGTAGAAGAACCACAGAGATCTTGGCGCGTTCCTCATGCCGCTCTCACAATGAGCCCCGTCTTTTGAGTGTCTTGAACGCAGCGCGTCCCACCGATGTTATGAGTCTATTCGGTTGGGCTGAGGAACAAACTTCAGGGGCATAAGGGGGTTCCGGTTCTGGAGGCCGCCTCGTAGCTGCTCCGGATGCGATTCGTATGTGAAGCTGATGTCGTTCTGGTTACGTTCTGGGTGTTGACCTGAAGATGAGGATTGTCTAGGAGATAAGGAACACGGGTTATAGGGATTAGTAGTAGTTGTCATAGTCTCACATTATAGACCAGTCTGTGGTCACCGGTCACTAAACATAACAAATCAGAAAATTATTTTCTGAAATAAACCTACAGGAACCAATAACAGCCCAATGTACCTAAGGATAGAACACTGAACCCCCCAGAAAACTGTCTAGATCCTTTATAAATGGGGCGGAGACGGGTTTTCAGTGCAAACTACGACAGAATTCTATCGTAGAAAGATTAATAAATCTCCCCCTTTATTTTTATGGTTCTATATTTAAAAAAAATTGAAATTAATAAGCTGCAAGGAACCCGTCATTAGATTAAATGTCAAAACCTGATGATAGGTTCCCTTTAAAGGAGTTTTCCAGGTTAATGATATTGATTGTTGGACGTCCGACTGTCAAGACCAACACAGATCCGCTGATTCTGGGAGGAAGATCCGTTCTATGTACAGGACCGGATCTATGTAGATTGGCCGGTACCAGTAACTACAGCTCATATTCAAATCAATGTTGGACTATTGGAACATTCAATGTTGTTATTGTATTATATTGTATATGATGTAAATGACCCGTCCTCCAATGGAATCTCATGGAACGTTCTGGATTGTATCATTGCATGGAGATAATTCTGATTGGCTACTTGTGCGACTCTGGCTCTGACGATAATTTCGAAAGTCAGATCCGTGTGATGGGCGACGAGAAATGACTAACGCTCCGGCGTGATGGACGGATACAAGGATCGATTATGACGGACACGTAAACAAATGTGCATCTGTCCGCTGTGATTTCTGGAGTCAGACGCCGTCCACCAGATTTCTCCTGCGCTGCAGACTGACTGTGAACAGCGGCCGGGTATAATGAGTCATAGCGAGGAGATCATAGCGACGCCTGCCATACACTGGGGGGTAAGGGTATAAATCGGAACTGCCCCAATTTCTACCCATTTTTCCATTACTAATAAGTTATTTTACCTAAGATGAGATGCAGTACCAAACACAAACATGAGGAAGAGGGGGGCGCTGTTTCTGGAAAAAAAAAAAACATCTCAAACCAATCACAGCACAGCTTTCGTTTTACCAGAGCAACATACAAAATGAAAGCTGGGCTGTGATTGGCCGATTGGGGCTCTTCTTTTATAAAGAGTTGTAAATCTTCTGTATTAGAAACCCAAAAAGAATTTATTCACACAAAAAGAAGAGACTTACATTTTGTGGTGACAGAAATCCATATTTATAATCATCTCTATGATCTGTAGACCCCCTTGTACTATCTGAGATATTTTGGCTGACCCTGTATTGTATGGTAATGCAGTGAGACCTCCGCTAAGGAACTTACTGAGGCTTCTGGGAAGATGGGGACACGGCTGCGGCTCCTGTTTCGGCGGCCGTGCTTTCCTTCTCAGAGGTTGAGTCTCCCCAGATACCTGCGCTCACCGTCTGAGCCACCATCTGGAACACGGACTTATCGAGGCTCAGCCAGCCCGAGGGTAGCCTGCGGCGGAGACACAGCGACAGCAATGACATCAAACATTTATAGCAAGACAGGGGCCAAAAGAAACAAAAGCCGATACAAAAGTGGATGAAAAGTCAATGATCCATAGGATCTAAAAATTCTGATCTTGAGTAGTGATGAGCTGACCTCAATCCCAAACCTGAAAATTCGGTTCAGGGTTTGGTCCCCACCAGAAAACCCCTTTAGATGACGTCAGCAAAGCTGCGGCAGGACTTAAATACAGGAGACACGAGTGCCACGTACATGGCAGAACATGAGCACCACCATTTTCCGGAGGATCTTGGCTTCCCGTTACGTCATTGGGGAGCGACGCTCCTCGGGAAAGTGGCGGCTGCATGGAAAGGGCCATCATTTAAAGAGTTAACCAGTATGACTGGTGGGGGGTGGTAGGTTTGGGGATCTCTGAGCCAGACCCAAACTTCTGACTGGGTGCAGATGACTCTGACCCCCAATGTTCAACTCAAACCTGAACATTGAGGTTCGGAAGCGCTCATCACTAATCACGGGTTACTTATTATCCTGCAGAGCTGCACTCAGAATTCTGTTGGTTACATTTGGAAACAGTCAGTACTAAACAGTGATAGTTTATACCGGATGGCAAAGTGTAAGGACGACACTTTCCAGAATTTAAATCGAAAGACACTGAACCAGTAGGGGATGCTGGGAGATCTTAGCTTCCTACGACGTCATCATATGTTAGTCATTGTCCTAAGGAAGCCTAAAATACACTTGTGCTTAACCATAGGATGATGTAATAGGTATAGGACACGGTCTACGTTCCATCTACAAATGGGACCTGTCATGTTGATTTGGGACCCACAACTACAGGTCCTTATGGACCACATTGCCACATTGTTACTTCCAGTGGATACACATAGCTGTCTGCATGATGCATCTGTATAGTTCCCCTGTAAGATGCTGTCACTCACCTGTTCATCTGCTTTCCTTCACTCATATTCCTCCTTGACCCGAATAGATGCCCCCATTTCCGGGCAGGGCTGCTCTGTACGTTCTCTTTAGCCGCCCCGGGCTCCGGACCACTGGGCTGACCGGTCTTTTGTGAGTTCCCACTCACTTTCTCTTGCCCGTGTTTCAGTTCATTGAGCACAGACTCGGGGGGACTTCCCATCCACGACTTACGATTATCCTTTTGAGTATCATCTCCCGTCTCTTTCTTACTCGGCTTCTCTTCCACCGTCCTTTCCACACACGGACAAGCCTCTGCTCCATCTACGACCCCCTCTCTGGGTGGTGGCACTTTTTTAGGTGTCCCCCCATTTCCAGGCCTTCTCCTGTCTTGCCGGGTAAACCTGGTTGTATCAGTAGAGTTCTCAATATAGACCTGGGAGCTCTGCATGAGTTGGTACCACCACCCGGCCTGCTTGTCCCGCTTCACCTCCATCGTGGCCTCTTTCTTGTGTTCTTCATCCAGGTCTGCAGCAGCGGCGCCTTCGCCTGTAGGCCTCTCATTACTGCTGGACTCCTCTGAAGATGTCTTCATAAGACCTTTCCTCTCTTGGCCAGTCTGCTCTTCTTCTTCACGGCTTCTCATGAGCTGTATGGTGGAGTGTACGGACTGGATGAGGTCCTGCTTCACACGGAGCATCTCCTTTTTCTGCTGCTGTTCTCTGCTCATCTGGACCAAGTGGTGCTCGAATAGAAGGTCCAAGTCGAAAGGTAAAAGAGACAGAGGTTGGAGAAGGAGAAGAAGTTCTTCAAACAGAGGTTGACAAACTCCATGGGACACGGACAAGAAACCAACAGGGTCATAGTGAGCCCAGATGATATCTAGAAGACAGAAGAATATACATCATCCCAAGAACATGGACCAATAACCCCATGACTTGCCCTCTAGTATCATCAGTTGATCTATTACTTGGGTGGCTGTTTATGAATGAAAAATCCCTCTAAGCATTATCCTAGCCTCAATGGCTGCACTAGAAGCCCTAGGAGAAGAAGCCATATGGAGCGCTGCAGCTATGAGTAAGTGGTTTATCATGCTGGATTTTGATTGTAGATTTCTTTCAATGTGGAGATGCTGTTCTATATTTTAATCAATGGGGGTTGCCGCGTTACATATAAATTAACAAGAGATGGAGCTGCTGTGCTACATTCAATTAATAGGGGGTTCTGTGCGGAATATTAATGACTGAGGGTCCACTTAGGGGCAGCATATGATAAATGTGCCCAATGTGTGTGTATATACTGTATGTGTGAAATGCATATGTAGTGTATGTGTGTATATATCGGTGTAAATTGTATTCTGAAGTGTATCATGTGGAATGGGGAGGGCAGTGAGGATTTAGGAACATGGGGTCCCTAAGATCCTAAGTTTGCATGGTGGCCCCTGAAGTCTTGTTACACCAATAGTCAAAGCTGCTCCGTGAAACATCACTAAAATCAGCTTGTATGTGGCTCCTCTATCAGCCATCCCCCACCTGCTCCCCTCTCCATAGACTTCTATCTAACATTGTAGGTAAGTATAGACATTGCAGAGACTAATTCATTGCAGAGGTTTCCCACTATTTAACATTAATTTGAGTTCACAAACTGCATAAAAATGGATCCAACCTTTCTGTATGAAATTGTGCATTTACCATGCAAACTTTTTTGGCAAACCTACAACAAATTTTCCTAAAAATGAAGCAGATCTTGGCGACTTACCTTCATGGTTATACAGATGGTTGAACCAGAATTCCAGTGATCGGATACTGATAAGACAAATGGACACATAATATGTTAGAAACGGATGGACTACAGGTTACGTGCAGAGGGTCTGTAGGGGGACTGTGGACTTACTTGAGGAGTCCGAAGATGAAGGCGTTGAAGCGGAGGTTGTGATTGGACAGCTCGGAGTACTGGTTCACCTTCAGGCACAGAGTGTGCAGGAGTTTAGTGGAAGGACCTGGATGGGGGATGGCAGGTTTGTCATTGAGGATCCCCAGGGTCTATATGGACCCTTTATATTTACATGTCACATCATTCCCAGGTAAGAGACCCCTCCTTACAGTCCATCCCCCCCACCACGTCAGCTATCCAACATACCACCAAACAGGGCTCCCTATGGCCCCATGCCAGATGAATGTTGCCCGTACCTAGTTGTGTCGATGCCTCCACCACCGTCCATGGCATGTTTCTTCTCTGTCCAATAATCAGATCCAGGACACAAGGCTTCAAGCCATCGCTTAGGATGTCCCTGATGGCCGGGCACAGGTATTTCAGGATCAGATGTCCAATATTGGGACTCACGGAGCTGTTCCCCAGTTTGGCCTGCAGACAATGCAGATAAAAGCTGTTCATTATCTAGTTCTGTGTTCTATGTAACCATTTCCAGGGGTTTATGATTTGTCTAGTTTCACAGCCTTTTAAAGGGAACCTGTCACCACATTTTTCACAAATAAAGTTAGTGACAGTTTCCCATAGAGTCCTATTAACTAAATACCAACCTTCTTTTACCTAAAAATTGTTTTCCTCACCGCCCCATAAAATCAACTTTGTTATCTTACCTGGCTTAAAGCCAGATCCAGCAGTAAGGCGGAGGGGGCGTGTCCTGCTCAGCCGAGTCCAGCAGCTCCTCCCCATGGCCCCCAATGCTTCATGTCATGTGACCAGGGTGATGTCATCTAAGGTCCTTTACCCTGTATCATTTGCAAAATCTACCCCATGTATGTATCTGATCACATGAAATCACAGGACTTCCATGGACTTCTACTCCTCCCAATCCTCCATGGAGGCTTCTGTGATTTTGTGTGATCAGATACATACATGGGGTAGATTTTGCAAATGTTACAGGGTAAAGAACCTCAGATGACATCACTCTGGTCTGAATGGTGATAAGGAGGCATGGGACATGGGGAAAAGCTGCTGGACTAAGCCAAGCAGGACCTGCCTCCTCCTGCTGCTGGATCTGGCTGTATGCCAGGTAAGATAACAAAGTTGATTTTATTGGGATGTGAGGGAAACAATTTTTAGTTAAAAGAAGGGGGGCTTTTAGTTAATAGGGCTCTATGGGAACCAGTCTCTAGCTGTATTTGAGAAAATTGAGGCAAAAGGTTCCCTTTAAAGGGTTGAAATCTATTGTAAATGGTGACAACCTATAGGTGGTGCTAAAGAGACAGTTTTCTTTCCTCTAGAGGAGAACTAATCTGCATAGTTTTCCCAGCAAACATTGCAATATAAGACTCCCTAATACTGGTAGACCTCTGCATCATTAGACTCCAAAGATATAGAATGTACCACCTAATACATCAGGGACCCCCAGTGGTCCATGGTTGACTGTTTCTACCAATCCCATTGGGCACCGGTGCACATACTTGTCTACTGATCCATTTCCCTAATGTAATTGTATCAGTCTCAGATCTGAATCATCATTTTTGTAATTGATGGGTTGGGAAATATTAGATGTGTCCTAAATATATCAGGCAATGTAATACCAGGCACACACATGGTCAGCCGGCTGCTCCAGGAGGACAATGTAATACCAGCTACACACACGGTCAGCCGGCTGCTCCAGGAGGACAATGTAATACCAGGCACACACATGGTCAGCCGGCTGCTCCAGGAGGACAATGTAATACCAGGCACACACACATGGTCAGCCGGCTGCTCCAGGAGGACAATGTAATACCAGACACACACATGGTCAGCCGGCTGCTCCAGGAGGACAATGTAATACCAGGCACACACATGGTCAGCCGGCTGCCCCAGGAGGACAATGTGTGACACCAGAGGTTACTCATGCTCTTTTATACTCCAGTACATACAATATGTGCGGAAACTGGACACCTAAGGGATGGGGGTTCTGTCAATACAGAATTTTCTGATCCATTAGTGTCTGAGATGTAACTTGAAGCTCCTGGGCTATAATACTGGGATCTTCTTATGTGTCTGAGGAGCCTCCAGGTTCCCTCCGGTTCTGGATCCTGGTCATATCCGCTGCCTCAGAGGTCCCTCCGCTATGACGTTCTGGTGTAATAGTCTCTAATTTGCACATTACCTTTAAATCAATGGGGGTCATTTACTAAGGGCCCGATTCGCGTTTTCCCGACGTGTTACCCGAATATTTCCAATTTGCGCCGATTTTCCCTGAATTGCCCCAGGATTTTGGCGCACGCAATCGGATTGTGGCGCATCGGCACTGGCATGCACGCGACGGAAAATGGGGGGCGTGGCCGAACAAAAACCCGACGGATTCGGAAAAACCGCCGCATTTTAAAAAAAAAATGTGATGCGAAAATTGCACTTACCTTCACTCAGCCCGGCGCGGTGTATTCCAGTGCATTCCGATGCTCTTCAGCGCAGCAGCGACACCTGGTGGACGGAGGAACTGCCTTAATAAATCCCGGCCGGACCTGAATCCACCGCAGAGAACGCGCCGCTGGATCGCGAATGGACCGGGTAAGTAAATCTGCCCCTATGTCTCATCCTACGTAGATACTTTGTATCAGGTAATGATCCAACCCAATAGAGAAGTGATTGTTCTTCATCTCCACAAGGATTGCTGGGACATTGGAGTTCTTCCGGATTCTATTCCTCCACTGAATCCCTGGACCCGGATTCATTTGTCTGCTCTGACACTATGGGGGAGATTTATCAAAAGTGTCTGAGAGTAGAACTGTTCTAGGTGCCAATGGCTACCAATCAGAGCGCAGCTTCCACTTTGCTTTTTTTTTCTCAGACACTTTTGATAAATCTCCCCCTCATTTAGATGGATCACAGCATTGTGTAATAATCCACACACCAAACTTCCTTAAGGTCCTGGAAGGGAGATTGGTCATGGACAGATCACATGACCCTCTTTAGATTTATGTATTTTTTTTTTTCCATGTGCCCCTTATTATTTATATTAGTGAGGTAGTTATATTCTTGTATAAATATGGGGCAGTATTATAGTAGTTATTCTTCGTTACATAGGGGGCAGTATTATAGTAGTTTATTCTTTACACTAGGGGGCAGTATTATAGTAGTTTTCTTGTACATAGGGGGCAGTATTATAGTAGTTAGTATCACTGTAATAGGAGGAGCAGTATATATAGTAGTTATATTCCTGTACATAGGGGCAGTATTATAGTAGTTATTCCTTACATAGGGGGCAGTATTATAGTAGTTATATTCTGTATAATAGGGGGCAGTATATATTAGTTATATTCTTGTACATAGGGGGGCGTATTATAGTAGTTATATTCCTGTACATAGGGGGCAGTATATAGTAGTTATCTTTAGTACAGGGGGCAATATTATAGTAGTTTATCTTGTACATAGGGGGCAGTATTATAGTAGTTATATTCTTACAATAGGGGCAGTAGGGGCAGTATTATAGTAGTTCATTTGTACATAGGGGGCAGTATTATAGTAGTGTATATTATTGTACAAGGGGCAGTATTATAGTAGTTATATCCTTACATAGGGGCAGTATTAGTAGTGTATATTCCTGTACATAGGGGGCAGTATTATAGTAGTTATATTCTTTACATAGGGGCAGTGATAGTAGTTATATTCTTGTACATAGGGGGCAGTATTATAGTAGTTATATTCGTACATAGGGGGCAGGTATTATAGTAGTATATTTTTGTACATAGGGGGCAGTATTATAGTAGTTATATTCCTGTAATAGGGGGCAGTATTATAGTAGTTATTTCTTGTACATAGGGGGCAGTATTATAGTGTTTATTCTGTACATAGGGGGCAGTATTATAGTGTTATATTCTGTACATAGGGGGGCAGTATTATAGTAGTTATATTCTGTACATAGGGGGCCGTATTATAGTAGTATTCTGTAATGGAGTCAGTATTAGTAGTTAATTCTTGTACATAGGGGGCAGTATTATAGTAGTTATATTCGTACATAGGGGGCAGTATTATAGTAGTTATATTCCTTACTAGGGGGCAGTATTATAGAGTTTTTATATTCTGTACATAGGGAGTATTAGTAGTATATATTTTTAATAGGGTGCAGTGTATTATAGATATTGTACATAGAGGGCACGTATTAGTAGTTATTATTATGTACATAGGGGTCTAGTATTATAGTAGTTATATTCTGTACATATGGGGCAGTTTTATAGAGGTTATTATTCTTGTACATAGGGGCAGTATTATAGTAGTTATATTCCTGTTACATAGGGGCAGTATTATAGTAGTATATTTCCTGTACATAGGGGGCAGTATTATAGTAGTTATATCTTGTACATAGGGGGCGGAGTATTATAGTAGTTATATCTGTACATAGGGGGCAGTATTATAGTAGTATATTCTTGGACATAGGGGGCAGTATTATAGTAGGTATATTCTGTACATAGGGGGCAGTATTATAGTTGTATATTCTGTACATAGGGGGCAGTTATATGTAGTTATATTCCTGTACAAATGGGGGCAGTATTATAGTAGTGTATATTCGTACATAGGGGCAGTAGTATTATAGTAGTTTATTGAGGTACATAGGGGGCAGTATTATAGTAGTTATATTTGTACATAGGGGGAAGATTATAGTAGTTATATTTTGTAAATGGGGGCAGTATTATAGAGTTATATCTGCATAGGGGCAGTATATAGTAGTTATATTCTTGTACATAGGGGGCAGATTATAGTAGTTATATCTGTGTACATAGGGGGCAGTATTATAGTAGTTATATCCTGTACATAGGGGGCAGTATTATAGTAGTTATATTCTGTACACTAGGGACCGTACATAGTCGTTATATCCTGTACATAGGGGGCAGTATTATAGTGATAATTCTGTACATAGGGCAGTATATTAGTAGTTATATTTTGTACATAGGGGGCGTATTATGAGTGATATTCCTTACATAGGGGGCAGTATTATAGAGTATATTATTTGTAATTAGGGCATGCACTGCTATCCAAAAGCTGCACATGCACTGGTATCCAAGAGCTTTTCATGCACTGGTATCCAAGAGCTGCGCATGCACTGGTATCCAAGAGCTGCGCATGCACTGGTATCCAAGAGCTGCGCATGCACTGGTATCCAAAAGCTGCACATGCACTGGTATCCAAGAGCTGCGCATGCACTGGTATCCAAGAGCTGCGCATGCACTGGTATCCGAAAGCTGCGCATGCACTGCTAACCAAAAGCTACGCAAGCACCAGTATGTGAAAGCTGCGCATGCGCTGGTATCCAAAAGCTGCGCATGCGCTTGTATCCCAGAGCTGTGCATGCCAAAAAATAGCCACTTAGTTGGGCTGGCCTTAGTAAGTGAGAGGAGGAGCAGGGGAGAGGCTAGAGCAGTGCTGCGGGAGGCACACCCCCAGTACACCTACTAGCTAATTAACATATGTGTAAAAAAATTTTTTTAGAAAACAGAACAGTCATACGTGGGACTTTACCTTTTTTATATGAAATCAACCAACAAAATCCATCCTGATAAACCAGTGACATTACTCCTAGATCCAGGCATTGGGACTGGATTTTACACTGTCGCCCCCTGCTCCCTCAGCACTTCTTCCTCCCTCTACCTGATGTAATCACACACAGTAGGAAAGGGAAGTGTGTCTGCACAGTGTAACAGCCTGGGAAGCTACAGCATGGAGGGGCTCTGGTAAAGCCCATCAGAACCCTTCTGCCTCATTAGCATCATTTTGATGATTTAACAAGGAAGGAGGTCATGCATAGCAAATATACGAAGGTTCCCACAGTCCCGGTGCCTGGATCTATGAGTAATGTCCCTGGTTTATTCTGATGGTAAATTAAAGAGGTTGTCGAGAAGTTGAAAATAATTTATAATAATATAATAACTTCCTTTCTAAAACAGCGCCTCCCCTGCCCCTGGTGCGTCCCGGTACTGCAGGACAGCTGTATATAAATGTATGGAGTGTAGCTGCACTCCTATCCATTCACCAGGGGCAGGGGTGGCGCTGTTTTTGGATGAAGGAGCCATGTTTTCAACCTCCAGACAATCCCTTTAAATATATATTTATTGATTATTTCTCGTCTTTTTATGTGAGATAACGAGCCGGCGATCGGCTGGAGCTGGTGAATTGTGCTGCGTCATGGACACAAGGCAGAGTATTATCCTGGTGCCCGGGGTTTTTTTGGTTTTCCTTGACAGATAACGTCAGTAAATATGAAATCTAAAAACCCATTTGTGATGTGGGATCTTATCTGAGCCGCTGCTCGTCCGTCCTGGAGGCTGCTGATTCACTGACAGGTAGCGGAGGACTCGGCGGTTACTGGAAAGTCAGAGACAACATGAGTAATGCAGAGAGTGGTATAAATAGCCCGAGCGGACAGCTGCCGGGGACATTATAGAGCAGACACACCCCGGGAGACATGGAATATTACATACCTGACCCCTGCTGACCTCTGCCCTGACACATTGTAACACGTGCACATGTCATATACTCACGGAATAAGTCATGTAATACGCACAGAGATGGATACATACACATCAAACGCTCAAAGAAATACCATATATATACAGACAAACGTATCCAAGTCACGAGGATACACAGACATAATAATAATCATAATAATCCTAATAATTTATATAGCGCCATCATATTCCGTAGCGCGTTACATAAACATATCATACACCTATACAGACAAGACATATCCACGTCGTATGAGGAGATACAGACGGACAGCCATATCATACATAATGGGGCTCATTTACTAAGCTCCTGCGCCAGTTTTACGTCGGCTATGGCACTGATTAGAGGAACCTGCCCCCCCCCCCCGAATCTTAATACCGAGGTTTCCTTAAAGATTGGTAATAATCGCACTCTCGGATATGATCCTATAGAAAATGATGAATACTTGAGGCCATTTTAATGGTGAGATGCTGAAATTTGACAATTTAATACTAACGTGTGCCCGCATTACCGTAGCACGGCGGGCACACATCGGCGCCAGGGAAAGCAGGAGGGGCTAAGCGCCGCTCACCCCCACCCCTCTCCACAAGGAAAAAAAACATGGAACACGGCGCCGTATTCCGGGAAAAGAAAGGACATGTCCTATCTTTTCACGGGGTACAGAACGGCACGGTGCCGCTCCCGTACGGCGCTGTTCACCCATTGCCGTCTATGGGGGACACACATACACATAAATAAACACGTAAATACACATAAATACACATGTACATACACATAAATACATACATACACACATACATATACATAAATATACACAAACATACACATAAATACACACATATATACATAAATACACATAAATACACACACACATATATATACATACACATATATATACATACATACATATACATAAATATACACAAACATATACGTAAATACACACATATATACATAAACACACACATACACATAAATATATATATATATATATACATAAATACACATGCCTCTTTGCCTCCTCCTATATTTGTTGCCTCCATCACTCCTGTCTGATCAATGATGTTTGTTTTTGATGCCAATAACATGGCACTCTTCTGTCAAGTGGGCGGTCCTGGGCGGGGCCAGACGGTCTGGAACCACCCACCAGACAGTAGAGGGCCTATTAAGCATTTGGGGGGAAAACTAATGGCACTGATTGCTCTTGGACTGTGGGGACTACAGACAAAATTCCAACTGTGCCGGAATCAGTGGAGCTGGAGCCACGGGAGGAGGCCGAGCCGTGGACTGGTGCTCAGATCCAGTATATGGGGATTTCTCTGTAGATTTGTCTCTGCTTTATTACATTATTTTGTGTCTGATTGCACTTGGATGATAACTCCAGCATCCGTCGTGTCCTGTAGGACTGTAGAGTAGTAGTTACCGTCTATCGGGCTGTGAGGTTTGTTTAATAACATTGTCTGGTTACTGAGAAACAGAAGTGTCCAGGGAGACCCGGCGCCGGCCCAGGCCGAGGATCCCCAATGTCATCACCCCGGGGGACCAGCTGTATATGGGAGTCATTAAATAGGAGGACAGGAGATGCTCATGACATAGGATGAAGAAGACACTTCATACACCACGTCGTATACTTGTTATTGTATATTGGGTGGGGGGAGGGAGAATTTAAAGAGTAACTGTAGAGGGTTTTTTTCACAATTTAATAGCTCTGAAAAACAACTTTGCCTTTTATCTTTTTTACCTATACGCAGCAGTTTCTTTGCTATCCCCCTCAGATTACCTCAATGGTGCAGGAGCTGCTTGAACTGCCTACTCTTTATCATTTGGTTTCATGGGGGAAAGGGGCTGCTGCTTCCTGCTGACAGGGGAAGAGGTCATGTGACAAAGCTCTCACTGTGTATGTAGCAGGGCTGGATGTGTTCTGAACAAAAGATCTACCTGTTCCCTATGAGTTCTTCCATCCCAGTCTGTGATTCTACAGAACTTTCTCTGTCTGTCTATGCTCTTCATGCTGCTCCCTCCCCCCACCTTGTCATCAGCAGCATCAGCTATGTGCAGATAAGTTATTAACTCTTAGTGCTCACACAGTACAAGCTATAGACTACATGTAAATGGGTTACTTATGATTCCTACCACTTATTCCATGTCCCCTACTCCTTCATGTGATGGTAGCTGCCAGGCTGTCACCCTATACACCCTCTATGTGCTCTATGCAGTGTTCAGTGGATTTACTTTTGGGAAACTAAATGGATTTAATGCTAAATTACTTTGAGAAAGAACACTAGGCTTCATGGGATCTGTGGGCAAGCTAACTGGCCTCAGCTTGAGGGCATAGACAGACAGATATGAGTCTCCGCCCACTTCACCTCTAGTGAGAAAGATTTTTGACAAACACTTTCAGAACAGAAAATGCAATAACTTTGGAAAGTTAAAGGTGAGCAGCACAAAGTAGGCATCAAAGGGGGAATCACCTGTAATAATTAGGTGAAATCATTATATCTTTACAGTTACGCTTTTCGACATTATAAAACGCTACTTACAACTACCTGCCACTTCCTGGGTGTCACCTAACTCCACAGGAAGTGTTAGCGGAGACTGCTGAGCCAATCAGGGGCTAAGATGGATAAATTCTCCATCCACTGATTGGCTGATTGGCCTCATTTAGGGTTTCCTGGTGCCAGGAGAGTTTCTGGTTGTGCAGTACAGCGGAGACCTGGAACGACTCTACTGAAGCAGGGGAAGGGCAGGGAGTGGGAATCTTATTATGTTTATCCAAGATCGATCTGTATCTCAGCAGCTGGGAAAGCTCACACCCGGGTCCTGCCAAATCCGGATGTATCGAACCTTCTAGCTATGTGATTCTGAAGTCTTAAAGGGGTTGTAGCAGGTTTCATTGTCAGTATAGGGGATAACAATCTTATAGGTGTCCAACTGTTAGATCATGAGAATTAGGGTCTTTTTCTTAAAGGGGTTGGTCGCCCTTTTAAATAAGTTGCCCACGTGCCTTTACGGCCTTGTGGATAATCCCTGAATGTTCATCAAGTAATTCAGCAGTTCGGCTACTTACTTTTGTGCTGTGTGCAGACTCTCCATGCTTATTTCTTTACATGTCTGAGCTCTGCTGAATAGGAGGGGCTGCAGCAGGAGAGTTATGCCTCATCCTGCTCCCCCCCCTCTTTCTTTCTCTATCAGTGAGGATAGACAGTGATAAGAGAGAGGCTATAAGTGATAAGAGGAGGGGCTGGAGCAATCAGAAGGAGGAAGCTGTGTATATATACAGAGGGCAGCATGGGGAGAACAGGTACATATTTATAAGGAAACATGTCTAATGGAAGAGATTTTTTGAAAAGTGGCCAACCTCTTTAATTATTAATGAAGCAGTAGGTTAAGTATGTGTCCTGCCGCTCTATTCAATACTATGGGAGCAGAGAAAATTGCTGAACACAGCGCTCTGGTATCTCCATGCAGTGTTTATGAGAGTGCAGGAGATGTACTCGGCAATTCCCGGCGCTGCTATAGTATTGAATGGAGTGGCAGGTCCAACATTAGTGAAACGGGACTTTCCTTGTCCTGATTGGTGGGGGTCAGTTCTTGTGAGCAGTTGGACCGTTATATATAATCCCCTATTTCCCAATGATATAAGGGGTGAGAGCTGATGATATAGGGGGCACTGATTACATGGGAGAAGGTGCTTACTGTGGTCTTCTCTTTTGTTCTTTTGTAGGGAAGAGTAATTTTACCCTTTCATTGCTTCAATATATCTTTTTCGCTTACTGTTGCATTGTGGGAGAGGCCTAATGAAATCAGTGCAGCCTGGAGAGGCAGTGTGTGGTATGGTAGATCATAACCATAGATAATTCTAAATCTTATTGCATCCTTGTAGATATTTAGTAATAACCCAATTCATCAGTAAAGGGGCAATCATTGCACCATCCGGGGTGGGTCCGGGGGGTTTCTGTTTTCCTCCTTGATCTCAGATCTGGTGCACTGATGTATGTAACGCGCAGAACGTTGCGATGTGGTTCACATTGATGAATCCCTGCAGACCCCGCTGGTTACTACAGATAAAAGTCTTGTGAAGTTCTCTGGGAATCGTTGCGGCTTCTGCTCCGAGCTTTGTCCTGGGAATGCAGATTTTTTATTATTTGGTTTTTGGGTTAGCTGAAGAATCTGGATCGGCGCCAGCCTCACACAGCGGCAGAACCTGCTCTGCTTACTGAATTCGCCCTCATTATAAGCAACGTATAAAGACGTTGGATTAAATAACCTCATTATTATTCCTTGTGTTTACCCCATGGGAACATAATGAATATGTAAATGATACAAATAATAGCCCCGGAGATGCCACACGTAGAAGCCCCTGGAAATACTAAGGACCCTGCTGATCGGATCTTAGGTGATGCCGATGGATCAGTAACGGCTGTTACACTTATATACTCACTATAGTCAGTACAATGACCCCCCAGATTATAAGAAATGGCAGTAACATTATAATGGGGGGCGGGGACATTTGGGGGGGGGGGGCGGTTTTTTAACAATGAGGCTCATTTACTAAGGGTCCGAACCGCCGCACTTTCATCGGGGTTCCCGAATCTTTCTGTTTTGTGCCGAATTGCCCCAGGTTTTTGGTGCACGCGATCGGAATGTGGCACATCGATGCCAGCTTGCATGTGACAGAAATCGGGGGGCGTGGCCATCGGACAACCTGACGGATTCGGACAAACTGCGGAATTTAAAAAAAAGGAAATGTGTCGCAATATCAAGCACTCACATGCACCAGGAAGAAGAAGGTGAACACCAGCGGACCTCGGCACAGAAGTGACAGATGCAGGAACTCAGGCACACAATCTTAGTGAATCGTGGCAGACCTCGTCGGACAACGCACCGCGTGATTGCGACGGGACGGGTAAGTAAATGTGCCCCATTGTATCACTGAGCTCAGACTTAGATACAAAATCTTTGCAGATGGTATCACACTGGATAGACATAGATACAAAATAGAAACATTTGTTACCTATCTTCAGGAAGGGAGATTAATGTCTGATTGATGGGGCATCCTCCGGCAGATGGTTGTTTCCACCAGGAAGCATGTGCCACCACTACGACTACTATTTAGATTGCTCTCAAGACTCACTGAGCTCCTGTTGCATGGGTTGTATTATGGGTAAATCCATCGCTTCTTCCAATACCACCTACTGGTGACATCTCTTCCTGAGATGACTCAACCCATCTGGTCGCCAACGTGTTGTGTAACCATATGTCAGTGATGGCGATCCTTTTTGAGACCGAGGGCCTAGACTACAACCAAAACCCAGGCATTTATCACAAAGTGCTTATATAAGCAGCAATTTATGTATTTATTTGTTGAACTGTTCTCCTAACCTACCTGCCTCCTAAGGACACTGATACAAATGAAAGCAGGAGCGCAAATCCAGACTATCACTTTAGCTTCTCTCCAGGGTCCCGCTGTACAGGAGGAGTTTTGGGGCCAGCAGGAGGACCTTCAAAGATATTCCATCCCTCTCCACACCTTCACGCTCTTCCTTCAGTCCCAAGCTGTCAAGAGATTCTAGGTGCCAGGGATCTAAAGTTATGGCTCCTATTTTCCAGGATGTATCTCATGCATGCTTGGCCATTGAGGTGCCACCCTGTGAGGATATATGAGATACTTCCCTGGCGATTAAAGGGTTAAAATGGCATGGAGATTAGTAAATCTTGACTTATGTGATTCTTTGAGTCCTGGTGAACTCTGAGCTGAGCTTGAGTGCCAACAGAGAGCAGTCTGAGTGCCATTTCTGGCACCATTGCCATAGGTTCACCACCACTGCCATATGTGATCCATCAGACCAGAACATCTTCTTACTGTACTTCATGACTGGTCATAGGCTCGTTGGGTGGTGGAAAGCAATCAGTATACACACCCTGACCAGTCTTCAACTATATAACTCCGGTCAGTATGTCCTATGTTTTCCACAGCAGCTCCGTTGTGGGATCTTCTTTACCAAAGCACATTAGTCTTGGGCGCCCATGACCTTGGTGTATAGTAAAAATTCCAAGTTATAGGTAATGTTCTTATATTATCACTTGATCTCATGGATCGTATCATGTCTCGTGTCGTCACACAGGTATGGGAGCAGAAGCCAAACCAGTTTTCCGCTACAGCAAAGACCAACGTCCAACCACTTTACCAATACAACCATTTGTATTCCAGCATCATTTTAGCAAACCGAAAACTCGCCCCCTACACAGTCACTTCACCTCTAGCCTATCCCAGTTGTATGGACTGTCCAGTAATAGATCAGCTAGTCAACAAAATGTATCAGAATCCCAATCATCGGCACCAGGCACTCTGGTCGGGCAGATGGAGGCCAATGGTGGCCACAGTAGAACCATCAATTTACCTGGAAAACTTTCTTTGGATGGACTGGCAACCATTAGAGATGATCAAAATGGAAAGCAAGCACCCGAAACAACGCGGCCATCTCCATTGGGCAGTTATTCTCCTATCAGGAGTAATGCCACTTTCTTTCAAAGTATGGACTCTGGTTCCTCCAGTTCTCCATCTCCAGAAAAAGCCAAGGAGAACCAACCACCTAGAAGTCGCTCCTGTCCGACATCAGCCAATCTTCTGCCTCTAAGAGCCACACAAGTCAGAGGGACAACTCTACCGGGAGCTGCCAAACCCACTCGGAAATTTGATGTGTCTCCCAAGATGGAGGTCCCAAGGTCACTAGTCAAGAAAGAGCCGCTCAAGGAACCAGGCACGCATGTGTCCAAGCATGGACTTCCCCCTATTACCTCTCTACCCCTGCTGAACACGGTTCTCCATGAGGTCACCCAGCCTAGCCAAACTGAAGAGGACAAAACAAAGCGAGTCCCAGAAAATATCATGCTATCAAGACCTGTTAATGGTAAGTACATTATTAACCTCATTAATAAGTCAAATAATTTAGGTAATGTCTAATTGTTAGAGCACAAGAAAGCTTGTATTAAATTGAAGATTTAATATAAAAAAGGGCAGTGCTTACAAACATAAAGGGTTATCATACAAAAACAGGTAACAAATTAAACCAATAAATGCATACAAAGCAAAAATAACAGTTTGATCAAATAAAAAGGCATAAGAAACTGAATTTACTACATTACCTAACATTATAAGTCCGGTAACGGGGGAAGCAGAAATACATGATCAATCTCTATCCAATAGGGATCCCCAATGAATGACTATTGACTTCCTGCAAAGTTCCATCTAAGTTCCATTTCAAAATGACACAAAGTAGCCATGGAATATGTTAATTTCCTTTTATGACTTGTTTGCCTGTATTCCTCAGAATCCTTATATGCTGTTATCTTGCCATGTGGGTGTCCTATAAACCTGATCTTCCTTCATTTTCCCTTATAATGTCCCACACATATACAGGCAGTCCCCGGGTTACGTACAGGATAGGTTCTGTAGGTTTGTTCTCAAGTTGAATTTGTATGTAAGTCGGAACTGTATATTTTATAATTGTAACCCCTGACAAATTTTTTGTGGTCTCTGTTACAAATGGATTTTAAAAATGTTGGATTGTCATAAGAACCAGGATTAACACTAAATCTTCACTACAGACGCCTGTGATAACTGTTATAGCTGATTATTGTAGTCTGGGGCTAAAGTACAGGAAATTACCAACATCCAGAGGTCCGTTTGTAACTAGGGGTCGTCTGTAAGTCGGGTGTTCTTAAGTAGGGGACTGCCTGTACATACTAATCATGGGATTTCCCTGTTAATGGGATGTCAGACCGATGCCTTTGAGACAGTTACAGCCGGGGGTGGATGGAGTTTTTAGGAAATATGAATTATGCCTCATGTTCCATTGATGTGTAGAGCAGGAGGGGTTTTTCTAGCTGTGACCTTAGGTCATTACCTCTTGCTGACCTCGTTAACGGATGTAGAGAGGATCTCATCCACATTCTGGGATCTCATTCTATGATAGGATCTCTGGTGTTGGGAGAGATTGGTTTTATTGCCCCAGCATCCTGTCCTGGAGTAGAGGCATTTCAGAGGGGAGGGTTTCCTACCTCTCCTAATTTTGAGATATTCCTATGTTTTCCACCAAACTATTATTCATGGTCCCTCTCTCCGGAATGCATGTTGCCTTCAAAAATCGACTTGATCTGCATGACATGAAAGACGAGAGGTCTTGTTGAAGTCTTCCCGGATGTAAGGGTCTTCTCCACAAGAGCATCCAATCCCTCATCTTCCAGGATGTGAGGGTCTTCTTCATTTTTGTCCTTTCCTTCCCAAACAATGTCGGTCCCTGGGTTGGTCTTGTCTTCCAATACAATAATGATTGTGTAGAAGTTGTCCCACCACTCACACAGTTGAGGGTTAAGCATCTTGGACATCACATTGGGTCACGTGCATGGTCTAGATGTCCACCAAGATCAAGTCTTCTCCTATATTGTGGCCACTAACATGACTTGAGATTTGACCTTTCACTTGTCTTCTTTCTCTTCACTAACCGCAGTCACTTCTTCCTTCTCTCTCCCCTCTACCTTTCCTCTGACCGCCTGTTACCACTGTGTAGCCAATCACCTGTCCCCTCAAGCACTGAAATGGAGGGAGTATAGGCGCCGGAACCCATTGGGCCTGGACCGAGCTCATGTGCTACCAGGATTGTCCGGGAGTCTGGACAGAAGGCAGGAAACGAAGATAGTGAGGAGGAACCATTTCTTCGACTTTCCAGGCAGTATCGGCGGCGGCCATTTACACTCCCGCTTCCACGGTGCGAAGTGAATGATTGGTTGTGTATACAGGGAGGAGACTGTATGGATGGAGAGGAATTAGAATATGAATGAAGGAATGATATAGGAATGTATCCAGACTATATAGAAAATGTATCCAGGAATTCATACATTTAGGTATAGGTTAGGATTTGATGCAATGCAGAGTGTGGTTTAAGAAGAATGAATGAATGAACTGTAGCTACAAATAGAAGGAAATATATATTATATTGCAAGAAGTATTTGTATTGAATCATAAACAAAGAGTGATGTAGATAAGCAGACGGAAGGGAATTTATAGGGGAATGAACGCTATAAAGATAGAAGAGATTATGGAATGAATGCATGAAGCTGGGAATGAATTCATACAACACAAAACATGTTACAATAATTAGTAGATATTTCTTAGAAATAAAGGAATCATTATTATTAATATTATTATTATTATATATGACAAGAAGGATTTTCGAAGATTTAGAGACAAACATAAACATTAAACAGGAGGGAATACAAAAAATTAGGAAAGATGTAGGAATGAAAAATGATCTACCCCGAAACGGAGGAGATTCTAGAAATGAATGGGTGACCGAGGAGTTTATGAATGATAGAGAATTGGTGTAAATTTAAATGAATAATCTGCAGTAAGAAGGATGTAGAGATGGGTAAATGAATGAACACCCTGGGACATATGAGAATACTCATACTCATGAACAACAGCAACAAAGAATCTATAGAGGGATGTAGGATTTGATACATGACATAAAGAGATGAAACCAGGAAAGGAGGATATATATATATATGCAACTCAGACAATTAGGTTATATACCTGACGAATGGTCGTGGTGATGAATGAAGGAATAAATGAACAAATAAAAATAATAAAATGGGAATAATCAATGAATTACAGAATTTTTGCAAAAGGAACTGAGAAGGAATGATAGGAAAGAAAGAAGTGTTGTATATTTACTTCTATATTGCATAATGTCTAGGAATGAATGAATGAATGATAAAGTCAGTGACTGGTTTGGCAAAAATGATCGTACAAAAATTCAAGTGAAATCAAGTAATTTTGTATTATATGCAGACGATCTAGGAATGAATGAATGAATGGATCTATGAATGAAAGGGACGTTCATTCTCCGTCATCTTGAGCAGTTTGTGTTGTAGATTCATTAGATTTCTGTTCCATTCATGTCACATCATTTTCTGCGCTTTCGCTTGTGGATTGTTTTGTTATTTTGAATGAATTTCTCGCCTTTCATTCCACTTTCATATCGTTCTCTGTGCTGACATCTTATCTGATTTTTATCATTTTCCATCATAACTTATCTTTTTTTTTTTCCATAGGAAAACCTTCGTCTCTGATCTCCAGTGACTTTTTCCCAGACTATTTCTCCATGACGGAGCGCCCCCCGGCCGAGTTCTGCCTCTCCCCAGACTGCAGCGTGGAGGCCGTGTCTATTGATCTCTTGCAAAAAAGGGGTAAGTGGGTAAAAGGGGTGTGAATAAAGTATTGTACCCCCCCCCCCTGTCACCCTCCAGGTCCCAAAGCAGCAGCTTTGTGGGGTTCTATAGCAGCTACAAGTAAAGCAAGTTTTCCAATGGTTCCATAGCAGCTTCATTTGCAGTTTTTCTTGAGTCCCATAGTAGCTTCATAGCAGTATAGATTTTGGGGTCCTATAGCAACTCCATTTATTGTTCGTTTTTGTGGCCCCTGGCAGGTTTTTTTCTGGTCCCAAGTTTTCTGTATGCTCTATAAGAATACATAAGCTTCATGTGTTGGGTCACATAGCAGCTGCATGTGGTGTATTTGTTGGGTCACATAGCAGCCGCATGTGGTGTATTTGTTGGGTCCCATAGCAGCTGCATGTGGTGTATTTGTTGGGTCACATAGCAGCTGCATGTGGTGTATTTGTTGGGTCACATAGCAGCTGCATGTGGTGTATTTGTTGGGTCACATAGCAGCTCCATGTGGTGTATTTGTACATGTGTCTCACGGTCCTTTTCTCTTCCAGGACTGGTGAAGGCTGTGAATACGGCTGTAGATCTGGTTGTCGCTCACTTTGGAACAAGCCGGGACCCAGGAGTGAAGGTCAGACAGAACCGGACCAGAATTTATTCCTCAGTAATGATACTGCAGAGTATCGATGTTTCAGGTTCCAGATTCTGTGTCTTCATGAGAACCTTCCTGTCCTGGTCCGTGCTCTGGTGATTGAGTCATCAGAGGGGAACTGGACCTTATAGGAACCAAATCACAATCCGGATTTTACACCCAAAGGTCCAGCGTTCCTATGATGACACTGAGAGCATAAGCACACTGGATCTATGGGTAATGTCCCTGGTTTATCAGGATGGATTTTGATGGTAGATTTAATGTAAGGCCTGCTGATGGAAGGGTCGCTACCAAAGTTATACAAGTTCACTGCAAGGCAGCGGGGGCCTCTATAAAAGTAACGGTCAGGCAATGCTACTTGTATTAACAAACCCATTGATCACTCAGCAAACTGTTACATGTAACTTCTTTGGCAGCTGCAGTGACTGAGGGGACTGGATCCCTTTAGAACAGCAGCAAGAATCTGGTCCTCCAGTCACGATGATGTGATATGGCCAATGAGAGCAGGTGACCTGAAGTTAGAGCATCATTGCACAGCAGTGGAAGGGGATGGATGGAGGGGGCCGTGCTGTCCTGATACATGAGTGGTTACGATGGAGTGGGCACGTATACAGTAATGTCTGCATGGCTCTCTCCAGCCACCTGATGCCCGAGGATCATGTGACAAGCGGAATCCTTATCTTTAATATGGGAGACACTATAACAGTCTTATGCTTACCCTGTTAAAGTTTTCTATAAGTGGCCAACCCCTTTAAATGAAAATTTTGTCAAGACATATACTAATAATGTGGAACCCTATATTTATAAATCTAAAATCCTAGGACTGCAGCTACTTCCAGCGCTGAAATGACCATTATGGTAGCGGATAATGCGGAGACGAGCGATGTATAATATTCATCCAGGACGAGGGGAATAAGAAGTGTCCGCCTCATTTTTAATCATTTTGTCAGTGCTAATAGGGGTAAGAGTGACAGGCGATCCCCCCTGTGTGCCTCATTATACGCATGTATGGAAATAGCATTTAGGAGATCCATCTGGGCACGGCTCGGCCGAGTGGCAGCTTATTGATCAATTAATGCACAATCAATTCTACATTATGTTAGAAAGGTTTACATGCGGAGCAGGAGGCGATTGTGTTGTGACATTTAGGAGCTCAGATTGCCTCATTTGTCAGTCCGGTTACGTCGGGTTATTCACCGATTTTTATTGTTTTATGGAAACACTCGGCGATATAATTAAAAAATAATCCTATCGGATTCCCATAAACGGCGGCCATATTGACGCTAGCTAAATGGGTATTACCATGTATGATCGTTATGACTGTAACCTACTTAGTATGTGTATTACAATGTATCCTTAGATGGATACAGAGAGACCGATTTGTCCGGGTTCGTTTACTTTCAATCTGGCGCAATTCCGGGCAGATGGGCAAGAATTGCGCCTCTTTCCCCTATTACACCACTGCAGTTTGGAGGGGGTATGACGGGGTGGTGCAGCCAGCAGCCGAGTGAGCCAGTGCGGGGTGTTCCTGCCCTGCACTGGGGGACTACCCGCCGGACCTGGTGTAGAACTGACTGTCTGGTGCAGCACAGTTGGTCGGCAGGAGGCCGGAGCATCCTGATAAATCCAATGGGTGCCATAGGGCGTGGAGAGCACCATATGACAAATGTGCCCCAGAGAGCCTATGGGGTGAAATAATAGGACACAACTGGTTTACATGGCCACAGTTTATATGGCTTCTTATTAGAACTTTCCTGTTGCCTTCTGTTGCTCCTGTTTCGTTCTAACTAGTTTGACTCCTCCGCCACAAATTTCATCCTAACCATCAGAGTAGACGATATAACCATCATGTAGAGTTTTGGATTTGGCTTAACTAGTTAGAGGAACTTAAAAAATAGAAAAAGGCCCTTAGTTGGGTATAGAGAGTAGAGATGATCGGACCCGACAGTTGGGTTTGGGTTCTCATCAATCGTAGCCATGGCTAGTTGAAAGTAGCATCAATTTGCCAAAATGGCCGTTCAGCCACCAATCCGGCAATATTTCAGGGTCAGGGTGGCCAAACCCGACCAATGGGTGCACTCATCTCTAATAACAAGGGCTCCAGAAGGGCTCCTATGGCAAATATTGGTCTTCTGGTCCTATCGGAAGTCAAGTGACATAACTTTGTACAATCGGTCACTTGTCGTCCATCCAGATGAAACCTTTGGGTCATGAATTGGCCAAGCACTTTTGGTTTAACTAATCCATATGCACCAGAGACCAAGAGCAATAGCTAAAGCCATAAAGGGGGCCTCCTAAGAAGTAAGAATTGGTGATTTCCTAAATTTTTTTTATTACCTAAAAATAAAATAAAAACCTTACTAGGAAATACCCTGCTAGAAGTGTCGGGCAGTGTCTCACTCTCCTGCTCTCCAAGCATACGCACCCTTGGTCAAGCTCACTTATAGGGAAGCCAAGAGGAACAGCTAATATTATTACTAGAGATCAGCTAATAGACCAACATTTGATTTGTAGACACTTAGTCGAACTTTTCAAAAGATTTGATCCGGGTCTGAATTGAATCAGTCCAAACCGATGTTGTCTCTTACTGCCCTGGAAATCGGTATACAACCCCCTCTCATCCTCTAAAACACAGATTTTGCATTAAAAGCTCCTATCTCATTTAGTTTTATATATATATTTTTTAACATTTTACCAAGCCCTAAGTTCTGGGGTGAATGGGAGTAATAGTTTGCCGCCATTTTGAAAGATTTGGTTTTGGTTTTGATTTGGTGCCCAAAAAATGCCAGATTCTTACCGAATATACAACCAATAGAATTGCTCACCTCTATGTGGCCATTCATAGCCCTGGAATGAGTCTGGACCCAACCGAAGTAATAGGAGGTAATATTTATGGGAAAACTGGTTGATAACCAAAGAGTAATGAGGACCCCAAGGATACTATTTTTTGACCTTCCACAATACTTCTCAGAAGATCGATACCCTACAATTTAAAGGGGCAGTCCAAGACTAGAGAAACTGAAGTATACTTGTCCATTGGCTTTGTACGGAACTTCAGCTCCACCTTATTAGATGGCAATGGGTCTCCATACCTATAGATTGGAGTGGCGATAGAGAAAAGGGAGACCAATACTGATGCAGAGATCCGAAGAGTATGGAGTCTTAAGGAATATGGCAAAGTCTTCCAATGGAAAAATCAGTAATAAGCCCCCTTCTTACCTACTATGTGCCCTTTAATGGTGTCTCCTTATCAAGCGGCAGCTTATTTTTGGATACCAGAATCTGGGTATGACGGATTCCTCTTGGGCTGCTTATTTATGCCTAAAAAAACCTATATTTTGATATTTAGATTAGTCCCTTAAAACCCTACGACCCAACTTCTAGACAACCCCACTTGGTGCCCATATATGGTCAAAAAGGTCTTTGTTCTCCTGTATTTTCCATCAGTCTTGACCAGGAATAATTTTTCCTTTCGGATGCTTGATGGAAAAAAAACTCCTGTACAAAGTCGGTAGCGCCATCCGTTACAATATGGCTGCCGGCGCTACATCTACACTTAAATAGAAGTGATTGGCTTGAAGGGTAAAAATGATATTGCTCAATTTCGTTGTAGTTAGCAAAGTTGAGTTTTGTACAAAATATTTTGCAAAGACGGAAAATTACTTATCTGTCATTTCCTTTAGCTCTGGGTTCATCCGGCTGTGAAATATGATATTGCGATGTAGCGTTCAGCGCCAGGACTTGTACCTCACAGGTGGACTGCAGGTAAACAGCCCTTTGTCCTCTGAAAAATGGTCCTGCAGCAGAGAGATGACTTTGATAAACCTCCGGACGGGCTCTCTATCATTCTTTTCCGAATGACTTCCCCGGTGAAACATGGTCACCCAACCTAAATCTATCTTACTCGAGGGAAAGTGTCCGTTCTACAAGCGAAGCTCATACTGCAAGTGGCCTTGTTCCATAAATATCTTTTTAGTGAATATACTTACAAAGATTAGAAGGCCCTGATTTCTTCACTTTTGTGTCTTACTAGAAGAAAACAACATAAAATATAATCCTGATGTTCAGTAATCAATTTCTATATCTATCTACGATCTGTATCATATCTATGTGACATCTTCCTCTCCTCTATCTATCTATAGATCATCTCTTTTATATTGTATTTATATGTTGTATCGTACAGAAGATACAAGATTTCAAGATCCAATCTTATGTAACCATTATATGTCTGGAAAATAAGTGTTTCAAAATACTGCCCTAGCGAATATTACTACCAATGTAATTCCTATACAAGAATATAACTACTATAATACTGCCCCCTATGTACAAGAATATAACTACTATAATACTGCCCCCTATGTACAAGAATATAACTACTATAATACTGCCCCCTATGTACAAGAATATAACTACTATAATACTGCCCCCTATGTACAAGAATATAACTACTATAATACATTCCTTTTATGTATTAATTACTGCACAAACCCTCAACCTTTAATAAAGAGACCGCAGGTTATTAGATGTTCCCTGGACTTAGTGATCTGCCAGGACCACATCCTCTGTTCCTGTAACTTCCGCCGCAGCCCCTGTATTTATGGCCGCTGCGTCCCTGTGTGAGTGATGCTCGGGTGAGTGATATCAGTCTGGGGTAGAAGATCTCTCTGCTGTAAATCATTCATTAGCCTCCAGTACAGTTTGGTGTTTTGTAAAGGCTGTATTAGTGCAAAATTATAGATCCAGAGTGAATACATATTGCAAATGTCAGTCCATTAAAAGCCTTCCTAGACCGCTGGAAATAGTGATTATGTATTGATTAATAATTGATAAGCTATTGTTCTCCATACGTTACATGTGCTGATCAATGATGAAGTTATCCATGTAACAACCTGTTCCTGTTTATCAGTCGGCTGCAGGTTAATTAATATATTCTCCCATTATTACTCGTCTGGCTGTTACGAGCCCCATCTTATTATTGTATTATTGGGTTTTACCTTTGGAACAATGTAATATTGTATTGTAGTATTGTAACAATGTTATATTGTATTGTAGTATTGTAACAATGTAATATTGTATTGTAGTATTGTAACAATGTATTATTGTATTGTAGTATTGTAACAATGTAATATTTTATTGTAGTATTGTAACAATGTATTATTGTATTGTAGTATTGTAACAATGTATTATTGTATTGTAGTATTGTAGCAATGTAATATTGTATTGTAGTATTGTAGCAATGTATTATTGTATTGTAGTATTGTAACAATGTAATATTGTATTGTAGTATTGTAACAATGTATTATTGTATTGTAGTATTGTAACAATGTAATAGGGACAAACTCTTCTCTAGCACGAAACATTGTTGCTTTGTGTTGTATCTGCTTGACTTTGCTCTTACATATATTTCTGTTTACTTATAGATTTTCCATTCCATCCATTTGTCCTTCAGTTAAAAGTTTTCATATTCTACAAAATCTTAATTATAAATATCAGACGTTTTCATGATTAAACAACTTAACACATGCATTTTCATTTGACCCAAAAATGTTTACAATTTATTTAAGGTTGCAATTTTTTTATTACTATTATTAAGTAAATAATAAATAAATAAATACAATTAAATTATTATTAAATAACTTTACATTACTAAATAATATTCATAGAATAATAAAATCTAAGAATATTAATATTATAAAATCAAATAATATTTATATAATATTATATAATAATAAATAATAATATTATTCATAAATAATAAAAATAAAAATAATTTGACCACTTAATAAGAATTTACATTTTGACAAATCTTTATTTCTGTTTGTGTTTTATTTGCATTTTCTTTTATTTTTGAACTTCACTTTTTATCATCATTTTCCCTTTTTTAACTTTGCATACATGACTTCTTTCCACGTTTTACAATTGTTGCTCACATGATGATTTTTAGGAAAATCCCACTAAAATTTTTATAAGCTTAAGCCCGAAATAGATCGAGCGAGAGGAAGTAGCAAAGATCTTTTAATTTTTTTAAAATCCTGCACCAAAAACTTCACCCACAAACAAAAATATAATAAAAAAAATAGTAAATCCATCAAACATATTTCAGGGTTGGCAATTTTCTAAGACTGTTCTAAAACGCGTCTTATTTTTTACATTATGATTATTTCATATTATTAGGTATTATATATAAGTTATTATTATATAAATGTTGTCATTTTTTATATTTCGAAAAACCTATTTCCCGTAAAACATATTTGTAGTCAATGATTTATTAAAAAAATACTGGACTAATAAAACGTGGTCAATACATAGGATTGAACAAAATGGGGCACATTTAAGGACCTTGCGTTCTTTTATGTGCAACTGCTTGCACATATATATAATTTTTAAGGGCAGCATGGTTGCTCAGTGGTTAGCACTACAGCCTTGCATCGCTGGGTTCAAGTCCCAGGGTCAACATCTGCAAATGTTCTCTCCGTGTTTGCGTGAGTTTCCTCCGGTTTCCTCCCACGCTCCAAAACATACTGGTAGGTGATTAGATTGTGAGACCCATTGGGGACAGGAACCGATTTTTCAAGTTCTGTGCAGCGCTGCGGAATCTGTTTGCGCTATATTAATAAAGGAATTATTGTTATTAAAAAGTGTTCAAGCCACTCATTTGTGTCCAGGCTGCACTAAACCCGATGCAACAGAAATTTCTGCACATAAAGGGGCGTTCCGGTACAAAGTCGGACCATGTGCCATATTTATCATGCAGAGTCTGACAGATTTGTGTTGCATCCTGTATATTAAAGGTGCACCAAAAAAAAGTGGAGCAGTGCAGGGGGCACCAGATTGATGAAGAACGTGCACCAGAAATCCTGAATCTGGCGCCCCCTGCACTATACACAGGCAACTGCACATAGTACACACTGCACTGGTCTTAGTAAATATTACATTTATTAAAAAACATATTTTTTTTTTATCAAACATCAAATATTTTAATAATATTTTTTTAATAGAATATTACATTTATTTATCAAAATATTTTTTTTTATCAAAGATCAAATATTTGAATACATTTTTTAAAAATAAAATATTAAATTTATTACAAAAAATAATTATATAAATATAATATTTTATTAATTTTTTTAAAAAATATTTATCAAACATCAAATACATTTTCCTCCTATATATATATATATATATATATATGTTTTAAACTTTTTTTGACTGAATGAAATGATTCAGATCGTCTCCATTTTGTAGTAGATTTTGATGTATTTTTGTGTTTATTACATTGTGTGGTTTTTCTTTGTGAATGGTTTACATTCTATAAAGTAAGATTGTACATCTGTCTACATTGTGAATTTTCCTTCCGTGCTAAATTATTTAATGTGGACCCTCGATGACAATGGATTGAGCCCTTGAGTTCAAGATGACAGCGGTGCCAGGGAGCAATGAGAGATGAGGTCACACTTATTGCCAAAGTCTGGGATCAGAAGTCAGCAGCCAAGACGTCTCAACTGTAGGATAAAGACAAGAAAAAGGGATCGGGAAGAGAACAAGAGATGAAAACCGGGGACATCAAGAAATCTACGAGATGTGTTTACAAGGGGTTAAAAATGTAACACCTTGTGTATTTAATATGTCATTACTTGGATACTGTATCAGTGAAAATGAAAGAATAATGTTATATTGTAATTTTTTTGGGTTTGTTAGAACAGTCTTTGCAGCAGTGAGTCGCTGCTTTATGGCAGCTGTTATAAATAGGGCTCAACTGACAAGTTTTACAGTAAATGGGATCGACTATAGACCCTCCCCACCGAGGAAGTGGGGGGCTCCGTGTAGAGCCCTAGCTGTGTGTACATTGTATATATGTAGTGCACTGCATAGTTATTCCAGATGCCAAATAGATACAGGTTATGTCTGTGTCACAGGCTCCTTACAGCCTGGAGGGACTTCTGGTCCCCAGACTGCAAAAAGTCCAAGTCTCTGTCTTCTCTTACGGCTGCACCTACCAAAACTTTTGGATTTGGTGGGACCAGAAGTAGAGGACGGATGCTTTTTGATATGAGGGGGCACCAAGGGCTTTGGAGGGGATGGAAGAAAGCATCTGGTATCAGAGAGGGATATAAAGGAAGACACAAGGTAGTAAAAAAGTACGATGTGTAGATTTTTTACTATGGCGGGCCTTACTCAAAGTATAGTTTTTTCTATAGGAGGACTCACTAGGGCAGTGACACTTGCTGATTGGAGAACTGTCGTGGACTTTTTAGGTCAGAAATGAGTTTACAATTTTAATCAACACCATTGGAAAACACTACTGGACCCTCTGCTCCGGGATCTTTGGGAAGTCCCAGATGAAGCCGCCGCTCCAGCATTTTTCTCTTAGTAGTACTTACTCTTCTGGCACAATTACTAAATTACTTTCTTTGCAGTACTCACAATGAGGGCAATCTGCTCAGGCTACTCTCTACCCGAAAATGAGAATTCCCACTATTACTTGTATATAGCTCATCCAGATCTTTCATAGATACAGGTTATGTCTTTGTAGCTTCTTCAGCTTGGCCCCAAACTTTGAAAAAGTCTCCGCCTCTGCCTTTCCTTACTGCTCCCCCTCTAGAGATTTTGATTTGGTAGGAACAGAAGAAGGTGATGATAACATATCAGGTGTTCGACTGAACCGGGGTTCTGGAATCATTGTATAATAACACAAAGTATCATTTTATTTTCTTGGGGGAGGGAACTCAGGAAGTCACATTTACTACAGGGGGAGCACTCTCTCAGCAATATTAATAAGGCAGTCCCTGGGTTATGTACATGATAGGTTACATAAGTTTGTTCTTAAGTTAAGTTTGTATGTAAGTGGAAACTGTATATTTTATAATTGTAGATCCAGACACATTTTTTTTGCCCCAGTGACAATTGGAGTTTTAACATTTTTTGATGTAATTGGACCAAGGATTATCAATAAAGCTTCATTACAGACACCTTACAGCTGATCATTGCAGTCTGGGACTATAGTAAAGCATCCAGAGAGCTTCACCAGAGTTCAGAGGGGTCTGTCTGTAACTATGGGTAGTCTGTAAGTCAGGTGTCCTTAAGTAGGGAACTGCCTGTATTGAGGGCAATCTCATGATGAGAATTTCCCATACAAAAGGAAACTGCTTTGATGTTTATGTTGATCTTTCATAGATACAGGTTATGTCTATGTAAGGGGATCCTTTCAGTAGGGATGGCAGAAGAAATTTTTGGGCATAGTCTGGGCCTTTACTGCTCCCCTTACCCAGAGTGAGGTGCAATAGTTTAGGAGAGGAGGACAGGGAGAGATAAAAGGTTTACAGATCTGGAGGGATGGGTGGGGGTTCGGGTTGGTGGGAACAGAAGATGATGATAGAGAATTTTTAAGGGAAGGTGAGGAACCAGTGGCGCAGACCATGGAGGGGGTAAGAGAGTGGAGAGAGGGGCATATGGGGTTAAAAGTGGCAGAATTTTTAAGATGAGAAGAACCATAGTTTCAGTTCAGCATTTAGTGACCTAGACACATTACTGGGCCATCAGCCAAGTCTGGTAAATTGATACCCCTTGCTCCAAGCCATGACTATGATTGGCCAGGAGGACCTCTTATAATATAATAATAATTCTTTATTTATATAGCGCACACAGATTACGCAGCGCTGCACAAAGCATGACAAATTGGTCCCTGTCCTTAATGGGGCTCACAATCTAAACAACCTACCAGTATGTATTGGAGTGTGGGAGGAAACCAGAGTACCCGGAGGAAACCCACGCAAACATGGAGAGAACATACAAACTCTTTGCAGATGTTGACCTGGGTGGGATTTGAACCCAGGATCCTAGTGCTGCAAGGCAGAAGTGCTACTCACTCAGCCACCGTGCCGCCCCACTAATGAGGAACAGTAGACGTTGAGGCATGGTGTCTGAGTGGAGGAGGTCTAGGCTGGTTTTTTATTCTCCTATGCTAAGAGTGATCTGTAATACACCCAGCATGGAAGAGTTTGATTATAAAAGCTAACAATCAGCTAAAAAAATAGAAAAAAAAATTCTTGTTTTGTTCAAAAAGTTTTTAAAATAAATTTCCTAAATGAAACCTTTGGTGGGCTTATTGTAGCCTTGGAAGAACGCTGAGTCGGCATCCTTCCTTCAAAATTGTCCAGTGAATATTTGCCTGAATATTTTTTTCACGGATCAATATATAATCAATTATTAATAGGAGTGGTAATGAGGCTCATAACCTAACTCCAAAAAGAATCACATAAACTATGACAGCATTCAGAAAGCTCTCACCCTGCAGAGAGGTTTTAGTGT
Organism: Engystomops pustulosus; assembly: GCA_019512145.1. Classification (NCBI taxonomy): domain Eukaryota; kingdom Metazoa; phylum Chordata; class Amphibia; order Anura; family Leptodactylidae; genus Engystomops; species Engystomops pustulosus. The sequence goes on along the minus strand of CM033641.1, from coordinate 317,965,520 downwards.
AGCCCGGGGCTCACTGACAGCTGATTATCATGGGACTGCAGCATTTTGATGTGACTTTATGAGATCAATATAGATTTTTTTTTTTAAGATTACAGTTTCTAAAAGCTCGGTTAGGACTGTGTCTCTGTTCCTTCCCCGTGCTTTTCACTGCAGCTCTGCTCATTTTGTATGGAGGATTATAAACGATCAGAAACTAAAGAAAAAAAAAGCAATAAGAAACTGCAAAAATAGCAAAACCCTATAAAAACTTCAGAACCAGTGGAGGAGCAACCACATACGGTAAGATGTGGGATACGGTAAAGTCAGAGAATAAAAAAACAAGGCATTTAAGATGGGGGAACATTTTATTGGGGCTCAGAGAGAAGACAATATAATGAGGGAAGGCTTTAGAAAAGCTTCTTTCCACTGCCGGCTCCAACCATAGTTCTAGACAGAAGTGCGGGGGGTCGCACCCCACTGACCGGCAATGTTCATCGGGACCTAACGACCTACTGAAGATTGTAGGTCATTAGTAACTACTACCAAGTACACTCTTGTAGTCATTAGTAGGGATGAACCGGTCCACGCTGAACTTTGCCAGGTTGGGTTTGCAAATAGGAACATGGACTTCAGCCAGATGTTTGAATTTGGCACATGGGCTCACCCTTGATGGTAACACCCACCATTCATGGGTGTTATTTCTTTAAAAAGTTCAAAACACCATTTTCCTTAGGATCCTCATTCCCCAATGACTTCATGTTGTAGCATTTAATGGGTTAATACCAGTACCGATCACAGGTGCTACCGGCGGGGTTCAAGTACCAAAACTTTTTGTTCAAAGTTTGGCCGAACTCGGCAAGTCCGAATCATTGGTCATTGGCTCATCATTGGTCATTGGCTCATCATTGGTCATGGTGGTCATTAGTAGTATGATCGCCTGGAACACCCCTTTAAGTTCCATCAGATTTGCCAATGGTAGATATCCCAAACATATTTGTATCTTATGTATACCAGGGCATGACATTGTTTTTGATTAGTCCGGGAACATCTTAAAAAAAGACTTTATGAATATTTTTCAATGAACTGGAGGCGCTCCGGCCTATGTCTCGGGGGGACCTCTTGGCTCCGCAGCTTGATAATCTATAGACGCCCCCTCTGTCTTTATTGTAGCCTGCTTCCACCAACCGATCCACAGACGTCACAATTATTGGGTGGGTAAAGTCTACAATGAACACGGAGGGCGTGTAAGCGTGGCGGAGCCAAGAGGCACACCGGTGATCCAGGCCGGAGCCCCTTTGGCTCATTTGATTATTTTTAAGGGAACTAGTCTATTCCCAGACATAGGAAAGGCGAGGTCATCCCCTGGAGGTAAGTTTGGGACATCCACCATCAGTAATTCTGATCTAACTATAGATGTCCTTTAAAGTTTGTTACATCTCTCTAGACTAATGGAGGGTCTTCTCAGGGCACCAATAGAACACAATCTGTGTTCCCGACTTCCATCCGCTGTTAATATACTGGTCTTCTCTAACTTAGTACAGACCGTTCTGGTGCGGAAATATGAATGTCAATTATTGTAAAAAAAAAAACTGCAAAAAAAAAATCTCACTTGCATCTAGTTTCACTTGCCCTCCAAGGCTTGTATGATGAGGGCTGCGAGCCTCCAGCATATGAATCACATCTGCAATATTTACTTGTAGAACTATTCATTCAATGTTGACTAATGGACGGGAGAATAGACCAGCTCTTTCCCGGGGAGCCCTGCTCCTCACAGCAATCAGCTTTATCTAACCTTATCCCTAACCACTAATGTATTACTCAGTGTTTCCTAAACTCTTGAAAGCCGTGGAATTTATGTTCATCCTTCATCATCCTCGGATGATGAAAGCCACATCCATATTTTAGATTGATGTAGAATAACTACAGAAACAAAGTGGTAGATACATTTAACCAGCATTATACCTATGTATAATTTAAATATATAAAAGAAAAAAAATAAATAATAAAAAAAAAAAAAGTTCCTCGTATCGATTAGAAAATGGGGCCCGTTGACCATTAAAGGCAACAATCAATTTCACAGTTCACAGGTCAGGTCACAATTTGGTTCTAATGATCTAAAAAGAAAACAGCATTAGGAGGTAATGAATGCCACAATATTACAGACGTGATCTATTGCTCTTCTGTGGCACAGGACCCAGAAGATAATGAAACTATAAAAAAGTTTGGGGAAGGTAATAGACGTCTGAAAAGTATCCAGAGAGGGAGGGATGACACAAAAGCAATGCACTCCGTGGGACAAATGTAACGCTACACCCGGAGATTGGAGCCGCACTGGAAATAAAACATAAAAAATAATGATACATTTACGATAATGTTTGTACTAAACAAAGAATAATTCTGCAGAAAGAGGGTTTATTTAATTTTCTGTATAATTAAGGGATGCGGTTTTTATGAAAAGTGGCTCAATGGGGCTCATTTACTAAGGGCCCGAATAGCTCATTATAATTGGGTTTCCCGAAAATTACCGGTTTGCGACGTTTTGCCCCGGGTTTTTGGCGCACGCGATTGGATAGTGTCGCATAGGCGTGGTCGTCGGAAAACCCGACGGATTCAGAAAAACCGTGGTATTTAAAAAAAAAATGTGTCACTTACACGCACCAGGAAGAGGATGGTGAACTCTGGCAGACTTCGGCGCAGCAGCAACACCAAGTGGATACCTTAGTGAATCCCGGCAAGCTCCAAATCAACGTCGGAGGATCGCGAATGGACCGGGTAAGTAAATGAGCCCCAATGACTTTTATAGAAGGGTGGAAGAGTGCTGCGCCTCTGATATGCAACGGGAGGAGCTGAGATGTCATCATCACCTTTCCCAAGATCGGATCCTGTGTTATCTGCCTCCGGCTGTATAATAGCAGATCATTGTGATTCCGTAATGATACTGAGAAGGTTCCTCTGGCTCCTCATGTAGTTTGATGGCTCATACTAGTACTACAAACTGATTTGTCTTTTTTATCCTTCCTAGTATTGAGGTGCAACATATGGCATCACAAGGTCAGACCCCTGCTCTTTTTAGGGCCACGCTGATGCTTGGCACCTCCTCATTCTGCAAGCTGGTACCTAGCTACTTTGAATTTTGATCGTCAACACAACAAATTCGATCTCTTTACATAGATGGTCCCAAAGAGGAGGTGACTTCTGAATAGGCCTTCACAGAGCTCACAGTGGATATGGTAATTAAACTTTTTGGATTGAAAGTTGCATCCGAGCCACTAATAGGTGGCATAGTTCTTGTGAGCAGAACCAGCTTGAGCAGATAACAAAGGAGTCTACTGGTGGGATCTAGGTGACGACAAAGAAACATGAGTGGTAATTAGGAGTCTAGTGAAGCTGCCATGGTGAGGTTGTTGGACAGGTTGCACACTACTTTCAGAATACGAAAGTAGGCCAAAGCTTTGTAGTTTGAAGAGCTAAGCTGGCGAGGGTGAGACGCTCTAATTTAGGAGACACAGTTTGGTCATTGTGGTTTGAGGAAGTGTCAAACTCTCAAGAGTGGCCAATGACTGACTGCACTGGTGCCGAGTGTCACGTCCGCACCCGCGATCCTCGGTACAGATCGCAGGTACACCCGTGCCCTTCTATGTGGGGCGGCAACCCCCAGGCCCGGACTTACATCTCCCACTATCCTGCTTCCCAACTGGGCCGCATTCTCGCTTCCTAGGCTTGCGGGGACCGCGCCGGCTCTCCAGCCTTAAAGGGCCAGCATCCTCCTGATTGGTGCTGGCCAATCTGGCCTCCCACTAATAATCCGGCACCTCCCTTCCTGCCTCGCCGGATCTTCTCCTAGGATCTTCCAGGATTTCCAGACCTAGTTTTCTAAAGCTGCTCCTAAAGAAGAGAAAGCCCTCCTATGTCTCCAAGCATTCCTATGCTTCCTGTGTGTTCCCGTGTATCCTGCTCCTGCAATCCTGTTCCGTGTGCCAGCTCCTGTTCCAGCGTTACCAGTGTTGCTCCGTGTTCCTGTCTTACCAGTGTGTCCAGTGTTTCCTGCATATCTTTTACTTTGGCTGCCACCGGGGGCCGCATACCATCCCCCGCGGTGGTCCAGAGGGTCCACTGGTCCACAGACTCCTCCCTCCGGACTCTTCCAATAGAGACTTTTAGTTCTGTTATCTGTGGATCGTTACATCGAGTAAGAGGGCTTTTATCCAAGTTGAGGGGAGGAGGTAAACTGGTAGAGATGAGAATGTCAAGCCCAATGGGTTCTGGAAATCTTTACTAAACTGTCTTGTATAAAATGATTGCTATTATTTCTAGATGGGTTCTTAAAGAGGTAGAACCCAGTTTGTCTTTGACAATGTTCATCTTGTGCCAAGAATTGTCTGATTTGCATGTAGCATTGGCAGTCCATGAACAGTAGCCTCGATGTTCCTCAATAGCAATGGGCACCCACATCACCCAGACACCCACATCAGAATTATAGGATGGGCAAATGCCATCAGCCTCTCTAGGTAAGACGCAACTTTGGTTGGCCTGTTTACGAGGCCTACAAAATTTGGGAAAGAGAGTCAGCTCACCTGAGGACACTGTGGATAATCTTGTAGCATGGTGTGATAGGACATGGATAGTATTTGTTCAAAGTCAGCAAATAGAAAAGCTTATGTAGAATCCAGTTCACAAAACCATCCAGCAATCTCCATTCATGAGGCCTAGTGATGGAACTCCAGAAAGCCGATTTTGTAAGGAAATAAAACTCATAAAAGATTTGTGAGGTCATTTTACAGAGAAACCTGCTTGTACTCTAGAAAGAGACATTTTCAAAGTGTATCTGAGGTCAAGGGACTTGTATATTCTTCTATTGGGACTGTCAGTGGTGGAAATTAAAGACCCCAGACCCTTGTCACTCCCATGTCCTCAACCCATTATACCAAACTCATATCTCCGAGGTGCCAGGGTTACACCATTGTAAACCAAGATGAAGAAAATTCAGCTTCACATTGAGAACTATGAGGGGAAGAGAAGAACGATTAGAAGAACTACTTCCTCAAGTCACCGAGTACCTCAAAGAGTAGGACAACCCTCGTAAGACACCCCTGTACACTATACCCATCACCTCCAATGATTTTAGACTTTTGAAGACATTCAATACTGTGAGTACAGCAAGATCTGTTGATGTCATACCGGCTACATAAAAAAAACCAGGGTTGCAAATTTGCTTTTTTGAACCTCATTAATTTCTGAGAAGAACATGGAAGTTACCAAGAGGAAATGAGAGACAATATTTCTGTCCATTACCGACTTAACCAGCTGTGTAATTAGTGTTTAGCGATGTAAAGCGGCACTCTCATTAGACATGCACGTTACTCAGGGAGAGTGCACGGACACGGCTTGTCTATCACTTAGGCTTTTTAACTTCTCGATGTGAGCAGCTCAGAAAAAAACGGAGAAGATGGAGAAGAAGCTGCAAGCTCTTCAGACAGGAGGACCTGGCGGAAGCTGCACATCAAGGATACTTGGCCTTGTAACTTCTAGGACTGCTTCATCCCTATAGACTATGAATTCGGGGGTGTACGAATGATTTGTAGTCTTCCTAACATGCCAATTCTTACTTTACATGGGATACTATGGGGGTGGCCTACAGGTGGGATACCAATTTGTGTTGGTAGACCAAGTCATCCATACAAAATCTCATAATGGTTTCCTATTTGACAAAGGAGTCCATAGGCAAAGTTGCTTTTGCTTTATCTGAACCCGTAAAGTCATGCCCTCACGTATCTCACAAGTGAGGCATCTATTAGGGTCCAGACTTCGGGATTTAAAGGGGTGTTCTGAGAATTGTGAGCTCACGTACTCTAATGGTCATTTTTTGAAGGGACTTCGGCCATGCTGTACATACATATTGTTAAATGACTATGTTGGTATTTCAGCACAGCCTTAAAAAGTGACCCAACTACTGGGGGGTGACAAGTGTCAAACCTGCACTGATTTGATATTGACCACCAAATTCTTATAAGTTATCTATTATCTACACTTCATGTGGGACAATGTGATATGAATCCTACAACATGGGTCTGACAAATAATAGTTGGCCCCAAAGATCTAGCAGAAGACAACTCAATTGTTAGATAACCATAAAGGGATTTTCACAGGTACCCAAAGCATAAGGTCATCAATATCGGACTGGACGGAGTCCGACATATTAATGATCTATCCTATGGATGATGTTGGACCTAGAAATTTGATCTTTGTGACCTATCCTATGGATGATGTATAATCTCCACCAATGTGATATTAATGACCAATCCATGGATGATTTATAATCTCCGCCAATGTGATATTGATGACCAATCCATGGATGATGTAAAATCTCCACCAATGTGATATTGATGACCTATCCTGTGGATGATTTTGGACCTCCACCAATGTGATTTTGATCAGCTATCCTATGGCTAGTGTTGGACTTCCATCAACGGGATATTGCTTACTTATACCATGGATGATGTGGGACCTCCACCAATGTGATATTGAAGACCTATCCTATGCAAAGTGTTGGACCTTCACCAATGTCATATTAATGACCTATCCTATGGATGATGCTGTACCTCCACCAATGTGATTTTGAATTATCTTATGGCTAATGTTGGACTTCCATCAACATGATATTTGCTGAGGTATGCTATGGATGATGTTGGACCTCCAACAATGTGATATTGATAGTTTATCCTATGAATGTTGTTAGACTTTCACTAATGTGACATTGATGACCTATCCTATGGATGATGCTGGTCCTCCAACTATGTGATATTGAAGGCCTATCCTATGGATGATGCTGACCCTCCACCAATGTGATATTGAAGACATATCCAATGGATGATGCTGGTCCTCCACCAATGTGATATTGAAGACCTATCCTATGCAAAATGTTGGTCCTCCAGCAATGTCATATTGATTACCTATCCTATGGATGATGCTGGAACTCCACCGATGTGATATTGAAGACCTATCCTATGGGTGATGCTGGACCTCCACCAATATCATATTGAAGACCTATCCTATGGGTGATGCTGGACCTCCACCAATGTCATATTGAAGACCTATCCTATGGGTGATGCTGGACCTCCACCGATGTCATATTGAAGACCTATCCTATGGGTGATGGTGGACCTCTACCAATGTCATATTGAAGACCTATCCTATGGGTGATGCTGGACCTCCACCGATGTCATATTGAAGACCTATCCTATGGGTGATGCTGGACCTCCACCGATGTCATATTAAAGACATATCCTATGCAAAGTGTTGGACCTCACAGATCTTAGAATAGTGAGGGTCCCCATCGATCTATGTATAGTCCGTCATATCACTAACCCTTTCAAACAAATGGATCTATTTCTTATGGAATTTATAGATTCTTACATCTTATCGAAGATACATCCTACACGCAAGGGTCCAGCATAGATGAAGGATGGGACCTCGGGCTTATTATCCTTGGTTGGTGTTTTCGATAACATTTTGAGGCAATAAAAATGGGTTATTGATCAAAAACCATAATTCTTTATAGTAAATTAAGTAACAGAATTTCAGATTCCCGGGAACAACAGGAAATGGACGAGACTTATCGATACCGGAGGTCAATGTTATCATGAAGCAGCGTTGGCCAATGTTTTGACCTAGGGCCTTCTCTCTCCCCCCGGTGTTCTCCTTAACTAATCTTTCACTTTCTGCTTCTAAAACAAGCAGGATTAACACAAGATAAGAGCGGCTGCCAAAATAATTACACTCTTTGCCGTCGACCAGCGGAACCGGTGGTTTAAATCCCTAAACAATTATTAAAATGGCCCAATGCATTACACAAATTGGAAATGGCTGGGACTTTTTTCTGGTCGGTGAGAGGGAGCAGGACACATTATTTAAGTGTTCTTGTAAGCCATCTAAGATATTAATGTTGCAAAGCTCCTTATGAATATTTAAGTACATAAAATGGAGATCCATTCAGGTCAGTATTACCACACAGGCTTGTAATACAGTAGAGTCCACTTAAGGAGGCAATATCCAGCCTCCCCGACAGATGAAAACACCATCCAGCGAGGGGCGTGCGCACATTTACAGCGCAGCGTAGGGAGCGGTTAGTTATGTCTTTGTGGGAAGGTTTTCATTTAACGTGTTAACCCTTTACACCCTGCAAATGGCGACGCTGCGTTAGGTGGGTATACATAAGCGATGCTGTTAATTCGTGTGGAGCGATAAATAATGGTTAGGGATTTAGAGAATATATCCATGAGAAATAGGTATAGAAAATATACATATATTCTTCATGGGGCTGCCTTGGCCAATGGCAACGCACGCAAGGTCTCGGGTGAATATATAAGGGCTCATTTACTAAGGCTCCGATTCCCCCCGGTTTCCGATTTGCGACGAATTGCCCCGGGATTTTGGTGCACGTGATCGGATTTTGGCGCATCTGCGTCGGCTTTTATGCAACAGAAATCGGGGGGTGTGGACGTCGGACAACCTGACTGATTCGGAAAAAAGGAATTTAAAAAATAATTTGTGTAGTAAGATCAGCCCTTACATGCACCGGGAAGAAGAAGGTGAACTCGGGCGGACCTCAGCGCAGCAGCGACACCTGCTGGATATCGGGCGCACGGACCTTAGTGAATCCCGGCAGACCCGAATCCTCGTCGGACAACGCTGTGCCTTATAGACATGGTAATGTACTTGTATACACACACTGGGGCACATTTACTAAGGGTCCGCAGAGCGCATTTTGTCGGGCTTCCCGACCATTTCCGTGTTGCGTTGCATTTAACAGGGTGGATTCGGACTACGTGCGGTAGACAAATTGTGTCGCAAGACAATGCACTTACATGCACCAGGAAGAAGAAGGTGAACTCCGGGGACCTGAGCGGGGAAGCGACACATGCAGGATATCGGGCGCACGATCTTAGTGACTCCCCGCACAGCATATTATACACGGACAATGCACTTACATGCACCAGGAAGAAGAAGGTGAACTCCAGGGACCTGAGCGGGGAAGCGACACATGCAGGATATCGGGTGCACGATCTTGGTGAATCGCCCCAGACTTAATCTTCGTTGGACAGTCCCGATCGGGGATCGCGACAGGAGTAATGGCCCTCAGCAGTGTATATTTGGGCTAGTAATATATTATTAATATTTTAGGCAAATGAGATTCTCAGTGCTCCAGGGGCGGGGTTATTCTGATTGAATGAGTGGACCCCATTAAGGTTCGGGTTCGGGTACTAAACCCAAACGCTCACCCCCACTGGTAACACCAAGCATTGATCGTGGGTGTGACCCATTAAATGTCACTGGCAAAGATGATGATGTCATGGGAAGCAACAATCCTCGTGAAATACAGTTGGTTATTAGTGAATTAGAATATCGGTGGTTTGGGTGGAAGCCCAGGACCCAAGTCTTCTAGCGGGCCCATGACCACCCACTTAATTTTATACTGAGAAGGACCTTCACCCATGAAATCCTTTTACATCTGTTCCTGCTGTCTATACACATGTACACAAGAACCATTTCAGGACCTTTGAAGGTCCTCCAAAGGTCCTGAAACCTCCATTCCCCAAGAAGCTCATTCTAGTCACAGATGTAGGAAGTGATTCTAGACTTGTAGGGGCCATAATATTCATACAGCCCAGGACCCATGGTGGTATTAGATGACCCCAGGCCACCAGCATCTAAAAAAGTTAACACTGGATGGGATTCAGCACTGATTGTGGGTGTAAATGGAGGAGGATGAGCCTGAACACCTGATCATAGTGGGTTTGGTTCTGCTCATCACAACTGTCTACCTATAATTCTGAATAATTGTGTCAGTACCATCTGCTAGTCCAGCCTCAAGACTACAGACTTTTTGAATGGTCAATAAATGAATGTAAATCAAATAGGTTCCTGTTTTGAGAAAAGAAAAAGCTTGAAGCTCCTGAGTATATCAGGACCTGGTCATTGCACCTCCTATAGTGTATCAGGACCTGGTCATTGCACTCATTAGTATATTCAGGACTGGTCATTGACTCCTATAGGTATCAGGACCTGTCATTGCACCTCCTAAGTGTATCCGGAACCTGGTCATTGCACCTCCTATAGTGTATCAGGACGATCATGCACCTTCCATGTATATCAGGAACTGGTCATGTCACCTCCTATAGTGTATCAGGACCTGGTTTATTGACCTCATTATAGATATCAGGACCTGGTCATTGCCCTCCTATGTGGTCAGGACTGGTCATTGCACCTCCTATAGTGTATCAGGACCCGGTCATTGCAATCCTATAGTGTATCAGGACCTGGTCATTGACCTCCTAGAGTATATCAGGACCTGGTCATTGCACTCCTATAGTGTATCGGACCTGGTCATTGACCTGTGTTCATGCATCCTCCTATAGTGTATCAGGACCTGTCATTGCCCTCCTATAGTGATCAGGACTGTCATCACCTCCTATAGTGTATCAGGACCTGGTCATTGCACCTCCTATAGTATATCAGGACCTGGTCATTGCACCTCCTATAGTGTATCAGGACCTGGTCATTGCACTCCTATAGTGTATCAGGACCTGGTCATTGCGCCTCCTATAGTATATCAGGACCTGTCAGTTAAAGCACCTCCTATAGTATATCAGGACCTGTCATTGCACCTCCTATAGTGTATTCAGGACCTGGTCATTGCACCTCCTATAGTGTATCAGGACCTGGTCATTGCACCCATAGTGTATCAGGAACCTGGTCATTGACACCTCCTATAGTGTATCAGGGACCTGGTCCTCTAGCACCCTATGGTATCAGGACCTGGTCTATTACCCTCATAGCAGTGATCAGGACCGGTATTGCCCTCCTAGGTATTGGAGCTGCCTCTCGTGTATCAGGACCTGGTCATTGCACCTTCCTATAGTGATCAGACCGGTCATTGCACTCCTATAGTGTATCAGGACCTGGTCATTCACACCTCTAGGTATTAGGACTGGTCATGCACCTCCTATAGTGTATCAGGAACTGGTCATTGCGCCTCTATAGTGTACAGGACCGGTCACATTGCGCCTCCTATAGGTATCAGGACCTGGTCATTGCACCTCTATAGTGTTCAGGACCTGGTCATTGACCTCCTATAGGTATCGGAACCTGGTCATTGCACCTCCTATAGTGTATCAGGACCTGATCATTGCACCTCCTAATAGTATATCAGGACCGGGTCATTGCACCTCCTATAGGATCAGGACCCGTGATGCACCCTCCTATAGTGTATCAGGACCTGGTCATTGCACCTCCTATAGTGTATCAGGACCTGGTCATTGCACCTCCTATAGTGTATCAGGACCTGGTCATTACACCTCCTATAGTTAGAGTGTTGTATGATGGCGCGGTCCTCATTAGCATTCCCTCCCTGCCTCTCTCTGTGATTTATGGGCTACACGCTGGTTACAGAGCCATGTAATTGTATATTTATTGTAACGCGGCTGTAAACGTCATGTAGGCGGCTCCTGCGTGTAGACACATACAAGTCTCCCAGGGACACGGGTTTTACCAACTTACACTTTGCATTAACAGCGCTCATCAAAGAGAGAAAAAAAAGCCCTGATTTCCTCCTAAATATGTTTAATGGTTAATACATGACTATAATTAGCGGCTAATGACCCCCCCGAGGCCGGGCTACTGGTGGCGAACAGCTGAGCTGCTCCGGAGCCGGGGATTAATGCTTACACCTCGTTGTGTGATTGCTGTAATATACTGGCACCACGGAAGACGCACCCCTGGTAGTACGGGGGTCCTAATGGCCCCTCTGCTTCTTACTGCTGGACCGGTTACAGGTGGGGTCCGTGTGATTATTAATAATACAGGATTATACATAGTATTATATTTATCTTCCTATCCACAGGGTATGGGACAACAATCCTGATCACAGGGGTTCCTACTGGTTGGACCCCCATTAGTTACAAGAATTGGCTCCACCATTCACCAGAATAGGACCCGTTCATACTGAAGTGAATGAAGCGACACATCGAACACGTATTAAGTATTACGAGAGCGTTAGATATAACAGAGAACAGCCATGAGGGATCTCCGGCACCACCATTCAGCTGGAGATACTTGAGTGATGTGCACTACAATTCCTGATGCCCCCCTGGTATTGAATGGACTGGCAGGACTAGGGGCAGATTAAGACTGCCATGGGCCCATAGGATATCACTGCTGCGACAAGTCACATCACAGATACACAGTTAGTAAGGATGAAAGTAGCCCCAAAACCATCAGGTCCAAACTATATTTCACAAGTGAAATTCATTCCATTCTAGAGATTCTGCCCCTGTGTCCGGAGCTCGATGATTGGGTTTTCATGGCCAAACAGTTCAAGCATTCATGTCTTACATCACCACGTAAAGCAGACTGCCACGGCTGGACATTGGAGCAGTGGACACAGTGGACATGTCTTCTGCAAGTGATGGACCACAAGTCTCTATCCACCAGCGTAATGGGTTGGTGAATGGTTGTGGTTGGGTCCTTGGTGTGGAAGAATTTGACAATCCATAGAGCTCTGACCTCATCCAACACCATTGGAAGGCACTAAAAGGGATGATGGGTGCTGAGGAGAGAAGACCCTACACTTTTAATCTACAGGGGCAAAGTGAGGGAAGAATCTGGGTGTATTGTAGTGTAGTGGAGATTTTCCAAAAGAGGATACATTTTCCATTTCCTTTTAAAGGTTTGGATAGAATGGAAAGCCAGTTAGGAATAAGGGGAATAAAGCAGGCAGAACACATTGGGGCAGATTTACTTACCCGGTCGTGCCGCAATCCCGCTGTGCGTTGTCCGACGAGGATACTGGTCTGCCGGGATTCACTAAGGTCGTGCGCCCGAGTTCCTGCATGTGTCGCTTCTGCACCGAGGTCCGCCGGAGTTCACCTTCTTTTTCCCGGTGCATGTGAGTGCTGATCTTTCGACACAATCCCTTTTTAAAAATTCCACAGTTTGTCCGAATCCGTCGGGTTGTCAGGTGGCCACGGCCCCCGATTTCTGTCGCATGCAAGCCGGCGCCGATGTGCCACAATCCGATCGCGTGCGCCAAAAACCCGGGGGAATTCGGCGCAAAATGGAAATAATCGCGAAACCTGACAAAAGTGCGGCGTTCGGACCCTTAGTAAAGTTGCCCCATTGGGGCTCATTTACTAAGGGTCGCACGCACACTTTTGTCGGACTGTGCACCGTTTCCAGGGCTAAAACAGCTTGCACAGGTATTTAAGAAGTGTGTGCGCTGGGGTTGTGGCGCAAGCGATCCTTTCAAATTAGGGGGCATGCTATCGCATGGTCTGATTGATTTGGACTGATTTAACTTTCAAATTGTTTTGGAAGCCCAAGCACTTAGATGCACCACAAAAAACATGGTGAACTCCGCCGGACCTGAGCGGGGAAGCGACACATTCAGGATATCGGGCGCACGATCTTAGTGAATCGCAGCACTTATTGTGGACTCCGGTGACCCTGTAAGTAAATGTGCCCCATTGTTTTTACGGATTCGCCTGCTGCACTCCTGGTGTGTTTTTTCAGAATTTAAGGAACACTCCATGGGGGTCATTTACTAAGGGCCCGATTCGCGTTTTCCCGACGTGTTACCCGAATATTTCCGATTTGCGCCGATTGTACCTGAATTGCCCCGGGATTTTGGCGCACGCGATCGGATTGTGGCGCATCGGCGCCGGCATGCGCGCGACGGAAATCGGGGGGCGTGGCCGAACGAAAACCCGACGGATTTGGAAAAACCGCCGCATTTAAGAACGGAAAATGTGTCGCTCAGGACGCGCTTACCTTCACTCAGCCCGAGCCAGTGAATTCCAGCGCGTTCAGATGCTTTTCAGCGCAGCAGCGCCACCTGGTGGACGGCGGAGGAACTACCTTATTAAATCCCGGCCGGACCCGAATCCAGCGCAGAGAACGCGTCGCTGGATCGCGAATGGACCGGGTAAGTAAATCTGCCCCCATGAGTTTATATCCCAGAATTAACTAGATCACAGTTTCTTACATCATGTACACTTATGCTCTATTAACAGGATGGAAGACAGGGGCCTGACTTCTAGGGCTTTCATAGTTTCGGATCACAAGAACAAGTGCCCCGGAATTCTGCACATGAATGGTTCCCTGGATCCAGAGACATCCTGGATGTCTTATAGAAGTAAACATGAGTACACCATCACTAGGGGCACTCTTTTTCATTGTAGTCATAATCGGACCCCCCAGTGAGTAGATACTTATTCCCTATCTCGTAGTAGTCTAACCCTTGTAGGTTTTGTCCATGTATTTTAAAGGGAATCTTTCAGATAAAGAACTTACACCAACTAAAGATATCTTTGCTATTATGCATCAGTACAACTATCCCTATATTGTTAATCCACGTGCCTGAAAAGTTACACAGTCATCTGCAAAGTTGACTAATCATCTAATCATATTGATGTCCTATCTCAGCCGCGCCTTCAGCTTCCCGATTGACAAGGGGCGTGTTTTTTTTCTGCAGCAGAGGCAACTCGACTCTGTTACATGTTCACATACTGGTTTTGAGACTGAACAAGGAGAATTCCTGAGGAAGGGGTGAATAAGGGTATTGAGGAAGACGCTGGTTGTAGGTGAGTGGCTAATGAGAAATCCCTCCCTTTCTTAGGAATTATTTTTTGAGAGGGTAACTGGTGGCACGGCTAAGCTGGAAGGACATGATTATCCTGGACATAGCTCAGAAAAAAGACGTTGGTGAGTCAACTTTACAAATGGACTGTGGAACTTTTCAGGCATGGGGAGGAACAATATAGGGATAGTTGTACTGCTGTATAATAGCAATTTCCATGGATAAGTTTACTTGGTGTGGGTTAGTTTAAGTGAAAGGTTCCCTTTAAAATATTTTAATTTAAAAAATGTACTACCTGGGCCACAGACATGAAATACAGGCGGTCCCCTACTTAAGGACACCCAACTTACAGACAACCCATAGTACCACTTCTTGGCTTCTAGTCTGACCTAGCTTTCCCATACCCCTGCATGACCAATCCGCTCCTCATCTCCGGGAGATGTCCTGTTCCGTCTCCCATCCTTCATGTAGCTGGAGGTGTATATCATTCCGCGCTTTATCTTCTCGTTCTCTCCACAGTCATTTATCCTTGTACTATAATGAGCTTATTATCTTTTATTGCATACTTTTTGGTTATTCAATTTACTTTTTTCGGATTCCACCGCTCTTAATAAATTCGTAAATTCTGCGTCTTGCTCATATGAAGGAGCGGCGCTGAGCATTAGCGGCGGATGAGTAATTGATACGGATAATATTATTTGTAAATGGGAAGACTTTAGATGAAACGGGGGGAGGTTTGTGGGTGCAGCGTATGGACTCTCTGCGTTTTGTAGCATTGGTGTAAGGGGGTGGTTAACAATAGAACAAGGTAAATCTGCATTTTTCTTAATTTATATTCAAATTGTTTGCTCATAATAATCACATTATACTTTATATAACTATAAAGTATAACGCGTCTAGCTGCAAGAATCTGAACACTCTCACAGAATCGAACCTACTATTATTATCACTCACGCACCAATGACAAGCACGAAAAGTTTGTATATTTGAGAAACATCCCCTGCATTAGAAAGATATTTACTTATGAAACGCTAAAGAACTAAAACCAACTGCTCAAAATATTGGCTAATGCGATTTCACCCACCGGCGATTACAACACTATGGGGGTCATTTACTAAGGGCCCGATTCGCGTTTTCCCGACGTGTTACCCGAATATTTCATCGCAACGTGCCTTGACAAATAGTAAGAATGCTTGGAGATGCATTGGATGGGAACCACTGAATGGATCCTCATTCCCTGGATGCAATTAAAGTGATGGATGCAAGCTGGGAGTAGCTGTTTCCGAGTAGTGAACTAAGGATGCTCCTTGTGTTCCCTTGGGTGCTTCTTCAGATATCCCAATCACCAATCACGAACTAATCACCACCCTTCACATAACCCCTTAAAACATCACCCCTTAAACCCCTTATAAACGACTTGGCCGTTTTTTAGTTTTTTTTTTTTTTTTTTTTTTTTTTTTTTTTTTTTTTTTTTTTTTTTTTTTTTTTTTTTTTTTTTTTGTTTTTTTTTTTTTGTTTTTTTTTTTTTTTGGTTTTTTTTTTCACTCCGTTATCTCACCATTTTCTCACATCAAGGTTTTTTTTCTTTCACTAGTTCACGTCACCAACTTTTCGACCCGTTCATTCACTGTCCGACTCATCCAACTTCAAAAATCTATCACTTGTTATTGTGTCCACATAAAGACTGTGTTATGCTTTATTTTCTGCGTAACAATTGCACTTTCATAGTGACGGTAATTTAATATTCTATTGTGTGTACTGGGAAGCGGGAACAAAATTCCAAAAAATGCATGAAATGGTGAAAACAAACCACATTTGTGACGTTTTCTATTTTTTTTTTTTTGGTGGGCTTGATTTTAACAGCGTTCACTCTGGTCCCAAATGACTGTCTACTTTTATTATTCTTTGGGTTGGACGATCATGTGGATACCAAATTTGTTATCGGTTTTATAATTTTTCATACATTAAAAAATTAAAACCTCCTGTACAAAATATTTTTGTTTTTATTTTGCCATCTCCTGGGGCCAATACCTTTTTTCATATTTGGTGTACGGAGCTGTGATAGTGTCATTTTTTGGTTGCGAATTTTGATGGGGTTTTTCATTAACTATAATTTTTGGGACTGTGGCGACTTTTGATTCTCTTTTTATTATTTTTTTTTATATTTTTTCAAAGGGCACAAAATCCTTTTCCGACTTTGTACGCGATTTCCGGTACGGGTTAAAACGTATTGAAAAAAACCATTATCATATTTTGTAGATCAGGCATTTTCGGACCGGATGATACCTAAATCGTTTTTCTGCTCTTCTGTTCTCTATTTTTAGATCCGTTCATGGAAGGGTGCTTTGACTTTTTAGGTTTTTTTATTATAATTTTTTTTTTTTCTAAATGTGTTATTTTTACTTTTACATTTTTCAGACCTTCCTAGGGTCTCGACCCCAGGTAGTCTGATCGGATCCCATTCATATACTGCCATACTACAGTATTGGGATGTTACTCCCATGCATTATCACTGTGCAATAGCACATTGTAATGCATGGTTAAAACGAATGCCGCGGTATTCGGAACACCCGAGGTTCCATTGCGACTGATCGACGCTCCCCGTTACGGCATCGGGAGAAGCGTCCACACAAGGGGGGAAATGGCGGCGCCCATGCGGCGCCATCTCTGAAAGCCGCCACAGCATTGGCCGGTGGCGATCGAGTGAGAATACCTGATCGCGGGTGTTACCACGGCAGGCATTTGCTGCAATATGATCAAAGACTTACCGGCTATGGAGAGGCTTGGCCCACGAGCCCTCTCCATCAACCGGGAAACCCGGAGCGCGCCGTTACTAGTACGCGCGCGTCTGGAATGGGTTAAAGGTAGGATGATTACACCCTTTCTCTCACTACTAGCTCCTCAGAGCTGCTCAGGCAGTGAGCTGAGCTCTGGCTGCACTGGTCTGTCTCCTGTCTAACTAGACTGGAATGAAACTCTAGAACTTTCTGACTAGGGGTTTTTCTATCCCATGTGTCAGGTGGTGGTTACTCCTCCATTGCATCCCAGCTTACAGATACAAGATATAAACACGTGATTGAGCTGACACATATTACATCACATTCTACACTTAACTCCATGCCTTACCAGGCAGACTCTAACCGCTGCAGTGTTCCCTGTGTTTTAGTGACATGCTGTGGGTTGATCAGACCTACACCGGCTGCAAGCTACATGTTGGACCTATTCGCAACAACCCTCTGCCTTCATCAGGCAAGGGGTGTTGCATCTCTTCACCTTAGCCCTTGCATTGTATTCTACATTAGGAATCTTATGTCACACACGGGATTGGGTGAGTTCTCTTGGGGCCAATTATCTGTGGACTCCCTGGACCACCGCGGTGATTGATGTATGACTAGCCACAACCCGGGACCGGAATCTAAGTGGTCCCTGATCTTCACCAGAGTCCGCCGCAAGAGGGATGGCTTGCGCGACGGGAACGCCACACAGGAACCCACAGGAACACCACTGGAACGCCACGGCCGCAGAACTTACTGGAACACTGGAGAATAGACACACGGAGGAAACTGGGACGCTGATACAATAGGAAACACAGGAGAGTTTTTACTTCAAGGGAGTGATTTGAAGATCCAGCAGAGAGTGAAGGAAGGTGCCAAATTATAAAGGCAGAGCCGGATTAGGCCAGCACCAAATAGAGACTTCGCAGGCTCTTTTTAAATCCTAATAGAGCCGGAGCGGTTGCGCCCGTATACAGGTTACTACAATGTGGAGACATGTGTTACATTGTATAACTACCAGGCAGTCCCTGGGTTACGTACAAGATCGGTTCCGTAGGTTTGTACTTAAGTTGAATTTGTATGTAAGTCGAAACTGTATATTTTATAATTGTTGATCCAGACAAAAAAATTTTTTTTGCCCCAGTGACAATTGGAGTTTAAAATTTTTTAGCTGTAATGGGACCAAGGATTATGAATAAAGCTTCATTACAGACACCTTACAGCTGATCATTGCAGCCTGGGACTATAGTAACATCCAGAGAGGTCACCAGAGGTCACAGTGGGCAGAGGGGTCCGTCTGGAACAAGGGGTCGTCTTTAAATCGGGTGTCCTTAAGTAGGGGACCGCTTGTACAATATAGGGATAAGCATTGACGACTGAGGATGCGTTACTAACAGTCATGCCCGGAAAACCCCTTTAAGTACAAAACACCTTTAGGCTATGCACTCATCTGATATTGGTGGGAACTACAAAGCTCAGCATTTTCTTGTACACAACACTGAGCGTTATCCTTAAAAACAAAAATGATTTCATGTCTGCCCATGGGTTGTGCCATGTATTGACTTGAAGGGGGCTGAGCCGCAGTACCGTACACTGCCTATGCATAGAGGGGGCACTGTTTCTGGAAAGTAAGCAAACCTTTACTTTGGTAAGCCTTTAACTGTTCATTTACAAAGATGCTATTATTGCACTGAAGATATAGGATGTGAGTAAATTGGAGGCTCGGGGAGATAAGTACTTAAAATAAGCTTATGGGAATATCATCACTACAGACAAATTAACAAGGCAAAGTAATAATGCGTTAGGGATTTAAGGAGTTATGAAGCTCCAACTTTACAAAAGACTTATGACATGACCGGGAAAAAGCCAAACCAGTAAGTGGTAGGTTTCTAAGTTTGTAAAATGCAAAAAAATCCACTAAAATTACAGAAAATTACTAAAAAAAAAAAAAAGCCAAACCAGTAAATGTCTACCAGAAGAATAGACAGTGACAGCAAACTACTGTTCCATTGTCATTGCATCTTATTCACACATGGTCAACATCTGCAAAGAGTTTGTATGTTCTCTCCATGTTTGTGTGGGTTTCCTCCGGGTCCTCCGGTTTCCTCCCACACTCCAAAACATACTGTTAGGTTGATTAGATTGTGAGCCCCATTGGGGCCCCTCTGTTTCAAGGGTACTTTTGACTGAATGAAACTTTTTTAAAGGGTGTTTCCCACTTTTGTATTTTAAAACAAACATCCCCCACAGAAACAAAGTCAAATGATAAAGGCCCCCCAAAGACACACAGAAGTCATGATTTAATGGATATAAGCCCCCGACATTCCCAGCATAATTTACTGATGGATTTGTTTGGAATCATATCGCCAAACTATACCCCTATATTGCTAATTAAAACACCTAATACCTGACAGCATTATATTGAAAATTAATTTATGTATGTCCCCATAGGCTTAAAAATGATCAGAACCCAAACCGACACTCTGCAAAATCAGATCCCAAAACATACCCAAACCAGACACCTCTGCAAAAATGCAGACCCCCAAACCAGAAATCTTGCAAATAACTCAGACCCCAAAACAGAAACCCTAATATAATCAGAACACAAACCGACCTCTGCAAATATCAGCCCCAAACCAACCCCCAAATATATGATCCCGAGAGCAACACCTAACAGGAATGATTTTATCCTAGACTTTAACCTCTAGGTAATAGTTTCAGTATCTGACCCTCCGAACATAATCACCCAGTCCAACCCTTTAAAGGAATCAATCCTTGAGCCCTAGGTTATCGATACAACACTACCCTCAAATTCGTCATTACCCCTCAGGACCCTAAATTAACAGACCCCAGACCAAAACCCTAAAAAAATTGGGAAATCATATCCTATACTAGAACCTCGTGGTAATCCGAACCTATACCCTAAAATTATTCATACTCAACCAGAACTCTAAAAATATCTTATCCTAGACTGCTGATAACACATCCTGACTCCTAAAATTATTCAGATTCAAGACCAGACCCCTAAAGTTCTGGAGAGTCTGAAAAAAGTAAAATAGTCCTGTGATACGTGGGCGGATCTGTGGGTTTCAGTTCAGGTTCGGCCACGTGACCCTGATGTAATTGCCGGATTGTTTTTAAACAGCCAATCCGGCAAATGGACCCCTTGCTACTGTCATGGCCATGATTGTCCAAGGGGACACCGGGTGTGCGGTGCCCCACATGACATCCAGGAGGGTCAGAACTTTGTATTTGGGGTCTTTTCAGTAGTTTTCTAGTCATGTGTGTACCAGAGGAGACACTTCAAGACACTTATGACATAGGTCTGGGGGCCAGACAGCTGATGTCCTACTTTTGGATTGGGAGTGAAGTCGGTCATTTGGGCAACTTAAATATACACTGGGCCTTATTTACTATGGGTCGTGGATTGCACTTTCGTCAGACTTTCCGTCTTTTTCGGGGATTACACGTCTTGCACAGGTATTTAACAGGGGTCTGCGCTGGGATTGTGTTTCACGCATCAGCGCTGGCTTTCATGTGACAGACATCGGGTAGCGGGCCAGTGGACGATCCGACTGATTTGGACTGAGCGCGGGAATTAAATTTCAAATTGTGTAGCAAGACAATTGCACTTACATGCACAGAGAAGAAGAAGGTGTGGTGAATCCGGGGACAACCTGAGCGGGGAAGCGACACATGCAGGATATGGCGGCACGGTGAATTATCAGCGGACAATGCACTTTTGGGGAACTTCGTCGGACAGGTAAATAATTGTGCCCCAATGTGTACACAGCATAGGTCCCAAGGGGGTGGTTGCTGGCATGGAAATGTCTTCTTTACCTATGTCAGACCCCTGGGCAACAATCTAGAACATTCCTTATGATGGAAAGGCGTCAGCCAAGCTGCACAACTGCTCAGTAAAGTTGTAGTTCCAGTCTTTTATCACTATTGGGGCACATTTACTTACCCGTCCTGTGCAATTCTCCGAAAGTGCATTGTCCGACGGAATGCACTCTGCCGCGATTCACAAAGATCGTGCGCCCGATATCCTGCATGTGTCGCTTCCCCACCATCAGGTCCCCGGAGTTCACCTTCTTTCTGGTGCATGTAAGTGCGTTGGATGCGACACAATTTGAATCTGAAATCCCGTGTCAGTCCGAATCAGTCGAATTGTCCGACTACCCGCCCCAGATTTCTGTTTGCATAAAAGCTGCGCAGCTACGCCACAATCCGATCACGTGCGACACATTCCCAGTTAAGTACCTATCACAGCGGCGCAAATCCTGAAAACTTGGAAAATACGATGACAAGTGCGACCCCCTAGTAATAGCCCCATTATATTCAAGCCCAGAGATCGGAGCGGTGTCAGGAGGACTCGCCGCTTTGTATTCCGCAGATGTATCTACTACTCTTGATGAACTCTCTGGCTTAATTGTTACTGTTGATTTTTAGCCAAACGGATGGTGGCACTAACGCCCTCGCCGGAGTCAGCGCGGAATAAGGTGCTCAGATTGCAGCTGGAGCCGTGCCAGTCTATCTGTGACAAGTGAACAAATGAGCCGCCTTTGTTGAGTAAATTGCATCATGTAATTACTGGCGGTGGAGAGTGACATTTGATTATGAGCATTAGTACAACACACCATCGCTCGGAGCGTGCATTACCAGCGCACGGGGGACGGGGGGCTCCGAAACAGGGAGTATTAGATCACTGCATGCCTGACAACTTAATGGCATAATGGGACAATGCTAATAGAGTATACAGGTTACTACAATGTGGAGACATGTGTTACATTGTATAACTTGACTGTGTCTCAATATACAGGCGTCCCTGGGTTACACTACAAGATCGGTTCCGTAGGTTTGTACTTAAGTTAATTTGTATTAAGTCGGAACTGTAATTTTATAATTGCAGCTTCAGACACATTGTTTTTTTGCCCCAGTGACAATGGATTTTCAAATTTTTTGGCTGTAAGGGACAAGGGACTTATCAATAAAGTTTCATTAAAGACACTGACATTACAGCTGATCATTGAGTTGGAGTATAGTAACATCCAGAGAGGTCACCAGTGGGCAGTCTGTCTGGAACAAGGGGTCCGTCTTAAGTCGGGTGTCCTTAATAGGGGACGCTTGTACAATTAGGGATAAGCAGTGAGGACTGAGGATGCATTACATAACAGTCATGCCGGAAAACCCCTTTTAAGTACAAAACACCTTAGGCTAGGCACTCATCTGATATGGTGGGAACTACAAAGCTCAGCATTTTCTTGTACACAACACTGAGGTTATCCTTAAAACAAAATGATTTATGTCTGCCCATGGGTTGGTGCCATGTATTGACTGAAGGGGCTGAGCCGCAGTACCGTACACTGCCTAGATAGAGGGGCACTGTTTTCTGAAAGTAAGCAAACCTTTACTTTGGTAAGCCTTTAACTGTCTATTTAAAAAGATGATATTATTGCACTGAAGATATAGTGTGAGTAAATTAGAGGCTCGGGGGGGGGGGGGTGTGCTTAAATAAGTTTGGGATCATATACAAATATAACAAGCTTACAAGATCGGGATACCTTACATCACGTAGCAAGACGTACAATACCAAATGGCGAAATGTAGGATAATGTGTGTAGGGATTTAAGGGGGTTATGATGATATTAAGCTCCAACTTTACAAAAGATTATGAATGACCGGGAAAAAAGCCAAACCAGTCAGTGGTAGGTGGAGGTGGAGGTGGGGAGATGTTTCTACAGTTTGTAAAAAATGCAAAAAAAATCCACTAAAATTAAGAAAATTACTAAAAAAAAAAAAAGCCAAATCAGTAAATGTCTACCAGAAGAATAGACAATGACACCAACTACTGTTCCATTGTCATGAATCTATTTACACAGGGTCACATCTGCAAAGAGTTTGTATTTCTCTCCGTGTTGTGTGGGTTTCCTCGGGTCCTCTGGTTTCCTCCCACACGTCCAAAACATAATGGTAGGTTGATTGATTGTGAGCCCCATTGGGGATACAGGGACTGATTTTGGGCAGACTCTGTGCAGCGCTGCGTAATCTGTGTGCTATATAAGAATAATTATTATTATTAGTGCAGTACAGGGAACTAGTTTGCCCTGGGCACGAGCCATCGACATGGGTCAGGAATGTATTTACTCTCCTTTACATGCTCACCAGGCATCGGGTAAGGAAAATGCCATAAGCTTCCGCTACGTGGAAACCAATAGAAATTTAGGAGATGAGTATTAAAGTAAATCTTACTCTCAAAATCCGGTATTATAAACTGCTCATCATAGATCCAGGCACCGTGTAATCTTTTTATTACTGTATATTGTTATATTTGTTATCCGTGGCCTCCTTTAATATTATGCTAATGAGCCTGCAGGACTTTTTATAGATTTTTTAATATTTTTCAAAATGGCAAAAAGTGCCATTTCGACCTTTGGGCGGCTATTTTCCGTTACGGGGTAAAACACAGTTAAAAACCGTTTATTATATTTTGATAGATCGGCTTTTTCGGACTCGGTGTACTGATGTGTTTGATTTTTACTGTTTATCTAATTTATATCAGTTCTAGGGAAAGGGGGGTGATTGATGTTAGATTTTTAGGTTTTTTATATATATGGCAACATCCTCCACCGGGCCTAGCCTTTTGCTTGGGCTGGAGGCAGCGGGCCAAAGAATAGGAGTGCTGGCGGTTGCGGCTAAGCAACGTGTTGTCACAGTGCTTGGTATGGGGACGGAGGGCGGAGGTCGTCCTGTCCTCACAGCCTGGCAGGTTCCAGCAGGTCGGGTGTGTGGTGTACGGTTTCTCCCTGGGGCAGCCCTTAGATCTGTAGTATATGTCCACTGGTAGGGATGGGGCACCCTTGGTGCGATACAGCCATAGCAGGGACCAGACGATGGCAAATTGTGCAAAATAACTTACAGTCTTTATTCAACCAATGGTAACAACAAGCCAACGATTCTGTACAAGCGCACTCTGGAGTGATCTTGGAGAAGAACCTCAGGAGTTGTGTCACCAGCCTGGATGCAGGGGCAGTGCGGATGTAGCTGTGTCCAATCCTGGAAGCTGCAGCTTTTAATCCTGAGTATATTCAGTATCTGCCCTGAAGGTGGCTGACACCCTGCTCTGTAGTGGAGCTGAGGCCTAGTAGCTTCTCCTGTGGTGAGAGCTGGCCTGCGAGATGTGCTCTCTCTGAAGTTTCTGGAACTCTCTACTGTGGAGAGTGGGGTCTGAAGAGCACCTAATTCTCCCTGACTAAGGGTTTAGTTCCTCCCTAGTCAGGTGGTCTCCTCCTCCAATCACACTCCAGTTACAATAGTGGAACATCATTGGATGTAGCATAACATGCTAACCCTTGCCTACCAGGCAGAATCTACCGCTCAAAACTGAGTAGTTAAAGGCGTTATTCGCAACTACTCCTCTTCCATGGGCATTGCAGGGAGTTGCATATTAATTTTTAAAACATTTTTTAACTTTACTTTTTACCCTAGGTTGTCTGATCGATCCTATGGTACACTGCCAGCTACAGTATGGCAGTATATGGGGATTTTCCTCCTCATTCATTACATGTGCTGATAGCACATTGTATGAATGGGTTTAAACGAGACAGCCTCGGGTCTTCGGCAGACCATAGGCTGTCATGGTGACGGTCGCCGCTCATCGACGAAGTCAAGGGGGTGCACACGATCTGTGTCAAAATGTCTAGGAGGCAGAATGGCGACGGGAAGGAGAGAAAAAGCTAGCACTGATCGCGGGGTGTTACTAGTAAGAATATAGCAAAGATACCCGGCTAGGAGGGCTCAGCCTCATCGGAGAGTGGGGTAAACTCCAATGGTGGTTATTTATTCATCATATCGAGCTTGTGCAGCAGGATACAAGAAGAGGCTGCTGCACTTTTCTATCCATTGGGTCGGTGTGAAGTGTTTTTATGTAACCCTGACGGTGAATTTTCACCCTCCCGCTGCTATAATAAGCAGGGGAGTAGGGTTCGGCCAGGGGGTAACTACTTGTGGGTGGGTAGCAGCCGTAGCACAGCTGCTATGGGCCCACAGGCTGTCTAGAGGCCGCATTATCTGGGTATTGGATAATATTTGGCTGAATATGCTGTATGTGTGTTGTGTCTGGGTCTTCTGTCTGATTGTATGTGAGCGACGTTCATGTTGCTACCTGTGTGTATAGGTGATATTATGCTCTATAGTTGTGTGCATATGTAATGCATGGGTATAGATGGCAATGTAACATATTTGTTGTGTTGCGTATTAAATGTATATAGGTGTATATATACTGCTACTCATGTGGCACAAATATTAATTTCTCAGGGGGGGAAAGAGGGTCCCATTCAGAGGTATACTAGGGCCCTGGGTCTCCTATACACCACTGGGTCCGGTGGAAGCTGTACGCCCCGAAGCGCGGCTTCCATGCATGTTGTGTTTATACAGGGCATGGACCGGAGAGTGAAGCACTGCGACTCCAAGAGGGTCCACGGAGGTAAGTGAATGTTTAGTTTTTTTTAACCAGCCTGCTGCCGGTCACTAACTAAGTTTTTATGCTGTCGGACAACCCCTGACCCATGAGATGTTCTACACATACAGACAGTGGCAGATACTAAAGCTGCTGGGCCCCATTGCAAAGTCTTGTGGCCGGGTCGCGCCGATATAACTGTAGGGTTTATAGTAATATCCTCTCATATGGGACCAGTGACACCATAGGGCCCCCTAAACCTTTGGGCCTGGTGCGCCGCAAACTCTGCACCCCCTAAATTAGTACGCCCCTGGTTTTTACCCCTGACGCCCATAGTCAACCACCTCCTGCGCCTCTCCATTTCTCTTTCGTGCCGCCTCGATGGACCCGAGCCTACAATAACGCTGTGAGCGCTGCCGGATACACGCTATAATTCAGAATTTCCCTGAAAACAATATGTAAACTACACATACCGTTGTCGGATAGCAATTTCTGCATTCGGGAAGGGATCAATTGGATCACGAGCGCTTGTAATGTAACAATAACGCACCTCCGTATCTACCCGGTCACATTTCCATCATTTTTTTGGGTAAATAAGGATATTTATCCTTCTGTAATTAACCCTTCGCCTCCCTGCGCAAACGTTGGATTGCTTTTCCCCACCAAAGCCACAAGTTTAATCGTCTGAGATAATATTTTAGCAGTAATCAGAGGATAATGCACTGGAATCCATTAGTGTTGTGTCTCTGCCGCGGAGAGAGAGAGACTTGGTGCAACAATGGATGTAGTAAGTGTAAAATCCAGACGAGCCAGAAGGCCTCGTGACCACTATAGGGATTTAGCTCAATAAAACACCAACGCAGGTTCTTAATCCTGGCCAGGTATACTGTCGCGTCGCCACAGCGATCCCTGTGTTTACTAGCAAGCGAGGCGAAAGGCGTTTTAAATACTGTAATGCATGCTGCGTCGCTCCATCGTCTTCCCCTCGCACGGGTTCATTCTCTCGGTAGACAAGAGCCTCGCTTCCATCTCTCGTACTTATGTTATTGTTTTGGATATTTCCAAAGATCATCTTGTTATATTGTTTTGACTGACCGCCGACGAGAAGCGCAGAGAGCGTACGTGACTGGCGATTTCGCTGCTGTCGGATTTTGTTCACGGTGCCAACTATCAGTTTATGCTCCACGGGCTCGGTCTGAATATTTAAATAAAACACCCTTACGTCTATGGAAAGGGCATGAATGCGAGGAGCGAACGCAAAGGGACGCAGCGGGACGGGGTGTGGCTTAAATTTTAACCGTATCTAATGAGATTGGGTGTTATGCAGATTCAATCACTCTTTTTGGGGTAATTCTACTCAAGACACTATAGAGGGTAAAATATCGAACGAAACCCAATAATACTCTGACAGGGGAGGTAGGCCCCTCGTATGCATATAATTACCAATGCCCATCTAGCCACATAAGGGGGACGTCTGCGTGCTTCTTCTACAAGACAGTATTCTTCTTAGCCATGTGAAAGTCTTATAAAGTGTGAGGATGGAGCATTGTAGTATTATACACAGCAGGTATTTCCCGAAATGTCTATTTTAATACAAAAAATATAATTACTATAATACTGCCCCCTATGACAAGATATAAATACTAGAAGAATGCCCCTATGTACAGGATATATAAATACTATAATACGGCCCCCTATTAAAAGACTATAACTATCTAATACTGCCCCTTTAGTACAAGAATATAACTACTATAATACTGGCCCCTATGTACAGGGATATACTACTATCATATGCCCCCTATGTACAAGAATATAACTACTATAAACTGCCTCCTATGTACATGAATATAAATACGATACATCCTGCCCCATGTACAAGAATATAACTACTATAATACTGCCCCTCTGTACAGAATATAACTACTATAATACTGCCCCTGTACAAGCAATATAAACTTACTCTAACTACTCCCCCCTTGTACAAGAATATAAACTACTTAATATTACCCCCTATGTACAAGAATATAACTACTATAATCCTGCTCCGACTGTACAAGAATATAACTACTATAATACTGCCCCCTATGTACAAGAATATAACTACTTAATACTGCCCAAGAGTACAAGAATATACCTACTAAATATGCCCTATGTACAAGAATATAAGACCTATAATAGGCCCCCTATGTTCAAGAATATAAATCATAATACTGCCCTATGTACAAGAATAAATACTAAAACTGCCCCTATGTCAAGAATATAACTACTATAATACTGCCCCCTATGTACAAGAATATAAACCTTAATATGTGACCCTAGGTACAAGAATAACTACTATAATAATGACCCCCCTAGTACAAGCATATAACTAATATAAAACTGACCCCTATGGACCGGAATTAACTAATAAATACTGCCCTATGTACAAGAATATAACTACTATAATATGCCCCTATGTACCAGAATATAAACAACTATAATACTGCCCCAGTACAGAAATATAACTAATATAATACGCCCCCTAGGTACAAGATATATCACTACTATAAATACTGCCCCCATGTACCAAATATAACACTATAAATGCCCCTATGCACAGGAATATAAACTTACTAAAAACTTGCCCCTAGGTACAGGAATATACTAATATAATACTGTCCCCCTATGTACAAGAATATAACTACTATAATTACTGCCCCCTAGGTACAAATAATACTACTATAATACTGCCCCCCTATGTAAGAATTATAAACAACTATTAATAATGCCCCTTGTACAAGAATATAACTAATAAATACGGCCCCCTATTACAAGAATAACTACTATATCTGCCCCCTATGTACAAGAAGATAACTTATATTACTGCCCACTATGTACAATAATATAACTACGATAACCCTGTCCCCGTATGTACAAGAATATTAACACTATTAATTACTGCCCCTATGTACAGGACTATATCTACATGAATAGTGCCCTATGACAGGAATCATAACTACTATAATTACTGCCCCCACGGTACAGGAATATAACTACTAAATACTGCCCTCTCTTGTACCAGAATATAACTACGATAAGACTGCCCCCGTGTCAAGACTATCACTACCTAATACGTCCCCTATGTACAGGAATATAACTAATATAGATACTGACCCTATGTACAGATATAACTACGATAATATGCCCTATGTACAGGAATATATATACTATAAGAGTGCCCACTATGTTACAGGAATATAACTAATATAATATGCCCCTAGTACAGGAATATAAAACTACTATAATACTGCCTCTATGCTACACGAATATAACTACGATATACTGCCCTATGTACAAGATATAACTACATATATGTCCCTAGTACAGAAATATAACTAGATAATATGCCCCCTTAGGTACAAGAATATAACAATATATACTGCCCTATGTAAAGAATTAAACTACTATAATACTGGCCCCTATGTACCGGAAATATAACTGACTATATAATGCCCTATGTAAAGAAATAACTACTATTAATACTGCCCCCTATGTACAAGAATATAACTACTAAATACTGTCCCCTATGTACAGAATTATAACTACTATAATACTGCCCCCTATGTACAAGAATTAATATATAGACACCCTATGTAAAGAATAAATACGATAATACTGCCCCTATGTACAGAATATAAACAATAGAATTACTGCCCCCTAGTACAAGAAGAAACTACTATACTACACCCCCTATGTACAAAGAATATAACTAATATAATTCCGCCCCCTTTCTATGTACAGGATAATATAACTACTAGAATAAGGCCCCCTCTGTACTTGATATAACTATATAATACGGCCCCCTATGTTCAGGGAATATAACTACATAATACTGCCCTATGTACAAGAATAGAACTACTATAATACTGCCCCTATGTCAAGAATATAACTACCATAATATGCCCCCTATGTACAAGAATAAATAACTACTATAATATGCCCTTATGTACAAGGAATCTAACTACTATAATACTGCCCCCTGAGTACTTGAATTTAACTACTAAAATACTGCCCCATGTACAGGACTATAATACTTCTAATACTGACCCCTATGTAACAGGAATAAAATACTATTAATACTGCCCTATGTAACAAGAATATAAACTTATAATACGGCCCCTATGTAAAAAAAAGATACTACTATAATACTGCCACCTATGTACAAGAATATAACTACAGAACACTGTTCCCTAGGTACAAGGATATAACTATATAATTAGCCCCCTTGGACAGAATCATAATACTTACTACTGCCCCTAGGTACAAGACTATAACAACATAATACTGCCCCTATGTACTTGAATATAACTACTATAAGTACTGCCCCTATGTACAGGAATATAACTACCTAAATACTGACCCTATGTACAGGAATATAAAACTACTATAATACTGCACCCTATGTCAGGAATATAACTACTATTAATACTGCCCCCCCTAGTACAAAGAATATAACTACTATAATACTGCCCCCTATGTACAGAATCAAAACTACTATAATACTGCCCCCTATTGACTATGAATATAACTACTATAATACTGCCCCCTAATGTCCAGGAATATAACTACGTATAATACTGCCCCATGTTACAGATAGAACTACTAAATAACTGCCCCCTTGTATAAGAATATAACTACCTTAATACTGCCCTATGTACAGAATATACTACTATAATACTGCCCCCTATGTACAAGATATAACGACTATAATACTGCCCATATGTACAAGAAATAGCTAACTATATAACACTGTCCCTATGTACAAGGATATAACTAATATAATATGCCCCTATGTACAAAATATAACTAATATAATACTGCCCCCTGATGTACAAAGAATATAACAACCTAAACTGCCCCTATGGAAAGAAACATAAAAACACTTCCTATAATACTGCCCTATGTAAAAGGAACATAACAATATAATACTGTCCCTATGTACAAGAATATCACTAAGATACTACTGCCCCCTATGTACAAGAATATAACTACTATAATACTACCCCCTATGTACAAGAATTAAAATGACTATAATACTGCCCCCTATGTCAAGGAATATAATATAAATAATGGCCCCCTATGTACAAGAATATATAATACATAAACTGTCACCTAGGACAAGGAGATAACCTAATATAATATGCCCCTATGACAGAAAATAACTACTATTTAATACTGCCCCACATGTACAGGAAATAATTACTATAATACTGACCCCTAGTATAGAATATACACTATAATAGCTCCTATGTTACCAGCATATAACTACTATAATACTTGCCCCCGAATACAAGGAATATAAACTATACACTGTCCCTATGATACAAGATGATAATACTATAATAGTGCCCCCTATGTACAGTGAATATAACTACTATAACCTGCCCTCTATGTACAAGGAAATAACTAATATAATACTGCCCCTATGTACAGCAAAATATAAACTGTATAATACTGCCCCCCTCCTGGTACAAGAATAAACTACAGATAATACCGCCCCCTATGTACAGGAATATAACTAATGATAATAATGCAATAATGTACAAGAATATACCCACCTAAACCTCCCCCATAATCTGCCCCCTATGTACAGAATTATAACACTATAATACTACCCCCATGAACAGGAATATACCACCTACTATTAATTATGCCCTATGGACCAGAGGAATCCTATTAAAACTAATCAATACTGCCCCCTATGTACAAGGAATAGAATTACTAATACTGCACCCTATGTACAAAGATTATAACTACTTAATACCAGCACTAGACAGGAATAAACTACTTATAATACTCCGCCCTATGTACAAGAACTATAACTACTATATCGGCCCTCCTATGATAAGGAATATAACTACTAGTATACTGCCCTCTATGTAGAGAATATAACTACTATAATACTGTTCCCTTGCTGGAGTTGTGTTAGAGCTGAGCTCCTTGGAGTCTCCTGATGTTCTTGGAAGCGAGCCCAGGGCGGGGCATCCATTACAATTTTCCTACAAGGGATGGAAATCCCAGAGTTCATTTGTTAGGAGAAAGTCAAAGACTATGGTTGTTGTAAAAGAAGACACAAGAAAAAAAACGTGGTGAGAGCACGATCGGGAAGTGAGGCCAGGCCCGGCCAGATGGAGCAGCACAGGTGGGGAGGGAAGGACGAGCAGCAGGTGCACAGCCCCCAACTCCTGCCACCTGAGACAGCGGAGAACGTCCCGGAGAGACAAACTAGCAAGAGAACTTACATGCAGAGAATGTGGTGTTCCAGCATGGCCTGCACAGGCCGCACCAGATCTACGCTAAGCCGCTGAGTGTCCCTGCACAGGCGTGACCAGGCCTCAGCGCTGCCACCTTGCAGGCAGAAAGAATGGAGCATCAAAGGAGACGGGTGCTCCTAGACAACCTTGAGCAGCAGACCCGACCAGCACAGCAGGGAAGAGACGTGCGAGGCCGAGCTGAGGCTAGCAGAGGAAGATCCAGGATGGTAAGGAGGATGTGGGAGCTGAGGCTAGCAGCAGAGGCGATCCAGGACTGGTAAAGGAGGATGGGGCGAGCTGGGATAAGCAGAGGAGCTCCCAGGACTGGTAAGGAGGATGGGGGAGCTGAGGAGCAGAGGAGATTCCCAGGATGGTACTGGAGGATGGGGGAGTGAGGCTAGCCAGAGGAGACTCCCAGGACTGGTAAGGAGGATGGGGGAGCTGAGCTGAGGCTAGCAGCGGCGGATCCCATGACGTAAGGGAGGATGGGGGGCTTGTCACCAAAGGAAATGCTGCCGTGCAGATAGACTGTTTGTATACCTGAAAACTGCACATCCAGAGAGTAAGAGACTGTATGATACCAAGCTGCACTCCACTGAGCATAGGAGCTGGACACAGGTTGGGTGAGGGAACATGGACTGTGTTATGGAGAATGGGAAGATGGGACCCTGGCCGAACTATCGGAGAAAGGGAGCGCTTCTCACAGCAGAAAGCAGAGCTTGGACCCCAGACAAGATCCCAGACGCGCCCCGGTGGTACAACACCTGTACTGAACCTGCTAGTTTATCCTTCCAAAAGGGACAGTCGCAGGATCAGCCGCAGACCTTGCAGCAGTCACTGAGAAGGAGCATTGAGGATGGGACAACAAGTCCCCAGCAGGACCTGCGCAGCAAGCAAGACAAGACCAAAGCATTTTCATCTGTGTGTCAGCATGATGCACTGTTCCAGGAGATCTGTGATGCTGTGACTGAGGACTGGGGGACACATTATGAGAACCTGAGGGGTTGGGGTGGAGGGGGACCATCAAGTCTGTATGGGATATGCACCCATCTGATAATAGCATAGAGGTGGATGGGGGGCAGGGGGTTGATCCAGGATGATGTATGTGATTTCCCCCTTCTAAACATCAAGCCCCCAATAAGTCGATCCCCTAGATCAGACCTCCCCCTAATAAGCAGAGTGAACCCCGTTCAAGAGCCTCCCGAAAGCCTGGAGCGCGGTGCTCCTCCTTCACCTCCGAGCGGCACACCACACACTCCGGACAGGCTTTTAAGAGGAGGAGTAATGTGGTTGCGCTTTAAGATCAGAGGCGCTAAGGAAGATCTCCCAGACGGAGGTTTGTGGTGCGGGATCTCTGTGCCGCAGATGGGGTTCACGCCAGATGATACCTGGCGGTCATAACCTTCCAGACAGACGGGGCTTATGAGGTCAGCTTTAGCTCATGTCTAGGCGGCCAGGTTTTGGGCTATTAAAATCCCCCGGTTCAGGGACACTGACGGCTGAGTAAGTTTACATTTGTCCCCCATTTCCAGGCCAGGTACCGTAGTGGTAAATATCATATATGAACGAGTCTGTTCCCCCCTCAGGATATTTTGGTTGGGTTCAGGCGCCATTGGACCTAGTATTGACCTCAATAAGAATAGAGACGCCGCGGCATCGGGACTGGAGGGGGTGGAAAAGGTTCTGGTGTAAAGTTGCTGCCAGATAAAATATCACGCATGCACCTCCCCACAGCTTCTTCATAGGGAGCGAGAAAGGCGTCTGCTTCTATCCCGGGGCAACCGAGCAAAGTGTTTTAGATGCGGTAGGTAAGATCGGTCACGTGGCCACAAAAGTATGCCACAGTGATTAAAGTGTAACATGTGGGGGAGTCGGCATCTCAGTGCCACCGGTGAGACGGCCGATGTAACCTCTGTGGAGAGATGGGCCACCACACCAAAGACTGCCCGGAGGCCTGGCATAACATCGCCCAGGGATTCTCTGATGATGTGAGATAGTACAGGAGCAGCGCCTTAGGGAGGAGGCCTGATGTAAGGTCAATATAACTAGGCAGGAGGTACAGCAGGGGTCAGGTGGATACTCGCCAGAACTCAGGAGAGCAGCCACACTCAGCAGAATATGGAGGTTGTCACTCAGGACCAGCCTCAGGCAGCAGCCTCTAGTACATCTACACGAATTTATGAGGAGGCCAAAAGAACAAAAGAAAGAAGAAAAAGGACAAATCATCACGTAAGCCTGCGACGAGAGTATGGTGTGAAGGGTCTAAGACCCATGAAAAAAGCCAGTGTTGATGCCGGGGTCATATGGTCCTTTCAAAAAGATATGATGGATATCATGAGTCAGATGAGATTTTGAGAGTGAGTTAGAACGCAGTGTAATGACAGTGTGACGGGGATGGATACGGAAGACCTCCGACAACAAAGAAGCCCCTATTCTGAAGCTGGAGACCCCCTGTAAGAATGGAGACGGGTGTAGGCAGAGGGAATCTGACTCATGATGATGGGGGCATGCTCTGCTCTTATCATGGTAATGGGCTGGTTCTCTCTAAAAGTGCTTATAGCAATGTCAACAGCGTTAAGTAAGAAGGACCAGACACGCTGTATATGACAAACCGAGATATCTAGGACACTGATGTCATTCTTCATGCAGGAGACCGTTGAACCTTAGGGCATCTCCGTGAGGATGAGCGTGAGTGGGCGGTATGGTCTTCTTACTGGTCACTGGCTGTGGAGCGTAGCCGGGGTCGCCATAATGTTAACACCACGAGAGTGCGGTGCACAGGCTGACGGAGGTCGCTATGGGGAGGTGCCTGGTGCTAGAGGTGACCATCCATGGTAGGCGGCTCCGGTATCAACATCTATGGCCCACAGACAGTGACAGAGAAATCCAGCTTTTTTCAATGAGTTAAAAAAACAATATATGTTACTCAATCCTGTAGTTTAATGGCGGGGGACTTTAATGTTACTTTGACATCAGGTGACAGGTCTCGGGCCAGAGCAGTGGTCAGAGACTCAAAGTCCTTAAGAGATCAGATAACAGGCCATCTATGTGATGTGTCAACCCTTGGTGGCAGGAAACCCAAGTACACTACACAGGCTGAAGGAGCAGTAGGATAGATATGGGTTTGTGAGTCCCTCGGAGGACTGTGTAGTGGGATAGAGTGAGAGAGTGTCCAATTCTGATACCTGGCGCTAGTATTTTGTATGGGAGCCATAGCCGCTCTGATATTGGTCGGGGGTATGGAGGCTTCAATTCTAGCATCCTGGATGCGCTAGTATGTACAGTAATTGTATCCACTCCTTTTCAGGACCAGCTCCAGAGACAGACTTCTATGCAAACATATCTGACTGGGGGGAAAACGTCAAGGAGGGAATCAGGTCCCTCTAAAGAGACGGGCAGTGAAGAAGGGTAAGAGCACGTACAGCAGTATTCAAGCCTGCGGAGAGAATTGGAAGCACTGTGTTTTATTAGGCGGGAGGGTGGGGAAAACAAAAGATTGGACCGACTGAAATCTGAAATAACAGCAGTATCAGTACAGCCGCTAAAGTCTCTGTTTGTAGAACGGGATTACGCGGACTCTGGGGGTTCCCAGATCCATTATGAAAATTGCGGGAACGTGTGTGGCAAAAAAAATCGATCATAGGTCTCACTGACTCCCAGGGAGAGGTTTAAGGAATCTCGGGAGGGTTATTCCTGGGGGTGGTGAGATCCTATATGCTGAATTATTCAGAAGAAGGTTTGGATAAAGAGCAAATGGCTCATCTTGGAGCGCAACTCCAGGCCCCTGACACTTAAAGATTTGGACTTTTCTCCTTGACAGCAGGAAATAACAGACGGAGGAGTTTAAAGAGGGCCATGAGAAGTACATCTGAGAAGGCACCAAGGTCTCCTGATGGTTATAACATGTGAATTTAGAGACCTCTTAGCCTCCGATCCTTGTGGATGGTTACCAATTGTCTAGAAAATCACCGCTGCCCCATCCATGGAGGGTCCTCCCTATTCTGCTGTCCAAAAGGTAAGGAGCCTAGCTGCATCAGAACGGGGCCTGATATTGCCCTCTTGAATGTGACCGGGAAGATTTGGCAAAAAATTCAATTCTATAGATTATCTGTTTGTCCCCGACATGTGGCAGGCTTCAGATACGGCACAGTTAAAGGGCGGAACATCGGACATCTCTGGAGCAGTCTCTGGCGTCTGTTCCTTTGCCAGAATCTTTCTCGAGAGGTCTTTAGCATGTTCTTCCAGCTGTATGGGGAACAGGTTGACACCCAGTAAAAAAGAGGGACACTACCTGCAGAGGAGAGAGGGTGGGCTGATAGGTTACATCCAAGGGTTTTCTTTGAATCATGTTTCGAAGTTAATTTGGATGACTGGACTCAATAATGGTCTCCTGTGGGTAAGTCGTGTCAGGGGACTGGATATTGCTTTTGGAGAGTCTTGGGTGCGAGGCGGCAGTCTCAAGAGGGGACGATGGGACATATCCCCCAGTATCTGGAGTATGGTGCTCATGACTGATGTGAAAAAGGGGAGAATGGAGAATAAATAAGACCTATCTGGAGGTAAGACAGGAAGGACCTCATTCGACATTTGCCCGGTTATCCCTGCCCGGAAGCTTTTTGTTAGAGGCAATTTAAAGTTTAAGTGTCTCAGGGGACGTATGTGCACCTTGGGATGTCAGCAGAGGAGACGATGAAGACACTACTACCGAATACCAGGGGGAGGGAGGAGAAGATATGGCAGGAGGGTCCGCAGGCTAGAGATACCAGACTGGCATCTCTGACTACCCTGAGAATCTATGGGGGTGACAAAAAGGTAGCCGGCATCGACAGGGGGACCATTGTACCTCATCTCACGGAATTAGTTACTACCACGGCACACCAGGGACCAGAGTGTTCCTGGTGGGATGTGTTTTATCTCGTGAAATAATTGTTTTATTTTTCAATTTGACAAGAATGTATTGTAATTTGTTGTTGTTTTACTAATAAAAATGCCCCTATGTACAAGATATATAACTACTATAATACTGCCCCTATGTACAGGAATAACTACTATAATACTGCCCCACAAATGAATAACAAGAATATAGTACAATATAACTATAATACTGCCCCCTATGTACAAGAA
This sequence comes from Engystomops pustulosus, assembly GCA_019512145.1. Taxonomy (NCBI): domain Eukaryota; kingdom Metazoa; phylum Chordata; class Amphibia; order Anura; family Leptodactylidae; genus Engystomops; species Engystomops pustulosus. The sequence continues at coordinate 317,928,260 of CM033641.1, read as the reverse complement.
TTAAAACTACTATAATACTGCCCCCTAGTGTACAAGTATATAACTACTATAATACTCGCCCCTATGTACAAAAATATAACTATATAATACTGCCCCCTATGTTACATGAATATAACTACTATATACTGCCCCTATGTACAAGGAATATAACTACTATAATACTGCCCACCATGTACAAGGATTAAACTACTATAAACTGCCCCCTGTAGACAGATTAGTACAGGGAATATAACTACTATAATACTGCCCCTATGTACAAGAATAAACTACTATTAAATACTGACTACCCCTATGTACAATAATATAAACTATAATACTGCCCTATGTACCAGATACAATGACTTATACAGATTATACTATAATACTGCCCCTCATGTAGCAGATATAACTACTATAATACTGCCCCATGTACAAGATATAACTAGATATAGAAACTGCCCCTAGTACAAGAATATAAACTATAAATACTGCCCCCTAGTACAAGAATTATAAACTACTATAATACTGTCCCCTATGTCACAGAATATAACTACTATAATACGCCCCTATGTACAGGATAACTACTATAATACTGCCCCATATGACAAGAATATAACTACTATAATTACGCCCCCTATGTACAAGAATATAACTACTATAATACTGCCCCTATGTACAGTAATATAAACTACTACATACTGCCCCTATGTACAGGATAATAACTACTATAATACTGCCCCATACTCGCCCCCTATGTACAGAATATAAACTACTATAATACCGCCCCCTATGTACAGGAATATAACTACTATAAACTGCCCCCTATGTACAAGAATATAACTACTATAATACTGCCCCCTATGTACAGGAATATAACTACTATAATACTGCCCCCTATGTACAAGAATATAACTACATACTGCTATATTAGAGACAAATCACTGCCCCCATGTACAAGATATATAATCATAAACTGCCCCCTATGCAAGAATATAACCTATAATACTGCCCCTATGTACAAGAATATAACTACTATAATATGCCCCCTATGTACAGGAATATAATACTAACATAATACTGCCCCCTATGTACAAGATATAAACGTACTATAATTACAGCCCCTATGTACAAGAATATAACTACTTAATACTGCCCCCTATGTACAAGAATACTAAACTTTACTATAATACTGCCCCTAGTACGGAATATAACTACATAATCTGCCCCTATGTACAGGATTAAACTAAATAATATGCCCTATTGTTACAGGATATAACTACTATAATACTGCCCCCTATGTACAATATAAAAACTACATGTTCCCATCTGACGCGTTTGCTGGGTCTTTCAGTCCGGGACCATCCTATGTACATGAGACTGGAGTCTTATTGAAAGTTCTGTAACAAACAAAAGCTTTGTAAGTGTTTCATCGGGAACTATAATGTCATCAACTTCACTGCAGAATGTGAAATAAATTTTCAGAATGTCTGGTAAATTCCCCAAAATAAATGTTACAAAGGTGAATAAAACCCTCAGAATTGTTAATATCTATTGTAAGGGGTTTTTAAACACCTCTTTTCTGGATGATTCTTGAGAATCTGACAATGGGCAGAATTTACTTACCTGGTCCATTCGCGATCCAGCGGCGCGTTCTCTGCGGGGATTAGGGTCTTCCGGCGATCACTAAGGTCAGCTCCGATGTCCCCAGGTGTCGCTGCTGCATGAAGAGCATCGGAACGCACTGGAGTACACCGAGCCGGAGAGTGTGAAAGTAAGCGCTGTCCGCAGACATTTTTTTTATTTAAATGCGGGCGGTTTCTCAGAATCCGTCGGGTTATGGTTCGGCCACGCCCCCGATTTCCGTCGCGTACTTGCGCGCGCCGATGCGCCACAATCCGATTGTTTCACCAAAATCCGGGGCAAAACAGGGAAAAATCGGCGCAAATCGGAAAATATTCGGGAAACACGCGGGAAAACAGCGGAACCGGGCCTAGTAAATGACCCCCAATGTCTCCCTAGTATTATGTTCCCTTCCTCATCATTTATTTCATTGGGCAGTGTAGAAATATGCATAAATCCATTCTTTAAATTTGTAAATCCGCATGGCGGACCGCTTATTCAACACATACATAAAACTCAGGCTATTATAGAGCTGCTGCTAATGTTGCGCTGCTGATGAGCGGCACCGGAAAGGTCACAGTAAAATAAATGTACAGCATAATAAGGTTAAGAGTTGTGTGGATCTGCAATTACATCTATCAGGCTGTCTGGCAGTAAGCGGCTGCGGCCCGATGTTACGGAGCGCGCTAGAGCGGCTCTAATGAAATGGAATTACTTTAGATAACAAATATGTGTATAATATCATAAAATTCCAGGGATAGTATTTCTCATACCTGAAAGGAAAGAGATAATCACCAAACAACTATAACAATATACAGTAATAAAAAGATTACCACGGTGCCTGGATCTATGAGTGAGCAGTTTATAATACCGGATTTTGAGAGTAGATTTACTTTAAATTACGTCATCTCCTAAATTTCTATTGGTTTCCACTAGCGGAAGCTTATTGGCATTTTCCTTACCCTGATGCCTTGTGAGCATGTAAAGGAGAGTAAATACATTCCTGACCCATGTCGATGGCTCGTCGCCCAGGCAAACTAGTTCCCTGTACTGCACTAATAATAATAATTATTCTTATATAGCGCACACAGATTACGCAGCGCTGCACAGAGTCTGCCAAATCAGTCCCTGTCCCCAATGGGGCTCACAATCTAATCAACCTACCAGTATGTTTTGGAGTGTGGGAGGAAACCAGAGGACCCGGAGGAAACCCACACAAACACGGAGAGAACATACAAACTCTTTGCAGATGTTGACCCTGTGTAAATAAGATGCAATGACAATGGAACAGTAGTTTGGTGTCATTGTCTATTCTTCTGGTAGACATTTACTGGTTTGGCTTTTTTTTTTTTAGTAATTTTCTGTAATTTTAGTGGATTTTTTTGCATTTTACAAACTTAGAAACATCTCCCCACCTCCACCTCCACCTACCACTGACTGGTTTGGCTTTTTCCCGGTCATGTCATAAGTCTTTTGTAAAGTTGGAGCTTCATAACCCCTTAAATCCCTACCACATTATTACTTTGCCTTGTTAATTTGTCTGTAGTGATGATATTCCCATAAGCTTATTTTAAGGTAACGGTGTGCACATCACAGCGCCAGGTTATGTATTACAGTCTTGGTCTTACAGTACAATCTCCGAAAATCGACTCTCAAAATCCATCATGATAAACCCAGGGCACTTACTCATAGATGGTGACTGTGGTAATCTTCTTTGCTCATTTGCTATTCATTGCCTCCACCCTTCTAATATCAACTTTTAAAATTATGCTAATGAACCAGAAGGGCTCACGGTGGCCTTAACAGAGCCCCTTCGTGTTGCAGATTCACAGACATTACATTGGGGCAGATTTACTTACCCAGTCCCGTGGTGATCTCGCGATGCGTTGTCCGACGAGGATTCGGGTCCGGCGTGATTCACTAGGATTGTGAGCCCGATATCCTGCATGTGTCGCTTCCCTGCTCAGGTCTGCCGGAGTTCACCTTCTTCTTCCTGGTGCATGTGAGTGCTTGATCTTGCGACACATTTACTTTTTTAAATTCCGCGGTTTGTCCGAATCCTTCGGGTTGTCCCGCCCCCCGATTTCTGTCGCATGCAAGCCGGCACCTAGGCGGCACAATCCGATCATGTGCGCCAAAAACCCGGGGCAATTCCGGGCAAAAGAGAAATATTCGGGAAACCCGACGAAAGTGCGGCGTTCGGACCCTTAGTAAGGCTGAGCCCCATTATATACGAGTACTTCCCTTCTCCCACTGTGTGAGATTACAGCAGGCAGGGGGGAAGTGCTGAGGGAGTAGGGGGGATGGGGAGACAGTTCAACAGCCTGTAAAGCTACAGCACAAAGGAGCTCCAGTTACAACACCAATAATTATAAAAGTTCATGGAAATGGCTGAATTATAAATCCTGATTTTAGAAGGAAGGAGGCCATGGATAACAAATATAAGAAGATTATCACATTCACGGTACCTGGATCTATGAGTAATTGTCAGTTTTTCTTGCTTTAATATTGTTGGTTTTCCGGTATCGGCTTTCGCTCTTGACTATTCTTCTGTGTAATCAATTTTGTGCTTTTCTTGCTCACTAGTCACTAGTTGTGACCCGAATTGTTGCTCGCTCGTGGTATACGCTAGTGTGAAAGAGGCCTTCCCAATATAAGACCCCTAATATCCACCCTTTTTCCTTCAACCTGCCGTTTCCTCACCTCCTTTAGTGTTGTATCTGGAGCATGATGGGAAAAAAAAAACATTACCAAGAAAATCCTCCTGCCCGGAGACTCTGCAAAATAGTTAGTAAAATGTGATTTTTTTTCTCATCTTCTTTGCTTTCTCTCTCTTTTTTTTTTTTTTAATGCAAAGCTGTGAATGAAATTAAAAAGATAATAAGGAATTATTCGGAGACACATTTGGAAATCAATTTCGGTGAGCATCACACCTGGAAAACCTAAGTACAGCTTGTTCTTTAATTGTTAATCATCTTACAATCTAATAAACCTTAATTACAAGTAAGTTGTAAGAGCACCGCAAAATAATATTGTGCTCCCATAAATAATACTTCTGAATCTCCGGAGGTCGCGCTTCTATCAAGAAGGAAATTACACGGAGGAAACGGCGGAAGATTCATCTGCAATAATTATGGAATATAATCATAATAAAACGTAATGGGTGAGGGTGGAATGCGGGAATCACATGTGCGGCGTGTACGGCGTCTATACCGCGCTGATGATGGAGGAGCAGGTACACCTGGTGAAATCGGCGCCGCGGGGGTAATGGAAGGCGTCAGCCTCTCACAGCAGTCCTTAGGGTCTTTAGGACTCCATGTCCTCACCCCTCTCAATGACGTCGGTGAAATCTGCAACTAAAATCTAGACAAAGATTGGACATGCTGCCGACAATCTTCACTGGTGATTTTCTAGGGACTGCAGATGTTCCGCACAAACAAGTCCAGTGTCTGCGACTCACTAGTAATATTCTTCTTCTGGTCCGCACCGTGCCACGGTACCATGAAAATCCACCATCATACACCAGGGACATTACTCATAGATCCATGCACCGGGGCTGGGCTCATCTTTTTGGGTCACAACAATTGGGGTCACAACTAGTTAGCATGTAAAGCACAAAATTGATTCTACAGAAGAATAGTCAAAAGAGAAAGCCGATATCAGAAAATCAGAAGTATGAAAGCAAGAAAAACTGACACTTACTCATAGATCCAGGCACCGGGACTGTGATATCTTCTTATATTTGTTATCCATGACCTCCTTCCTTCTAAAATAAGCCAGTAAAGCCCTAATATACATCTATTAATGGTTCTGATCCACTTTCCTGATATGTAAAGTGAAGCCTCCTGTCTTTAACCTCATCAGCCCAGACATTCCTGACTATAAAATGGCCGCAGATGGTGGGTCATGTGATCTCTATCTGTCCACGAGCAATTGCCATGCCAGGACCTTGATAGTATTCATGAATATAAGAATAAGGTCCCGGCAGGGCGATTGCTCAGGAACAGATATAGATCCCATGATCCTCCATCTGCGGCCATTTTATGGTCAGGAATGTCTGGCTGACGTGACCTGAGAGCGGGGGGTACGTCACAGTTTACATCATACACCGGCGCACAATGGACCATATTTATCAAAAACAGTGCAGTGTGTACTATGTGCAGTGCCCTGTGTGGTGTGCAGGGGGCGCCAGATTCAGGATTTTTAGCGCCCGTTCTCCATGAATCTGACGACCCCTGCACTGCTTCAGCAATTGAAAGCTAAATCCCACGCTCAGTCCGAATCAGTCGGATTGTCCGATGGCAAGCCCCCTAAATTGTGTCGCATGGAAGACAGCGCAGCAGCGACAAAAAACGATTGTGTGCACCAAAATCCCAGCACAGACACCTGTTTAATACCTGTGTAAGCCGTAAAATACCTGAAAAAGGCGCACAGTTTGGCAAAAAAGGGCAGCGCAACCCTTAGTAAATGAGCCCCATTGTGACCACATGTTCCATGATACAGTTTTTGATGTCCAAACCAGGAGTGGAGTGAGGAGTATCGCCTCTCCATTATTTGTTCTTGCCCATCCTGCAACACTGCAACAGAAAACCTAAATATGTGGACGCACGTCCAGCGCCGATGTTCCATGTCGTTTTTATATTAAAATAATATTTAAATCAAAGCTTTTTGTATCTAAAATGATTAAATTAACATATTAACTCATACATGGGAAGATTAACCCCCTTTACCAACTGATAAATACAAAAAGTTTGTGTTAGCTGCTGCATATAGTTATAGATCTATATAGATATATACAGCACCAGAACCAAGCTCAAGCCAGAAATACAGCACTAGAACCAAGCCTTACAATAAATACAACACAAAAAAACAAGTTTGTACATATTTACAGCACCAGAACCAAGTTCAGTACATAAAAACAGCACCAGAGCTTAAAGATGCTCTGTGCATTCACACCCAGTTACTCTCATAGCGGTAAAAGTAGCTGATGGACGAGGCGCTGAGGAGGGCTCTGGCCGGATGACTCCTTTGATGGTTCATACAGAATTCTCCTTCTTCAGCTTTACCCTCTGAGCCTGCCCTTGCCCCGTCCACTTGTCCTCCATGGCATGGCCATCCACCGTGCATGCTCAGCCCTTCCCCCACAAGGCTTTCCCGCTACTGTGCTGGCAGCGTCGGGAGTGTCGTGATACAGCGAGGTGAGGGTATGGGGTGCACAGTCATTCCCCCAATCCTGGTGTATCGCAGCATCCATCGCAGGTTAGCCCTCCAGTAGAGGCAGTTATGCCTCCTAAGCCACCTGGCACTTTTTTTAGGTGGTTTGGGATGGGATCTGCCAGTTCTCCTCCCTCACCTGCTCAGTACACCATACACCCTCCAACTTTGCGCAGCCACCCATGCCCGAAATGGCCATGCCAGAAGGGGCCACAGCCACCGCAGTGCTGTTGCTCAGATTTCCAACAGTCCAGGTGACATTCACAGGCTCCATCGCCCTTAGGTGGTTCTGATGGCCAGTGTTGGCCCATTCTCTTTCAGCCATGTCCTGCTCCCGCTCCACCCATGATCAGTAGTGGAAGTTCTAGACATTCCAGCAGGGGTCACAACTATTTCTGGTGCTCCTCATCCTCATCAAGCAGTGGGCATAGCTTCTACCAAAAGAGGGGGTCTTCTAAATGGGTATTTTATATAAATGGGTATATCCATCAACCCATGGATTCCTTACGTACAGCTTTACGTGGGCCCCCCAGCAGCTCTGGGCCCTGGCATTGCCCGAGTAGGTCCATTGCTGGCGCCGGCCCTGACTCTTGCTATCTAGCAGTTAAGTTGGTAGGCAGGGATGACATCATCAGATGATGTCATCACCTGCCGGCTCTGCTACACACAACAGAAGCTGAGAGGCGGTGATAGTGCAGGGAGCTGCCATCTCTGCTCTATCACTGTGATCATCTCTGACGATGTCTGGTGGATTCCAGCAGAGCTGAGGTCCCAGGACATATCTCCCGCTGGGTGTGAGAGCGGGACGAAACCGGGAAATTAGGTAAAAAAAGATTCAAACATCTATACATATTTTTTTTTAAGTCGGATGTAGCAGTGCTGAATGTGTCGCGCTATGTTGTAAGGTGAAGTATATCAGTTTTATGTAGAGGGGGCTCAGTCCATTTTCTCCCCCCTCCCTATACGATATCACAGATTACTCCATGTGTTATAACTGCAAGCTGAACCAAGTGACAAACTCCGCACTGCTACATCAAGTCTGACGTGGTTGACAAATTTCGGATTTTGACAATGTTTTGTCTCCATCTCCGTCCCTTTTCATTAGGTCACATGATGTCATAGCGCGGTTCGTTTGTGTTTAATGTGTTGAGGAGACGATATAGGTTATTAACTTTCCACATTGGCGGCGTGCTTCAGGTGCAGCGTGTCTAAAACAACGGGACGGTGCAGCGCCCCCACGGAGACCACATGTGTAAGCTTCCTCCGCTGCCTCGTCTATCACACAGCGGGAGATGTCACCGACTCGAGAGGTCATCAGCGGCCGCCATCTTGTGCCATTAGGCTGCTCGTCTCTGTAATTCACGTAACATGAGTAGCGCTGTCAGCCCAGGGGCCCGGCGTTCATCACACCGTTATTTATTTATTTCCCAGACCCCTTTAATCTTATATCCAGGTTACCACGAGACATAGAAACATTGTTACGTTTCCTATATTTGTATCAAGTTTTCAAAATAGTTTTGCTACATTCTATACCTAGGAAGGGACAAAATAAAAAAAATTTTCTCACATTTTTGTGGCAAATTTTGTAGATTTATGCCATTTTTCACTCCAGGAACATTTGTATGGGGCGCATATTATCTTTGTTTTTTGTCTGTGGATTTGATTGCTTGCTTCTTTTTCTTCGGACGCTTCCGATCTTTGGCTCTGGGCGGCTGTGATACATGCGTCTAAGTTGTTTCTTTCTTTACACTTGTTTCTCTCTTTTTTTGCGACAATTGCAGGCTGAGCCGGATACTGAGTATGTCTGGGGAATTGTGTCTCCATAGTTGGAAATTTTCTCAAAAATGAGGGGGAGTAAAACAAAGAAAGCATCTGTCTTAGGCTATATTCACACGAACATATAGGGGGGCCGACGAACATATATGGCCGACGTATATACGCCGTATATATATGTCCTCTATAGATGGCAATGGGTGCACAACGCCGTACAGGAGAGATACGGTGCCGCACACGTGTCCTATCTTTCCCTAAAATATGGCGGCATGCGCCATATATCGCTATGGAGAGGGGCGCTGCTCCTCCTCCTCTCCCCGGGCACTGACGCATGCCCGCCGTGCTACGGTACAGCAGGTTCACAACGTGTGAATGAAGTCTTACAAAGATATATTAGGAAGACTGCTACAGACACCCACCTTGTCGAATGTGGCCAAAAAAATACAAATACCCCCCAAAAAGGCAAAAAAAGCCAAAATAAAAAATACATGTCCCCCATTGTGTCCTTCCCTTGTAAGGATTGTTGACATAACATGATGGAGGACAAAAACGTATCACAATGTATATGCATACATTATCCGAAGTGTCTGAGAGCAAAACTGTTCTAGTTGCTCATCGCAACCAATCAGAGCTCAACTTTCATTTTATAACCTGCTGTTGGGAAATGAATGACAGTTCAGACCTGATATACAGGTCCATCCAAATCAGCAGAGCTTGTGCATGTATTTACTAGTAGCCTGGAGCCCATTAGTTGATATGGGTGCGAAGCTGCCAGCAGGAGGAATATTAGAATACCAGTCTTAAGGCATTCCCCCAATATGTGTGAAAGCTGTCTTCTTAAAGGGGTATTCTCATCTAGGCATTCACATTTAATTTACTTTATCTGCCATATGTATATTGTTTTTTCAATTGGATCAAAAATATGTAAATGTGAGAAAATTATTTCCCATTAAGGTAGTCATATAGAAACAAGATTATTGTCCTTGGATACGACCACTGCTGCTGGAGAGACTGCACAGTGAAACAAATAGTTTTAGTATTTGCATAAGAGAGGTCTAGGAATTACAGCATGTTCCACGGCCGTACGGTTGGTAGTGATCGCTAAATCCAGGTGGTCGAGCGCATGTGTGGCCACTGCTGACAGGGTACATGTGGTGGTTGTATCCACAGACAGCTGTCTCATTTCTATGGGAAAACATAGCTTCATTTATGGGAAATTAGCTTTACAATGGTACATTTATCTTAATGATGTGCAACTGAAGAAATGTGTATATATATATTTATAGCAGGTGAATTACATTAAATAGGAATACCCCTCTTGCTATGGTCCCTACCTGGGCACCTCTGTATAGGAAATCAAATCCATCCTGATAAACCAGGGACATTACTCATAGATCCAGGCACTGGGACTGTGGTATCTGTTATCCATGGCCTCCTTCCTTCTATTATCAATTTTAAAATTATGCTCCCGGGGTGTTACCATAGCCGCTTTATGCTATAGCTTCACAACCCATTACAATGAGCAGAACATTTTACTCCTGCTGCTGCTAGATTACACAGGCAGAGGGAGAAAAGAGAGATCAGGGGGCTGGGTGAGACATGTTTTGCGCATTGTAACAGCCTGTGAAGATACAGCACAGGGGGGCTCTGGTAACTCCCTCTAGAGCCCTTCAGGCTCATTAGCATTTTTTTAACAGTTGATTTAAGGAGGAAGGAGGCCATGGATATCATGTATATATATGGCAGATGAATTACATTAAATGTAAATACCCAGATGGGAATACCCTTCTTGTTTGTCCAGAGGAGGGAAAGCTTGGTTAGTTTCTTCCAAAAACTGCATTACAGCGGACCATGGTTTGTTCCGTTATTGCAACTGAGCTCCATTCATCTCAATACAGCTAAGCTGCAGTACCGCCACAAGCCACAGTCAGGTGTGGAGCTGTTATTGGAAGAAAGCAGACATGTTTTTCCAACATCAGGACAACCCCTTTAAGTCCGTACACAGCAGATAGATAAGGAGAGGAGGCTAACGATTATCTCTTTCAATATTTGTGACTCAGCTCTCTTAGGAGATAAGACGATCCAGTGCCTGTCTGTAAAGAGTTAAAGGGGTATTACCATTTAATAATACATTTAATAATGTTTGAATTAAGGAAAGTTATAGCATTTTCCAATATACTTTCTATATCAACTCCTCACCGTTTTCTAGATCTCTGCTTGCTGTCATTCTATAGGAAGCTGCTATGTCTACAGCCAGTGAATAGATATCTGACCCTGGTCACACAGGTGCACGGCTCATTATATCACACAGGTGCACGGCTCATTATATCACACAGGTGCACAGCTTGTTATATCACACGGCTCTGATTACTCTCTGTGATATTAAAGGGGTTGTCCGAGTTTTGAAAAAAATATATATGTGGCCGGGAGGGCGCTGCCTAAAACAATAAAGCTGTACTTACCTTCCGGTGCCCTCCCGTATCCAGCGCTGCTGTCGCTCCGGTCCGGGCGCCATGTAAACAAACATGGCCGCCGGAGCAGCGCAGGACTCAGCTTACCCGGATAGGATAGGCGTACCCGGCCACGGCCGGCCCGGAAGCTGAATGCAGCGCTGCTCCGGCGGCCATGTTTGTTTACATGGCGCCCGGACCGGAGCGACAGCAGCGCTGGATACAGGAGGGCACCGGGAGGTAAGTACAGCTTTATTGTTTTAGGCAGCGCCCTCCCGGCCACATATATATATATTTTTTTAAAACTCGGACAACCCCTTTAATGAGCCGTGCACCTGTGTGACCATGGTCAGATTTCTGTCCATTGGAAGCAACATAGAAGCTTTCTGTAGAAGGGCAGCAAGCAGAGATCTAGAAAACCACGAGGAATTGATACAGAAAGTATATTGGAAAATTTTATAACTTTTCATCATACAAACAATAAGATTAATTTGCCGAAATGAGAACACCCCTTTAAGTTACTTTATCAGCTTCTCCTAATCTATCAGGTGTCAGCAGAGTACAGGGGGCAATGCTGATCTGTACTCACTGCCGAAAGCAGGAAGGAAGGGAGAAAACGACCGGACAAAGAAATATTTTCTGTAATGAAGTTCATCACAAAGTTTATTGTTACGAATAATATCAGTTCTAATGATCCGCAGATACATCTGCTCCTGAGACTGAACACTTTTCCTATATATATATATACTTTGTCCCTTTGTCCCTTGTAGAGATGCCTTGTGCTCCATTTACATGCAGTCTGACCTCCCAGCCATATCAGTAAGTGCATCCTATAGATATATACCATATGTACAGACACTATAGCGCTGCGCCCATCCTATTGCTTGTCATCCAATAAACACATGTTATATAAATAGCCTAGAGCGTAAATTGCAGAGCCACTTCATTCTTGTGCCTGGAGGTCTCCTGCCTGGGTGATAAATGACCCCTCCTGTTGGCCGGTTGATTCAGAGCTGATCTTTTCATTAAATCATTCCGGGGGGTTAATATATATAGATGAGCGGAGGGGGCTCACTACAAGTCTGTGCGGTTCTTACTGGTTCTGGACTATGCAGCATTTCTGTACATCAGGTTCAGTAGTCACATCCATCTCGGTCTAGGAAGGGACCGGAGACGTGTGATGAAAATACCCTCAAAAACACAAATAATGGGACGGACACACAATTGTCTGATAATATATCAGTATATTACAGAGAACTAGTAAAACCAACATGACAGTCTACAAAAGTGGTCCAAACCCCAAAAAAATCATCATAGATGACTCCCTCCCTCTTCTTCTTCACCATCAGGGACACCTACCCTTCCCTTGGTACTAGATACCTAGAAGGGTATTCTATGAAATTATTGTACCCAAAATATGGCCACCCCTCTAAATTATAGTTTCCAGTGTCATGGCATCTCTCAAAATTATAGTCTCCAGCATTACAGCTATATGGTCCCCACTATGGCATCTCTCTAGGTTATGGTCCCCACTATGGCACCTCTCTAGGTTATGCTCCCCACTATGGCACCTCTCTAGGTTATGGTCCCCACTATGGCATCTCTCTAGGTTATGCTCCCCACTACAGCACCTCTCTAGCTAATGGTCCCCACTATGGCTCCTCTCTAGGTTATGGTCCCCACTATTGCACCTCTCTAGGTTATGCTCCCCACTATGGCACCTCTCTAGGTTATGGTCTCCACTATTGCACCTCTCTAGGTTATGGTCCCCACTATTGCACCTCTCTAGGTTATGCTCCCCACTATGGCACCTCTCTAGGTTATGGTCTCCACTATGGCACCTCTCTAGATTATGGTCCCCACTATGGCACCTCTCTAGGTTATGCTCCCCACTATGGCACCTCTCTAGGTTATGCTCCCCACTATGGCACCTCTCTAGGTTATGGTCCCCACTATGGCATCTCTCTAGGTTATGCTCCCCACTACAGCACCTCTCTAGCTAATGGTCCCCACTATTGCACCTCTCTAGGTTATGGTCTCCACTATGGCACCTCTCTAGGTTATGCCCCCACTATGGCACCTCTCTAGGTTATGGTCTCCACTATGGCACCAAAGGGGGGGGAGGGCATCTCTCAGGTTATGTCCCCAACTATGGGATGGCCAACACTCTCTATGGTTATGATGGTCAACCCACTATGGCACCTCTCTAGGGTTATGGATCATCCACTATGGCACCATCTCTAGGTTCCTGTTACCTCGTTATGCCACGAACTTGTTCGGGCCAACGGAGACCTCTCGGTTATGGTCCGCCCACTATGCACCTCTCTAGGTTGGTACCGCCACATATGGCAAATCTCTAGGTTATGGTCTACACTATGGCACCGTCTCTAGGTTATGGTCACACATGCACCTCTCTAGTTATGGTCCCCATATGGCACCTCTCTAGGTTATGGTCTCCACTATGCACCTCTCTAGGTTATGGTCCCACATGGCACCTCTCTAGTTATGGTCTCACATATGGCACCTCTCTAGGTTATGCTCCCCACTATGGCACTCTCTAGGTTATGATCCCCACTATGGCACATCTCTAGGTTATGGTCCCTACAATGGCACCTCTCTAGGTTATGGTCTCCACTATGGCACATCTCTAGGTTATGGTCTCCACTATGGCACCTCTCTAGGTTATGGTCCCACTATGACACCTCTCTAGGTTATGCTCCTCACTATGACACCTCTAGGTTATGGTCTCCACTATGGCACTCTCTAGTTATGGTCTCCACATGGCACCGCGGGTGCTATCCACCTAGCGCGTCGACACATTAATGACGTCTGGCGACGCCACATGTCAACCTGTAAGACAAGGAACTGATAGTCAAGGTGAGGTGTGCCTAGATGCGGAGCCCTGAGGATCGGGAAGAGTAGGTGGGTGCACAGTCGTATAGAGTGACTTCGAAGGCGCACCCAATAACCTAATAGCATAGTGAGGACAGGATTTATGCGATAGGTCGAGGAACCATAACCGAGAGAGATGGCCAATCACAGGTGCAGGGCAGCACAAATATAACCCTGTGTATGAATGCCTGAGGAAGACAGCGCACTCATTGCGACTGACGTGGTGTGCCGCGATTGATGACGGAGGAGGGTGCTCCTACTTGGTGGGACAGCGGGATCAGTAACTGCTCTTGCGCTGCTGATGACGCCATAGTGGGGGCCCGATAGACAAGCACAGGGGACAAGAAGAAGGATGCCCAGGTAGTGGGAAGCCCTAACCGTAGAGAGTGTTCCGAGATGTCCAATTTCCTGTTGCCGGCGTGAGTGTGAGCCCCTCTCCTACTGGGGCGTTTTGACACCAGTGTTGGTCCCGTTTTTTTCTTACCCGGCCCTTCTGTAATGATTGCAGACATGAAGTGATGAAGTGTGTGCTGGCGCGTGAGAGAGAATGCTGTCACGACGTTACTCTGCTTGTTATTGTGTCTGACTTATGTGTTTCGCGTGTTGGACGATAAACCTTAGCGAGGTGCCTAGTGGCGACTCCTAAACCTGGTCAGCGGCTAGCTCTTTAATTGATGGGGTGCCTAGTGGAGAACCAACCAAGAGATTTATTAGTGTTAGGGGGGTAGTGATTGCACCTGTACGGTAGTTCCTTTGGAATTGGACGTAATGTACATGACCATAAGACAATCGAAGAAAGCTGAGTGCCAATAGTGAGGGAACTAAACTAGAAGAGATGCCATAGTGGGGAGCATCACCTAGAAGAAGGTGAGCCCACTCTAGGTGGGCCTGATTAACCTAGAGAGGTTGCCCCATGTAGTGGGGACCAAAAACGTCTATGAGAATCGTGTTTGCACTACAGGCATCACATACAAATACAAGCACAAAATTTTAATTAATTATCTCTGAATGTTCCTCGTGCCAGAAAACTACATCATGTCCGGATATGCTATCCAGCATATCAACTCTTTCTGAGATCCTACACTTCTGTCGGAAGGTTGACCTCTCGTGTATCCTTTTTGCGTGACAGTTACGTGGCACGACATGTAAAAACATAAAAGAGCAATCAATGCCAATAAGATTTTTATTTCACATAATTTGGTGCCGACACATGACGTGCAGAGATCTAATAACACTCTGTGTAGGGAGATCACAAATGGTGCCTAGTGCTTCTAGGCGGTAATCTTCGACACTACCTAGAGATGTATCACTCACCGGGAGCGTACTTCTGTGCGCAGGTACCACTAAATTACCTAGATTGAACACTCCTGGGTGCCATAGTGGAGACGATACCCTCCCGAGAAAATGCATTTCTACATGGTGCTTTGCCATTAGTGGAGACCATAACTCTACGTGAGCAGGTGCAATTCCCTGATGGGGACCAGTTCTACACCTCTCAGAGATCGGTGCCAGTCGTGGGGACCAGAACTAGAGAGGTGCCATAGTGGAGAACGTTTTTCATAACCTGAGTATATGGTGCCTATAGTGGGGAGCATAACTAGAGAAGGTGCCATAGTGGAGCCATAATATTTCCCCTCCCTAATAGAGACGGTTCCCTGCAATAGTGTCGCGAGACCATTACCTAGCAGATGTGCCACCTTATAGTGGTTTAGGGACACCATAACAGTAGACTGACTCCCCCCCCTTTGCATGCCCCAAGTGGTTGACCATCCCATTAACTAGCACGCTTTGGGTGCCATAGTGAGAGACCTAAACCTAGAGATTCTTGGTGCCTTCGTAGTGGAGACCACATTAACATATGAAACTGTGCCATAGTGGAGATCAAAACCGAGAGATGGTGCATAGTGGAGGGACAATAACCTAGAGATGTGCCATAGTGGAGACCATTGTAACCATAGAGATTTCCTGTGCCATCAGTCACGCGAGACCACGTAATAACTAGAGTATCGGTTTTGCCCCCCCATGTATGGGTACATAGAACTAGAGACTCCGTGCCATAGTGGGGACGACATACACCTAGAGACTTCTTAAGACGATCTTTTCTTCCGGTGCCATAGTGGGTACCACTAACATAGAGAGGTCGCCATTTTTTAGTGCGGGGAGACAACACAGTCCTCAGAACCTAGAGAGGTGCCATAGTGGGGACCATAACCTAGCGAGATTGCCACAGTGGGGACACATAACCTAGAGGAGGGTGCCACAGTGGGGCGCATAACCTAGAGAGGTGCCATAGTGGGGACCTAACCTAGAGAGGTGCCATAGTGGGGACCATAACCTAGAGAGGTGCCAGAGGGGGGATCATAACCTAGGAGAGGCCATGTGGGACTATAACCTAGCGAGGTGTACATAGTGGGGACCATAACAGAGAGGTGTCATCGTGGGGACCATTACCTAGAGATGGTGCATAGTGGGGCAACCTCGAGAGGTGCCATAGTGGGGCCTAACTAGAGAGGTGCCATATTGGGGACCAAAGGGGACCATAACTAGAGAATTGGTTGCCAGAGTGGAGACCATAACTAGAGAGGTTCCATGTGGGACCCTAAACCTAGAGAGATGCCATAGTGGGAACCATAACCTAGAGATATGCCATAGTGGGGAATAACCTAAGAGTGTAGAGGTGTCATAGTGGGAGCATAACCTAGAGAGGTTCCTAGTGGGGACCATAACTAGAGAGAGGCCTGTGGGAACAATAACCTAGGATATGCCATAGTGGGGGAACATACCTCGAGAGTGTCATATTGGGGAGCATTTTGGCATAACTAGAGAGGTGCCTAGTGGAGGACATAACCTAGAGAGGTGCCATAGTGAGACCATAACTAGAGATGGCCATAGTGGAGACCATAACCTGAGAGGGTGTCATAGTGAGAAGAAGAAAAAGAGATTTACGTCAACATTTCCTCCTCCCCCCCACTAAAAAGGGCGTCTCATGTCGGTGTGTTGGTATCTCACAAATAACCTAAGAGATCCCAGGTGTGCACTTGCTAGTGGGAGATGCACCAAACCTCGCGCAGTGTCGGTCTGCCTAGTAGAGGAGTGATTTCTTATACACCCTAGAGATTCCATCTCTTTTTTCCCGGCGCCATTTGTAGAGGATCCCATATAGTTAGAGATGTGCAGACCATCTACGCTGGGCGACGCTTTAAACATTAAACCTAGAGAGACTGCTGTTAGATGGGGAGTTTATAATCCTTGAGATTTTTCTTTCCGGTGGTGACCCATCACGTCGGATGCCGATACACCCTAACCTAGGACTGGCCGTGCCACTTTATTTTCGTGGGGATCCGATATAACCCTATGACGACGGTGCACCATCCCGCCTTGCCGAGACCATACAACCAGAGACCCTGCGCCTGCCCATCCGTGTCCGCGACTTCATACCCTAGAGCACGCGTGCCCTAGCGGCCGGGACCATAACACACCAGAAGAGACCCTTTCCGCTTCCGGCTGCCATAGTCGGGACGACCATAACTACGAGAGGTGTTTCCATAGTGGCAGACCATAACCCCCTAAAGAAGCAAAGTGCCATAGTGGAGACATAAACCTAGAGAGGTGCCATAGTGGGGACCATAACCTAGAGAGGTGGCCATAGTGGGGACCAACCTCGAGAGTGCCATGTGGGAAAATACCTAGAGATTAATGCCATACGTGGGCGCCAAACTAGAGAAAGTGTATAGTGGGGAGCATTAACATAGAGAAGGTTCCATAGTTGGGGGACCCATAACCATCGAGAAAGAGAGATCCCTAGTGGGAACCCTAAACCTAGAGAATGCCATAGTGGGGACCCTAACTAGAGAGGTAGTCAGAAGTTGGGGAGCAATAACAAGGAGGAGCCATAGTGGAGACCATAACCTAGAGACCAAAGGTGCCATCAGTGGAGGTGCCCATACCTAGCGGGGGGGGTGATGTGCACATAGTGTTCTTGAGTGTCATACCTCGAGACTTGGTGTCTAGGAGGAGCATAACGAGAAGGTGCCCTTAGTGGGGACATACCTCGAGAGGTTATTGTTCGGTGTCATCTTAGTGGAGACCATAACTAGTAGGAGGTGCCATGTGGAGACCATAACTCTAGAGAGTGCCATTGTAGGGACCAAACCTAGAGATGTGCCAAGTTGCGACATAACTAGAGAGAGGCCATAGTGGGGAGCCCTATACTAGAGAGGTGCCTAGTGGAGACCATAAACTAGAGAGGTGCCTAGTGGGGACATAAACTCTAGAGAAGGTGTCCATAGTGGGAGACCATAACCTAGAGGGTGCCATAGTGTAAGACCATAACCTAGAGATGAGATGCCATAGTGTGGGGACCAAACCTAGAGACTGGTGCCCTAGGGGGACCATAAAGTTAGAGATTGAGTGCCATGTGGAGACCATTAACCTAGAGAGGTGGATGCATAGTGGAGCCCATAACTAGAAGATAGGTAGCCTAGTGGGGAACCATACCTAAGAGAGGTGCCATAGTGTAGGGAACCATAACCTAGAGAGGTGCCATAGTGGAGACCAAAACTAGAGAGGTGCCATAGGGGGGAGATACTAGCGAGCCTGTGCCCATAGGGGAGACCATAACCTAGAGAGGTGCAATAGTGGGGACCATTACCTAGAGATGTGCCAGTAGTGGAGACCATAACGTAGAGACTGCCATAGTGGGCGGACCATAACCTAGAGAAGGGTGCCCGCGTGGCGACCATAATCTAGGAGAAAGTGGTGCACCTGTAGTGACCCATAACTAGAACCTGTGCCATAGTGGGAGCACCATACAACCTAGAGAAGTGTGCCATAGTTGGAGTGTCCATAATGCCTCGAGAAGGTTGCCAGAGTGGAGACCATAATACAGAGGAAGGTGCCATAGTCGGGACCACATGTAAATAGAGATTTCACTGGTGCACAGTAGTCAGGGAAACATAAAATAGAGAGTGCCACATGTAGTGGGGCACCATACCTAGAGACTGGGGGCCATAGTGCGGACAATAACTAGAAGAGGTGGGGCCAATAGTGGGGACCGTAACCTAGAGAGGTGCCATAGGGGACCATTGAAACCCTAGAGAGAAGAAATGCATCAGTGAGGGACCATAACTAGAGAGGTGCACAGTGGGGAGCATTAAACCATAGAGAGGTGCCATAGTGGGGCCCATAACCTAGAGACGGTGCCATGGTGCCATAGGGGGGCCATAACCTAGAGAGAAAGGGCACATAGTGGGGATTGACATAACCTCAGAAGAAAAGAAGTGCCAAATTAGGTCGGAGGACACATTAACCTAAGAGAAGGCTGGTTAAACATAAACACTAGTGGGGCACGCATAAACCTAGACTGCAAAAATTAGGATGTCATAGTGGGTGTCCAATAAAACACTAGAGACAGGTGCACACTAGGGGGAAGAGATAACCATAGAGACGTGACCATAGATAAAGAGTGACCATCTCTACAGAGCACGGGTGAGCACTAGCTGGGAAGCGAGGCATAAACCTAGAGGAGGTGCCATAGTGGGGCACATAACCTAGAGAGAATGCCATAGTTGGGGACATAACTTAGAGAAGGTGGATAGTGGGGCCATAACCCTAGAGAGGTGTCATAGTGGGGGACAAAAACTAGAGAGGTTGCCATAAGTGGAGCCCATAACCTAGAGAGTGGACATAGTGGACGACCATAACCTAGAGAGGTGCCCTAGTGGGAACCATAACCTAGAGAGGACACGCCATGACGATGGGACCATACCTAGAGAAGGTTGTCATAGGTTGGACATAACCTAGAAGGTGCAATAGTGGGGACATAACCTAGAGAGGTGTCATAGTGGGGACCATAAATAGATGAGTGAGAGTGTCAAGTGGGCTGACCGTAACCTAGAGAGGGTGCATAGTGGGGACAATAACCTAGAGATCCGGTGCCTGTAGCTGGCTGGCATATAATCCTAGAGACGATTGCCAGTGTGGGGAGACCAAATACCTAGAGACGGGTGTCAATAGTGGGACACCATAACTAGAGAGGTGCTAATAGTGGAGACCAAAACCCGAGATGTGCCCATACGTGGCAGACCATAACCTCGCGAGGTTCCATAGTGGGGATCATAACCCTAGAGGGGTGCGATAGTGGGGGGCATAACTACGAGACGGTGGTTTCATAGTGGGGACAAAACAAGAACGAAGGTGCCTATAGTGGAGTGATCAAACCTAGAAGATGTGCTGCCAATAGCGAGACCATAACATAGAGAGATGCCATTGTAGGGACCAGAACTAGAGATTGTGCCCATATTGGGGATCATATGCTAGAGAGATGCCATAGTTGGGGACCATTAACCTAGGAGACCAGAGGGTTGGCCATAGTGGAGACCATTAACCTAGAGAGATGCCATTAGGGAGACCAAACGTAGAGAATTGCCATGTGGGAGACATAACCTAGAGAGGTGTCAATAGTGGGGGACCATAACTCTAGAGAGGTTCATAGGGGGGAGAATAACCTAGAGAGGTGCATAGTGGGACCATTAATCTAAGAGGTGGCCAATAGGGGGCGCATAAACCTTAGAGAGGAGTGGGCCATAGTGGGGCAAATAACTAGAGATGATGCCATAGTGGGGACCACAAACTTAGAGAGGTGTCATATGGGCGACCATAACCCTAGAGTGGTTGTCATAGTGGCGGACAATACTAGAGGGTGGCAATAGTGGCGACCATAAACCTAGAGAGGCATGAGTTGGAGACCATAACTGAGAGGGTCATAGGAGACCATTAATAACCCTAGAGACGGTGCCCATAGATGGGACCATAACCTAGAGAGGTGTCATAAGTGGGGACCATAACTCGGAGAGGTGTCTAGTGGGGACCATAAACCTAGAGAGGTGTCATCGTGGGGGACCGTAACCTCAGAGGTGTCCTAGTGGGGACCGTAACATAGTAAGAGTGCATAGTGGGGACACATAATAAACTAGAGATAGGTGCCAAATAGATGGAGAATCATAAACTAGAGAGATGCCATAGTGGGGAACATAACCTAGAGGGGGTCAAGTGGGGACCATAACCTAGAGAGGTGCCATAGTGGAGACAGAACCAGAGCTGTGCACATGGTGGAGACCATAACCTAGAGAGGTGCCATAGTGGGGATCATAATCCTTAGAGAGTGCGATAGTGGGGAGCCCCTTAACCAGAGAAGCACGGTGTTCCTAGTTGGGGACCAATTCCCCTTAGTGACGAGGTGCCCTCCGTGGACGCCCATTACGGTGTACGCGATGTGCCATCGTCGAGAGACCAGACCTAGAGGGGGGGGGGAGATGCCCATTGTCGGGACCAACCCTAGCGATGTGCCATCGTGGGCTCCTAACCTAGAGCGATGCCAATAGTGGGGACCATAACCTAGAGAAACGGTGCCATAGTGGAGACCATAACCTAGAGACCTGATGCACCATAGAGTGGAACGCGCACTGGTAAAACTGAGAGAGACATATAGTGTGGGGGAGACCATAACCTAGAGAGGCATGACCATAAGTGCGGGACCGTATACTCGAGACGGTGTGCAATAGTGCGAGACCTAAACTAGAGAGATGCCATAGTGGGGACCCATAACGTAGAGAGGTGTCATAGTGGGGGACCATAACCTAGGAGACGGTGACTCATAGTGGAGCCTACGAACCTAGAGATAGGGTGCAATAGTGCGAGGGACAATAAAAAAAGCCTAGAGACTCACATGCTGGATACAGGTACCAATGTGTAGGGAACCATTAACCTAGAGGATGTCACCTAGATGGGGACCCTAACCTAGAGAGATGCCATTAGTGGGGAGACCCTGAAATCCAGATAGATAATTATAACTACACACAACCTAGAGAGGTGCCATAGTGGAGACCATAACTAGAGAGGTATGCCATAGTTGGAGACCATAACCTAGAGAGGTGCCATAGATGCGGGACCATAAACTAAGAGAGGTGCCATCGTGGAGACCACTTAACCTAGGACAGATGGTGCATAGTGGAGACGCATAACATAGAAGATCTGGCCGGTGACCATAAGTGGAGACCACTAAAAGCTAGAAGAGGGTAGGTGTCAATAGGGAGGACCTAGTATAACCTGGAGAGACTGGTGTCACTAGTGGGGACCAAACCTAGAGAGCGGTGTCATAGTGACGGGACCCCTAACTAGAGAGGTGGTGTCATTAGTGGGGACCAGTACACCCTAGAGAGAGCATAGTGGGGACAATACACCTAGAGAGGTGCCATGTGGAGATCATAACTCGAGAGATGCCCGAGTGGGGAACCAAACCTAGAGAAGGTGTCATAGTGGGGACCATACACCTAGAGACTGGTGCCATAGGTGGAGAGACCATAACCTAGAGAGGTCCATAGTGGGGGACCATAACCTAGTAGAAATGGATGCCTTAGTGGCGGCAATAACCTTAGGACGACGGTCACCATAGTGGAGACAATAACCTTAGAGTGGTTCCATAGTGGGGAACCTATAGACCTAGAGAATTGTATGCCCATAGTGGGGACATCAAACCTTGAGATATGCCAAGTGGGGACCAATAACCTAGAGAGGTATCATAGTGGCGGGAATAACCTAGAGATGGGTCCATTAGTGGGGACCATAACACTAGAGAGGTGCCATGTGGAGGGCCAAAACTAGAGACGGTGCCATAGTGGAGACCATAACCAGAGATGTGCCCATAGTGGAGACATAGACCTAGAGAGGTGTCTATGAGGAGCATAACCTAGAGAGGTGCCCATAGTGGCGGACCATAACGGAGACCGGGTGCCATAGTGGAGACCATAACATAGAGAGAGTGCCAAGTGGAGACCAATAACCTAGAGACGGTGCCATGTAGGGACCATAACCTAGGAGATGTGCATAGTTGGGAACATAACCTAGAGAGGATTGCCCTAGTGGGGCGCCATCACCATAAGAGGTGCCCCATAGTGGAGACCATAACTAGAGAGGTGCATAGTGAGGACCCAGAACTAGCGTAGGTCCATAGTGGGGACCATAACTGAGAAGGAGCCATATGTGGGAGTACCATCACCTAGAGATAGGTGGCCATAGTGGGGGGGGGGGGGGAGGGGGGGGGGGGGGGTGGGGGGGGGGTGGGGGGGGGGGGTGGTGGGGGGGGGGGGAAGGGGGGGGGGGGGGGGGTGGGGGGGGGGGGGGGGGTGGGGGGGGGAGGGGGGGGGGGGCGCGGGGGGGGGGGGGGGGGGGTGGGGAGACCAAACCTAGAGGAGGTAGCCATATGGAGACCATAACCTAAGAGATGGTGACCATAGGTGGGGACCTAACCTGAGAGGTGCATAGTGGGGACCATAACCTTATGATTGGGCCAGAGTGGAGACCATAACCTAGAGATGGGTGCCATAGGGGGAGCCAACCTAGAGAGGGCCATAGGTGGAGACTCATAACCTAGAGAGGTTGCAAGTTAGTGGGGACCATACACTAGAGATGTGCCTAGTGGAGGACCATAACGTAGAGAGATTGCCATAGTGGAGACCATAGTACCAGAGAGGTTGCCAAGTGGAGACCATAACCGAGAGAGGTGCCATAGTGGGGACCAATAACCTAGAGATGTATGCCATAGTGAGACTCATAACCTAGAGATGTGCATAGTCGGAGACCATAAACCTAGAGATGGTGCATAGTGGGACCAACTAGCGAGGGTGTCATAGTGGAGTACCAAACCTACAGACGGTGCCATAGTGAGAGGACCAAACCTAGAGATGTGTGCATAAGTGGAGCCACTACACATAGGAGAGAGTGCATAGTGGAGACCAAAACCTAGAGAAGGCTGCCAGAGATGGGGACCATAACATAGAGCCACGGTGTCTCATAGTGGGGAACCATAACTAGAGAAGGATGTCATAGTGGGCGACCATAAAACTAGAGAGGTGTCATAGTGGGGACCATAACCAAGAGAGGTGTCCATAGTGGGGACAATAACTAGAGAGGTTCCCCTTAGTGGGGACAATACTAGAGAGGTGCCATCGTGGAGATTCATTAACCTGTAGAGAGATGCATAGTGGGGACAATAACTAGGAGAGGGTGTCATAGTGGGGAACCATAACCTGAGAGGTGCCATAGTGGAGACCATAACCTAGAGATAGGCCTGTTAGTGGAGACCATAAATGAGAAGAGTGCCATAGTGGGCGATCATAACCTAGAGGAGGTATGCGATAGTGGGGGTACTAACCTAGAGAGGTATGTCATAGGGGGGACCCAAACCTAGAGAGGTACTGTAGTGGGGACACATACGCTAGAGATGGTTCATAGTGGGGACCATACCTAGAGAGTTGCCAAGTGGAGGACCATAACCTAGAGGATGTATGCCATTAGTGGAGACCCTAACCTAGAGATTAGGTGCATAGTGGGGACCATAACCTAGAGACCGGTGCCATAGTGGAGAACCATAAAACTAGAGATGGCCATAGTGGAGACCAAACCCTAGGAGAGGTGCACATAGTGCGGGGACCATACCTCCAGAGAGGTGCCTAGTCGGAGAACCATAAATAACATAGAGAGGTTCTGAATAATGTGGGGACCATAAGCCTAGAGAGAGGCCATAGTGGGGGGACCAATAACTTAGAGATCTGCCATAATGTGGAGGCCCATAACCTAGAGAGGGGTCAAGTGGGGAGATCACCTAGAGAAGGTGCAATAGTGGGGATCATAACTAGGAGGCTGCGATAGTGGGGACCATAACCTGTAGAGAAGGTGTCATAGTGGGGACCATAACCTAGAGAGGTCCGATAGTGGGACATAAGCTAGAGAGTGTCCTAGTGGGGACCCTAACCTAGAGAGGTGCACATAGTGGAGACCATAAACCTAGGATGTGATCCATAAGTGGAGACCATAAAGCTAGAGAGGTGCCATGTGGGGACCTAACCTAGAGACGGTGGCCATAGTAGGAGACCATAACCTAGAGATGTGCCCATGTAGGGGACCACGTAACCTTAGAGAGGTGTCACTAGTGGGACCCATAACTAGAAGACCGGTGCACCATCGTGGAAGGACATAACCTAGGAGGTTCCATAGTGGGGACCATAACCTAGGAATGCCCATTTAGTGTGGGACCATAACCTTGAGAAGTGCCCATAGTGGGGACCAAAAACCGAGACGATGAAATGGTGTCATAGTGGGGCAAGACTAAACCTAGGACGAGGGTGCAATAGTGGGGACCTAACATAGAGAGGTGGCCATAGTTGGAGACCATAACCTAGAGACGGTGCCATAGTGGATGACTGCATAACTAGAGATGCTGCTCACTACGTGGAGACCCATAACCTAGAGATGGTCTTGTCATAGTGAGGAGTCATAACCTGGAGAGGGTGACCTCGTTGGGGACTCACCTAGAGAGGGTGCCATAAGGGGAAATGACCATGCAACCAAGAGAACCGCGCCATAGGAGACCATAACCTAGAGATGGTGCCATTGTAGGGGACCATAATCCTAGACGAAGTGCCATGTGGGAACATAAACCAGAGAGATGACATATGGGGAGCAGCACTAACCTAGAGAGGGGCCATAGTGTAGGACACATAACCAAGATGGTGCCATAGTGGGAGAACCAAACCTAGAGAGGTGCATAGTGGGGACCATAAAACTAGAGAGGCCTGTGAGCCAGTAAACTAGTGAGGACATATGAGACCTCAGAAATAGAGCCGTGCCCCTAGCTGGGCCATAACCTAGAGAGGGTTAGCCATGTGGGGACCCAAAAACCTAGAGAGGTGTCTAGGGGGGACCATAACCTAGAAGAGGTGCCAATAGTGGGGACCATAAACTAGAGAGAGGTGCATAGTGGGGACCATAACCTAGAGAGGTGCCATAGTGGACAATAACCTAGGAGGTGCAATCGTGGGACAACATTACCTAGAGATGCCCTCGGTGGGACCATAACGTAGAGAGGGTACTAGTGGGAGACCATAACCTAGAGAGGGGGCCATTAGTGGAGGACCATAAACCTGGATGTGCAAGGAACCTACTAGAAGGTCTGCCTGGGATCAACTAGAGAGACATAGAGGACTATAAGAGTGTTGTGGGACAACCTAGAGAGATAGTGGAAAGCTAGACGCAGATAACCTAGAGATGATAGTGGACATACCAAGTTGCGATAGTGAGACCATAACCCTGAGAGTGTGCCATAGGGGACAATAACCTAGAGTAGGTTGCCCATGAGTGGAGACCATAACCTAGAGATCTGGTGCCATAGTGGAGGACCATAAACCTACGAGAGGTGCCATGTGGGGACCATAACCTAGAGAGGTGCCATAGTGGAGACCATAACCTAGTTCCTATGGGCAAACATAAGGTGCCGTGGCCACAGGAACAATAGTGGGACCATAGAGGGCACGTGCATAACCTAGAGAGTGAAGTGGTCACCTAAGAGGTGAGAATGGGGAACCGAGTAATGACCTAGAGAGGTACATAGTGGGACCATCAACCTAGTCAGAGGTGGTCATAGTGGGGCACCTATAACAGAGAGGTGTCATAGTGGGGACCATAACTGCGAATGTGCTCATAGTGGAGGACCAAAACCTTAGAGAGGTTGCCTAGTGGGGACCTAACCTAGAGACGGTGCCTAGTGGAGATCAATAAGCCATAGGCAGACCAGAGATGCCATTAGTGGGGACCATAACCTGAACGAGTGCCCCTATGAGACCATGTACCTAAGCCATGGTGGGGACCATAACCTAGTGGATAGTGCCATAGAGTGGTGACGACCAAACTAAGAATCCAGTGAACTAACTAGTCATGTGGGGCTAACCTAGGGCATAGTGGGGACCATAACCTAGAGAGGTGCATAGTGGGGACCATAACCTAGAGAGGTGCGAACTAGTGGGGACCATAACCTAGAGAGGTGATCAAAGTGGGGACATAACCTAGAGAGGGTGATAGTGGGGACCATAAGCCTAGAGACGTTGCCATAGTAGGGGGACCATAACCTAGAGAGGCGTTCCATAGATGGGGACCATAACCAAGAGACTTGGGGACATAACTTAGGATATGCCATAGTGGGAGACCATAACCTCAGAGGTTCATTATGGGAGTAACTAGGGGTGCCATAGTGGGGACATCTGGATCCAGTGAGACCACCTAGAGAGGCAGTGGAGCTAAACCTATCCATAGTGGAGCAAACTGAGGGATAGAGCATAACCTAGAGAGTGGCCATAGTGGAGACCATAACCTAGAGAGGGCCATAGTGGCAGGACCATAACTAGAGGTGCCATAGTGGAGACCATATGAACCATTAGGATAAGAGAGTGCATAGTGGGGACATAACCTAGAGAGATGGCCATAGGGTGGGGAGCATAACCTAGAGATATGCAACCTAGTGGGGCCATAACCTAGAGAGGAGTGCATAGTGGGACATAACCTAGAGAGGGCTGCCATAGTGAGGCTGCTATCATAACTAGAGACGGTGCGATAGTGGGGACCATAACCTAGAGAGAATACGTGTAGAACATACAGTGAGGTGCCATAGAGGACAAACTAGAGGGTCACGATACGTGGGGACCATAACACAGAGAGGTGCAGTAGTGGACCATAAACCTAGAGAGAGGTGCCATAGTGGAGGACATCAACCTAGAGAGGTGCCATAGTGGAGGACCATAACCTAGAGCAGGTGACCCATGTGGGGACCATAACTACGGGCCATAGTTGGAGACCAAACCTAGAGAGGTGCAATAGTGGGAGAGACATAACCTGAGAGTGCATAGGTAGCACATGAGAGTGCTGTGTGACCATAACCTAGAGAAGGTTGCATAGTGGAACATTAGCTAGAGAGGGGTTCAGTGGGAGCATACCTAGAGAGATGACATCAGGGGGGACCAAACCTTAGAGAGGTGCATAGTTGGGAGACCATAACCTAGAGCAGGTGCATAGTGGGGAGCCATAACCAGAGTGGTGCCAATAGGGGGGACCATAACTCTAGAGTGCCAAGGAGGCCACTGAGTGCACCTAGGGGGACATAACTAGAGACGGTGCCATAGGGGGACCAAATCCTAGAGAGGTTGCACATAGTGGGACCATAACTAGAGAGACGTTACCATAGGGGAGCACATAACTAGGAGAAGGTGCCGAATAGTTGGGGACCCTAACCTAGAGAGGTCAGCTCATAGTGGGGCACTCATAGACTAGAGACTGGGCCAGTGCCATAGTGGGGACATAACCGTAGAGAGAGCCATCTAGTGGGGGACCATAACCTAGAGAGGTGCTCATAGGTGGGGAGCATAACCTAGAGAGGGGCCCATAGTGGGACCATAACTAGAGAGGTGCCAGAGTGGAGACAGAACCTCGAGACGGCTGTTCCTGTCGGTTCCAATAAAGAACTGTAAGTTATTTGTGTTCAACGTCTGCCTCCATCTGGCCCCTGCTACTACGGCTGTCACCATCACGAGCACCCTATCCACTACACAGGGACTCACACTCCAGACCCCAAAGGGTTGCCCAAGGGAGAACCACTATAACAGTCTCTCCCTCATCATTTCTTGCCAACACCACCCTGCTGGAGACCTGCCAGGCTGTAGGACAGCCCTCCGGTCCTCATACCAAGCACCGTGACACTAGCGTGCCTAGGCCGCAACCGCCAGCCACTCAGGTATTCCGGGCCCCGGCTGTCTCCAGGCCCCAAGAAAAGGCTAGGCCCCAGTGAGGATGTTGCAAAGACATAAAGTATCAAGCATTTATATTTAGCCACATGGATTCATTATTTTATAGGAAAGTCGAAATTAAATGGAAGAAGCATAAGGAACTCTGAAATGAAATCAAACACAGAAGAAGCAAATTTTTGGATTGTTTTCTGCAGTCAGAGATGTACCATGAAAATCCATCCTGATAAACCAGGGACATTACCCATAGATCCAGGCACCGGTAATTTTCTCATATTTGTTATCCATGGCTTCCTTCTAAAATCTTTTAAAATTATGCTATAGAGTCAGAAGCACTCTGTTGGCGTTACCAGAGCCCTTCTGTGCTGAAGCTCCACAGGCTCATTAGCAGACTTTTAAAAGTTGATTTTGAAGGAAGAAAAGAAGTTCTTGGGCCCTAGTGCAAAATCAGTAACAGGACCCCCTTGCCATGTTTCTTATGTCCTCTGTTCAAGGTCCTTTGAAACTTAAAGGGGTTTCCCACTTTTGTATAAAACAACATCCCCACAGAAGTCAATGATATAAGCCCCACATCCCAGCATACATTACTGACTGGTGTTGGAATCATATCCCAAACTATACCCCTATGATTGCTAATTACTAATCCTGACAGCTAAAATGATGAATACCCCATAGGCTTAAAAATGATCAGACCCCAAACCAGACCTCTGCAAATAATCAGATCCCAAAACATACCCAAAACCAGACCTCTGCAAATAATCAGACCCCAAACCAGACCTCTGCAAATAATCAGACCCCAAAACAGACCCCTAAATATAATCAGACACCAAACCAGACCTCTGCAAATAATCAGGCCCCAAACCAGACCCCCAAATATAATGATACCCCAGAGCAGACACCTAAAAGGAATTTTATCCTAGACTTGAACCTCTATGGTAATTCAGTATCCTGACCCCTAACATAATTCATACCCCAGTCCAAACCCTTTAAAGGAATCATATCCTTGAGCCCCTAGGGTTATTCGGATACCAACCCTTACCCTCAAAATTCTTCATACCTCAGACCCCTAAAATTAATCAGACCCCAGACCAAAACCCTAAAAGGAATCATATCCTATACTAGACCTCTGTGGTAATTCCGAATCCTATACCCTAAAATTATTCATACTCCAGACCAGACTCTAAAAATTATTCTTATCCTAGACTGCTGATAACAATCCTGACTCCTAAAATTATTCAGATTCAAGACCAGACCCCTAAAGTTCCTGGAGAGTCTTTAAAAAGTAAAATATGTCCTGTGATACTGTGGGCGGATCTGTGGTTTCAGTTCAGGTTCGGCCACGTGACCCTGATGTATTGCCGGATTGGTTTTTAAACAGCCAATCCGGCAAATGGACCCCCTTGCTACTGGTCATGGCCATGATTGTCCAAGGGGGACACCGGGTGCTGCCCCACATGACATCCAGGAGGGTGTCAGAACTTTGTATTTGGGGTCTTTTCAGTAGTTTTCTAGTCATGTGTGTACCAGAGGAGTCAAGACACTTATGACACTTATCACGCATCAGCGCTGGCTTTCATGTGACAGACATCGGGTAGCGGGCCGGCGGACGATCCGACTGATTTGGACTGAGCGCGGGAATTAAATTTCAAATTGTGTCGCAAGACAATGCACTTACATGCACCAGGAAGAAGAAGGTGAACTCCGGGGACCTGAGCGGGGAAGCGACACATGCAGGATATCGCGGCGCGGTGAATTATCAGCAGACAATGCACTTTTGGGGAACTTCGTCGGGCAGGTAAGTTAATGTTCCCCACTGTGTACAGATTGCTGGCACGGGAATTGTCTTCTTTACCTATGTCAGACCCCTGGGCAACAATCTAGAACATTCCTCATGATGGAAAGGCGTCAGCCAAGCTGCACAACTGCTCAGTAAAAGTTGTAGTTCCAGTCTTTCTCTCACTCATTGGGGCACATTTACTTACCCGTCCTGTGCAATTCCCGAAAGTGCATTGTCCGACCGGAATGCACTCTGCCGCGATTCACTAAGATTATGCGCCCGATATCCTGCGTGTGTCGCTTCCCCACTCAGGTCCCCGGAGTTCACCTTCTTCTTCCTGGTGCATGTAAGTGCATTGGATGCAACACAATTTGAATCTTAAATCCCACCCTCAGTCCGAATCAGTCGAATTGTCCGACTACCCGCCCCAGATTTCTGTTGCATAAAAGCTGCGCAGCTACGCCACAATCCGATCACGTGCGACACATTCCCCAGTTAAGTACCTATCACAGCGGCGCAAATCCTGAAAACTTGGAAAATACGATGAAAGTGCGACCCCTAGTAAATAAGCCCCATTATATTCACAGCCCAGAGATCGGAGCTGTGTCAGGAGGACTCGCCGCTCTTGTATTCCGCAGATGTATCTACTACTCTTTGATGAACTCTCTGGCTTAATTGTTACTGTTGATTTTTAGCCAAACGGATGGTGGCACTAAGCCCTCGCCCGGAGTCAGCGCAGAATAAGGTGCTCAGATTGCAGCTGGAGCCGTGCCAGTCTATCTGTGACAAGTGAACAAATGAGCCGCCTTTGTTGAGTAAATTGCATCATGTAATTACTGGCGGTGGAGAGTGACATTTGATTATGAGCATTAGACAACACACATCGCTCGGAGCGTGCATTACACAGCGCACCGGGGGGACGGGGGGCTCCGAATACCCGGGAGTATTAGATCACTGCAATGTCTGACAACTTACAGGGCATAATGGGAACAATGCTACATAGTATACAGGTTACTACAATGTGGAGACATGTGTTACATTGTATAACTGACGTGTGTCTCAATGATCCGGCGGTCCCCTGGTTACTACAAGATCGGTTCCCGCTAGGTGTTGTACTTAAGTTGATTTGTATTAAGTCGGAACGGTATTTTTATAATTCAGCGTCAGACACATTTTTTTTTTGCCCCAGTGACAATTGGATTTTCAAATTTTTTGGCTGATGGGCAAGAGTTCTCAATAAAGTTTCATTACATGACACCTTACAGCTGATCATTGCACGTCGGGGACTGATAGTAACATCAGAGGGTCACAGTTGGGCAGTCTGTCGGAACAAGGGGTCCCGTCTTTAGATCGGGGTGTCCTATATCGGGGACCTCTTGTACAATTAGGATACAGCATGAGGACTGAGGATGCATTACTAACAGTCGCCGGAAAACCCCTTTAAGTACAAAACCTTTAGGCTATGGCACTCAATCTGATATGGTGGAACGACAAGCTCAGCATTTTCTTGTACACAACACTGAGTTATCCTTAAAAACAAAATGATTTCTGTCTGCCCATGGGTTGTGTTGCCATGGATTGACTTTAATGGGGCTTAGCCGCATAGTACCGTACACTGCCTATGCAGTAGGGGCACTGTTTTCTGGAAAGTAACAAACCTTACTTTGGTAGTAGCACTTTAACTGTTACATTTATAAAAGATGTATTATTGCATGAAGATATAGTAGTGTGAGATAAATTAAGAGGCTCGGGGGGGGGGGGGTGGTGCTTAAAATAAACAGCTTATGGGATATCAATCACTACAGACAATACCTACAAGGCAAAGTACTAAATGTGGTAGTGAGATTTAAGGGGTTATGAAAGCTCCAACTTTTACAAAAGACTTATGACATGACCGGGAAAAAAGCCAACCAGTCAGTGGATAGGTGTGAGGTGGAGGTGGGGAGATGTTTTCTCAGTTTGTAAAAATGCAAAACAAAATCCACTAAAATTACGAAACTTACAAAACTAAAAAAAAAAAGCACAAACTCAGTAATGTCTACCAGAAGAATCGACAATGACCCCAACTACTGTTCCTTGTCATGCATCTTATTTACCAACAGGTCCCATCTGCAAAGATTTGTAATGTCTCTCCGTGGTTTGTGTGGGTTTCCTCGGGTCCTCTGGTGTTTTCCTCCACACTCCCACAGAACCAAAATATCTGTAGTTGATTAATTGTGAGCCCCTTGGGGATCAGGGCCTGATTGTTGGCGACTCTGTGCACGCTGCTGCGTAATCTGTGTTGCCTATATAAGAATAATTTTATTATTAGTGCATAACAGGGAACTAGTTTTGCCTGTGCCGAGCCATCGACATGGTCAGGAGTTTTCTCCCTTTACATGCTCACAGGCAATCAGGTAAGGAAAGAGCCATAAGCTTCCCTACGTGGAAACCAATAGAAATTTGATAGATGACTATTTTAAAAGTAATCGACTCCAAAATCGGTCTTAAACGCTCACTCATAGATCCAGGCACCGTTGTAATCTTTTATTCTGTATATTGTTTATTTTTGTATCCGGGCCTCCTTAATATTATTCTAATGACCTGCGGACTTTTTATAGATTTTTTAATATTTTTTCAAAATGGCAAAAAGTGCCATTTTTCGACTTTTGGGCGCTATTTTCCGTTACGGGTAAAAACACAGTTAAAAACCGTTATATATATTTGATAGATCACGGCGTTTCCGGACTCGGTGTCCGATTGTGTTAGATTTTACTGTTTAATATTTTATCAGTTTTCTAGGGAAAGGGGGGTGATTTAGAATTTTTAGGTTTTTTATTATATATGGCAACATCCTCCACCGGGCCTAGCTTTCTTGGGCTGGTAGTCAGCTGGCCCAAAACCGGAGTGCGGCGGTTGCGGCCTAGCAACGCTAGTGTCACAGTGCTTGGTATGGGGACCGGAGGCCTGTCCGACACCTGGCGTCCTCGCAGGTGGTGTGTACTGGTTCTCTTCTCCTGGGGTCAGCCCTTGAATCTGTAGTATAATGTCCCTGGTAGATGTGGGGCACCCTTGGTGCGATACAGCCAGAGCAGGGACCAGACGAGGCACATTGTGCAAAATAACTTTACAGTTCTTTATCATTCACATGGTACACACAAGCCAACGATTCTGTACAAGCGCACTACTGGAGTTGATCTTGGAATACCTCAGGTATTGTGTCAACCAGCCTGGATGCCGGGCATGTCGGATGTCGCTGTGTCCAATGCCTGAGCGAGCTTTTAATCCTGAGTATATTCAGTATCTCGCCCCTGAAGGTGGCTGACCCCTGTTTCATCTGTAGTGGAGCTGTAGCCTAGTACGTCTCCTGTGGTGAGAGCTGGCCTGCGAGATGGCTTCTCTAGTTTCGGAACTCTCTACTGTGGAGAGCTGGGTCCGAAGTAGCCACTAACTTCTCCCCTGGACGTAAGGTTTGTTCCTCCCTAGTCAGAGTTGTCTCCTCCTCCAATCACACTCCAGTTTACAACATAGTGGAACATCATTGGTGACGCATTACATGCTTCACCCTTGCCCTATCCACGGCAGAATCTACCTCGCCAAAGTCTGAGTAGTACAGGGCTCTATTCGCAACTACTCCTCTTCCTGGCATTGGCAGGGCTTGCATATATTATTATTTTTAAAACATTTTTTAACTTTTACTTTTTAACCCTAGTTTCTGATCGATCCTATGGTCCCAACTGCATCTACAGTACTGGCAGTATATGGGGATTTTCCTCCTCATTCATTCATGTGCTGATAGCACATTGTAGTGATGGGTTTAAACGAGACAAGCCATCGGTCTCGTCACCCAGGGCTGTCATGGTGCGGTCGCCGCTCCTCGACGAATCAAGGGGTGCAACGATCTGTGTCAAAATTCTGGCGCGAATGGCGACGGGAAACGACTAGCTACTGATCGCGGTGTTCTAGTAAGCAATATGCCAAAGATTACCGCTAGGAGAGTTCTCAGCCTTCATCGAGAGTGGGGTAAACTCCTGGTGGTTATTTTCATCATACTCGAGCTTGTGCAGGCAGGATACAAGAAAGGCTGCTGCAGCTTCTTCTAATCCTTGGGTTGGTGTACGACAGTGTTCTTTTATTGTACCTGCCGGTGAATTTTCACCCTCCCGCTGCTATAATAAGCAGGGAGTAAGGGTTCGGCCGGGCGTAACTACGTTTGGGTGGGGTGGGGTAGCAGCCGTCAGCTAGCTATGGGCCGCACAGTGTCATAGGGCCCATATCTGGGGTATGGATATTTTGGTTGAATATGCTGTATGTGTGTGTGTTGGTTTTTCTGATGTGTGTAGTGAGGCGACGTTAGGCTATACCTGTGTGTATAGTGATAGTTATATGCTCTATTATGTGTGTGATATGTAATGCCTGGGTATAGATGGCAACTGTACATATGTGTGTGTGTATAGGTATAAGTATTAGGTATATACTGTAATCTCTGTGATGACAATATTTAATTTTCTCAAGGGGGAAGCGGGTCCCATTCAGGTATACTATGGGGCCCTGGGTTCCCTAGTACACCCATGGGTCCGGTGGAACTGACGCAAGCGCGGCTTCCATGCCAGCTGTTGTGTTTTACGGGGCGTGACCGGAGAGATGGACAGCACTGGACCAAGGGGTCCAGGGAGGTAGGAATGTTTAGTATCTTTTTTTAACCAGCCTGCGCCCTGTCACTAATAGTTTTTTTAGGCGTCGGACAACACCCGACCAGAGGAGTTTCACACATACAGCGCGCTTTAACAAAGCTGATGGGCCCCAGTGTGCCAAGTCTGTGCCGGGCTCGCGCCGACTAAGTGTAGGTTACTAGTAATATCTATCATATGGGAAAGGGAACACCGATAGGGGCCCCTACCTTTGGGCCGGTCGACCGAACCTTGGCACCACCCCTCAAATACGCCCCTGGTTTACCACTTGAACTGCCCCATCTCACACACCTCCTGCGCCTCTCCATTTCTCATTCTCGTGCCGACCTCGAGCGCGCCTCGAGCCGTCATAAAATCGATGGTGTGAGCGCTGCCGGTATACACGCTTACATCAGGAGTTTCCTCTGAAAACATATTTAAACTACACAATACACGTT
The DNA here is from genome assembly GCA_019512145.1 of Engystomops pustulosus. NCBI lineage: Eukaryota > Metazoa > Chordata > Amphibia > Anura > Leptodactylidae > Engystomops > Engystomops pustulosus. The sequence goes on along the minus strand of CM033641.1, from coordinate 317,892,824 downwards.
GTCCGATAGAATATGCATCGGGAAGGGATCAACTTGGATCACGAGCGATCGTGTGCATGAACTGTAATAACGCACCTCCTATCGCGTCCGCCGTCACATTTCCTCATTGTTTTTGGGGTAAAGTAAGGATTATCCTCTCTGTATAAACCCTTCCCCCTCCCTGCCAAACGTTGGATTGTTTTTCCCCCAAAGCCACAACGTTATAATACGTCTGAGATGATATTAGCAGTAATCAAGGGGGAGGATCAATGCATGTGAACATTTGTTGTGTTCTCCGTCCTCCGGCGAGAGAGAGAGAAGCTTGGTGCTAAACAATGGATTAGTAGCTTAAGTGATAAAATCCGACGGCCGAAGGCTCGCGACCACTATTAGGGATTTAGCTCTAATAAACCCCAACGCAGTTCTCTAATCCATGCCCAGTATACTTGTCGCGTATCGCCACAGTATCACCTGTGTTTCAGCAAACAGGCGAAAGGCGTTTGAATTAAATCATGTAATGCTGCGCGCCTCCATCTCTTCCCCTCGACGGGTTCATTCTCTGGCTAGCCAAGTCCTCTGCTCTTCCACTACTCGTCTTACGATTATTGGGATATTGCCAAATGATCATGGTGTTATTTGTTTTTGACTTACGCGAGCCTGACGGAGAAGCGCGAGAGCGTAACCGGACTGGCGATCTTTCGCTGTGTGGATTTTGGTCAGCGGGTTGCACTATCATGTTATGCTCCACGGGCTGGTCCGATATTTAAATCAAAACCCCTGCTCTATAGGAAAGGGAGGAATGCGAGGAGTGCGAGCAAAGGGCGCAGCGGGGGAGGGTGTGGCTAATTATAGTCCTGTCATCTAATGTTAGATTGGGGTGTTCATGACAGTCTCAATCACTCTTTTTTGGGGGTATTCTACTCAAGACACTATGAGAGGGTTAAAAGTATCGACAGAAACCATATAACTCTGACAAGTGGAGTTCAGGCCCTCGTATGGATATAATTACCAATGCCCATCTACCACTAGGGGGAGTCTGCTGTGCTTCTTCTACAAGACAGCTAATCCTTCTTAGTCACATGTGAAAGTAGTATACAGGTTACTACAATGTGGAGACATGTGTTACATTGTATAACTGACGTGTGTCTCAATATACAGGCAGTCCCTGGGTTACATACAAGATCGGTTCCGTAGGTTTGTACTTAAGTTGAATTTGTATGTAAGTCGGAACTGTATATTTTATAATTGCAGCTTCAGACACATTTTTTTTTTGCCCCAGTGACAATTGGATTTTCAAATTTTTTGGCTGTAATGGGACCAAGGATTATCAATAAAGTTTCATTACAGACACCTTACAGCTGATCATTGCAGTCTGGGACTATAGTAACATCCAGAGAGGTCACAGTGGGCAGTCTGTCTGGAACAAGGGGTCGTCTTTAAGTCGGGTGTCCTTAAGTAGGGGACCGCTTGTACAATATAGGGATAAGCATTGAGGACTGAGGATGCATTACTAACAGTCATGCCCGGAAAACCCCTTTAAGTACAAAACACCTTTAGGCTATGCACTCATCTGATATTGGTGGGAACTACAAAGCTCAGCATTTTCTTGTACACAACACTGAGGGTTATCCTTAAAAACAAAAATGATTTCATGTCTGCCCATGGGTTGTGCCATGTATTGACTTGAAGGGGGCTGAGCCGCAGTACCGTACACTGCCTATGCATAGAGGGGGCACTGTTTCTGGAAAGTAAGCAAACCTTTACTTTGGTAAGCCTTTAACTGTTAATTTAAAAAGATGATATTATTGCACTGAAGATATAAAAAGATGATATTATTGCACTGAAGATATAGGATGTGAGTAAATTGGAGGCTCGGGGAGATAAGTACTTAAAATAAGCTTATGGGAATATCATCACTACAGACAAATTAACAAGGCAAAGTAATAATGCGTTAGGGATTTAAGGAGTTATGAAGCTCCAACTTTACAAAAGACTTATGACATGACCGGGAAAGACCGGAGACGTGTGATGAAAATACCCTCAAAAACACAAATAATGGGGCGGACACACAATTGTCTGGTAATATATCAGTATATTATAGAGAACTAGTAAAACCAACATGACAGTCTACAAAAGTGGTCCAAACCCAAATACATCATCATAAATGACTCCCTCTTCTTCTTCACCATCAGGGACAACTACCCTTCCCTTAGTACTAGATACCCAGAAGGGTATTCTACGAAATGATTGTCCCCAAAATCAGGCCACCCCTCTAAATTATGGTTTCCAGAGTCATGGCATCTCTCAAATCTCTCCAGCATTACAGCTCTATGGTCCCCACTATGGCACCTCTCTAGGTTATGGTCCCCACTATGGCACCTCTCTAGGTTATGCTCCCCACTATGGCACCTCTCTAGGTTATGGTCCCCGCTATGCCACATCTCTAGGTTATGGTCCCCGCTATGCCACATCTCTAGGTTATGGTCCCC